>JARBWK010000002.1:148996942-149615968 GCA_030556195.1 Anolis apletophallus
TTTCCATAGCTCTGCTGGAGGGAGTCTTCGAGATGGCCGACCTCTGGAGGCCCGACGCCATCGAGCTCGCCGATGAGCGGCCAGGTGGAGGCAGCTGACCGTTTCAGTGGTCACGGTGCAGGGCCTTCGATAATCAAGTCTTCGGCGAGACAGACTGTCCTTCCTTCTCCTTCCCGTGACGCCTTCTCTTCCCTGCCGGGTGAGCGGACATTGACGGGATGGAGCAGCCGCCTGACCCTCAAGGAGGTAGATGGGACAGCCGTCGCCATCTGTGGAGGGCAGAGAGCACGCTCCGCCAGGTAGGCCTGAAGCTCCTGGGCTCGCTCTTCTGGGTGCGACGAGAAGGCCTGGCAGTGTCGGCAGGTCGAACGACGGTTCCTCCTCGAGACACCGGGCGCACTTCAGTGACCGTCGCATCCGTGGGATCTTGCTACCGAGGATGAACACTTTTGAAACTGGTTGTGGACATACTATGCTCACACATAACCAGCCAAATTTCCGATGTTGCCTGGCATGGAAAACAAAGGAATGGTGGGCGCGCATGGAGGCGCCTTTTATGCCCTCCAGGCAAGGGGCGGAGCTACCGCCAAAACTTTTCAAACTGGGAAAGTTTCCATTGGAAGCCCGCGCTGGCGCGCAAACTTCATAAGTGTGCATTCACAGAGCTCTCGAAGAAGAAAAACAGGTTACATAGTCACTGCTTGTTACTACACCATGGAAAACCACTGGGTGACCTTGGGTGAGTCACACACTCTCAGGGCCTTTCCAGACAGGCCCTATATCCCAGGGTCTGATACCAGGTTTTCTTCTTTAAACTGGATTATATCAGTCGGCACTGCCAGATAATCTGGGATAAACAGAAAACCTGGGATCAGATCCTGGGATATAGCACCTGTCTGGGAGGGCCCCCAGTCTCAGAGGAAGGCAAACAGCCTTCTGAACATATCTTGTCAAGGGTTGCCATTAAATTAGAAATGACTTGAAGGCACACAACAACAGAGCTTTACAACAAAGCTTGTTCCTAATTTTGAAAACCTGAAAACTGCGAGAATTTGTTAATTGATGTCCACATGTTTGTCTGCATGGAACTATAGGGACTGCCATGATTACCTTTTTGCACTTCCAAATTTACCAAGACACCACTGAGAAACAATGATGAGCATTAGCACTTTATAAAATAATAAGCAGTTACTAGACACGATTTCCAGTACTGAAAAGAAGAAGCCATTAGAACCGAGTGCAACCCAGTCACCAATTTTTATATATATAAATTATTTGAGCTCTTCAGGTTATTCAATAATTATTCCCTATCCTCTATACCTTTCGTGCTCTCTAATTAAAGCATTTCCCAGTAAAATAAAGAGTTTTTGAATGACTCAGCTCCTTGTATTATGCTTATGATCTGCACGGTTGCAGTGTCATCTATCTATCTATCATCGAAGGTTTTCATGGCCAGAATGGCTGGGTTGTTGTAGGTTTTTTTGGGCTGGATGACTGGATGGCCCATGAGGTCTCTTCCAACTCTATGATTCTATGATTCTATGCCCTGGAGACTAGGACACAGAACAATGTCTTCAAACTACAGGAAAAGAGATTCCACCTGAACATTAGGAAGAACTTCCTGACTATGAGAGCTGTTCAGCAGTGGAACTCTCTGCCTCGGAGTGTGGTGGAGGCTCTGTCTTTGGAGGTTTTTAAACAGAGGCTGGATAGCCATCTGTCAGAGGTGCTTTCAATGCAATTTCCCACTTCTTGGCAGGGGGTTGGACTGGATGACCCATGAGGTCTCCTTCAACTCTAGGATTCAATGAATCACTGGGTTGCTGTAAGTTTTTTGGGCTCTATCGTCACGTTCCAGAAGCATTCTCTCCTGACATTTCACCTGCATCTATGGCAGGTATCCTCAGAGGTTGTAAGGACCTCACAACCTCTGAGGATGCCTTACATAGATGCAGGAGAAACGTCAGAAGAAAATGCTTCTGGAACATGGCCATACAGATTGGAAAACTTACAACAACCCTCCCCCCCTCTCTCTCTGTATCTATCTATCTATCGATACAAACATATATACACAATTAACTAATCTTGGAGATTCTCAGAATAAAAAGTATATTGATAATAATCAAGAAGACTTCCTTTTTTTGGTCTAGCTCTTTATTGGATCTGGCTGCCTTTCTTTAATTTTTTTTCTCTCTTTTTAAAAAGAAATTACCAGATTTTTTCACACAAATTAACAAGTTCATGTTGATACACCTCTCCTTTTAAAAATTAAGTAGAATTTGACTAATGTGTGTGTCAATGAGACTCTGCTCCGTATCTCATTATATTATGCTTACAAATGCAAACACTCCACCTGATAAAGTCCCACGTTGCTCCTGATCGCATGCAATCACTACTTTGTTCTCTTATTTTTTATCTTGTGCTTACAAGTTGGTCAATATTATCTGCATTTAAAATTGACACGCCCTATAGTCAACTCTTTAAAATAACATTGGGAGAGATGGACAGAAAGCAAGCAGACAGAGAGAGGGAGATAAAGAGACAGATTTGTTTTGACAGCCTATTATGCTACAAAAATCATTATGAATGTAAGCTGAAGCTCAGCGCAACAGCTTACAGACTGTAAATCCCCCAGACCATAGTTAAATACGTTTATGGTAAGCCGTGAAAAGCTGAACAAAACCCAGTTGGTTCTTAACAGCTCAACAGAGCAATTTACTTTTGAAAAGGGGGAAAAACTAGAACAACACTTGAAACTTTCCCCACAAAACAAAAAACACTTCCTTTATATACTGCTAAGTGACCACAGTTTATTTTGCAATCGGGGACCAGCGCTGGTGCGAAGTATTTTGGCAGCTCTTGATATGAAAGTGAACAAATAGTTTCTGAAGCGATGCTTGGAAGACAAACCTGGAAAAGATTCAAATCTATTTAAGTCGTTACTTCCTCGCTGCCACTTTAGAAATTAATAAGTAAGTCATTTTATTTTTATGATCATTCTGTATTTGGAAAACATAAAGAAACCATTTAAGAACTAGTGATAGCTAAGGAAGTGATTATTCCTTCTGTTTATTTTATGGAGGGTTGTTCTGATGAAAATTTAAAATTAAAATTGAAATAATTTTCAAGATAGAAAACATGAGTAAGTATGTTCCTATGTTCTTTAGAGAGTCCATGTGGTCAGCTCTGGTCTAATTCTTAGTCACCAGAGACAGAGGACTGGTGCCGTTTTTCCAGATACAGTTCCCTAGAGACATACAAAAGCATCTCATCCCTATGGGTATACATACAAAAGCATCTCATCCGAACAACTGAGCTTTTCATTATAGCATGAATTTAGGATTTGTTCTTGTGGAATTGCATTTGGACAAATGTTCCAGTTCTGTATTATCACAGCACACTCAAGAGTTCTTTTTTTCAGTTGTAGATGTACACAATCGTTTCCATTTCCACATAGGGACCAAATCCATTGGCATGAACAAATGTGTAACTCCATATTCCCATTAGTTAAAGGAAAGCTTGAATGCCTGTTTTTCCCTCCTGAGGGTAGCCCTGAATAGAAGGACCTCCTGAAAAAATTCGGCACTATTTTCCACCAAAAGGAAGCACTCTAAGAGAATCTGGTGCATAATTTTAATCCAATCCCTAACACGATCATTTATGTCAAAGGCCGCACCTGCAATCTGCACTGCCATTTTTTTTCACTTCAGTCCTGCCAGCACAAAGGTTGAACCCATTGTGTCACCAGGGGCTTCTTTGCACTGCCATTATAAAGCAGAATGAACTGTATTATATGGCAGTGTAGATTTATATAATCCAGTTCAAAGCCGTTCAATCTGCATTATATGAGACCACACTGACCATATAATGCAGTTCAAACTGCATTATATGGCAGTGTAGATGGATCCCCAGTCCCACATAATTGGGTTATTTTATAGGTTGCAGTTTTAAAATATCAGCAAGCCAAATAATGGTTTATTTCCATGGAGAGTTTTCATGAGGAGGGTGTCCATTGGCGATGGAGGTACAATTTCCATATCCCGGGGGTCTATGGAAGACGTTATGGACTATGTTCAGAAATGTTTTCATAGAAATGGCACAAGTAACATCCACCACAATTTGAAGATCACTGCCCAGTTGTCAGAAGCACATATCTTCAGGTAACATATCAGCCTATCCTTTTTGTCCTTTATGATGGTCCACCATCTTCACTCGGTACTGAGCGTAAAACGTTTCCATGATGACAACCTTTCTGGACTGCATAACACTTCAGTTTTATTCTAACCGCTTCAAGCAGGGGAGCTTCTTCATCAAAAATGAGAGATGAGGACTGATGGAAAAATTCCATCGTCCCCTAAAATGTGTTATCTAATGGCAAAGTCAACACAAAGGAAAAATGAATTCTCTGTACAATGCAGGAACAGCTTCGCATTCAGCATGAGGTCTTCCTAGACAAGGTTTTCATTGTGCTGGCATTTGGTCATGCTAGCCAAAGGAGCCAACTGGCTCGGGCTTTAGTATTTTGACACATCAATGAGATTTATCTTTACAATAGATTCGGAAATTTCAGTGGTGTTTAAAAAAATGGGGGAAAAGGCTTTGGCATTTTAAAGATTTTTTTTAAAAAAAAAATCAAAAGCCTAGTTTAGTTCTTCTGGCTGTAAAGGAAATCTTGGCATCATGGCTACAGTTGCTGTCCCAATGGCTGAGTAATAAGCTGGCATAGTAAAGCATTTTTCCAATTTTTTTTAAAAAAATACTATCCATGTTTTAAACCAGGAAAGCCAGTGTAGTGTAGTCGTTTGAGCATTGGAGGACAACTCTCGAGACCAGGGTTCAAATACCCATGATAGAGTTACCTTAGCATGGCCATAAGTCAGAAATGACTTGACTTCTATGCTTCTAGGCTCCCTAATGATGCCGACATCTGCACATACTCAGTCCTTCCCTCCTGAAGATACTTGTGCAATTTAGGTACACGTCTAATGAGGGGCAAATACTCACAGCCAAATATGATATTAAACTACATAGCATGGGACCCATTTCCAGCTCATATGCTGGTAAACACATTAAATGCTCTTGTCAGAGGAAATTATTTACTGGGATCTATCCTTGTCTTTGCGGTTTCAGACCAGTTTAAGCTCCTTTCAGAAAATTAATTTCCTCCTCTGTATGGCTTTGCTGGTGTTTAGACCAGGACATTGAATGAGAACCACTTTACACAGGGTCATGTTATTAAGAGCTATGGATGACATGGCTTGAGTAGGCCCTCCTGCAGAAACATGCTCCAGCAATCCCAATGGGTAGAATGAGATTTAAGCTGGCCTCAGTCCCCAAAGCATCCGACACCTTTCTTCTAGATGGAAATGGTATACATCGCATCCGTTTCCTGCCAAGGATTCTGGGAATAGCAACCTTAGTTCCAACTCCCTGTTCTTCTTGTGGGGCATTCCCTGCTCCCTCTCCTGGCTACCTTCTTGACTATGTACTATGTACTTACTTAGGGGATCCCTCATTGTCTGAGTATGATGGCCCTCCAAGCATAGTGCCTTAGCAGTGGATACAGAGGTGACTGTAGAGCCCTATTCTTGTTCAGCATGTTCTTCCACAGTGAGGATATTGTTTTCCAGGTAGAAGGTGGTCCTGGTCAGGGTTGGCTTGACACACATTCCTCTTGGCATGTTTCTCCCCTTTGCCCACCATTCGTGCCTCTTTGAATCCCACAGCACTGCTGGCCAGTTAGAACGCTCAAGAGCCAGGGCTTCCCAGTTCTCTGTGTCTATGCCACAGTTGTTAAGGTTAGCTTTAAGCCCATATTTAAATCTCTTTTGCTGTCCTATGTATCTTCTTGGATACATAGGTACCAAAAAGACTGGCCTTTACTGTTCCTGAATTAATGCTACAAGTTTGTTTGGTTTTTAAAAACAAAAATTGGGTTAAATACTCTGCTCCAGGCATGTAGCCGGGGGCTAAGGGGCTTCACCCCCGAAACTCTCAGGGCGGTCCGTGAAACGGCCTTACTGGTACATTATTTAACCTGTTATGTTTATTCATATCATGATCTGATCACCATGCTCATTATATCCCACATTAATGGGGTTATTGGGATAACAATACAAAAGGTTTGCTAGGATAGACCCTCTTCCACCCAGTCTCAGCCCCCCCCCCCGAACCAAACTCCGCCCCCCCCCAATCAAAATCCTGGCTACGGCCCTGCTCTGCTCCCATATGTTTCTCTTTCTTCATGGAAGCATCTTTAGGACTTTAGAGCCACAAAGGTTGAAGGTGCTCAAACTGATATATAATAATCTGATTAGGTGGCAAGGTTACATATGGTTAATTCTCCCACTGAAATGTCCCAACTGACCAGAGAAAAGTTGTGACATACTGCATCATTTCACCTCTAGGCCAGTTTATAGTTTACCTAAACAGGAGTAGAACTGACAACTTTCAGATATTTTACCTGCCAAGTGTGTTTTGCCTAGGGCAACATTTGGGCTGGAGAATTAAAAAGAATGCCATAATTTATAAAGAAGTTACAAATGAGAGCTACTTGAGTTCTGTAATAAATATCCAATGGAGGTTATTTTCCACTCTTGATCAAGAAGCAGCTGAATGATGGTCTCACCTGCTCCCTTGGTAGATCTCTGTAAAAACATGGACCCTCTCATGATCCCCCTGTCAGGTAGGAGATTGCTTGCCTGGGGGTGAGTTAGCTTTCCAACTGACAGGGGAACAGACCCAATACATTGCAATGATTGCTGCTCAGTAAGTGGGATATGGAGGACTTTAAAAGTCTCTACATAACTCCTAAACTTGGGAATAGGTAGAGACTATGAATACAAAGCAGTCATAAATATGTAACTCTTAGGTTAGGCCTTTGGAAAGAATAGTAGATTCCTGCCAGTGTTTATCCTGAGTTCCTATTCTGACAGCCCTATTCTGCTACAGACGATTCAGCAAACTCACACAGGGTCTTACAGCTGTCCAAAAGTTATCCTTTGCCCACCTATTGTTTGAAAATAAGTATCATTGATCAAGTCATAGAATTGCAGTTGCAGGAAATCCACTTCAGTATTAGCTTTTCCTCCTGTTGTTGTTTTGACCCAGGCTTCTTAAACTTTTCCACTCAGGACTGCTTTTTCGCCCTCTATGGACTGTCACCTTGTCGTGGTGAGGGGGCTTGTGTGTTCCAATGAGCCTGCAGGCACAACGGTTGGAGCCATACAACGAGTGGCTGCGGGGGAGGTTCCAGACCAAGCACAGTTTGAAGACTCAAAGACCTCAACGGCGCAGCAGGCAGAGGATGACATGGTACAAGTTACAATGGCTGTGAAGGTGGGAAAAGGCTGCAACAAATTGAGAAGCCACGGCTGTTGTGTTAACCATGCCACTGTGGGACCTCAATCTGTGAAGATTATGTGTTGGTCAGTTGTGCACTGACCTCCACACATTAAAAAAAAGTCATGCACAGGCATCTTCCAAGAAAAATAAAAACAAACCAACAAAAGTCCCATGGTGATCAACGAGTGGCAACGGGGGCAGGACTGTGAAATCTGGAAGCCTCTAGTCACAGACTGGCACATGGGCGGTGGATACGGACTCAGTCGTTCTACCTCAAGGTCCAAGGCAGTTGAGTAGTTCGGCAGCTGTATCCATGACTGAGCAGCCCTTTTTGGGATCCACTCTGCTCACCCCACATGGGGAAGGG
Source organism: Anolis apletophallus (assembly GCA_030556195.1). Lineage (NCBI taxonomy): Eukaryota > Metazoa > Chordata > Lepidosauria > Squamata > Anolidae > Anolis > Anolis apletophallus. Next base: position 149,004,654 of record JARBWK010000002.1, read on the forward strand.
GCTAGAAAAGGTGCCCTAAACATAGGCTGCCTCTCTTATCCCTGACTGTACTGCCGCGTCCAGTGGGGTCACCACCCTGCGGCCAAAAAATGCAAAATGAACTTCGGGACATGGAACGTACGGACACTGAAGCATCTGATCAAAGCACTCACTGGCATCAACAAATGACTCTCAACCCCTCGAATTAACCTTGCCAAAAACCAACAGGCAACCACCATGTGCCTATGCACCAACACTAGATGCTGATGGAGACATCAAGGAAAAATGTTACTATCAGCTGGACACTGTCCTATTGGAGATACCTAAGGAGGACAAAATCATCCTCCTAGGGGATTTTAATGCAAGAGTCGGACGAGACTTTGACCTGTGGCCAGGGACCATAGGAAAAGACAGGGCTGGAAACAGCAACTCAAACAGCATCCTGCTTCTCACCAAATGTGCAGAACACAACCTTGTCATCACCAACATGCTCCTCCGCCAGAAAAACAAGTTCAAGACATCATGGAAGCACCCCTGGTCAAAGCATTGGCACCTCTTAGACTACGTAATCACACATGCCAGAGACCGCCATGACGTGCTTCTCACAAGAGCCATGACAGGTGCTGATGACTGCTGGACAGACCACAGGCTAATTCAATCCATGATGGCTATCAAGTTCACCCCCAAGCACAGGCTCCAAGGAAGAAAGACAAGGCACAAAATGAACACCCAAGCTCTTCAGGAGCCCTCCAAACGAGCCCTTCTCCAAACCGCATTCAAGGGCCATCTACCCTCAGAACACCTCGAAAATGCTGAGGAACATTGGAACAAACTGAAGACCTCCATCATCACGGCCTGCAAATTATTGGATATCAAACCAAAAAACATCAAGATTGGTTTGACGAAAATGACAATGAGATCCAACAGCTAATTGACAAGAAAAGGAAAGCATTCCAAACATGACAGAGGCGTCAATTGTGCTGCTAAGAAAAAGATCTACGCCAGTGCAAAAGCTGAGGTTCAAAGAAGGACAAGAGAATTCAAGAACATCTGGTGGACAAAGAAGGCTGAAGAAATCCAACACCTGGCAGATACCCATGATGCTCAGGGATTTTTCAAAGCCACAAAGGTCATCTATGGACCAAGAAACCATGGCATACAGCCTCTACACTCATCAGATGGAAGCAAACTACTGAAGGACAAAAAATCAATTGCACTACGTTGGAAAGAATACTACGAAAGCCTCCTGAATTGCAGCTCCAATGTGGCCGAAGAGGTTCTCTCACAAATCCCATAGCAACAAACCAGGGATGAGCTTGCAGCCCTGCCTAGTTTGGAAGAAGTCAACAATGCCATCATCAGCCAACAAAAAAATAACAAAGCCAGCGGACCTGATGGGATCCCTGCTGAAATATTTAAAGAGGGAGGACCTGAGCTGACACAATAACTCCACCAGCTCATTGAAAAAGTGTTGGTGACCGAGAAAATCCCAGCAGATTTCAAGGATGCCACTATCATCACCCTCTTCAAAAAAAGGGGGGGGGGGAAGAACAGACCCACCGCTAGTACACCAATCTTGGAGGACCATCGTTCTCGGACAATGAGGGATTGCCTAAGTAAGTAAGTAAGTAAGCATGCAAGTAAGTGGACCAAGTATATACAATAGGTATAAAAACCCAAACATTTACTGATCAAAAAGCCAAAAAGGTTTACTACGCTTCCCTGATAGAGTCAGCTAGCTCATGCCCAGCTCAATTATTTAAGGTGATTCGGTCATTGACGACAATTCCGGCAGTCCAAAATGATAGGGAATTGGCTCCAACAGTGGAGGCTTTCCAGAGCTATTTCGCCAACAAAATTTCGACCCTCCGTCGGGATATCTCAGCCACAATTGATACAGTAAGTGAACTCGAGACTCCGTGGCCACTCGATGGGCACACCTTCAGCTGTTTCCAACTGCTGGGTGCAGCAGCTGTCGATGAGATTCTGGTTGCAGCTACATGCTCCCTCGACCCGTGTCCCTCCTGACTAGTTAGATCTTGTCGGGAAGGGTTACGAGACCCCCTGTGTAGGATAATTAACAGCTCCCTTGAGCAAGGAGTGTTCCCAGGGGGTTTGAAGGAGGCCATGGTAAGACCGCTACTGAAGAAACCGAATTTAGATCCTTCGGTTCCCTCCAGTTACCGCCCGGTTCCGAACTTACCGTTCCTGGGTAAGGTGATTGAGAGGGCAGTAGCAGGTCAGCTGCAACAGTTCTTAAATGACACAGCTGGACTTGATCCTTTCCAGTCCAGCTTCCATATTGGGCATGGGACGGAGACTGTGCTTGTCTCCATTACAGACCAACTTCACTGCCAGTTGGACCATGGTGGGTCAGTGCTGCTAGTGTTGTTAGATCTCACGGCAGCCTTTGACACAGTCGATCACGCATTATTGAAACACCGTTTATCCGTGACGGGAATTAGGGGGACTGCCCTTGAATGGGTGTCCTCCTTTCTTCAAGACTGGGGACAACGTGTGGAAATGGGGGGATGGCTTCTGGGAGACTCCCATTAAGTTGTGGGGTTCCCCAGGGAGCTATCCTCTCCCCTTTATTGTTTAATATCTATATGCGTCCACTTGCCCAACTGGTTCGTGATTTTGGTCTGGAGTGTCATCAGTACGCTGATGACACCCAGCTGGTGCTGAGAATGGATGGCAGGCCGGACACTGTGCTCGATTGTTTCCATCAATGCCTTGAAGCCATGACTGGATGGCTGCGTTCTAGCCGGTTGAAGGTGAATCCATCGAAGACGGAGATCCTATGGCTGGGTCGTCCTGGTGTTGTTGAGTGCCGGTTGCCTACCCTGGATGGCGAGCGGCTAAGTCCGTCATCTTTGGTAAAAAGCCTGGGAATCCAATTTAACCCACTGCTATCGATGGAGATTCAGGTCTCCATGGTTAGCAGGTCTGCATTCTTCCATCTCCGACAGGCTAGGTGACTGGCCAGGACCTATCCAGGAATGACCGAGCTACGGTGATCCAGGTGATGGTCATCTCGAGGCTAGACTACTGTAACGCCCTCTACATCGGCCTTCCCTTGTCGGCAACCCGGAAACTAAAGCTGGTGCAAAATGCTGCTGCTCGATTGCTGGTGGGAGCATCGACAAGAGAGCACATTACACAAATTCTACAGCAATTGCACTGGCTACCAGTAGAGTACCGGATTGTCTTCAAGGTGTTGGTTTTGACCTTTAAGGCCTTGTATGGTCTAGGGCCAGTGTACCCGAGGGACCGCCTCAACCCATATGTTCCCCCAAGATCGTTGCAATCAGAAGAACAAAATCTTCTGGTGATTCCATCAATCCATTCCTGCGGCCTTTCAACTACAAGGCAAAGAGCCTTTTCTGTGGTGGCGCCAACTTTATGGAACGAGTTACCAGATGGAACTCATGCCATCACAGAGTTAGCCCCCTTCCAGAGGGCCTGCAAGATGTTGCTTTTTAGGCAGGCTTTCAATCTAAGTGCCTCCTGATAATCCTGTCCATACCCTTGTGTTTTCATATATCCAAACTGTTTTTATGTGTATTTTATTGTTTTTATGTAAACCGCCCCCAGCCTGCAGGGAGGAGCGGTATATAAAAGTGAATAATAAATAAATAAATCAACATTTGCAAAGCTTCTTAAACTGATGCTGTAGCATTTTCTGCAGAGTCCACTGTAAACACTGCACATCTTTACTATCAAATTCAGATAAATGTTTAAAACAGCCACTAGGTGGCATTCAGAAACCTTTTAGCCAAATTTTTGGGGATAAATGGTTTGGACCTGCAGTTTAAGAAGCAGTGGTATAGACAAGAGTATTCATTGTTTAAACCATCTTGGCCCCATCTGCACTGACCATTTAATACAGTTTTAAATTAAAATTGCAGGAAGTCTAGAGAATAAACCCTATGAGGAGTGCCTTAAAGATCTGTGCATGTTTAGCCTGCAGAAGAGAAGACTGAAAGGAGACATGATTAGGGCCATGTATAAATATATGAGAGGTAGTCATAGGGAGGAGGGAACAAGCTTGTTTTCTGCTACCCTGGAGACTAGGCCGCTGAACAATGGCTTCAAACTACAGGAAAGGAGATTCCACCTGAACATTAGGAAGAACTTCCTGATTGTGAGAGCTGTTCAGCAGTGGAACCCTCTGCTCCAGAGTGTGGTGGAGGCTTCTTCTTTGGAGGCTTTTAAACAGAGGCTGGATGGGCATGTCATACTCTCTTGGACTTTGAGGAAAGCAATACCAGATCTCCTCTGAATTAATCTTGCTAAGAAAACCATTATGGGAGGATCACTGTAAGGCAGAATTGATTTGAGGGTTTATAACGATAGGGAAGTCATGTTCTATTCTGCCTTGGTTAGACCACACCTGGAATATTGTGCCCAATTCTGGGCACCACAATTGAAGAGAGATATTGACAAGCTGGAATGTGTCCAGAGGAGGGTGACTAAAATGGTCAAGGATCTGGAGAACAAGCCCTATGAGGAGCGGCTTTAAAAACTGGGCATGTTTAGCCTGAAGAAGAGAAAGCTGAGAGGAGACATGATAGCCATGTATAGATATGTGAGAAGAAGTCATAGGGAGGAAGGAGCAAGCTTGTTTTCTGCTGCCCTGGAAACTAAGATGCAGAACACCGGCTTCAAACTACATGAAGGCAGATTCCACCTGAACATGAGGAAGAACTTGAGAGCTATTCAGCAGCGGAACTCTCTGCCCCAGAGTGTGGTGGAGACTCCTTCTTTGGAGGCTTTTAAACAGAGGCTGGATGGCCATTTGTCGGGGGTGCTTTGAATGCAATTTTCCTAATTCTTGGCAGGTGGTTGCACTGGATGGCCCATGAGGTCTCTTCCAACTCTATGATTCTATGACAAAGACAGCAAATTGCTACAGTAGGATACTTGTAGGATATATGTATGGATACTTGTATGGATAGTTCAGTTCAGACATGTTGTTAATGTTGTACAAATATTTTTCTGGACATGCTGTAATTCCGGATTAGATTTTCTCTCACGTGATTCATAATGAAAATGGAGGAAAATGCACAGTTTAGGAAAATACTGTCACCTTGCAGGGTGTTGTGCAAACTTGGTAGTTTTGGGTGTACTTCCCATCCCTTGAGTCATGGTGCTGTCGTGCAGAAAAATCCCAAAATAAACTTTGTTCTTAAAAAGGAGCCTATACTTGCATGTAGTGATTAGGTGTTTGTACAAACTATGTTTATCATTTATGAACATTATGGAAAGTGCAATAAGAAAAAAATAGTTTGTCGTTTTGTTTTCATGCCAAATCTTCTGAGGCTTTTGCTGCCTTGTCAGGCTGAGATGATCACATACAAGAAAATCTGAGGACAAGTGAGATTTTTTGTGTGTGTCATTATTCTGGACAACCTGAAAACACACCTAAACATACCTGTGGATCCATCTGTGTTCTAAAATCGTACTATATTTATTAGTGGCGTATCCTGAATTGGCAATTACACATACTGATCACCAGCTTGGGGATAGTGTGTGTGTGTGTGTGTGTGTGTGTGTGTGTGTGTGTGTGAGAGAGAGAGAGAGAGAGAGAGAGAGAGAGAGAGAGAGAGAGAGCAGAGCAACGAACAGAAGATATGCAAAATTGATGAAAGAAATCAGATCTAGACCAGGTAACCACTTCAATAGGATATTTTCTGTGATCCATGAATAAGCTACTCTTCTTTGGAGGAAGAGTTCAAATGGCCCAAGGCCTTTTTCTTCATAAGATCACACAATAAACCAAAGTTGTGAGTAGTTTCTGATCTAGTGCAACCCAGAGGCGAATCTATAATGACTATTTTACGTCAACTGATTGTGGGGTTCTCTCTTGACAAAATTTGTTCAGGGGAGAGGTTGCCCTTGACTTCCTCTGAGGCTGAGGGAATGTGATTTAACCAAAATAATCCAGTGGATTTCTATAGCCAAATGAAGAATTTGAACCCTTTCCTCTAGAGTTGTTGCTTTTGAACCTGGGCAGGAAGTCCCAGTAGTAGATCTCTCCATGACCAACAGTGAATGCAAAACAACAGCAAAGTAAATAATAAGCAATTTACAGCCTTTTCATGTAACTCATAATGTGTAGGCTTGTCCCACCTAAATATAGGGGTGACCATGAAATGCACCCATAATTTAAAAAGTGATGGAGTATATGAAAAAATAAATAATGTGAAAAAATGGTGCGGTAAATAGAAACAGAGATGGCATATAAAGCAGAGAGCATTTTCCCACTTGAAACTAGTCCACCCATAATTCATTCTACATGATATGTGCCCCACTTATTAATTATTCTAACTCTAGTAGCAGCATTGACCACCTGCTTCACACAGTACTTTATGGAAATAGACTGCTGACAAATGTTGAATACTGTAATTAATCTGGATGATACTAATGAAACTGGGTGTAATTGATCTAGATTATTTGGAATAAGATGCAGGGTGATTATTTTTTACACAGCTTGTGGTTCATTTTACTTTAATCTTTTACACACATTTCAGTGTGCCCCTGAAATGCTAAAACTGTTTTGGACTTACATGTTTTATTGTCTCTTTTCCCTTGCTTTCATCAGGCTTTCCCCTCAAGGATCATTTAGAAGAGTATGAGAATTAAATTAAAGGCTTTGGAGAATTAAATATGTATGTGTATAATTGTTGCATGCCTTCAAGGTGACACCAAAGACAGACAGACAGATACACACACACACACACCTGTTAAATGAATGCTGCAGAAAATGTATCTATTGTATCCTAGTTAAAATGTTTAAATTTGTGTTTAACAGAAACCTTTTATAAATATGAATACAATATTTTTCTCTAAAATACTTTTGTGCCATTCTTCATCTTATTTAGGTTTTGGGTAGTGTAGAACCACAATTTATTGTACATATGATAAAACATTTCTGCAAGCTGCAATAGTTTAAAAAATACAATAAATTTAAATCATTTAGTGAATAATTAAATTTCTGCATAGCATCAAAATGGTTCCTTTAGGAAGCAGAAAGTAGGATTAAAATGACTGGGCTGTCCATTGGATGCCTGTGCCAAGAAGATGTTCCTCAGAGAAAGATGAACACAGAGAAAAGCTCAGGCACTGATATTAAAGCATAGGCAGATTGATATGGGAAGAGTCCGTCCTTCTGTTCCAGGGTCTCAGACTGTCTAAGGATGTTATCACACATCTTGTAAAACAGGTTCTGCTGTGGTAAACCCGTCTTGCCTGAGATTGGAGCAGAGCATGCCAGCCTAGCCCCTCTTCTTTCTGCACAAAGCATTTTTGAGAAAACGCAAAGCACATTGACAGTTGCAGGAGAGTAACTCCTCCCAATCCATGCCTTCCCCATCTTCAAACATGTCCCCTCTTTACTGTTATTTTTGTTGTTCTATGTAAGAACTGCAAAGCTTCAAGAGTTCAGGGGTTCGAAGCTCTACATCTCCGAACTTCCAGGTTTTCACAGTACTTAAGCATCAGGATTGAGCGCACTTAAAATATTTTTATAAACCACTTTGCAATTTAAATATTTTTCATATTGTGTTTATTTGCAAGTGGGAGGTGAAGTTTGAACTTGTATAGCTTTTGCAATGAGGCAAAAACATGCATGAGTGGGAAGTTGTTGCCTTGCAAGAAAAGGAAATGTTCAATTTACAGGGGAAATTCATATTAGAGGCTTGGTGTTGCCATGGACCATCGCGGTTCCTTCCTTTCCTTTATTAATTTTTTAAAAAGGAAGTGATCTTGATTGAGCATGATCTACTTCATGAGGTTACAACTGAACAATTAAATAAATAAATTTTTGGAGGCCTGTGTCAGGGCACCAAAAATAAAAAATAAAAATAAATAAAGGAAGTGATCTCAACCATCAGGGAGAAAGAGTTGACTTCTTTGCTTTGCAGAGAGAAAGACAGCTCACAACACATCCACAATGGGCATTCACAACCCCTAAAGTGCATTGTAGATCTTAATCAACTTGTCACATTGTAGAACCTATTTTCTAAATCTCTTTGAATATGTGCTAAGAAGCTGGAAGATGGGAAAATGGGAGGAGCAGCTTCATTTAATATTACTTCAGCATGACATGAAAATTGGTAATAATAATTTTATTGATTCGCCCTTAGGCCATATCACAATACCAAACAACAAGGCTTGATAAGAGTTGATTGCACTCTATGTCGCAAGTTAAAATAAGACACTTATAACAATATGGTAAATAAATATGATAAAATTGAATATATACATCAGGTTTCCATATCACCCCAGCAATTTACCCCAATCAGCCCCACATATGTGGTTTTCAAACGTATTGTTTTGCTTAAATATATAGCTGTTTTGTGTTATTTTTGGGTCTTGGCCACACATAAAATATGTTGTTCTGATGGGAGGTTCCCAATACATTGTCCATTTGATATATGGACCAAGGTACAAGTCTCTCACTTTCTGATACAATTTACAATCAAATAATATGTGTGCTATAGCCTCAATTTCAGGTGCTCCGCAGATACAAATCCATTCATTATAAGGGATGCTGTTAAATCTCCCATATTTGACTGGAAAATTGGTTTGGGATGGGTTTAGGATGACGTTGTGTGGTAGCAAGTGTTTTTATTCATGCCTAAGGAGCTTCTAATGCAGCTAACAGACTACTGTGACTCCTAAGAATTTAAGGATAAGCACCATTACTTGAACTAGGGCCAGAAGTTATCAGAGAGCCAATATTTGCATAATATTCCGTATTCTGGTGCTATCACTGCCATCTGCAAAGCCATCAGATTATGGATTATGTGACCAGATCTGTCCAAAAGTGACTGCAACTGAAGCATCAGCAAAGCTGGCAAGAGACATCCCATCCCACTAAGGGCAAATAGGACAAAACAGGATAAGGATATGCTCCCCAAACTGTGTACTGTACTTGTTCTTTTATGAAGAGAACAACCCCATCTGAAACAGAAGAAACACCCGCCTGTTGGACTCAAGAACCATCTATCCATATCCATTTTTTTTCAAGAGTCATTTTGAGGTCAATGCCCTTCATTTAGCCCATTATTGCATCTTGGTAACATTGCAGCACCTTCATGGGCTTCACAGTGGAAATATTAAATGCGAGGTGCCATTCACTGAAGCTCTCGGGCATAGCAGAAGAAGTAAGCTTCTCCCAAATGTTTCATTTTGAATTACACCTGTTAGAAGACATCCTCCATCACACAATTCAGCTGAAGCACCATCTCTCTGAGAAAAGAGGAGAGGACGCCTTGACTAAAAACAAGGAAGTTAGCAAACATAGATTTTTGACATCAAGTAATAAACTTTAAATCAAATACCATTTATTCAAATTGTAAATAATTGAATATCAAATGCACAATTTTATGAGTATGTGGAAGTATTGAGAGATCACCTACAGAACATTTTGCATTCAGGTTCATAGAGATTGATGTGAAATGAAAGTCAGAAGGCTAATTCTAGGATTTTTAAGGTAAGATAGGAGAAAAAAAAGAACAGAATATCCAAATTTTGCTGGTTTAATTTACTGAGGACAATCAACAATGAGGAATATTCCTTTTTCAAAAATGAGAACTCTGCTTTTTCACAAGGATAGAGACATTTTAAAAAAGAGAACAGCACTTTGCAAAGCAGTTCATTTAGGAAAGAGTTGCATGAACTTTTTCCCTGACTTTAAGCTAGCAATAAAACTGGCTCAGCTAACCAGCCCTAATGAGGGAGGAAAAGAGAAAACATCGGCTTCTTTACTTTCTGCCATCTAATTATAAATATCATTGTCAACTGACACCAGGATCATCTGAATTCTAATTGACCTCCAACACTGTACAGTGAAAAGATAATCAGAACTGCCAAATGAAAGATAAGGAAGATAAATAAACTGTAATTAGTAACTTAACTCCTTACTCCCCAATTTATTGTTTTTGAGTATCGCTTTTAAAGGCAACATCTTGCTTAAAAGTTAATTTTAAACATACAGCTATTGTATGTCCATCTTACTGTATGTGAGCAGCCAGAATCACATCATCGCCTACTTCTAAGATAAAAAAGAATATTCATATTAGAGAAATATTAGGCAAGGGAGAACCTCAGAACACAATCTATAGCGTCACTCATTGGGGCCTTTTAACAAACTGAATCTAAATTTGTGCAGGCAAAGCTTCAGGTGCAGTACAATTATTTTTGTTGTCTCAAGGGGGGTTGATCTGCTTTTCACGTTTTCAGAATAAGGAGGTCAAAGATGTTGTGCATGTAAATGGGATAATTATGTTTACAACCTGTAACTCCTGGATCAATACTCTCTTCTCACCACGCCCCCTCCCCCCACCCTCCCAACCCCAAATTGACATTTCACGCTGCTCTAAAGGGCTTTGGGCATTTAGACATTTTGGTTTGTGTAACTTTGCATACTCTCAAGTCCATTTGTACATTCAATAAGCAACTTAGCAATGCAGTTGGAGAGAAAACAAGTAGTCCAACTCATCACATTATTTAATAACACATATAAGGAACTTGATTTTTACACAGTTCCCCTACTAAAATTACACACATAATATGATAATCATCACACACACACACACACACACACACACATATATATATATATATATATATATATATATATATATAGAGAGAGAGAGAGAGAGAGAGAGAGAGAGAGAGAGAGAGAGAGAGAGTTCAATTGCTTGGGAATTGAAACAGATAAAATCATCGAAATGCCAAAATGTTATGGAAAGAAGAGAAAGAAGAACAATTTAACATGGCAATATTAGTTTCTTAATTCTTAAATATAATTTGCAACTGTGTTTTTTAATCAATGGAGTAGGGAATCTCTTAATTTACCCCGCTGTTTTTAGCATGAAAATGCCTGTGTTGGACCTATCTGCCAAATAGAAGCTAATGGTAATGAGTCTTTCAGGAGAGAGAGAAACTCAATTCAGCCCTTAAACTTGGTTAAATATACAGGTATTTGAACCCGTTTCATTAAGAGATAGGCATCTAAGGGCCTGTGATTGATTGAATGGATGAATCTTACAATTTTGGGTTTTTTTCTCGTTCTTTTGATCTTGAATCAAGAAGAAAATTTGATAAAATGAATTGAAGAAAATGAAGCTGAATTTTCATCCCTAATAGGATTGCTATTTAGGCATCCAGATGGGTCCATTGTTGTGTGTCTTCAAGTTTCTGACTAATGTCAACCCAAAGGCAAACCTATCACAAGCTTTTTCAGCAAGCTTTATTCCGAGAGGGGTCGTCATTGCCTTCTTCTGAGGTTGAGAGAGTGTGTCTTCCCCAAGGTCAGTCAGTGTTTCCTTGGCTGACCAGAGATTCAAATGCTGGTTTCCAAGAGTCCTTGTCCCACACTCTAACCACTATATTCCACTGGCCCTTACCTTTTGTGCATGCTGATCTAAACAAATACTTCTGAACATTATTTTGACCTAAGTAAACCTGCTTAAGATTGTGTGGATGACACAAAAAATCCTTTTTGTGCTGCAATTTCCAGAATTCTCTGAGTTGGGCAATTCTAAAACTGTTTAAAGCTTGTGCTAAAAACAAGTTTTCATCCTTACAGCAGACACAAAGCAATATTTCATTTTTATACATTTACTAGCTGTACCCGGCCACGCGTTGCTGTGGCTTAAAACCCCTTGGGCCTGTGGGAGTTGAAGTCCAAAACCCCTGAAAGGCCCAAGTTAGCCCAGGCCTTTGGAAGGGATTGGGGCTGTGAGGAATTGTGGGAGTTGAAGTCCAGAACTTTGGCCTTTGAGGGGTTTTGGGACTTCAACTCCCAATTCCTCACAGCCTCAGGCCTTTCAAAGGCCTGTGCAAACTTGGTCCTTTCAGGTGTTTTGGACTTCAACTCCCACAACTGGGCAAACTTGGGCCTGTGGGAGTTGAAGTCCAAAACCCCTGAAAGGCCCAAGTTAGCCCAGGCCTTTGGAAGGGGATTGGGGCTGTGAGGAATTGTGGGAGTTGAAGTCCAGAACTTTGGCCTTTGAGGGGTTTTTGGGACTTCAACTCCCACATTCCTCACCGCCTCAGGCCCATTTCACCGGCCTGCAAACTTGGTCCTTTCAGGTGTTTTGGACTTCAACTCCCACAACTGGGCAAACTTGGGCCTGTGGGAGTTGAAGTCCAAAACCCCTGACCAAGGCCTGTGCAAACTTGGTCCTTTCAGGTCTTTTGGACTTCAACTCCCACAACTGGGCAAACTTGGGCCTGTGGGAGTTGAAGTCCAAAAACCCCTGAAAGGCCCAAGTTAGCCCAGGCCTTTGGAAGGGGATTGGGGCTGAATGAAAGGTAAGGTGGGGGGAGGGCTCCTTACCTGAAGTGGCTGCCCAGGGAGCACCGGCAGCACCAAATCCTCAAGAGGAGAGGATGCCGCTGGGAGGAGGTGGGAGGGGCTGGGGAAGAGGGAGGGTGTCCCCGCCCCTGCCACGCCCCGCCGCTTTTCCTTACCGGAAAGCGGCAGGGGGGCGGGAGGAGGTGGGAGGGGCTGGGGAAGAGGGGAGGGGTGTCCCGCCCCTGCCACGCCCCGCCGCTTTCCCTACCGGTAACGCGGCCGGGGGGGGGGGGTGGCGGTGGGTGGGGCTGGGGAAGAGGGGAGGGGTGTCCCCGCCCCCTGCCACGCCCCCCCGCCGCTTTTCCTTACCGGAAAGCGGCAGGGGGGGGCGGGAGGAGGTGGGAGGGGCTGGGGAAGAGGGGAGGGGTGTCCCCGCCCCCTGCCACGCCCCCCCGCCGCTTTTCCTTACCGGAAAGCGGCAGGGGGGGGGGCGGGAGGAGGTGGGAGGGGCTGGGGAAGAGGGGAGGGGTGTCCCCGCCCCTGCCACGCCCCCCCCGCCGCTTTCCCACCGGAAAGCGGCAGGGGGGCGGGAGGAGGTGGGAGGGGCTGGGGAAGAGGGGGAGGGTCCCCGCCCCTGCCACGCCCGCCGCTTTTCCCACCGGAAAGCGGCAGGGGGGGGGAGGAGGGGGGGCGGGAGGTGGTGGGAGGGGCTGGGGAAGAGGGGTGGGGTGTCCCCGCCCCCTGCCACGCCCCCCCGCCGCTTTTCCTTACCGGAAAGCGGCAGGGGGGGGCGGGAGGAGGTGGGAGGGGCTGGGGAAGAGGGGAGGGGTGTCCCCGCCCCCTGCCACGCCCCGCCGCGTTTCCGTACCGGAAAGCGGCAGGGGGGCGGGAGGAGGTGGGAGGGGCTGGGGAAGAGGGAGGGTGTCCCGCCCCTGCCACGCCCCGCCGCTTTCCCACCGGAAAGCGGCAGGGGGGCGGGAGGAGGTGGAGGGGCTGGGGAAGAGGGGAGGGGTGTCCCGCCTGCCACGCCCCCCCGCCGCTTTTCCCCACCGGAAAGCGGCAGGGGGGCGGGAGGAGGTGGGAGGGGCTGGGGAAGAGGGGAGGGTGTCCCCCGCCCTGCCGCCCGCCGCTTTTCCTTACCGGAAAGCGGCAGGGGGGCGGGAGGAGGTGGGAGGGGCTGGGGAAGAGGGAGGGGTGTCCCCGCCCTGCCACGCCCCCCGCCGCTTTTCTTACCGGAAGCGGCAGGGGGGCGGGAGGAGGTGGGGGGGCGGGAGGAGGTGGGAGGGGCTGGGGAAGAGGGGAGGGGTGTCCCGCCCCCTGCCACGCCCCCCCGCCGCTTTTCCTCACCGGAAAGCGGCAGGGGGGCGGGAGGAGTGGGAGGGGCTGGGGAAGAGGGGAGGGTGTCCCGCCCCCTGCCACCCCGCCGCCGCTTTCCTTACCGGAAAGCGGCAGGGGGGGGGAGGAGGTGGAGGGGCTGGGGAAGAGGGGAGGGTGTCCCCGCCCTGCCACGCCCGCCGCTTTCTTACCGGAAAGCGGCAGGGGGGCGGGAGGAGGTGGGGGGGGGAGGAGTGGGAGGGGCTGGGGAAGGGGGGGGTGTCCCCGCCCCTGCCACGCCCCGCCGCTTTTCCCACCGGAAAGCGGCAGGGGGGGGAGGAGTTGGGAGGGGCTGGGGAAGAGGGAGGGGTGTCCCCCTGTCCCACGCCCGCCGCCCTTTTCCCGGAAAGCGGCAGGGGGGGCGGGAGGAGGTGGGAGGGGCTGGGGAAGAGGGAGGTGTCCCCGGCGCCCGCCGCTTTTCCTTACCGGAAAGCGGCAGGGGGGCGGGGAGGAGCTGGGAGGGGCTGGGGAAGAGGGGAGGGTGTCCCCGCCCCGCCCCCCCCGCCGCTTTTCCTTCCCGGAATGCGGCGGGGGGGGGCGGGAGGAGGTGGGAGGGGCTGGGGAAGAGGGGAGGGGTGTCCCCGCCTGCCCTGCCCCCCGCTTTTCCTTACCGGAAAGCGGCAGGGGGGCGGGAGGAGGTGGGGGGCGGGAGGAGTTGGGAGGGGCTGGGGAAGAGGGGGGTGTCCCCGCCTGCCACGCCGCCCCACCGGAGCCGGCAGGGGGGGGGGAGGAGTTGGAGGGGCTGGGGAAGAGGGGAGGGGTGTCCCGCCCCTGCCACGCCCCGCCGAGGCGGGAGCCCTTACCGGAAAGCGGGGGGGGGCGGGAGGAGGTGGGAGGGGCTGGGGACGAGGGGCGGGGTGTCCCCGCCCCCGCCCCCCCCCCCCGCTTTTCCATACCGGAAAGCGGCAGGGGGGGCGGGAGGAGGCGGGAGCCCGGGAGGAGGGGGGGAGGGGCGGGGGGGGGGGGGAGGCGTGTCCCGCCTCCTGGCCCCGCCCCCCCGCCAGGCTTTGGAACGGGCGGGAGGCGGGAGCCCGGGAGGAGGGGCCCGCCTCTGGCCCCGCCCGCCAGGCTTTGGAACCGGGCGGGGAGGCGGGAGCCCGGGAGGAGGGGCTTGGGAGGGAGGCGTGTCCCGCCTCTGGCCCCGCCCTCCGCCAGGCTTTGGAACCGGGCGGGAGGCGGGAGCCCGGGAGGAGGGGAGGGGCTTGGGAGGGGGAGGCGTGTCGCGGTGGCAGGGGGTGGCGGGGGAGGTGGGAGGGGCTGGGGAGGAGGGAGGGGTTTCCCCTCCTCCTTCCAGTCCCCCCTCCGCTCTTCCTGAGGAGGCGGAGGAGGCGCTCTGGCTGCCATGTGCGAACGTTCTAAACGTTCGCGCTGGCAGCGAAGTGGCCGGGGTGGGAGTTCCGTTGGCAATTTTTGGGGTTCGTTTTTGGGGTGCTGGGAGGACGTAGGTCCGGTTTTTTTGCTGTTGTCTGTAGCGAGTGTAATGGTCCAGTAGGCTGCCAAGTTTGGTGCTTCTGCGACTTATAGTTTCTTTGTCTATATTCTTCTTTGCACGACCGCGTCTCCTTTATATATATAGATAATTAAAATCCTGAAAGTAGCTGATCATTGAAAAGAAAGAATCTGTGTAGTGGGAAAGTACTGTATACAGCAAAATGAGCCATATTAGATGATATAGATTTTGGTATGGTGTATGTATACAGAAATTACCTTACTAGTCTGATATTTTCATAGAAGGCACAAGTCCTGTTTCCTCACCTAGCACATAAATAGATATATTAAAAGACTGTTTTAAAAACAAATGATCTTAAATCATTGTGATTGGTTAAATTGTAATAAACTTTAAATACTGGGTTGCTGTGCATTTTCCGGGCTGTATGGCCATGTTTCAGAAGCATTCTCTCCTGACATTTCACCCACATCTATGGCAGGCATCCTCAGATATTAGGATATCCCACATATTACTGTCTATTATAACAGGAAAAATATAGGAAAAATGTAGATAGAAATAATCTGTATTAAGAATAGACCAATCTCATATCTCAGAGGTTTTGCACAAGTATCAGCTCTACTTCCATTTTTAAACCTATATTCTTTGAAGATATGGTTACGGACATGCATTTTAAGGTAAATTTGTATTCTATCGCAAGTCATTCTGTTATTGCACAAACTAAGCAAAAACCATTTCTCCCTCCAACTGAACATTCATATCAAATTAAACATGTTTTCTTTCCCTTCTATGCTTAGCCTTTTATACATGTTCAATTAATGCACATTGTGATCAAGATTTAGGCAAAAACAGAAAGGAAAATATGGTGCCTTGGTGCTCAAGATGTAATAGAAAGAGAATTTGCTCTTGTTTGCTGCTCTATTGTTCTTTGAGGAGGATACAGCCAGGTCATGTTCATCTGCTTTTCATCACTATGCACCTTTAATTCACAAAGGAAGGATTTAAATCCTTGCATCAACAAGAAGAAAGAAAAGAAGCCCGGGAGAGCTCAAAAGGCAATATTTTATGGGCTTCTGAGGTTTCTTTCTCCCCCCGTAAGACATTGTAGTGTCTTAAGAATATACCTAGTGCTTTCTTACACATGCTGAGTAACCAGGCTAATTAAAAAGCCCATACAGTCTTGTTAAAATCTGTTCAAATTTTTGGAGCACCTGTTATAACAGAATGCCCACAGACTTGATAGTTTAGAGCCAAGACACCTGCTACCTTATGTCTCACAGTATGTTCAGTTTTATACTGATAGCTGAGAAGGGGGGGACCCACTTTTTGACATTTAACAATCTCTTAAAATGATAAGAAATTAATCTGAAAACTTGGAGAATTTAACTGTTCTGTGATCACTTCCCTTGATCACACCTCTGTATTTTCTTCTTCATATGAGCCAGGAACATAGACAAGTGGAGAGTTTGGTAAAATCCACATTTTGCTCAAAGTAGTCGTGTTTGTGAAGTTTGTCATCAGTAGAAATAGCTCTCAGTCAGAAGAAGGTACTGAGGTTGACATGCTCGTCTATTTAATGTATGCAGCATGTAGTTTATTTTTAAAGTGAGTTCTATTCTTGGACTGAAATGTTCATATCTTGGACTTTTAAGCACTCCAGCTATTAAAAACATGATATATACTTGAAATACGGTAACTCCACCCACCCCCCCAATACACACACACTTAATGCACACACAGAGAATGTGCCTGAATTATGCTTGCTTCTTTCAAATCTCCAGTTAATATGTTATGTGATGTTGGGTATTATATATCTATAATAATAATAATAATAATGACTTTATTTTTATACCCTGCCTCCATCTCCCCGAAGGGACTCAGGGCAATTTACAAAGGGACAAACCCAGAGAACACATAAAACATAATGCAATAAAACAAAACAAAACCAAATAGAAACATGTCACAATAAACATATCATAAAAACAGTACCATGGGAGCAATAAAAGTGCAGAGTTCAGAGGGCTTTGAGTTTGTGCAAAATTCCTAAATAGAGCTAAGGGGAAGTTTAAAATTCAGTGGAAGGGATGGGAGAGTAATGTCCTTGGGCTTTATAATGTCAGGATTGTAGAACGGAGGGCCATGCTAAAGTGCTGGAACTTAGGTATTAAAGGGCCAATTCTTGCACATGCTTATTCAAAAGTGGCCCCCATGAATATATTTTATAGACTATATAGCTGATAAAAAGCAGCCCCTTGGCTTATAATTGGGCCAAGGTCGGGCAGTGGAGCCTGGAGGCCATTGCTTGCAATATATGCAATATATTTCTCTCTCCTCCCTTAATGATGTGTTTTCCTTTCCAGTCAAAAGGGAGGGAGGGAGGGAGGGAAAGGAGATATATTTCATGTTCTCCTTGTTTGTATGGCTCTCTTTCAAACCTACTCCATTTCCTGGTTTTTGTGTATCTAAATGTATTAAGTTTATGTGATACACACGGCTTGCAAATATTGCAGGGGAAATGCACATATATGCGCACGTGCTCACACACACCCAGAGGGAGATATTTAGATAAATATAAACATAGATATATAGGGCTTGCAAATATTGCAAGGGGGAAATGCATATACAGTGTTCCCTTGCTACTTCGTGGTTCGCTTATTGCGGAGTCGCTATTTCGCGGATTTCAAAAAGTAGGAATTTAAAATATATATCGTGGTACCTTTTTTGTGGGGTTTTGCCGCCGCCACTCTCCAAGGCCAGTTTACTGTTTTTCTTTGGAATACGGTAAATATTCAAAAACATTTAACCTATTGATGCCTCAATTAATAAAATTTTATTGGTATCTATTTCTATGTTGAAATTTACCAGTAGCTACTGCATTTTCCACCCTTGGCTTATACTCGAGTCAATAGGTTTTCCCAGCTTTTTGGTGGTAAAATTAGGTGCCTAATTAGGCAGCACTTTGGACTCTCACTTGCTGAGGTGCTCCTGTGAGTATCTCTGTAGATCTTAGGAAGCTATTTCTTGATTTAAGTTGTTGGTATGCTGGCTGATATCTGAACAGAGGATGGGCCGGAGATGTGAATTCCTTGGTCCTTTCATTGCTGGCTGCTACTTCCTGGTGGTGCAATACCAGATAAATAGTATAATTTCTTCAAGGATGCAGGGTGTAAGCATCCTGTGATAATGCGGCATGTCTCACTAAGAGCCACATCCATTGTTTTAATGTAGTGAGATGCATTCCATACTGTGCATGCATATTCAGCAGCAGAGTAGCAAAGTGCAAGGGTAGGTATCTTCACCATATCTGGTTGTGATCCCCAAGTTGTGTCAGTCAGCTTTCATATGATATTTCTAGCACCCACTTTTTGCTTGATAGTCAAGCAGTGCTTCTTGTAAGTCAGAGCACAGTCCAGAGTAACTGGTGTGCTGCACTGCTCCAGTGGGATTCCTTCCCAGGTAATTCTCAGAGCTCAAGATGCTTGTCTGTTCTTAAGATGAAAAGCACACGTCTGCATTTTAGATGGATTAGGAATCAGCTGGTTTTCTCTGTATTAGGCAGTAAAAGCACCTAAAGCTTCAGAGAGCTTCTGTTCAACCATTTCAAAGCTCCTTGCTTGAGTGGTGATGGCATAGCTGTCAGCATAGACGAAATCCTGTCCCTTCTGGCAGTGGCCAATCATTTGTGCAAATGTTAAACATTGATGGAGCAAACATGCTCCTCTAAGGCAAGCCATTCTTTTGTTTTCGCCATCTACTTTTCTGACCCTGAAACTCAACAGAAAAGCTCATTTTATAGCAGATTTCCTATGAAGTGGATGAGGTGGTAATCCTTTGTGATATTATACATTTTTCTCAAGAGGAGGCGATGATTTACAGTATCATAAGCTGCTGACAGGTCTATGAAGACAGTTCCTGTAATCTGCTGTCTTTCAAAACCATCTTCTATGTTCTGAGTCAGGTTCGGCACTTGTGATGTGCACTTTTGTCTTTCCTGAAACCAGCTTGCTGTGGGATCATATATGGGTCTATTTTTTCCATATTTCTGTGCAAGATAAGTCTTTCCAGAACTTTAAAGGGATGGCACAAGGAGATTGATCTATAGCTTTTTGGATCATTATGGTCTTTGCCTGGTTTCAAAATGGCTATGGCTTTTGCTTTCCTCCAGATTTTGGGGATCTGACAGGATGCAGTGCAGCTGTTCCTCAGCTTCAGCAGCCAGTACTTTGCTTTTGGGCCAAAGTTCTTAATTCATTCCATCCGTAGATCATCCGGGCCAGCTGTGTTGCCATTTTTACATACCAGTATATTGAAAGCCATTTCCATTTCAGTAGGTATAAAAGGTTCATGAAGGTTGTTGTTCTCATTATCTGATTGTCCAGTTATTGGTCTCCTTCCTAGTTTGCTGGCACAGTTGGGTTTCCCATTCTTCAGAAGTTGATGCACTGCCTTTATGTTGATTTGGGTATTAGTTTGTGAGGAATCATTGCTCAACCATCTTAACATCCTCCATACCTTCTGACTACTCCTGCCCATATCGACTTCTCTTATCAGCTTTATCCACTGTTCTTTCTTGGCTTCAGAGATGGAAGACAAAATGTGTTGTGCTGCCTGAAGAGTTTTTTCACTAAATGGGTCTTCATCTGGGAGCCTGTAGTAGTCCTCCAACAAGGCAGCTGTATCAGGAGTAATGCCCTGAAGGTAGTGTGCTCTGTAGCCTCTTAGTATAGAAGCCAGTGAGCAGGTTTTTACTATTTCAATAAAGCACCTGTATTCCTCAGGGATTGGGGCAACTGATATAATCTTGTCATCTAAAATATTTGAGAATTTTGACCAATTTCAACTTTCTGAAGTTGAATCTCCACTTAAATCAAACTTCTGAACACTTATAGTTGGAAGCAATTGGCATATTATTGGCTCATGCTTTGTATTTGGTAATCGGTGGTCCCACTGATTTAGTGCATTGTTGCACAGTATTGTTGCTCACAAAGAGAAAGTCTGGGTTATATCTTTGGTGCCATCTCCCACTGTTGTAGGATAGTGAGAGCTTACTATCATGAATAAGCGATAGTTTATGCAATTCAGTCCAGGAGAGAACAGCCTCTCTATTTTTATCCTTCTGAACATAGCCCCAAATGAAATTACGGCAGTTACAGCCACCAATTATGACCGCCCGTTGGTGCCTGTCAAAGTTCTCAAGAAAGGAGAAACAAAACTTTTCATTTGGGGGCTTGTACATAGAGGTAATTGTGATGTTATTAAGCTTTACTGTTATAGCTCCTATATTGTTTTCTTCAGTGTTATGAGCACTGCTGATTGGAGGCCTGGTTTTACAAAGACAACACTTCTATACTGTGCATGTGGTCTTTCTGCCACTAAGTTCATTCCTGGGACTTTTTGGTCATTTCTGTTGTTTATCCCTGTGTTTTTCTTAGACACACAACACACCACATTTCTTATTTAGGCACAATTCATAAAGCAACTGCTCTTTGGCAACAAAAGACGCTGCCCAGGGGATGCCTGGATGTGCTACTATCCTGCAGGGAGGCTTCTCTCATGTCCTCCTCTTCCCTAGTGAGTCTTTGTGAAAATTGTATATCCATCCTAAAAGTCATCTGTGGAGATTAGTCCAAATTAGGTTTCTGGGTGAAAGGTTGCCTTGGACTTGGCTATCAAAACCTTCCTGGGGCCACAGGGGTTTTTTTGTATCCTCCTTGGGGGTTCCAGGATTTTTTGGTAACATGTTCTCCATTTGCCATTTTCATCCTGAATTACTTGACAAGGTGGATGTACCCCAAAAGTGTCTAGATTCCACAGATTGTGTATCTAAGAATTCAGCTATCTGTAGATTGAAAATCCCCCCCCCCAAAAAAAACCTCTCCAAAAAGTAAACTTTAATTTTACTGTTTTATTATGTCATATATATAATTGAACTTGAGCATCCGTGGATTTTGTTATCCACGATAGTTCTGGAACCAATCCCAGCAAATACCAAGCGTCCACTGTACTATGAAATCCTTTTATTTGTGTTAAGGTTAAAGCCAGTTTCCAAATGCCTGCTGGAAAAGAAAAGTCTTAACCTGTTGCTGAAAGGAAAACAAAGGTGGAACCATCCTGTTTTTCCTTAAAAGGTAACTGAAACCTGGAGTAATAATAGTCAGCATGGTTCTTGCCTGTATGCTGAGGAAGTAAAGAGCACACATGGTTGTAAAGTATTTGATGTGGTTGCAAGCCAAGACAATTAAGTTCCAAAGAATGCACTTATATTTTAACAGATGCTTCTGTCCCTCCTTTTTCTTTTCTTTTAATGGGGATCCTATGTAATGGAATTTGTAATTTTGCATTTATTTTCTTCGGCCTGGGTTAACATACAGGAACTAAAATTGACAGGTGTCATTTATTTATTTACCACATTTATACCCCATCACTTCTCAACCCCTGAAGGGGGACTCAGAACGGCTTACAATAAGCCCATTTAGAGGCTATCACACATGATACAGTAATAAAAACAGATAAACATATCATAGTTAAAAACAATACATAATTAAAACCAAACAAAAGCAAACGTGTTCCAGCTTGTCAATATCTTCCTTGAATTATGGTGCACATGGTTATTCCATGTCAGGGGAGTAGGAAAAAGGAGGGACACAGCCAGGAAATGGTGCTCAAAATCACACAACATTGTTTTCATAAAATACTAACCTGAGGATGGTACAAAGAACACTTTAGTGACTGACTGACTGACTGACTTTATTATTTCTGAGTCGCCCTCCACGTTAGTGCTCCGGGCGACTTACACACAACAAATTCCACAATTAAAATAGAGTATTTAAAACTAGATTAAAATATTCAGTGGTTAAATGCAGGGGCCAGGCTCGGTATTTGAGTTCCTGGTTCTGCATTAACCATGGGCTTTCCTAAATAGCCAGGTCTTCAGAGCGGTCAGGAACTGGGGCAGGTCGAGGAGGCTCTCTGGTCCGGTGGCATCGAGTTCCAAAGAACGGGGGCCACAACGGAGAACGATCTCCGTCTCGTGGTCTCCAGGTGGGCCTCTTTCAAGCCTGGTACGTGAAGAAGGTTCTTGTTTGCTGGCCGCGGGGGTCCTTGAGTAAGCAGGCATCAGCAAGCGGTCTTTTAGGTATGTTGGGCCCCGCCACCGTAGGGCTTTGAAAGCCAAGGTCAAGGTCTTGTGTAAGGCTCTATACTCAACGGGCAGCCAGTGCAGGCGCTGCAGAGATGGTGTAATGTGGCATCTCATCGATGTTCCTGTGAGAAGCCTGGCGGCCGTGTTCTACACAATCAGTACCTGCGGGTTAGTGACCGGGGTAGACCTACATACAAACGGTTACAGTAATCCAGCCTTGATGTAACCGTGGCATGGATTACTGTAGCTAGCGCTTCCGTCGGAAGATAGGGCGCCAATTGTCTCGCTTGGCACAGGTGGAAGAAGGCCCTTTGCTCGTGGAGGCAACCTGGGCCTCCATTGACAATTTGGAGTCCAGGATAACACCAAGGCTTTTTACTGAGGGGACAGAATCAGCGGTTCCCCTTCAAAGGGGGGCAGCGAGAAAGGTGGTTCTGGGCGGCCCGGCCATAAGATCTCCATCTTTGATTGATTTATTTTAAGTTTGTGGGCGCGGAGCCATTTTGTCACTGCTTCTAGGCCTCGAGTGAAGTTTTCGGGCACCGAAGTTGCGCCAGGCTCCAGTTTCAGTAGGAGCTGGGTGTCATTGGCATATTGGTAGCACCCTAGGCCGAAGCCCGGGCTATACCAGCCAACGGCCGAACATAGATGTTAAACAACGTTGGTGATAATATGGCGCCTTGGGGCACTCCGCACTCCAGGAGAGATTTCCTAGATGTTTGGCCTAGCCATTCAACTCGCTGACTACGTCCGCGCAGGAAGGAGCTAAGCCAAGCTAAAGCTGTTCATTGTATCCCTATGGCGGCAAGTTGTCGTATCAGCAGATCATGGTCCACCGTGTCGAATGCGGCGGTAAGGTCCAGCAATACCAGAACTACTGAGTCTCCCTTGTCTAGTTGGCAGCGGATATCGTCCGAGATGGCCACCAGGACGGTCTCGGTCCCGTGCCCGGGGCGGAACCCTGATTGAAAGGGGTCCAAGCCCTCTGATGTCTTAAAGAGCCAACAGCACCCAGGATATTTGGAAGAATCGTGGCATTTAGGCTCCAATAACAGCAGCAAAATGGTCCAGCACAACTAATGCCCATATTTCTGAATTGGAGAGCAGAGGTGCTTAAGAGTCAAATTTCTTGCTCCTATTCCTGTTCTCGACATAGTGGCATTTGCACAGTATATAGCTTTTTCTACACTTTCTTGGAACTCATAGTTTTGCAGCAAGTCCTTGTGAATTTAATTAAGGACAAAAATACTTTCTGAAAAGTAAAGACATATGCACAGATATGACTGTGTTTTTCTTTGAAATGCAGCTTCCAGCATAAGCCATTTTATGCCTCTTTTGGAACATACTTAGCATTGAATGGTTGAGTGAAGTTATACAACTGTATTTTTATGAAATCCCATGGAGGGAGGATGGGGAAAAACACTGGCTGGAATCCACTTGTGGGCTTACATCTTTGTCAGTGGAATAGAATCAAGCTGTTCCTTCATATTGGTGTTACTGCATGGGGGAGCCAGTGACTGTTGCACATGGGGATTGATGCACAATGGGACCAAAGAGCTTGGTGAATTGAAGTGCATGGGGACTGAAACATAAAGGAATCAGATGCACACCAGAACTTTCTGATATACATTTGGACACTTGCTAGTATCTCACTACACACCAGTCACTTGATTGATCCACAACACAGATACAGGAGACATGAGTATCAATTCTGGCTGACTGACATATCCGACTAATCATACTTGAGATGTGTATAATATCAGCTAGAGATTTAGTTCAGCAACCTTAGAATAATAATATCCTCCAGATATCTAGTTCTGCATCTTAAAAACCAACAGAAACAATATGGGTAGGAGTGCAGCAACCTTGGTAATTTGTTACTGCCACAATAGTAGGAAGGCCCATCTGCAACATATCTGAAAGCACATACTAGGATTGGAACCTATAGCTTTAAAGATGAGCTAGGCAAAGTTGCTTTTAAAGACTATAGTTCCCAGGATCCTCTTGGGATATCACATTCCATGGAGAACAAGAAAACACTCCCTGACAGTACGTTGCTCATAGAAAGTCATTCCCTGGTGGTCTTCAATATTCAGTACACTTGGGAAAAAAGATGTCTACCCTCAGCTTACCAATATTAATGATTACATGCACTTGATGACAAATGCAGTAGGGGAATTGGATGCCCTATAGTGGTTGCATGAGGCATTTGAACTGTTTGCAACTGGGCCTGAACTTGTATTCCTTATCTATGACAATGGTATTGCAATTCCTTCTGTACAGATTCAGTCAGAACAAAACATAATCACTGGTAGAGGAAATCGCTATGCTTCTTCCAGAAATGTTTAGGATACAAACCACAAGCCTTGGAGGCATCATACTTGGGTTTCCCTGTCACACATTCCAGCTCATTGAATGATACTTAAATGGCTGAGAAATGTGGGGTTATAGGGGCATCATCTATCATGCAATTTGTATTTTAACAGCTTTTAAAAGTTACCCTTTTGAAACCATATTTCCAGTCACACGTTTTCTGGGTGTTTCTATGTTCTGATTGTGAAACACTGCAAGTGCCAAAGATAAGAGATGGCTGCTTACCATGACAGTCATGCATTGATGTCAAGCCAGTACCATAATGGTCATAAACACCAACACATTTACTGCATAATGAGTTTTTCTCGGCAAAGGGTTCCAGATGCCCATGGATTTTCTTTACAATGGAAACTACATGCATCCACTGAATTAGTACCATGAATGTATGATTCCTGGTAACCCTTTCTAGGTGTTGATATTTTCTTTCTGTACTCTTCATGTTGACAAAAACAGTGTTATGTAGTTAGATATTTGTCAAACATCTTGGAGCGTTATCTGAGTATCTTAGTTGTTGCAAATAACTGCTTAAATTAGTATTTGTAGCAACAAGTGTTATATCGGTGTTAGAACAAAGCCTGGTTTAATTAAAGATTAAGTTAAAAAGAAACGGTTTTTACCCTTATGGAAAAATTAACACTGTCCTTTGCAACACAGTTCACTTCCTTTTCCATGAGCTATTTGGGTTGCAGTTTTAGAAGTGCGATTAGTTTGAAAAAGCTAACATTTTGGCAGGTTCTTGCCAAGGTGCTTGAAATGCTGGCTGTGAAGAAATAATGATGGATTTTAATTGAAAAGGTCTTTAGAAATTATCGATCTGTCAAAATCAGTTAGCATTTGATAGAATCAAGAAATGGCATATCTCTTGTCTGCCTGATCTTTCAGAGATTCACATTGGTACTTCATTGATTGCACAGCTATGCTTGGAAGCACATTCACATATTTTTAAAAAGTGCATTTTGGCACGCAGGGGCACTGAATCACCTGAGCTGTCAGAATTTAAAACACATCTGAAGACCTATCTCTTCCAGAAGGTCTACCCAGTCAGTTTTAACTATGAATGTTAAACTCGCATTTTGTATTCACTATATTTTAATCTCTTTTCCATGTATTTTAATATATGTATTTTATAGAAATACATTTTACATGTGTGTGTTTCATATAATGTTTATGATGGTTATGTGCTTTTAGCTATGTTATAGCCTGCCTCGAGCCACAAGGAGAGGTGGGTAAGAAATAAGAATTTATTTTAGATTTATTTATTATTCACACTTGTCAGTCACCACTCCCGGTGTGGCTCGGGGCGACTTACAGCAGTAGAATCACAGTTTAAAAGCACAATATAAAAACACGATAAAAAACACAATAAAACACAGTAAAATATACAGCAAGCAGATGGTAACAGATGAAAATACAATTCATCAGGAGTTATATGCAACAAGAGGACGAGGTAGCCGGAGAATCGCAGCCTTACTAATAATAATAATAATAATAATAATAATAATAATAATATAGTCCAGGATGCTCACACATTCTAATTTGAGAAAACATGGAGTTGGAAGGAACTTCAGCAAAAACAATTCCATCCAAGCCTTTCCATTGGCAAGATTAGCTGCATTTAAATAACCTCTGAGTGACACTTAACTTCTCTCCCACAGAGAAGACCTCACAACTTGTATTAAGTTGTTCTATTGTTTGAAATGTTTGACGCGTTCACGTTTTCCCGTCTGCACATGTTGCATTTTCAACCTCTTTCCATTTGGCTTGTTTTTTCTTTTGTTTTGGCTACCAGTCAGATAAAGTTTTGTGGATGTTGCAGAAATAAAAGTGTGCCTTTCAGTCAAGCAAAATGAAATTGACATGCAGATCTTATAATGGTCATCAAGTGTTCATCCTCGGTAAATCAATTTCACTTGGAACTCAGAGTGTATTTGTATTTAGGCGCCCTTCCATAATTGCAACGTTCCTTCATTCGTCTTCAGTCACCTAACTGCCGGAGGCCCCAGTGGTGCAATGGGTTAAATCCTTGTGCTGGCAGGACTGAAGACTGACAGTCTGGAGGTTCTAATCCAGAGGCAGCACAGATGAGCTCCCTCTGTCAGCTCCAGCTCCCCATGCAGGGACATGAGAGAAGCCTCCCACAAGGATGGTAAAACATCAAAAACATCCAGGCACCCCCTGTGCAACATTCTTGCAGATGGCCAATTCTCTCACACTAGTAGCAACTTGCAATTTCTCAAGTCGCTCCTGACATGGCAAAAAAATTTTTTAAATCTAACTTGTAGTCCACTATCTGTCCCAAGATAGATACTGCAGGCGTTTTATTCCCAAAAAAGGTACACAACTTTTCTTTCGTAAAAGTATAACTGGACTATACTTTTTGTGATACATTTTGTTCATTGAGCAATTGGATTGGTTGTGGATGTTCCCTGTTCACCACACCTAATCATCATCAGCCAAACATTGTATGTATGTGCCTTCAAGACACCTGTGAATTTATGGTGACCCCAGAGATTTCATAGGATTTTCTTGGACAAAGAAGACTCAAGAGGTGGTTTTGCCAGTTCTTTCCTCTGAAATATAGCCTACAGCAAATGGGTATTTGTTTTGTGGTCACCCATCTGAAGACCTAACCCTACTTATCTTCCAATCTCAGAAGGAATCTACTGCCTTTAATTTATTTAGGCCAGGGCTTCTTACACTTTTTCCACTTGTGACCTCTTTGATAACTTTTTAAGTGACCTGATGTGTGTGTGTGTGTGTATTTGTTATATGTAAGCTGACATTGTTATTGTTTTATACATTTTTATATATTTACTGTACCTTGTTTTTTTTTTTTTGCTGCACTGTTAGGTGCTTTTGTAAGCCTCCTGAGTCTCCTCCGTGAGATGGTGGCAGGATATAAATAAAGATGATGATGATTATTATTATTATGAAATAGATATAGAAATAAAACATATATTGGAAAGAAATCAACATCTGCGAGGCTTGCTAAATGTGCTGATTTTTATTGTAGTGGAACACATTATAAACATTATCTGTTGTTGCTTATAGATTTGTGTAAATGGGTGCTGTTCAGAAATCTTTTACCATTGCCAAATTTTTGGGACCCCTACATTGAGCTAAGAGAACCAAATTTGGAGTCCGGGCCCACAGTTTAAGAAGCAATGCATTAGGCTACCAGTTAATATTTGGAGGCAAACTAAATATAATAATAGAAAATCAGGGGGGTGGGGGTTTCACATCTGGTAAAAGATATTCACTCTTTTCTCCAGCATTGCTTTCATTTAGGTTTGATATCAGAAATGAACAAGGAGAAATGTGAGTGGGATTAGGCGGGGATGGGCACAATGGAAATAAGGAGTTGTTGATAGGTTTGACTTCCCACATCTGTGTGTCCCGTTTGCTCTTAAAAGAGAGTACTGCCAATAATTTCATATAGGATTAGAGGGCATCCAGGTTGAAGCACACTCTCATACAGCTCCCATTGTTCCATTATTTAACAGTTTCAAAGGACATGAATTCTGCCTTCTGTATTTTTGTGACTTGTGTCTCTATTTCAGGAAAGAAGAAAAATCATACCTTCCAGGATGGATACACTCTTCAGGGGTCTCAGTGATACCTGTAATTTTTTTAAAAAAAATCACAGAAGAGTATAATGCCATACTCCCACTTTTTGGAAGTATGGCATTATATTTTTACATATGTTGT
The DNA here is from genome assembly GCA_030556195.1 of Anolis apletophallus. Classification (NCBI taxonomy): domain Eukaryota; kingdom Metazoa; phylum Chordata; class Lepidosauria; order Squamata; family Anolidae; genus Anolis; species Anolis apletophallus. Next base: position 149,032,989 of record JARBWK010000002.1, read on the forward strand.
TCAACACTGCACTGCAATTCCAGAAAGCATCTTTCAGAGTGTTTACTAAGTGTGCAATGCATTACATTAAAAAAACAGCCAAAAACAACAAACGTTTTTCCAAAAAAGGCAAACTATTTAATTTCAGCTCTAAAGAGGGGAAACGTCTTTTTAATCTAAATCATAGCTTTCCGTTTCTTAAAATACATAACACATATCACACAAAGGCAAGGTTTAAGCAAATCTGTAGATACTACTTTTTATTGTGTCAAAAGTGATTTGAGAAACTGCAAGTCACTGCTGGTGTGAGAGAATTGGCTGTCTGCAGAGACATTGCCCAGGGGATGCCTGAATGTGTTACCATCCTATGGGAGGCTTCTCTCGTGTCTCTGCATGGGAAGCTGGAGCTGATAGACAGGAGCTCACCCCATCTTATGGATTTGAATCACCGACTTTCAGGTCAGCAGTTCAGCTGGTACAAGGGTTTAACCCATTGCACCACCTCAGCTCCTTGTAGATACTACTGATAGCAACTGAAATCTAAGAGCTAATCTAAAGCGTCACCTTGGCAAAAGACATCACACAAAATACACAGTTCTTTGCTGTGTGGAATTTCTTATCCAATATTCTCAAGAGAAGTACAAAAATATTTTGCGAATGGACAATGAAGGGCTCGGGCAGAAGTTGAGCATCTCTTATCTGAAATTTTGAAATTTTAAATACTCCAGAATTGTCCAAATGGGTTCCTGAGATAGTTATACCTTTGTCTTCTAGTAATTCATTTACTATACACTTGATTTCATTTACAAAATTATTTTAAAATACTGCATACAGTTACCTTTAGCTATGTGTATAATGTGTATATGAAACATAAGTAATTTGATGTTGAGATTTAGATCTCTCCAAGAGAGCTCATTGTGTATATGCAACTATTATCTGATAACATTATGTACATATATGCAAATATATGCATTCAAAAATCCCCCAAGAAAATTAAGATCCTTCTGGTCGAAAGCATTTTGTATAAAGGATACTCAACCTGCACTATAAGATGTATCTCAGAGATTCAAGCAGCATGTTGCTGACATGGTCTTTATCGGTGTCAGAGGAAAATCTGATGTATTTATTTCACTGGAATTTCTCCTGGCTCCAGGGCCACACCAGGTCAATATCACTTCTCAAAATGACTGGAAGGAAACACATGGAAGAAGTACATAGCAAACACTTGGTAGCACTTCGGCATCAGTTTGCAGCACACAAATTCAGTTTGACCCACATTGCAACTTAAGTGTGAAAGCATGAGAGCTGTCTGATGCTATCACAATCTAAAGTGGAGATCATTAAAGCTGAAAATGTGTTGATGCTCTTTTTGTGGCAAAGCTTATAGCAATTCTGTTTCAAGAACAGCATGGTCAAGACCTGGGGCTACGAAACAGTAAATGTTACATGACTGTCCTGCATTATAAATCCCATTAACTGAACTTCAATGCTTGGATTTTATGCATGTGTTACATGTATGGCTGTGTGGGGTCTTTGGAAATGCTTCTTCCTTTTTTGTGTGATGCAAAAACTTGGATTGTTTCCAGATTCAAACAGGCCAGTAAATACAGTGGCCAAATTTATCTAGGAAGTACTGTATGGATGTGAACTTTTCTTTGTGAAAATTCTCTGATGAAACGGTAAGCAACTTATAGCTCTCCAGTAGGCCTGGTTAGGTTTTTCGGATCGCTATGAAAGTTGTCATAAATTCGGATCTAATTTACTTTTGAACCATTTTTGAAGCGATTTAAGCAACCCGGAAGTGTTTTTGCAAATTCGAAGCCGCAGTCGGCATTTTCAAAAAGGGCTCGGATCAGATTTCCACCCTTCTAGAGTTGGATTCCCCTCATTGACTGCACATTGGACGCAGGATAACATGAGATCTGAAGTATTTTATACTTTAAAAAATTACAGTGTTCCCTCGCTACTTCACGGTTCGCTTATTGCGGACTTGCTGTTTTGCGGATTTCAAAAAATATTAATTTAAAATATATGTCATGGTATTTTTGCCACCGCTCTCTAAGGCGCTTTCCCTCCTCAGTCCTGTGGTGTTCCAGCCTAGTCAGCCCAGCGGTCAGAGTCAGGCACCGGAGGTCCCAGCTGATCAGGGTCAGCTTGAAGATGATGAATGGCCAGATGGGTATGGGTCTCCAAACGAGAGTTTGCAATGGGATGATGAATGGCTAGAGCAGGGGTGGGCAAGTACCGGCCCTCCAGTTGTTTTGGACTTCAACTCCCAGAAATCCTAACAGCTGGTAAACTGGCTAGGATTTCTGGGAGTTGAAGTCCAAAACACCTGGAGGGCCGGTAATTGCCCACCTCTGGGCTAGAGGGATATAGGACTGCAGATGAGTTTACTGAGGATTCCATGGAAGCTGATTCTGAATCAGACTATGAGAGGCCCAGCGGCCTTGGTTCCCAAGAGAGAGTTTCTACTCCCTTTCCAGATGAGCATTCCAGAGAAAGGGAGTTTTCTGTTTCTCACTCTGATAGTAATGCACCTGGGTCTGGTAATGAGATGGAATTTGACTGAAGGGCTAGTATCAGGGATTCTAGGAAAACATGGAGCTTGAGGAAGGGGGTGTGATGGGCACATCGAGACTAGTCGTCCTTATTAGCTTCCGCCCAGGGGATTCTAGTCAGACCTGAAGCTACGTTCAGCTTGATCAAGTCTCACGTTCAAGTCTCCAAGCTCAAGCCGACCGCCGGAGTGGTATGGACTCAAGTTCATGTTGACCGTCACTGCGGTTTGCCTCAAGTACCACATTTGATCGCTGGAGCGGTTTGCCTTGTTTTGGAACTTTGCTTTCCTTGGGATTTTAGCCGCTTGGGCTTGCAGCTATAGAACTTTATTGGACTATTTTTGATTGCTTTATTCTAACTTCCTTGGACTATCCTTCATCCTTTATTCTAAATAAAAGTACATTTATTGCATCCGCCTATGTGTGTGATCTAGGGGGGGATGTCCACGATCTGAGGTACAACAAGTCCTCCTTCCCTCCAGCCTTGAAGGGCCTTTCCTTCACTTTATTTTAAGTTTATAAAGACTTAAAATAGTTTATAACTACTAAAATAATGTATAAATATTAAAATAAATAGAGCATCCCTACCTAACCCCAGCAATAAGTAAGGGAACACTGTACACACACTTTCTTGTGAATCTATATTGAAAAGTGGTTTAGAAAGACTGAGGAAGTTTAGAATGTTGAAATGTTAAAACGAACAATTCTGGAATAAAAATAATGCAAACCATTACCAAAAGATAGGCCTCCAAAAATGTTAACATCAAGACAAAATGTACGTCCGATGACTATTAGGTATAATTTAAGTTTGCTATATTACATGCTGTTACCAGGAAGTGAGACCCAATATATACAACTGAGCTTATTCACAGTAAACACTCTTAAGGTTATATAATGCTCTGAAGACATTAATTTTATATAATTAATGTTCCTCAATCTTTCTAAACTACCTTTTGATATTGGTTCACATTAAAGTGTATACAATGTTGTTGTGAGCTTTCCGGGCTGTGTGGCCATGTTCCAGAAACATTCTCTCCTGACATTTTGCTCACATCTATGGCAGGCACCCACAGAAGTTGAGGCAAGTGATGGTTATGGATCTGTGAAATGCCCAGAGTGGGAGAAAGAACTCTTGTCTGTTTGAGGCAAATGTGAATGTTGCAACTTGCCAGCTTGATTAGCATTGAATAGCCTTGCAGCTTCAAAGCTTGGCTGCTTCCTGCTTGGTGGAATCCTTTGTTGGGTGGTATTAGCTAGCCTTGATTGTTTCCTGTCTGGAATCCCCCTGGTTTTTTAGTATTGTTGTTTATTTACTGTCCTGATTTTGGAGGGTTTTTTAAATACCAGTAGCCAGATTTTGTTCATTTTCATGGTTTCCTCCTTTCTGTTGAAATTGTCCTCATGCTTGTGGATTTCAATGGCTTTTCTGTGTAGTCTGTTTACATTTTTTTCTATAAAAAATATACAAAAGTATAAAAGGCAATGCTAACTTCATATAGCTGAATTCTATTATTGTGAAGACCTCTCTGGACTGAAAATCCTATTAAGTAATCATATGGGCTCTGTACTCTCCACTGATGGGAACTGAAATCCAACCTTTTTATATAATCAATGTTCATTATGATTCAATGTGTTTCCAAAAATTGATTGAAATAGATGGATGGATGGGCAGATGGACAGACAGCCAAGCTAGTTTTGTAGGTTTGGGCCAACTGGAAGAAAACCATTCATCAACTGTTGAATGGTAAGTCAACACATCCTATTGATTCAGTAGATGTATTCTGCAACTTGGAAACAACATCACCCAAGGAGACTTTCTGCTGTGCTTTCTGCAACCAGACTTGCCTATCTCGGATTGGCCTTTTTAGTCAAGAATGCGCTTGTAAAAAGTGTGGGATGAGTCCTTCCTAAGAATCTTCATTGCCGAGAGTAATTTCAGTGAGTCTAGATTTCAGTGTGAGCTCTAGTGTAACAGAAGGTGAGCTATAATGTGTAATCCAGCAGCAGGCTTCAAAATACTGCACTTGACATAGCTGGGCCTACCACCAGGCAGGAGGAGTTCCCTAAACTACCTATCACATGATCAGATTATTTAGCCTGGTTAGTATTGTACTTAATACTGAAAAGTCATTCTGGGCTGGTGTAGGCTATCCAGTTTAGGGATCTACGAATATGCCTTGATGCAAACAAAAGGGATCTCCCAGATGAGAATATACCAAGTCCTGTGAGAGAATCAGCCATCTACAAGGACATTGCCCAGGGGACTCCCAGATGTGTTACCATCCTGTGAGAGGCTTCTCTCATGTCCCTGCATGGGAAGCTAGGGCTGACAAATAGGAGCTCACCCTGTCTTGCTGATTCAAACCACTGACCTTCAGGCCAGCAGTTCAGCCAGCGGTTCCTTAATGTTTGGTTAGCCCTGTGCAAATGGAAGAACAACCTGAGTCTAATTAGTCAGTTCATATTTGAGGAGATGCACTGAATTAATATGTTGAATGTTGAGATGGAGGCAAACCTCCGGGATTGAAAGGGTCTACTTTAAAAGGACTAACTGGCAAGATCTGTGCCAATAAGCACATTCGAACAAGGATTGTTTCCTTATACTATAAACCTTTATCTCCTGTTTGTGGGGTTCCTATACATAGTTTAGCACAGATCACCACTTAAAAGAGAAGTGATTTTCATCTCTGCTAATGGGATCCTGCCCTTCCCTCTCTTTCCCCACAATCAATTCTGATCAATTCTTTGTTTTCCGCACTGCATCAAGAGGGAAGAAGCATTTTAAAAAGGATTGAGAGCTCTCTTTTCATTCCTTAGTTAATAAAGTAATACTTCTTTGATTTAAGGACTGTCTCAGCCTCAGATGGGATACAAATTGTAGAGTTTGATGGAATTTGTATGGTTCAAAAAGTTATGGTAGTGTGGGATTGTGAATTTTGTTTCAACTCTGTGGCTAGATAACTGTAATGTGGAGATTGGAGAAAGAATCATCACCATAAGGTGTGGGAGTCAGTTTTAGCAGAAGAAAATATTTCCATTTGTTTTGGAGAGGGAGTGGAAAAGAGCATTTTCCGTGTAAATTCTGTAAATCTGTTCAATGATGATAAATTACTAGTTGGGGTCAGGAGATCACAAAAAAAGCAGTTTGAGATACACAAATTTAGAAAAAAGTAGGCAAAAAGTAGTTGCTGCTGCCATCTGGTAAGTAAAATAGAGAGGTCAAGTACATTTATGGACTGGAGAGAAATAGATGAGAAAAATCACATTTCAGATCTTGCTAAATCTAAAGCTGCCATGCTCACTGGTGCGCTGAAGAAATGTATCATTTCTGCGCCATTATCATTAAGCCTAATTGTAGCTGAAGATGAAATCCACTCACATTTCCAAAGTTTCTAGAAATGGAGCTGAATATTGTCAAATGCCAAGATTTGAAAAAATATGATGTAAATATATATGATGAAACAAATATACACATAGTTGAGTGCACAACATCTTTCTAAAGAAATTAAAAACTGCTTCAGAAAGGGGCAATAACAAAAAAAGGAAAAGATTTCAAACAGTGTGGCATATACATTTAGATCAGGTATGTACAAACCCAGGTCCGGGGGCCGGGTGCGGCTCCTTGGGCTCTTTTCTCAGGCCCTCTTCTCTCTTACTATCCTATTCTTCCTTCATTCCTTCCTTCCTTCCCTCTTTCCTTCCTCCCCCCCTTTCTTCTCCTTCTCCTTCTACCCCTTTGTCCTTCCTTCCTTCTTTCCTCCCTCCTTCCCCCTCTCTCTCTCTCCTTCCTTCCTTCCCTTTTGTCTTTCCTTCCTTCTCCCTTCCCTCCCTCCATTCCGATCCACCAGGGCCGTAGCCAGGATTTTGTTTCGGAGGGGGCTGAGTTTGGTTCGGGGGGGGGGGGTGAGACTGGGTGGAAGAGGGTCTATCCTGGCAAATCTTTTGTATTGTTATCCCAATAACCCCATTAATGTGGGATATAATGAGCATGGTGATCAGATCATGATATGAATAAACATAACAGTTTAAATAATGTACCAGTAAGGCCTTTTCGCGGACCACCCTGAGATTTTGGGGGGGGGCTGAAGCCCCCTTAGCCCCCCCCCCCTGGCTACATGCCTGCCATCCTCCCTCCCTTCTCTTCCTCCTTTGCTCCTGGGGGATATTTAGTTGGGAGAAGAGAAAATAATGAGGGAACATGAGAACCATTTTTCGAGATTCAAAAGGGGTATCACCCATTGAGGGGGGAAAGGTGTGTGTGTGGAGAGAGACTGACTTTCTGCTGCTCTAGAGACCAGGGCACAAGGAAGCAATGGGTTCAAATTTCAGGGAAAGAGATTCAACTGAAAAGATTAGGAAGAACTTCTTGGAGAGTGACATAGGCAGCCTGGGAGTGTGGTGGAGTCTCCTTCTCTGAAGGCTTTTCTACAGCGACTGTCTATCAGGAATGCTTTGATTGTGCCTTCTTGCATGGCAGGGAGTTGAACAAGATGGCCCTTGGGGTCTCTTCCAGTTCTAGGATTCTAGGATTCTATATCAAGAGTAGGCAATACGGGGTCTAATGGATACACTTTTTCTCTCCTGTCCACCATCTCATCCTGACCACAGCTAACCCAGTTCACTTTCTTCCTCCGAAAGAGAAGAGGAAGGGGAGGAATGGGCATTGGAATCTGGGCCACCATGTGGCCCCCAAGTTAGAAAGTTTGCCCATGCCTAATTTAGATACTAGTTAAGTGCATTACACTATGAAAGAACAAGTCTCCAGCTCTTGGGTTACTGTGAGTTTTCCGGGCTGTATGACCATGCTCCAGAAGCATTATTTCCTGATGTTTTGCCTGCATCTATGGCAGGCATCCTCGGAGGTTGTGAGTTTTGTTGGAAAGGGCATTTGGGGTTTATATAGCTGTGTAATATTCAGGGTGAGAGAAACAACTCTTTGTCTGTTGGAGGCAAGGGTGAAGACTGCAATTGGCTACCTTGAGTATCATTGAATAGCCTTTCAGCTTCAAGGCCTGGCAGTTTACTGTCTGGGGGAATCCTTTCTTGGGAGGTGTTAACTGGCCCTGATTGATTCAACATATAAAATCCAGATGATCTGCTTTGAACTGGATTATTTGGCAGTGTAGACCCATATAATCCAGTTCAAAGCAGATTATGTGAATTATCTGATTTGATAATCTGGATTATATGGCAGTGTAGAAGAGGCCTTAGTGTTGTCTCCATTAGTAGATATTTATATATTTATATTTATCCCTGGGGTGGGATGAAGCAATTAGTGAGGTGAGACGGAATGGAAATGTGAAAAGCAGAAAAAATATCATTATCCTAACTGTCAATATCAAATAATTGGGGAAGAGAACAGATATAGTAGCTTAGCTGATTGGCTTAGCAAGTAAACTTTGATGAGAAATGAGCAAGAGCGAGAGCGAGAAAAGCTACATGAGATTATTTCTTTCTTGTTGTATGCCTTCAAGTTGCTTCCAATTTATGGTGACCCTATCGTGGGATTTCTTAGCAAGATTTGTTCAGTGGGAATTATCGTTTGCCTTCCTCCGTAGTTGAGAGTGTGTTACTTGTCCAGGGTCACCCAATGGCTTTTTATGACCAGGCAGAGATTTGAATCCTGGTCTCTAGAGTCCTAGTTCAATGTTCATATTGCTCCACCAAATCACTGTGCTTTCACCCCCATTCTGTTACTCCTATTTGTCCTTACTTTCCTTGACATCTTGCTCTGTGAATCAGATGGCAGTTTCTCTTATAGGCGTCCTGGGGGATTTTAAATGGATCTGTGTGCATGCAAGCACGCACGCAGGCGCACACATCTGTTGAGAATACCACTGAATGGAATATGTTGTGTTGTGTTATATCATGTGCTGCCTTACCAACTTGCAGATTTAATGGCTTTCCACTAAAGACAGAAATACAGAGAAATTAAAAGTTACTTAAAATGCAGCTTTTAAAAACAGCTCCTCCAATTAAGAAAATACAATTCAGAATCCAAAGGCCCCAACATTGCTTGTCTGTGTTGGTAGGGAGGTCTGACAACTCTGTGACAAAATATCTTAAAGTGGTGAGGGAACTTTAAACTATGCATTTTAACTATACCAAGAATTCTTTAATTTTTAAAAAAGTCAGTTTTCCCCTTAATTCTTCATTTCACAATCTATTCATCTATCTATATATCATCTATAAAAACATTTTTGATATGCTATTGTGGTGGTACAATAATTTGGAAACAGTTTTAAAAATAAAAATAAGTTTTGTTTAGCAGTTTTAAATGAAAAGGTCCATGTTGAAAAACTAAAGATTGCCCATCCCTGTATTAAGGCACTTGTACCTATGACGGCCATAATTACAGCTATGTTATTAGTTTAAACCATTTCAAGCAACCCAATGGCAACATATGGTCCCTTCCTCCCAAAGGAATAAGGTGTCTCTACAAGGAATGCTACATTTTAGTGGTGCATCAGTTTGAATGGGCCATGGTGGCACAGTGGGTTTTTTCCTGTTAGAGTCTACAGTAGAGTCTCGCTTCCCCAACATAAACAAGCCGGCAGAACGTTGGATAAGCAAAACCGCTGGATAATAAGGTGGGATTAAGGAAATGCCTATTAAATGTCTCATTACGTTATTATTTTACAAATTAAGCACCAAAACATCATGTTTTACAACAAATCGATATAAAAAGCACTTCAATATACAGTAACATTATGTAGTAATTACTGTATTTATGAATTTAGCACCAAAACAATGCAGTGTATCGAAACAGGTGTGGATCCGGGCAGGAGGCAGACTGCATTGCATAATGCAAAATGCTGGATGAGTGAAGGTTGGATAAACAAGACTCTACTGTATCTTTCAACTCTTGTTCAATTTTGTTTATTGCCAAGCTAATTGTTAAAAAGTTATTAATTTAATCTGTTTATTAAGTAAGTTACTATTATGTGTACATGCTTTACTGTATATCACTATCACCCCCCCCCTTTTCCCCCACTGTCCAAACTTTTTATATTTCTATACAAATAATCCACATTTACTTAAGGGATACTTGGCTTCTATTAACCAATATTCCTCATATGAGAGGTTAGTCCATAATGTTTAAAATAAATATAAAACAATAACCATGTTTTAAAACACCTTCTTGATCTCTTATACACCAAAATTTTGTTTATCTCTTATTATGAATACCCTAAGTTCACCATCTGATCTGTTGCCATCTATGGAAATGGCACCCCACTTTGTGATTATTTTTTCATGTGAGGAGCGATTTGAAAAACTGCAAGTTGCTTCTGGTCTGAGAGAATTGGCCATCTGCAATGACGTTGCCCAGGGGATGCCCAGATGTTTTGATGTTTTATCATCTTTTGTGGGAGGCTTCTGTCATGTCCCCGCATGGAAGCTGGAGCTGACAGCAGGAGTTAGTCCGTGCTCTCCCTGAATTCAAACCGGCAACCTTCAGGTCAGCAACCCAACCTTCAGGTCAGCAGTCCTGCCGGCACAAGGGTTTAACCCATTGTGCCACTGGGGGCTCCTTTGTGATAGTAAACCGCTACACAAAAGAATGAAGAAAACTAACAGAAACAAAAATACTCTCCAAGGCAGCATTGGGACACCCAATGGTGCTCCATGTAGTCATGCTTGTCACATGATCTAGGAGGCATCCACAGACAACGCCGGTTCTTCGGCTTAGAAGTGGAGATGAGCACCACCCTCAGAAGTCGAACAGGACTAGACAGAACTAGACTCAATGTCAAGATGAAACCTCTGCCTTATCAGTTTGAATGTTCCTGGCATTTAATTTTTGTGTTTTAAAACAGAAAATGTTTTTCATGAGAAAATAGACAGTATTGAAAATAATAATTGTTTAGTAAATACATCAACCACATAATTCAATATTTGGAAGGAAAACAAAATAAACAGTAACAGAGAGAGACAAAAGAAATCCTACTCGAAATACATCCATGCAGCTGTACGTCCATAAGGACTGTTGGATTGTAAACTGGAGGAAAATAGAGAGTTTGGCACTTCACCATGATAATATTAAGAACTTTTAAAAAGGCACCTGAAAGAAAAATGGATAAGCAATAAATTAAAATGCAGATAACGTGTTAGTTTTTATATATATATATATAAAAATAGCAATTTGGTGGTTGTCTAAATTTGTTTGCTCATGGGAGCATAGTGGCCAGTACTCTTTATTTATTACCCAGTGTGGGTTTCCAGATGTTACTGAATGAATATTTCCATCACTTTTGATTATCCTCTATGCGGACCGGGCATAATGGGAATTGCATTCCAGTAGCATTTGTGACTCTGAGGTTGGGAAAGGTTAAATGACATTTTAAAGTCAGGCATCATATCCACATTCCTTGTATCTGAATTCAAACCTCACTCTCCTGACTAAACAGAACTGCAAACTTCCCAATGTTACTGTATCACAACTTCAATCAGTTCTATTCACAATGTCTAATGATGAGAAATACAGGAGTTGCAGTCCAGCATCTGGAGGGCCACATACAATGACATGATCTTGAGTTTGATACGTGATTCCAAATCAAGGAATGTATTCTTGTAAAACTACTTTCCTCTGTTTTCTATTTAGGGTTCCTTCAGTTCTCTCCTGTGCTGTTCCTTCACAGAGATATTGCATACACAGTCACTTGCTTCTTTCATCCGACACTATGACTGTCTTTCATTGCTTGTATGTGAGCTAGTCCTGCAATAACAATGCTTTAAACAAACAAAAAAGACACAGGGATAATTTTCTCAGGATTCTCTGTAAATTATTAAAGGGTGTAGCTATAGCAATATGTGACAAAGGTCAAATGGGATACAGTTTTCCGGGTTGTATGGCCATGTCCTAGAAGCATTCTCTCCTGATGTTTCACCCACTTCAAAGGCAGGCATCCTCAGAAGTTGTGAGGTCTGTTTGAACCTAGGCAAGTGAGGTTTATATATCTGTGGAATGTCCCGGGTGGGAGAAAGAACTCTTCTCTGTTTGAGGCAAGTGTGGATGTTGCAATTGGCCACCTTGATTAGCATTTGATGGCCTTGCAGCTTCAAAGCCTGGCTGCTTCTGGCTTCAAGGCCTGACAGCTTACTGCCTGGGTGAATCCTTTGTTGGGAGGTGTTAGCTGGCCCTGATTGTTTCTTCTCTGCAATTCCCTGCTTTTTTAGTGTTGTTCTTTATTTACTGTCCTGATTTTGGAGTGTTTTAATACTGGCAGCCATATTTTGTTCATTTTCATTGTTTTCTCTTTTGTATTAAAATTGAAAACTCACAGCAACCCAATGATTCTGGCCATGAAAGCTTTTGACAGCACATAAAATGTCTTGTTCAAAAGGTTTCCAGTTGAAAATCTGGTCCTATCTACTTCCTTCTGTGTTGTAGTAATGGTTGCCAGAATGAAAACTTGAGATTGATCATCCCATTGATGACTGTGGCCCCTTCTACAATGCATATAAAATCCAGATTATCTGTTTTGAACTGGATTCTATGGCAGTGTAGACTCATAAAATCCAGTTCAAAGCAGATAATGTGGATTGTCTGTTTTTGATAATCTGGATTATATGGCAATGTAGAAGGGGCCTGAAAAAATTTAATAGGTATTGCTTGTTATTTGGGGGTTTTTTGTTTACAGTATTTATATTCCGCACTTCTCACGCCGCAGGAGACTTAGGAAGGATTACAATGCACATATACATGGCAAACATTCAATGCCATTAGATATACAACATATATAGACAGACACAGAGGCAATTTAACATTCCAACTTTCCGGCTTCATGGGGGTATGCTCGATTTTGGCCACAGGGGGAATCTGCTGCTTCACCATCCACTTGTGACAGAGTCCCTGATGGAGTACTTCCTCATTCTTACGCACGCTGCAGGAAGGTTTTATGGTGTCGTAAATTAGTTAAATTAGTCTCCCCGCATAAAGCAATACCTAAATTTCCTACTTGACAGAAGCAACCGTAGCAAGGTAGACTATTAATGGTCGGGAGCTGACTCCGACCTGGGCTGGCTTCGAACTCATGGCCTCTCTGTCAGTAGTGATTAAATGCAGCTGGCTACTAACTAGCTGCACCACAGCCCAGTCCTTGTTACCTGGTTGGGTGACATGCAATATTTATTTATTTATAATATATGCTGAAATTTCTTCCTTTTACACAATCATTACCAGTACAATAGTCATCTTTGATTTTCATTCTGGAAACCCTAAGTATCATACAACAGGTTAGTGTGCTGTGTTTATGGCTACAGAACAGGTATAACTACTCCAGTAAGGATTTTATAAATGCTCCAGGAAATCTATTCAAATAGGGGAGACGGGGATCCCATAGGTTTGATTACAGAAGTCCCAGAAGTTGGCTCAAGTAAATAAGCACCAGAGAAATTCCATGTGCGTGAAATGAAAATGAAACTGGAGAGGGCTCTTGTAGCTTTAATTGTTATGTGGAAGAAGGCAATTTCAGCATGTGTTGCTTGTTATTTGGCTGCATGACAAGTAACATCTGCTGAAATTCTCTCTTCTACGCAACCCTTAAAGATACAAGAATCATCTCCCATTTTCAGTCTGTCAACCTGAGCTGAGAAAAGAAGGGGAAAGTATCTCTAGTGGAAGGAAGTGTACCAATCTATATGTAGAAACAGAAAACACAACAGGAGTCTTAGCAAGAATTACTTGCAAAAACATTGATGCTTTAATGACGTCAACTCATATATTTAAACCAATCTCAAGGATATGTTTTGGGGCCAAAATTATGAACTTTTTAGTATGATAAGGATATGCTCAATTCCGGCCACAGGGGGAATTGCCGCTGCATCGTCCACTTGTGACACTGAGTCCTTGATGGAGTACTTCCTCATTCTTATGCACTGCTGTAATTTTTTAAAAAAAATGGTGTCGTAAATTAGTTAAATTAGCCTCCCTGAATAAAGTGCTACCTAAATGTCTTACTTGATAGATACAACTGTCTTTCGGGCTGCATAGGCCAACAGCAAGGTAGACTATTAATGGTCCGGAGCTCACTCCGACCCAGGCTGTCTTTGAACTCATGACCTCTTGGTCAGTAGTGATTTAATGCAGCTGGCTACTAACTAGCTGCACCACATCCCGGATGAACTAAGCCCGTGATGGCAAACCTATGACATGCATGTCAGCACTGGCACGCATCGCCATTTTTTATGACACAGAGCCACATTTGACTGCATACAGAGAATTTTGGGGCCATACGCCGAGAAGGACATTTCATCCTTGGCTCCTACACTGCCAAGTGCAGCAGCAGAGGATGAAACATTTGCTGTAGTGTAGTGTAGACACTCTGTGCCCAAGGTCTGTAGGCCAAAACAACAGAACTCCGGCACAGAGCATCTAATTCTGGGACATCCAGTTAGGCCGTGAGAGGATCTTTGACCTCACTTCCAGCCGGTGGAACAGGGAGCAGCAGAATGCCACGGGGGATGCATCTCAGGGGGCCCTGTGATCACCATTACCAGCAACCACATAACCACAGTCGCCATCATCCAATCTACTGTTCTGGGATGTCGTGGATTTCTAATTGACCATGATTACTGAGATAAGTGAGGGGGATGTTGGGAGAGGTGAGAGCCTATGCTAGGGGTACCATTTCCCGCCATTAGAAATAGCAGCAGATGAAGTTAGTAGCGCTTGTTTGGGTTTGAAGTGTACAAAATACCATGCGTATCAAAAGAGGATACGGACAAATAGTCAATTGATAATGAAGCAGTTTATGCAAGAGGGAACTTAAATATGAAAAGCCACACTGGGCTATAGACAAAAGACAAAATAAGAGTTGTGCGCCAATGCGCTAATAACTGTGTCCAACTAGAAGGTGGGTCAATACCCAAGCTTAGTCCATGTACCAAATAAAGAAATCCAAATGGAGAACCACAGATGGAGTAGAGCCGAAACGGTGGAGGATGGTAATCTGGAGATAACGACGAGTAGAAGTAGAGGATCCAATGCTCGTTTCGACCCAGTACGGGTCTTTATCAAGGCCAGTATAGTCCCATCAAATAGTGGTGAAGGTCATGGCTGGACAAGCCTAAAGTAAAATACATAGCTTTGTTCAGTATTATGGAAATAGTAAACAACAAAATACAAGGCTAGGACACAAAGTATCCAATGCAACCGGCAGTTATCCAAAAGTGATCAGGAACATATATATATGGGCATAGCAATCATATACAATGTATCAAAGCAATAATGCTGGATAATCAAATTACAATAATAACAACATCATGATGCAATAAAGCGGGAGGGAGGACGCTCACCAAACAAGAGGAAATCACTCAGTAGCAGAGTCCAGGGCGTGTAGCAAAGGGCCCAAAGTAAGAGCAAGTATAAGTAAGGTAAAACAGGGAGGGTGCGCAACAGGTGATGGAGTTAATTAGTAAAGTAGGTCGGTGATGTGGACCTTTTCGTTTAACCCGGCGGGAATTTCGCTATTGAGATAAAGAATCCAACGGGTTTCACTGCGGCGGAGGAGGCAATCAACATCAGCATGGGGAGGAGGTTTAATTTTCTCAATGCCAAAGAAGCGTAGGCTGTCAGGGCCGTGCGCGGCCGATTTAAAGTGATGGTAGAGAGGAGATTCCTCCGAGAAGTTTCTAATTCTCGAACGATGTTCCGAGACTCTAACTCCCATCGTCCGTCGTGTCATGCCTATAGACCAGGCCACATGGGCACTGGAGTCCATAAATGCAGGATTCGGACTGGCATGCGAAGAAATCTCTGAAAGCAAAGTCGCGGCCCGTTCCAGGGATGTAGACTTGTTTGCCGGGGAAAACGTAGTCACACTGCGCGCAATGTCCACATCGATGTGTTTTGGGGGTAAAGGTGCTCCTCAGGTGGGGGGTGCGTATATCGGAGTGTACAACCAGGTCTCTAATGTTCTGGGTACACTTGTGCGCAATGATGGGTGGTTTAGATAAGCCAGGAATGTCCCTGAGGATGGGCCAGTATCTGCACACGATCTGTTTCAGACGTGAGGAATTCATAGTCAGGGTAAGCGGCCACACAAAACGGTCCTTTGTGTTCTTGGGGGTGGCGTGGGCAAGCAGATGGGGCCTGGGTACCCGTTGTGCCCTGGCATATGCAGATTGTAAGACTTGGTTAGGATAGCCCCTGACTAGGAGCTTGTCAATCAAGTGGGAGGCCTCCAGGTGGAAATCGGAGGAGCAGGAGGAATTACGTTTCAATCGAAGTAATTGTGACCACGGAGATACAAACCATCAGATCGGACTTAGGCGACGCCCTTACCGCACCCAACCTCACACAAATACAAGAACAGTGTGCTAAACTCCATGCGGAATTAAAGGCTTACAAGGCCAACAAATTCAAACGTGATTTGGACGATTACGCAAAGGGCAAAGTCTATAACCGCCCCCGCAACCCTATGGGACGCCGGGCGGTCCATTTTTCCCGTGAGTCAGTGTACTCAGGATCATCTGGAGATGAACTTTCCTCCGACCAGTCTGAGGCACCCCCACAGGGACCTTCTACATCCAGAGCGCAGGAGGAGCCTGCCCCGCGCCAAGGGTATAATTTCCGTGAACGACCGCGGCCGCAGCGCCATTTTCAGAGGGGCAGGGGGGCACGACCCAAGACCTAGTAGTCAATCTGTCTGATTACGCTTTGTCTCCAACGGAATTACGACTGCTGGGACTGGGACCCTCCTTTGTATTCACTCCTGACCGTAAATACCTCAATATCCGCAAGGATTTTGTGTGGCCGCTTACCCTGACTATGAATTCCTCACGTCTGAAACAGATCGTGTGCAGATACTGGCCCATCCTCAGGGACATTCCTGGCTTATCTAAACCACCCATCATTGCGCACAAGCGTACCCAGAACATTGGAGACCTGGTTGTACACTCCGATATACGCACCCCCCACCTGAGGAGTCCCTTTACCCCCAAAACACATCGATGTGGACATTGCGCGCAGTGTGACTACGTTTTCCCCGGCAAACAAGTCTACATCCCTGGAACGGGCCGCGACTTTGCTTTCAGAGATTTCTTCACATGCCAGTCCGAATCCTGCATTTATGGACTCCAGTGCCCATGTGGCCTGGTCTATATAGGCATGACACGACGGACGATGGGAGTTAGAGTTTCGGAACATCGTTCGAGAATTAGGAACTTCTCCGAGGAATCTCCTCTCTACCATCACTTTAAATCGGCGCGCCGGCCCTGACAGCCTACGCTTCTTTGGCATTGAGAAAATTAAACCTCCTCCCCATGCTGATGTTGATTGCCTCCTCCGCCGCAGTGAAACCCGTTGGATTCTTTATCTCAATAGCGAAATTCCCGCCGGGTTAAACGAAAAGGTCCACATCACCGACCTACTTTACTAATTAACTCCATCACCTGTTGCGCACCCTCCCTGTTTTACCTTACTTATACTTGCTCTTACTTTGGGCCCTTTGCTACACGCCCTGGACTCTGCTACTGAGTGATTTCCTCGTGTTTGGTGAGCGTCCTCCCTCCCGCATTATTGCATCATGATGTTATTATTGTAATTTGATTATCCAGCATTATTGCTTTGATACATTGTATATGATTGCTATGCCCATATATATATGTTCCTGATCACTTTTGGATAACTGCCGGTTGCATTGGATACTTTGTGTCCTAGCCTTGTATTTTGTTGTTTACTATTTCCATAATACTGAACAAAGCTATGTATTTTACTTTTAGGCTTGTCCAGCCATGACCTTCACCACTATTTGATGGGACTATACTGGCCTTGATAAAGACCCGTACTGGGTCGAAACGAGCATTGGATCCTCTACTTCTACTCGTCGGCCTTCCCCATAGCCTGCCCAGTGGATTATAAATACACCCGACTTGGGCTGTTATCTCCAGATTACCATCCTCCACCGTTTCGGCTCTACTCCATCTGTGGTTCTCCATTTGGATTTCTTTATTTGGTACATGGACTAAGCTTGGGTATTGACCCACCTTCTAGTTGGACACAGTTATTAGCGCATTGGCGCACAACTCTTATTTTGTCTTTTGTCTATAGCCCAGTGTGGCTTTTCATATTTAAGTTCCCTCTTGCATAAACTGCTTCATTATCAATTGACTATTTGTCCGTATCCTCTTTTGATACGCATTGTTTTGCAACCTCCCCGTCCTGTCTTCTACGTGTACAAAATACCAACCTTCAATTGAAGATTTAGCTAATGAAATTCAGCAACAAAAAGTCACTAATAGGCAGGTGAGTTAAAGAATTCCCCTTCCCCTTCACTTACCTTCGTTCACGGCACCCCACACAAGTTAAATAATATCAAGACCAGACCAACATAAGAAATTGACTGACAGATGAACAAAGAAGTCACAAAGCAGGTAAGTTAAATAATTAGTTTTTTGGTTTATTAAATACAGTTATATATTACAATTATACATTTTTGTTATTTAAACTATAAATATTGCAAAATTATGTTTTTGTTCTCTTGAAGTTACACCCCATGCGAGTTATGCTCGGGGTTTTTTGGTTTTTTTTGTGAATTTTGACACACCAAGCCCAAAAGGTTGCCTATCACTGAACTAAGAAATTGCCTGTCACTACTCCACATAAAGAAAGGGGTAGTTCTTTTTTTTCTAAGAGTCAGAATACAGTACTTACATTGATCCAGGATTTTTAAGTTGATTTTTTTAATTAAAATTTCTATATGTATACATGAGTACTTCCTCCTCAGGCTTCCTTGTTGCCTCAGAGCTTTGCTGCAATCCTCCAAGTACCTTGCCATCAGGGCCAGGGTGACTGCATTCCTTGTGAACTGCTTGTATATCTTTGGACTTGCCATGTAGGCATGCCACATCATGATGAGCATTTCAACATTTAGTGCTAACCCATCATTGGAAAGCCACATTTTCCAGCCTGGATCAGTATGTTGGAGGCCTCTATGTCAGTGGTAAATAATCCAATTTGGCTTTTAGTCCATACTGTAAAGGAGTAATGCAAGATGCATAGCCCTATCCTTCAAATGACTCCTTTAAAGTTCAGGCTGAATTTCAGAGGTGATTTGTTGCCTCACTGCAATGAAGCTACCAACTGCTACTGAGGTAGTCTCTATTGGAAATTCCATAACCTATTGGAAATAAGTGCACCATAACTTTATTGAAAAGGTAAAAATGATGTCACATCCGTTTGGCAAATGTGAATCTCCATGAACATGTGGAGACCACCTTTTGAAAACCACTAGTCAAGAAAAGCATGACCCTTGTTAGAAGTCAACACTTTGAATAAGAGATATTTATAAGCATTCATGTAATGGCACACAGGTAACTCGGCTGTTAAACTGAAGAACCATGTCTTAAAATTGCCAAGGATAAAGACATGCCACTACAAAAATATATTGGACTAGTTGTAATTGCCCAAAAAGATATATACTCCCTTGAAATCTCTTAGTTAAAATATGCACCCAAGAGACAAAAACAAAGTAGTCTTCTTAAAAAAAAAATCTCAGGTTTGCTAACAAACTTCTTGTATATATACACCATACAGGCACACTTATTAGAGTTAAGTTAGATAAGATATAGTTTCTTCTCTGTGTTGAGTACACAGGGTATTATACTTATGTAATCAATTGTCCATAGTCTTTAAGTATGGCTGTACTCACCAAAGTCCGTAAGTCATACTTCTCTACTAAAGTCCAAATAGCAACATGCATCCACTTCCACTGAGGAAGGCTTGATGCAAACTGGGGGGGATACAGTCCTGTGTCTGAAGCTCCTTGCACACCAAAGAGGTATAGTCAAACTGGCAAATAAAAATGTACATATAATATAGGTTAACAATTATATGCATTTACAAACAGTTAATGAAGGCTTGGAAGGTTGCTATTTCCAACAGTCCCTGCTGCACTGTGATTGCATCAAAACCTACATAAGCCTGTTTCTGCAAGCTGCAATCTATAGCCCTGTCTATGCTCACATTCTGCCTTTGGCTGCTTCCACACTATCCTTTGGTTGTGATCCCAGATTTTCTTCTTATCCCAGATTATATGGTAGCGGAGACTCATATAATCCAATTCAAAGCAGATAACCTGAAATCCAATTCTGGGATATAAGGACAGTGTAGAAGGGTCCTTTCTCTCCTTGGCTTCAGTTGTTCCCTCTTTTGTCTCTGGGCCCAAATGGAGCACATCTTTGGAAATCACCAAGATGACAAAAATCAAGCAATCATACAGTTGCTCCTTTGGGTCCTGTAATACAGACGTGTCTATTTTCAGCAGAGTTTAATTAGAAGAAACATGCTTTCTGGGTAAATATAAAGCTTTGGGGAAACAGCCACATCCATTGCTCTGGCTCCTCTCCTCCAAACGCCAGCTTGGTAGTGGGTGATTCTGGTATAATTAGTGCAAGCACTATTTTTTCACCCAACTCCTAGCTGTTTGTTCATATGTGCAGCAGTTTGATCAAACACAGGGCTAGCATTGGACAACAGAAAGCCTTTGCTAACAATGAGTCAATCCCTTTAAAAGAATAGACAGTGGAGGTGTTGGAGTAAGTGCATCTGGAAAGGTCAACTGATAGCATAACGAAAATTGTCTCAAACGATTGTGTTTGGGATATATTTTGCCACTTAACACCTCTTCACTTATTTTCAAGGGGTTGAAAGTTCTGATGTTAACCTATAAAACCTTATAAAGCTTGGAGGAAACAGGCTATCTAAAGAGTTTCCATATCATTCTACTTGTTCAGATGAAGTCTCCTTCAGAACGACCTTTCCAACAGAGGTTAAGATGTGGTCTTTCTTATTGTGACCTTGGGTCCAAGAATTCTGGATGCCATAGTCAAAAAGTGATGTTTCCAGCACCAGGTCTCTAACTTTTAAGTGATGTATTCTATATCTTATAGGAGCCCCCGGTGGTCTGGTTCAAACTGCTGAGTTGCTGAACTTGCTGACCAAAAGGTCAGCAGTTTGAATCCGGGAAGCAGATTAGCCCCATCTACTGCCAACCTAGCAGAAAACATGCAAATGTGAGTAGATCAGTAGGTACTGCTCCAGCGGGAAGGTAACGGTGCTCCATGCAGTCATGCAGGCCACATGACCTTGGAAGCGTCTATGGACAATGCTGGCTTTTTGACTTGGAAATGGAGATGAGCAACACCACCCCCAGAACCCCACACCCCCAGAGTCACACATGACTAGACTTAATGTCAAGGGAAAACCTTTACCTTTACCCTAACCTATAGCTCCAGCAGTGTCGTCTCAGGGAACTACATGATTGCATTGATATTCTTTTTAAATACAGCCAGTGTCTAAAGAGCCACATGTGATTTCTGTGGACTGTTTCCACTTCAATTACTGTCAGCAGTATCCTCATATCTTTTCCTACTTCTCATATTTCAGAATCATAGAAGCATAGGGCTGGAAGAGACCTTGTGGGCCAGTCCAACCCCCTGCCAAGAAGCAAGGAAATCACATTCAAAGCATCCCTGACAGGTGGCCACATTTCTGTTAAGTAAATCTTAACAGTAAATCTGTTAAGAAAAAGCAGACATTTCTATTAAGTAAATTTTGCCTGCTTAGTAATCGTGGTATATAAAAATTAAAAAAGTAATTGCAGTACTACACAATGTAAAAACATTGGAAAAAACTGAAGCACTTTCAAAAAAATGTTTTAGGACATCTGTTACATTTTTACCATCTCTCTTTCCCTTTTTTAAAAAGAATTTAGGCAGGGACTGAAATTAATTAAATATATAGACATCTGGGTTTCCTGTATATTTTGAATGCTTGAAAACTGTATAGAAAGTTTTAGTTTCAGGGCTTTTTCTTTAAATAGGACACCTAGAGCAGAACGTTACAGATGGTGTTGCTCATAATATCAAACGTAGGCTGTTATGTTGACATAATGATCAAAGGCAGTCCAATGAATTTAAGTATTAATGTCCATATGGATTGACTTTGCCCATGAGCAGAACAAATTGTGGGTTATATATAGAAACCGGCTGGGTATCAAACTAGGTATCAGATCTAAATAGACACACTTCTCTTTCTCTAACTCACTTTCTCTTTCTGGGTACTTCCAATGGAAGACTCACATCTCTCTCTCTCTCTCTCTCTCTCTCTCTCTCTCTCTCTCTCTCTCTCTCATTGTCCTACTGATTAGTTCCATTTGACTGTATGTACTTTGTGGTTCTAGAATATTTCAGTGCATTTACACAACCACAACTTTATGATGTACTAGCAGAGGAGCCAGTGTGAATATTAGACTAAGGGCGGTTCCAGACAGCACTTTATCACAGGCTTCAGTGAGGGGCAAAAAATCCCAGGACTTCAGGAGAGGTCCGTCTGCATACACACCCATTGGTCCTGGGATTTTTGCCTCAGTTGTCCAGACGTCATGCTTTGTTTCAAGATTTAGAGGCTCCCAAGATGGCCACCAGAGGCAGGACTTCTGCTGGAAACCAGCAGTATTTTTTTAAAAAAACAACGTTGCAGGATGTGGATATGCGGATGTTTGGATATACGGTGAACCGCAAAAAATCCATTATTTGTCCTGGCTGGAAAAACTGTTCTCTCCAGGTGTTTCATGAAGTATCTCCCACACTTACAAACCTCATGGGATAGAACCATTACTGCCCAAGTCACACATTTTTGAGCCAGGAACAGAACTTTGTCATTATCTACTATTTTTAGAGCCTGACTGCCTGGCCATCTGTCTAGACAAATTTGGTTGTGTACTTGTGGCATCAAACAACAGGGTCCTGTTTCTGGGTTACACGTGGCTTTTCCTATTAGAAACCTGCATGACCTTGTCTCTCAGTATTTACATTCCTCTCCAGCACATCCATGTCCCAACAACCAGTAGTAAGTTTTTGCCATAAACTGTACATATGTTATCAGCATACACCCAATGAGGAACCAACATGTATAATCCAGCAACATCATGTTGTTCCCTGGCACAAGTACACCATAAAACCTGTCTGCACAGATGGCCACACAACAAGCTCTGAGTAATTATAGTAATTATGACATTCTGTTCCTGGTTTGAAAGGGTCTGTTCCAGTTTCATTGTGTACTAATTACTGTGAAAGTACTTGTTGCACCCCAAATGAAACAACAAGTACTTGTTGTTTCATTTTTCATTAAACAGGTGAAGGAAGAAGTTCCTCTTCCCAGGACAAAGTTTTTGCCTTCTACTCAAGTGTCACCTTATTTTTAGGAACTGACCTATCAGGAACAAGCATCGAAAACCTAGGAACAAACCAAGATCAAAAAAATCCTGTGATATCCGATTGCAGGGACATACAGACATGTGAAGATCTGGATATTTGGCTAAAAGCTGTGATATTCCCGCACCTGTTTTTTGCATTTTGTAGCGATTGCTTCCGGGTTTACAGAGAACGGCATCTGGCCACCCTCCTGTTTGCTGCAGAAGCTCCTGGGATAAAGGTGCTGTCTGGATGGTCCCTAAGATTCTGGAAACCAGAATTCGAATCGCCAATGAGCCATGACATCCACTGGATGACCTTGCATATGTCACACTCTTTTGATCTCAGAGGAAAGCATTGAGAAGAAACCCTCTGACCAAATCTTGCCAATAAAATCCCATGATGGATTCACCTTATGGTTGCCATAGGCTTGGAAATACTTGAGGGTACACAACAACAAATGAGCAGAAGCCCACAAGTGTGACAGAACGTCTGCTGCCCCCATTCCTCTGGCAGCCTTCTGTGCCACCTGACACCAGCTGTGAGTTGTTCTTGGGGTACATGAGGAAACTTCAATGGGGAGAGAGGATCAACTGACAGAAGCAATTTCATTCATGGAACAATCCCTTGGGTAGATGGATGGGGATGGGTAGATCTTTCTTGCTAATTTTCATTCCCTGGGACTCTTTCAGGTTGCACAGTCATTCCATTTCCACTGCCATGGCTGCATTCTTTGGAATCCTAGGTGAGTTTTGTTTTAGTTTAGGGAAGCATAGGCACTTCCTGGATGAGATTTCTAAACACTTCTCCTTGAACTCTAGGTCCAGTAGATTGTCTGGTCACAGTTCCAATGGAAAGAAAAAAATGACTGTGTCTTAAAGAGGACTGGCAATATTTTCTCTTTCAAAATGAATAATTGTTTCAAATGATATTGTTGAAAAACTTCTGGGCCCAAGGTTCAAAGACAATAATGTGAAACTACCTGATGGAATGAAATGGAAACCTGCCCGCACCTCTCAATACAATAGTAAAGGTAAAGGTTTTCCCTTGACATTAAGTCCAGTTGTGTCCAACTCTGGGGGATTATGCTCATCTCCATTTCTAAGCCGAAGAGCCGGTGTTGCCCATAGACACCTCCAAGGTCATGTGGCTGGCATGACTGCATGGAGCGCTGTTACTTTCCTGCCTGAGTGGTACCTATTGATCTACTCACATTTACATGTTCTCAAACTGCTAGGTTGGCAGAAGCTAGGGCTAACAGCAGGAGCTCACACCGCTCCCTGGATTCGAATCTGCGACTTTTCGGTCAGCAAGCTCAGCACCTCAGCACTTTAACCCACTGCGCCACCAGGGGCTCCAATACAATACAATATAACAGGCAATATAACAGGAAGGTGTGGGGAAAAGGAAAGTATACTTCATCTGTGTCATAATTTCTCTTTTCCCTGTGCTGGGACTAGCTGCTACTACCTTGTATGACTCACACCTTCTCTCTTCCAGTTTCCACAGGTAAGCAGCTTCAGCAACTCCTCCTATTGCTTTGCAGCTGCTGTGATGAACGAACATGAAACTGCACAGTCTGGACTTGATGGAGGATTTCAGCCAATCTTTGCTTCACAAGTAAGGAACGTTGGATTTCCAGATATTTTGTGAGACTGCAAATCATACTGACTAGCCAAAACTACATAGACCTGGTGAGAATTTTAAGCCAGATCATCTCAATTCCAAAGAGCTATACATCCCTGTCTTCATTTTGCAGGTACCAAGGATATCATCAAAAAGGCAAGCTAAGTTTCTGTATCCTTCTGGGGAGGGGTTGATTATGTTAGACCAGTGTTTTTCAACCTTTTTTGAGCCGAGGCACATTTTTTACATTTACAAAATCCTGGGGTACACCACCAACCAAAATGACACAAAATGACATCTAACACAGTAATACATATAGTTCTTCTTCGAGAGCTCTGTGAATGCACACTTATGAAGTTTGCACGCCAGCGCGGGCTTCCAACAGAAACTTTCCCAGTTTGAAAAGTTTTGGCGGTAGCTCCGCCCAGCCGGCCCGGAGGGCATAAAAGGCGGCCTCCATGCGTGCCCACCGCATTCCTTTGTTTTCCGCCACTTGGGCAACATCGGAAATACGGCTGGTTGTGTGAGCATAGTATGTCCACAACCAGTTTCAAGAAGTGTTTATCCTGCGGTAGCAAGATCCCGGATTGCGACGGTCACTCGAAGTGCCTTCGGTGTCTCGGGGAGGGACACGTCGTTCCGACCTGCCGACACTGCCAGGCCTTCTCGTCGCACACCAGAAGAGCGAGAGCCTGGAGGCTTCAGGCCTACCTGACGGAGCGTGCTCTCTGCCCTCCAGAGATGGCGACGGCTGTCCCATCTACCTCCTTGGAGTCCGGGGCGGCTGCTCTGGCTCCCACCGTGTCGACCGCTCACCCGGCCGGGAAGAAGCATCCACGGAAGGAGAAGGGCACGAAGTCTGTCTCATCGAAGACTTCGGCGTCGAAACGACCCTGCACCGTGACCACGGAGACGGTTCGGCTGCCTCCACCACGCCGGTTGTCGACGAGCTCGATGGCGTCGAGCCTCTCCCAGAGGTCGGCCATCTCGAGAACTCCCTCCAACAGAGCTATGGAGATAGCGTTCCAGAGGTCGAGTGAGGAAGCCCGTAGAGCCCAGACCAGAGGCCTGGCTCCTGTGATTCCGGGCAAGTCTCTGGAGACCGGAGCCTCGAGACCCCTGTCTCCGAAGAGACGCAGGACTCTGACGTCATCTTCGTCGGCGTCGTGTCCTTCCCCGCCTGCCCCTGTTCTCGCTGTGGAGACAGGAGTAGTGCACCAGACCATCTCACCGGAGGAATCGGTCCAGACGGTCGTCAGAATCCCCCTGGCTCAGCCCTCGGTCCGACAACTCTTCGTGACGTCGCCCGAGAAAGGCAGACAGACCACGAGGCTTGCCATGGCCCCGGCGACTCGAAACCCTCTCCCTCCAGCGACGGTGGTGACCGAGGCCCCCTCTACGTCGGGAGCGCCGCCACCGTCCCAACTTCCGGTTGAACCGGAAGTGGTTCGACCGTGGTCGGGAGACGAGGTCGAGGAAGGCGAGGCCCCTCGATCGGTGAGGTCGGGATCCATCTTGTCCATCAACATGGACAGAACGCCCTCCCACAGAGGCTGTGAGATGGAGCCATCGTCGTCACCGACAGACTCCGCGAAGGCCTTCGGCGAGCAAGTCGGCCGGATGGCAAGGGCTCTGGGCATGCAGACGTATGTCCCCACAAGATCCAGCGCCTGCCCCGTCTTCAGCAGGGTGCAGGTCGAGGACGCGGCCCAACCACATCTCCCCATGCTGGAACCCCTGGAAGAGGTGGTGAAAGCATCGTGGAAAACCCCGTCGACCATCCCACCTACGTCTGGGCATATCGCGGCGTGGTACAAGATCGACGAGAGGGAGAAGGAGTGGCTGCACGATCATCCGACACCCAACTCGATGATCGTCACCTCCTCCCAGTCCTCGGGCCGAGAGTCCACAGCCCCCTCCGACCAGGAAGGGAAAAGGTTCGACACGGTCGGCAGAAAAATCTACCGAGCCGGACTCTTGCTGACCAAAATGGCGAACTACGGGGCGTGCATGGGAGCCTACCACCAGATCCTGTGGGAAAGGGCTCAACCCTTTTTCCAGGATCTCTCCCAAGAGCAACAGACTGCACTGGCCTCCATCGCACAGGAGGCACAGGCGCTGGCTCACCACCAGATCCTGATGGCCCGCCACACCGGAGACACATCGGGAAAGCTGCTGGCCCACGGTGTCGCCATCCGCAGACACGCGTGGTTGAAGTCGTCGGGGTTGTCCTCCAACTCCAAGAAAACCATTGAAGACTTGCCGTTCGATGCCCAGGGACTCTTCTTTGCGGGCACGGACAACAAGCTGAAGGCCACTCACGACTTCAGAGTCCTGACGGCCAAGCTGGACCGACCACCGGCACAGCCCAGAACCCGGTACTACCAGCGGGCGAAGTTTCAGCCCAGGCAGCAGTACTGCCAATCCCCGAGGCCATACTCAGCTCCACAACAAAACCAGCAGCAGCAGCCGAGGCAGCAGCAAAGGCAACAGTCCAACCAACCTCGCCAGGGCAACAAGTCGAGGCCACGCCATAACAAAGGCAATGGACAATCCAATCGCCGCGTTTGACGGGGCGATGGACGACACTGCCTCCTCGCTAGGTACCGCTGCCACCACCATGCCTCCCCCCAGCCCTCGACCTCCAACATCTCACCCGCCGTTCGGAGACCGCCTGGCTCGCTACATCACTGCCTGGCGACGCACCACCTCAGATGCATGGGTTCTCCGGATTGTCGAAGACGGCTATGCCTTGGAATTCGACGAACTCCCGCCAACGGGGTTCATCGTCGAGACGGAGCCGTCCGAGGTGATTTTGGAAGAGGTCGACAGCCTGCTTCAAAAGGGAGCAATATCACAGCTCCCACACAGCAAGGAAAGAGGGGCATTCTTCTCACGGTACTTCACCGTGCCGAAGCCAGACGGTTCCCTGCGACCCATCCTGGACCTCAGAGACTTAAACGCGTACGTTTCGCCGGGGAAATTCAGGATGGTGTCAGTGTCGTCTATTCTTCCGCTTCTCCGGAGAGACGACCACTTCGCCTCGATCGACCTTCGAGACGCATACTTTCACGTCTCAATCAGGCCTGCTCATCGACGGTTCCTGAGTTTCAAGGTGGCGGGGAGGGCGTACCAGTTCAACGTCCTTCCCTTCGGCCTCGGGACGGCTCCCCGAACATTCTCCAAGTGCATGTCGGTCGTGGCTGCGCACTTGAGAAGGGAGAAAATCCGGATTTTCCCTTACCTGGACGACTGGCTGCTGGCGGCTCAGTCTCCGGAATTGCTACAACAACAAGTATCGGCGACACTGCAATTACTCTCTCGATTAGGCCTACGGCTCAACGAGGAGAAGTCCCAGCTCGCCCCGTCCCAGACCATAAAGTTCATCGGGAAATCTTCGACTCCGTCGATCAGCTCGCTTATCTGCCAGAGGTCAGATTCCAAGCGCTTCGTCGCGAGGTGAACGCCTGCACCCGACCTTGCATCACGGCAAAACAGATCCAGGTCACGCTGGGCCACATGGCCTCCACAGTAGCAGTCACTCCGCTGGCAAGGCTACGCTTCAGGCCGCTGCAACTCTGGTTTCTCGACCACTTCGATCCGGTCAGAGAGCACCACTCGAAGAGGCTCTCCCTCCCGGTAGCGGTCAAGGACTCCCTCCAACGGTGGACGTCCGAGACCAACATCTGCAGAGGGGTACCTTTCCACACGGTGACCCCGTCCATCACGGTGACGACCGACGCATCAATGCTGGCCTGGGAGGCCCACGAACGGCCTGTCGATCAACGGCCAATGGTCGGCGGTGGAGAGACTCCACCACATCAACTACCTCGAGCTCCTGGCCATAGCCAAGACTCTCCGTGCCTTCGCCCCCTCGTCAGGGGACACGTAGTACTGGTCAAGACAGACAACATAGTGGCCATGTACTCGTCAACAAACAGGGGGAACGGGCTCGAGGAAGCTCCTGGCCCTGGCCCAGAGCTTGTGGGAGTGGCGCATCCGTCACCAGGTGACCCCCAGAGCCGTCAATCTCCCGGGAGTCGAGAACCTGGAGGCGGACTCTCTCAGCAGGACCAGCTGGTCGTCCCACAAATGGATGCTGCACCGGAGGAACTCCACCGTGTCTTCCAGCGGTGGGGCTTCCCCGGACGCAGATCTCTTCGCATCGCCGGAAAACAACCAACTACCGGTGTTCGGTGCCCGGCTTGCCCGGATGCTCACCGGGGTGCCTCGGGACGCTCTCCTGCTCGACTGGACGACGGGCTTCTTCTACCTGTTCCCGCCCGTTCCCGCTTCTTCTCCGGATCGTCGAGAAGATCCAGCTATCGAGGACCGATTGCATCCTCATAGCCCCCAACTGGCCGAGGCAGGTCTGGTTCCCGACCCTGCTCCACCTGGCCGACGGCAACTACATGCCTCTCCCTTGTCGACCGGATCTTATGACTCGGGAGAACGGGCTGCTTTTGCATCCGGACCTGTCGTCCCTCCACTTGACTGCGTGGAGGCTCTTCCGGACGTCTTACCAGCAGTAGCGGCGATCTTAGCGGCAGCCCACAAGCCGGTGACGGCTAAGGCGTACTCGGCGTGCATCGCCCGTTTCACCAAGTTCCAGGCGGCCCGTTCCAGTGCCGTCTTCCCACTTTCCATTCCGGCGGTCCTTGACTTCCTGGCCGGATTGGTCGACAGAGGACTGTCCATGTCCTCGGTGAAGACCCACCTGGCGGCTCTCACCTGGCAGAACCAGCAAAGGGGTAGCCCTTCGCTGTTCCAGTACCCGATGGTCAAGAGGTTCCTGAGAGGGGTCAACAACCCCCGTCCCCCGGTGCATCCACCGACGCCGGGTTGGAACCTTGACCTGGTCCTGTCCCGCTTGGCGGCTCCACCATTCGAGCCGTTGGCATCCATCGACCTACGCCTCCTCTCCTGGAAGGTGGCGTTCCTGGTCGCCATTGCTTCGTCGCGTCGACCCTCTGAGCTGGCGGCGCTCCGTGTGGACGAGCCCTACCTGCTGTTCCTGCCAGACAGGGCCATCCTACGAACAGACATCACCTTCCTGCCTAAGGTGGTATCCCCGTTCCATCTAAACACGGACATTGTTCTCCCGGACTTGCCTTCCTCCCAGTCCGGAAACAGGGAATCGACCCTCAGAGCCCTTGATGTCAAGAGGGCCCTCTGGGTATACAAGGACAGGTCGGCGGACTATCGTCGATCGACCAGACTTTTCGTCTCCTACGCCACCGACAAGCTGGGCTTGCCGGTGTCGTCCCAAAGACTATCAAACTGGGTTGCGTCCCTGGTTGAACTGTGCTATCAGATAGCCCATCAACCGTGTCCCCCCCAAGGTCAAGGGCCGCTCCACTAGAGCGGTGGCCACGTCGACTGCTTTTCTCCAGGGAGTCCCCCTGGACCAAATTTGTAGGGCGGCCATCTGGGCCAATCCCTCCACCTTCACATCCCATTACCGGGTGGACACCCTATTTGGCAGAGAGGCGGCGTTTGCTCGAGCGGTTCTCGCTCCCAAGGGCCTTCAGAGCTAGAGCCTCGCAGGCTACCCTTCCGCCCCCTTTTTTTTTCTCACGGTTCAATCGACAGTTCTAGGTCGACCGAACCGTCCTGCCTTGGCTAACGTTACAAGTGTTTACCGTGCCCCGGTTCCCGGGGCACAGTCTACCGGTTAAGCGCGCTTACCTGGAACCCCTGGGTTCTCTGTTGCACCTGTTGTGCACTTATACTGTGAGGCCTGCGTGCCTGACATGAATGGTGCTTGTTGCACTTACTGTGGTGAGGCCTGTGTGCCTGACATGAATGGTGCTTGTTGCACTTGCTGTTATGAGGCCTGTGTGCCTGGCATGAATGGTGCTTGTTGCACTTTATACTGTGAGGCCTGTGTGCCTGACATGAATGGTGCTTGTTGCACTATGTTTACAAGTGGGAGCATGCCTTCCACTCTTATTTATTACATTGTTGTGATGTTATTTATTCATATTGCTGGTTGCAATAAACCTGTTCGGTTTTCAAAATTGGCTGGTTTGTTCCCACCTCCTTCACCTTAGCTCGGTAAGTCTTCATAAGTGTGCATTCACAGAGCTCTCGAAGAAGAATGGTAGGTTACATACCTGTGACCATCTTTCTTCGAGTGAAGCTCTGTGAATCCACACGAACCCGCCCGGCCGTCCCTCTATCTCAAACCACCCTTTCCTAGTTGCAATTGTGGCGTAGGAATGGGGTGGGCGCATGGAGCGCCTTTTATGCCCTCCGGGCCGGCTGGGCGGAGCTACCGCCAAAACTTTTCAAACTGGGAAAGTTTCCGTTGGAAGCCCGCGCTGGTGCGCAAACTTCATAAGTGTGGATTCACAGAGCTTCACTCGAAGAAAGATGGTCACAGGTATGTAACCTACCATTAATATGTTTTTAAATGTATTTATACACTCGGTGTGAAACCTGGGCCTGTTTCGATGAACACAACATAGATATCCTGGCAGGAATAGCAGAAAGACACACACGAAGGTCTTGCTCAACAGCTGGGAGTTATAGTTCACCCGCAATCAAAGAGCATTCTGAACTCCACCAATGATGGAATGGAATCAAACTTCCCACACAGAACTACCATAACCAAGAGAAAATACTATAAGAGTTTGGTGGGCATTGACCTTGAGTTTTGGAGTTGTAGTTCACCTATATCCAGAGAGCACTGTGGAGGGGAGGGAGGAAGATGTGGGGTGAGTCTGCGTAGTAGTGCCCGCATGGGTCACGTCTTCCTTCCTCCCTCCCGCAGAAACGGCAGCGTGAGCAAAGCGAGGCAAAGCAAGCAGAGCGAGACTGGGAAGAAGGGAGCCCGAGTGGAGAAGAAAAAGTGTTCAGCAGGAGGGGGGAGAAAGGGTATTGGAGGTTCCAATTTCCCACAGCACACCTGATGATCGCTCATGGCACACTAGTGTGCCACGGCATACTGGTTGGGAAACACTGTGTTAGACACATATTTCCCTCAGTGGGATTCAAAAATTATTACCCAACCTCTCCCATTCTGAAAAATGCTATGAAATGCATTGCTAGTGTACAGGGGCCAGAATGCAGCCCAATGCAATGTTAGGAACGGGTACTACTTCAAGATGGTTTTGTGCATTACGTGCACAGAATATAGCAAGATGTGTCCAACTGCAAAGAAAGTCACTGCAAGAATAATATCCACCCTGATCTAGCGTTCCCAGATAAGAAAAGTTGCTGAAAGTTCCAGGTTATGTTCCTGTACAAAGTGATTTATTTTTTTAGATCTACATAACATTTTCCTCACCCTGAAGTATTCTTAAGGAACTCCCAGCATTCCCGAGAACTTTTCATTCTCACTCCCCAGATCAGTTTAAATTAGCCCAGTATATTCTGAAATGAAATGTACCTCACCATGGCAGTCTCTCCGTCAGCTAAGATGGATGCTTAAGAACGATACAAAAACCAAAAAGTAAAGGGAATTGTTCACTGTTCTTTCTTAGTCTCTAGTGAGAAGTACTATTTTGTTCAAAAGGCTCTGCTGCATTTTTTCTCCTCCAGACAAGTACGTCTTAATGAACGGCAAATATTTGATCAAGAAATGTGTTGTCCGAAGAGATGATATGTTTTGGCAATATTTTTCAGCTACTAAATGTCTAGCCATACCGTACTGGTGACTCAATTTGAGTTCTCTGAACCTCCCTGCTCCTCAAGAAACATGGAATGGCTATGTGAGGTGATGAGTTTATGGCTATGGGCATTGTACAGGGAGGAAGGGAATACCAGTCCTCTCAACACCTAAAAAAATTAATCTGTCACCCTTCATAAGAACATAAGAACATAAGAAGAGCCATGCTGAATCGGACCTCAGCCCATCTAGTCCAGCATTCTGTATCACACAGTGGCCCACCAGTTGTACACGGGGATCTCGAGCAGAAGGGAGGGCAAAACCCTGACCTGCTCCCGACCCCCCACAACCAGTACCCAGGGAAATCCTGCCTACCTCAACCAACTCCGAGGTGGCACTTGAATGTCCTTTTCAGTAACTACCGATACACTTGGTATCCATGAATCTGCCTAATCCTGCCTTGAAGCTGTCCAGGCTGACAGCTGTCACAACCTCTTCTGGAAGTGAGTTCCATAACCCAATGACCCTCTGGGTGAAGAAATATTTCCCTTTATTAGTCCTAATTTTCCTACCTTGGAGCTTCAGGGAGTGCCCTCTAGTCCTAGTGTTTTGTGACAAAGAATGTTTTTCTTTATTCACCTTTTCTATCCCATGCATGATTTTATACACTTCGATCAAGTCACCTCTTAAACGCCGTCTTTCAAGGCTGAAAAGACCAAAGCGTTGCAACCTGGTTTCATAAGGGAGCCGCTCCATCCCTTGGATCATTCTTGTTGCCCTTTTCTGTACCTTTTCCAGTTCCTTCATTTCCCTTATATCCAGAATATCATTTTCTCTTTATCACCATTATTATTAAAGTTGCTGGTGTATTTCAAAAGGAAAATTATTGATCTTCCAATAGTGCCATGTATCCATATTTACTGAGACAGATCCTTGTCCCCATCTAGAGCCAACCATGTCTTGCCCTGTGCTACATGGCCCTTTTTGCCCTAGTGAGTTTTGGGATGTCATTTTTCCATAACTGCCAATGGGTAGATTGGAGGGTGAGGGATGAATAATCAACTAGTTTATAAAAACCACAAATGGCCATTAGAAAATAAAATCCTAGAGATGGGAGTTGTTTACTTCCACCAAAGTCCTCCAGGAGAAAGTCAGAGTAATAATAATAATAATAATAATAATAATTATTATTATTAGCAGCAGCAGCAGCATTTCTATCCCATCCTTCTCACCTCCGAAGAGGGACTCAGGACGGCTACCAACCAGTACCAGTTGGTGCCGAACAATAAAAACAAAGCATAAAATACACTTAGCATACATTAAAAACAATTATAAATACATTAAAACAGTAAAGAAAGATTTATTCTAAATTTAGAAAGAGTCCTGGGGAAATACAGTTATGAAGTAAGGAATCGTGCCAGCATGACAAAATTATGGAATTGACCACCCCCTAGGCCAGTGTTTCCCAACCTTTTTTGAGCCGCAGCACACTTTTAACATTAAAAAAATCCGGGGGCACACCACCAACCAAAATGACACAAAATGACACTCTAACACAGTAAAGAACAGCTGGGGATGGTGGCCTGCTGGGAGCAGCTGCTGGGAGTGCCGAAGCCAGGAAGGGGCGGAGCCAGGCTGTGCCATGCCCTGCCCCCTACCCCCGGCTTCGGCACTCCCAGCAGCTGCTCCAGCCTTGAGGGGGCAGTGCCAAGCCAGCGGTGCCAGAGCCAGCACAATGCTGGCTTGGCACTGTCCCCTCAAGGCTGGAGCAGCTGCTGGGAGTGCCAAAGCCGGGGGAGGGGGCAGAGCCAGGCCGCGCCATGCCCCGCCCCTCCCCCCAGCTTCAGGTCTCCTACAGGCCGCACCATGCCCCACCCCCTCCCCCCAGTTTCAGCTCTCCTACAGAGGAGGAGCATGAGCGGTGGACAGGCTTCAGTGGGCGGGGCTCCTCCTCCCCGCGGCTTCAGCGAGCGAGAGGTGAGAGTCATGGTGGGAGTCATGGCGGATTGGAGGCTGGCTGGGGAAACGGCCGAAGGAGGCAGCGCCCCGGTCCCTTCTTCTTTTTCTTTGCCACTGCTCGGCCCTTCCTCCTCCCCCAAGCAACAGGAGTTCGGCAGGAGGGGGGGAGGAAGGGGGGCAGAGAGCTTTTCTCGCGGCACAGCAGGAGGTCCATCACGGCACACTAGTGTGCCACGGCACACTGGTTGAGAAAGACTGCCGTAGGCAATCACAACCATAGCCCTGATGTCATTAAACATGTGATATCAAAAGAGATAAAATTCTGTGTTGGTTGGCTTGGCAGCAACATGAAATATTGGGCCTTTAACCCTCAAATGAATATAGAAACCGAAATAGGTATGTTTATTACCAGTGCTAAACAGAGTCATTTGTTTGCTGATAGAGAAAATAACACAATTGGGGAGAAGTGAGGAAGTGAAAGAGGACAATAAACTATCCACAGTAATGCAGTTATTATGCACATCACTATACCACCAACAGGAAAACATGGCAAGCAGGAAATCATACCCAAAAAAGAAGGCTGAAGTTCCCCACAACAAACTTCTTTCTGGATTAAGTTCTGAGAGAACTTGGTGAAAACAGAAAATATACCATTATTTCATTGAAAGCTGCAAGCACCATTTGGATAGTGTCAATCCAAATCCAAACCTGCATAATTTATTTATTTACCGTATTTATATCCAGCCCTTCTCGACCCTAAGGGGGACTCAAGGCGGCTTACACATAGGTAACTATTTAATGCCTTAACAACATACAATTAAAATAAATATTTAAATTAAGGTTATAATTAATACACATTAAAACATTTTAAACATTGCATCCATTATTAAAATCACGTCATACACAATTGTAATCCAGGGACATTCCAAAAGTCATTGGACATATTCCGTATTCTTCTATTGCACTTCTCCGAAGGCTTGATCCCAAAGCCACGTTTTCACTCTCTTTCTGAAGGCCAGGAGTGAGGATGTTGATCTAATATCACTGGAGAGGGAGTTCCACAGCCGATGGGCCACCACTGAGAAGGTCCTGTCTCTAGTCCCCACCAATCACACCTGCACAGGAGGAAGAACCGAGAGTAGTCTTCCCAGAACATCTTAATCTCTGAGGTTTCCCATGGCCAAAATCACCCAGAGTATAGCAGAATATCCATTTAGAATTCTCCATGTTCTATTCTAAAATAATGCATGCTTGGTCTACAATCTTTCTTTGCTTATAACCAAATATTGTTCTCTCACTATTAGAAATGGTATTTCTCTCCACTAATAATAGTTTCAGTATGTCCAACTATTATAGAGTTTTTTTCTGGCAAGGTCAAAATAAACTTCATTATCACATGCTGTTTCATAGGAGCGACTGTAGGGTGAAAACGGGAGTCCCAATTCACTTGTGAATCGTTTTCTTCCCTGTGTGAGTTGTTTACATACCAATTTAATATCCCCCATATGTTTGCCATAGTGTTACCATTTTATTATAAAATTAATAGACACCATTTTTGTAAGAAACTGTGTTTTGTTTTTCCAATATGCTGGGCTGTTTGACTGGATGAAGTTTTATATCTTCACTTTATGAATAAATAAACTTCCCTGATCCAGTAATTTGAAAATGGTTGGCATTCCATTTGGTGTAATTGGTGGAGGGAAGCAAAATAATTATGTTTTCGCAATAGAACTGATACATTCAACATAAGGCTTCTGATTTAATAGCCAACATGTTCTCTTCACGTGTCTCCTTTACAGAACTGTGATGATGAAGATTATGATGACGATGAGGAAGACACAACTATGAATAGATATCTACCTATATATATATCTATACATTTATCTATCTTATCCATCCTTGATTTTAGCCCACTCTCATAAACACCATTTTACGACATGCTGAATATTCAGTGTGTCTGGTAGGATGGAAGTAGAGGATAGATTTGGTGGGGGGATGAGTGAGAAACAAGTTATTTCTGTTTGTTGCTTTTGTTGTTGTTCATAAATAAATTAAGGTTAATTGAATGGGAGAGCAGGTATGTATTTTATTACACTTCTAGGTATACGCTCTAAGGACTGCTTGATAGTCAAGGCTAATGCTAAACTCTTCTTAATTAGCATCGTTGCCCCTGATTTTTGCTGCCTTGTTTTTCTCTCTCTCCTTCCTTTCTTTTTTTATCCTGCTAGAGAAGAATGTGATGCATTTCAGTTTTTAAAATGTTCTGATATATGATGGAGGTGAAGAAGTGATCTGGTATCTGAATGACTTTCCTGGCAGGAGAGAATCTGACAGGATGGCATTTTACTAATTAAGAAGAGTGCTGGACTAACCAGATGGGAGGAATACAGATTGGAACTTAAAACAAATTTTTAAAAAAGGAAATGAAATGAACAAAAAATAAATAAATAAAAGCAAATTACCCTAACATTTATAATGAAGGCAACTGAAGTAGATTGGAAAGGGCCAGACAAATCGTTAGAATAACTTACAATTATGGGAAAGGGGATAAGATACACAATTAGTAGGCAAAGAGGGTCAGAGGAGAAGACTCCAATATATCTGGACCAGTGGCTGGAGGACCTCTTTCAACCTCGAGCAAACTACAGAAGTTCTTGGGCTCCAGGAATGAAAAGGTAAAACCAAAAATGACAGTATATTTTTTTACTTAAAGCTCTTACTGCCAGCAACTAAACTTGAAGAAAGGCATTTCAACCCTTTGGAATGAAGGAAAGCCTGTTCAGAGGCTGAGAAACCACCCATTAATGGTTTCATGGATAAAGGGAGATGTGGCCTTGTTGGAAATGGTTCCATTTATGGAGAAGATGGTTGCACAGTTTCAGGCCTTCGACTCAGAATTCTGCATGGCCCATAATCCAGTGTGGACTGGATCCATTTCATGCCAATTCAGCAGCGTCGTTTCTCTGCTGTTAAAGGCTTCCAGATTTCACTTTTATCCATTGCTGTCCAGATCAGCTGTGTTCCTAAGCGTGGGAGTTAACACCTTTTCCTTTAAAGAAGTAATAGTCTCGTCCCTCCACCAAACAAGATTGTTCTTCCTGCAGCTATTTACAGAGAATTTTACCACCAAACCACAAATCCCAGAATTCTATAGGATGGCAATAAGGCAGTTCACTTGGACATACTTACAGAATCTTAGGAAGGACTAGAGCACTCCATTAGCTCCAGTATCAGGCCTCTCAGGACCTCTTTACAACTCCATCTTTGCAACCCATACAGAAGACTCCCAGTCCCAATATCATGCTACAATCACCACTAGTAAAGGTACAATCACCACAAGTTAAGTATAGTCATGTCTGGAGGGTGTTGTCCGTAGACACCTCCAAGCATGACTGCATGGAGCGCCATTACCTTCCCACAGAAGCGGTACCTATTGATCAACTCACATTGGCATGTTTTCGAACTGCTAGGTTGGCAGAAGCTGGGCCTTACAGCAGGCGCTCACCCAGCTCCCAGGATTCCAAATGCAGCAAAATGCAGCACTTGGATTGCTTTCTCCCTGACCCTCCAATGCTCCCCCCACTCACAGGTCCCAAAAGTTGGCATTTTTTTCACATAAAAGTGAAACTAACAATGAAGTGATATCACCTCCAGGCATT
The DNA here is from genome assembly GCA_030556195.1 of Anolis apletophallus. Lineage (NCBI taxonomy): Eukaryota > Metazoa > Chordata > Lepidosauria > Squamata > Anolidae > Anolis > Anolis apletophallus. The sequence goes on from JARBWK010000002.1 coordinate 149,070,581, forward strand.
AGGGATGTGCTAGTGGTGCCTGGCTGATGGAGTTGCGCTATGCGTGCTCTCCAGACTCATCCATATAATTCATATCCCCACGGAGGAAGTAAAGGACCGGCCTGGAATAGTTTTTGGTGCCCTAAATGGCATTTCTTGCCCTGGAGTGGCACTTCATCAGGCACAGCCACCATTGTGAGAAACTGTAGGAGTTGCATTCCAAACCATCTGGTGAACTTCAAGTAGGAAAGGCTACTCAAAGTTTAGCAGACTGGACAAACAAGCGTTTAGTTCTTTCTACTCCATCCGCTTTCTGTAACTCCATTCCCTGATCAATGTTATAGTAAATGCTTATAAACAGTGATAAGCCAAAAGGAAGTAGTATGAAGAAACACTCCCACATTTGTACGGACGGAGAGAGACTGAGTAACAGAATCCCCTGTTGTTTCCTAGCTGTGCGGCAAAATGTGAGCAAGGCTTTGGCAGTCATTTCTACATTTCCGTTCTGAGTCTTCCAGTTTCACAGGGTGAAAAATGAAGTGATGTATTCTTTCAAAAACAAATCCAAAATGACACCTAAAGGACACATGTGGTTCTTTTTTAAAAAAAGATGTCAATCAGCCAGGATTGTCAAACCGTTTAGCAGATCAGTTTTAATGATTTTGGCAAGTGTGCCACGCGTTGGCTGGCATCCTGTTGGCTAGCCCAACTAGAGTAAGCCTATTCAATCAACTGTTGAATGGTGAGTCAATGCATAGGTAAATCCCATTTATTGAATGGGTTTACTCTAGTCATGATTCAGGATGTAGGCAGTTGGTTGCAAAATAGGAGTTAGTGCCATATCAACATATGTTGCAGGATGTATCTATGCAGATCCCTCCTAGCTTGTCTAGAGGAGCATTCTCTTTAAAGGAGATATCCCTAGTGGCAAACCTTTTTTAACAAAAGGCGTATTTCTTTAAGGTCCAGGTGAAACACCAAGGTGCATCCATATGCTACCGAAAATGTAGCCACGAATTGCCTTCTCACTTGGGTTGTCTGTTCACGATAATCCCATGCTCTTAGGTTGCTGCTGGAACAGTATTTGCATTCATTAAAACTGCAAGCATACTACTCCTCTCTTACAGGGTGGGCCAAGAGTAGAAACAATGTGCTGGGGGAGGCACAAGAATATAGAAGCGGAAATTAATGCCCCCCTCCCAAGAAATCCAAAGTTGAAGGTAAAGGTAAAGGTTTACCCTGACATTAAGTCTAGTCATATCCAACTCTGGGGGTTGGTGCTCATTTCCATTTCTAAGCCAAAGACACCTCCAAGGTCATGTGGCCAGCATGACTGTATGGAGCGCCATTACCTTCCAGTATAAGCAGTACCTATTGTTTTACTCACATTTGCATGTTTTCGAACGGCTAGGTTGGCAGAAGCTGTGACTAACAGCAGGAGCTCACCCAAATTCAAACTGTCAACCTTTTAGTCAGCAAGTTCAACAGCTCAGCAGTTTAACCCACTGCACCACCTGGAGGCAGCAGGTTAACCCAAAATCCAAACCACAACCTAAATACGAGGGCGGGTCAATAAGTCTGTGATTTTTTGAATGAAACACAGGTTTTTGGATAAAAATCATTTTATTTTTCAATGTAGTCTCCTTTGAGCTCTATATACTTTGTCCAACGTTTCTCCAATTTTTTTATCCCTTCCAAAAAATAAGATTTGTCAAGGTCATCAAAATAGGTATTTGTTTGTGAGATGATGTCATTGTTGGAGACAAATCTCTTTCCGCCGAGCCATTTCTTCAGGTTTGGAAACAAGAAATAGTCACTCGGGGCTATATCTGGAGAACAGGGCAGATGAGGGAGCAATTCATATCCCAATTCATGGATTGGTACCATGGAAACTGCACATGTGTGCACCCTTGCATTGTCCTGGTGCAAAATAACTTTTTTCTTGGCCAAATGTAGTCTTTTTTTCCCTCAAACCCTCATTAAATCGACCCAATAAGTTGGCATAATATTCACCATTGATTGTTTTACCCTTTTGAAGGTAGTCAATGTGGATTATACCGCATGCATCCCAAAAAATGGTCGCCATGACTTTATTGGCTGACAAACTCACCTTGGCTTTCTTTGGCGCTGATTCACCCCGAGAAACCCACTGTTTTGACTGCTGTTTGGTCTCTGGTGTGTTGTAGTGGATCCACGTTCTGTCCACGGTTTATGAAACGGCGCAAAAACACGTCCACATTGCAGTTGAACAATGCCAAACACTCATGCGAAACTGTCACACGATTGCGTTTGTGGTCAATTGTGAGCACCCATCTTGCGGAAAGCTTTCTCATACCCAAGTGATCATTTAAAATTGAAACCGCTGAACCATGTGAGATGCCTATGGCTTCCACAATCTCTCGCACTTTCAATCTCCGATCGGCCAACACCATATCGTGAATTTTTTCAATTGTTTTGGGTGAGACCTCAACTGGGTGTTCGGCATCTTCCGTGCTTGTACGGCCACAACAAAATTCAGTAAACCACTTTTTTACCATTGAAATTGATGGTGCAGAGTCACCATAGTTTTTATCAAGCTAAGGAGTCAACTTGACAGATGCTTGTTGACAGGAGCAGTGTTGCCCTTTCAATTAAAAGGCAGGAAATTCAAAAAGTCACGGACTTACTGACCCACCCTTGTATTTGAAGTTCCTAGGTTCATTGTTATTGGACAAAGCAATTATTTTTCTATAGCATTTATATCCAATATTTCCCCAGAATGGGATTCAAGACGGCCATCATGGTGTTCTATTATGCCCAGCATTCATTACTGTTGCCCTAGGCAGCTGGGACTTGAAGTCCAACAATGTCTGCAGGGCTTTGTGTTTTCTGTTAAGTCATCTATCAATTTATGGTGCTTCCATGAATTTTATAAGGTTTGGGTTTTTTTTTGCAAGGAACACTAAAGTGTGGCTTGCTACTGCCTTCCTCTGAAACATAACAGCAGTTATTATTGTTTGGTCTTCCATCCAATTACTAACCAGGACTAACCTAGCTCAGTTTCCAAGATCAGATGGGATTTAGTGCCTTCAGAGAATTTAGGCCTCAGTAATGATTTCTATCCCAGCCTAAATTGCATTGCTTTCCCCATTTATTTCACAAAGACTCCCTGAACTAGAGGGGTAGATTTCATATTTTGGCTGCTGAAGATATTTAAACTTGCAATTATTGTCCTTTTTTATGTTTCAGGGTTAGGTGTTTGTTACTTGAAGTTTAAGATTATTTAGAATACCAAAACATTGGGCGGTTTCTTATCCTTAAATGTGTTAAATATACTAAATGTGTTAAATATGCCAATAAATGTGCTACAAAGTTAGAGCAGCTACTAAGAAGCAACAAAGTCGGAAAGGGAGGGAGGGAGCACAAATTGATATGAAACTCTCAAAGAACAAAAGGTGGTGGTGGTAATAACAAATAGAGGGGAAATTATATAATAGTGGTGGTTACATGCCTTCAGGTCAATTCTGACTTCCAAGATTTTCTTTGCAGGATCAATTCAGAAGAGGTTTGCTGTTGCCTTCCTGAATATGATTTGCCCAAGGTCACTCAGTAGCTTCTAGTTTTTAGACTGTTTTTAGACAAAAGTTAATGACCACATATATGGACTAAGTTGAATTTGATTTTATCTGGCAATTTGGCTTTAATGTATTTTATCTATATGTATTTTAACTTTGTATTGTGTATGATGTTTTAATTTATGCCAATTGCATTGAATTCTTGCTGTAAGGCTGGTCTGAGTCCCTGTTTGGAGGTGAGAAGGTCGGGATGTGAAAGTTTAAAATAAATAAATAAATAAATGAGTGAGGATTTGAATGCTGATCTCCCAGCACTCAAACTGCTACACCATGTGGCTCTCTAAGTGATTTGAGTGTGGTGCAATGTAATTAAAATATATATTTAGGGCTGATTTGAATGAGAAATTAACTTGTCTTTTATGCAGTTTAAAATTTTATAATTGTTGTCTAATTTGTGCCTGTAAAACGGAATTACCAAATGCAAATTTATGCAAATATCCATCATCATTTTATTGCATGCTTTCTCTTTGGGAATGATGTCTTGATTGCTGCCCTATAAAAATGGTCCTCCTTGCACCTGAAAAGGTTGGCTCTTGGCATATCTCAATAATTTCAATAGAATTGAAATTAGTAATTAAACAGAATTGAAATTAGTAATTGCAGGTGAATGTAATTAATTACATTTTCATTATTCAATACTTCCATTCCAACCTGAAAACATAGATGTTCAGACAGAGACAGAACTTTGACCTTGAGTAGGCTGAATGGGCCCATATGAAGCTGACACTTGGCACCTTGTGAATTGACAGCAGTTAGTTTTATCTACTGTTGTTTTAAAATTGTATTATTTTGATTTTATGCTACATATGTTGATGGGGATTTTGTTATAATTTTATGTGACTTGTTTTATATTTTTGTACCATTTTTATCTGTTGTATGTTATATGTGCAGCCTGGAATGCCTTGTAAGTCGCACTGAGTCCCTTTGGGCAGATGGTGGTGGGATAGAAATAAAGTTTATTATAATAATAATGGAAATCAGAATAAATATACAGGTTTTACTTTTCTATACACTGCAAGTGTTGCAAATGGTAGCCCGATTTTCACTGCTTTACACAGAGGTATGTCTGATGAGTTTCAGTGATAGCTACATCAAATTTTCTCCCTAGGTTTAAACAGCTAGATAGATGCTCAATGACAAAATAGGTGAAAACCAGCTCTCACTTAGAAATAATGTGGACTATTCAGCTCACTGCCATTCCCTGAAGTGTAATCACATTTTTGAGCCGAAACACTAACATGGGATAGTGTTTTGACTATTGCTCCACGAATCTAGAGGTCAGGATTTGGATGGCTGCTTAGCTATTAAAGTCCACTGGGTGACTGACCTTGGGCAAGTGGCACTCTCTCAGCCTTGGAGAAAAACAAAGGAAAACCCATCTGAACAGATTTGGTCAAGAAAAGCCTGAGATCGGTTTGCTGTAGGATTACTCTTAATGACCAATAACAATGTTCACATTTTTCATGGCTTTCGGTGTTTGAGATGGCAGCCTCTGAAGCTAGAGATAGATTATTATTTTTCTCTCAGAATTTCCATCCATAGCTCTTTTGGTATATAACAAAACCACAGATTGTCAGAATATCCATTATGTGTACTGCTAGTAAAACCGTTTCAGGATCTCATGCTAATAGGCAGCCAACAAAAATGGGTTCAGCATTAGAAGAACAGGTGTGTTTTCACTTGGCGGAAGCAGGAAGATATATGAAAATGACTCAGCAGCTGGTGAGTAAAAGAAACTGAACTTGTGCCAGGCAAACTGGTGTGTGTGCGAGAGTGAGCGAGTGTGTGAATTTCCTTTACCAAGGCCTTGTCCAGATGGCATCTTCCCCTATGGCTGTTTTCAGCCAGAAAGGGGGCGGCTAAAATTCTCACAATACATAGGTAGCAGTTGCTATGTGCCTTCTTTGCTCCTTTCAGTTTGCCACCTATATTGATCCCCACAATCTTCACCTTGCCATTTGAACTTGAAGGGACCCAAGCCATTTTCCAGGCCTTACAGGTAACAGGTGTCATAATGGAATCAGTCACTGGCGAAAGCTAGAGTTCCCAATGGCTGAAAAGCAGAAGGCGAAGAAAGCAAAAAATCACTGTCACAAATAACGGTAAAATATTTATGTAGACTGAACATAAAGAACAGTGCTACAAAATGATCACCACCTACACAAACACATAATAAAATAGGCTCATATCTATATTTAATATATTTATTTATTTTTTAAAAAAATGTTTTTATTGTTCTTATAAAACAATTATACATAATCATAATTACCATGCCTTTTGTCCTTTTTCATTCCCTTCTCCCTCCCCACTCCCACCCTTCCCTCTTCCCGGTTGACAATGAAACCCCCCCCGGTTACATGAGCCTTCTTTCGATTCTATCAATTTTTTTCTTCCAGCTTTCATAATCTGGTTTAACGATTTGTAACCATCTCTTAAATGGAGTCCAAATTTCTTTAATTTTCTTCTGTTTGTCTGACCATGTCTTTTTGCTTCTTATGATGTCCATAATATCTAGTCGTATTTGGTCACACACATATTCATACCATTTTTCAAGTGTCCATTTCTTTTTTTCTTTCCAACCCCAAGCTATTACTGCATGTGCTGCTCTAAACATCATCATCATCATTAATTCCTGGTCTTGGTCCTTAACTCTTCTATCACCATATATTCCTATTAACAAAATTTGCATATTTATATCCAATTTTATTTTAGTATGTAATTCTACCTGGTCTAGAATTTGACTCCAGAATTTTTGTATCTCTTCACATTCCCACCATAGATGTGAATACCATGCCTCCCGACTTCCACAATGCCAGCATTTGGGATTTAATCCCTGAATCATGTGTGCCATTTGAATTGGTGTTCTATACCATTTCATTATTATTTTCAGTTCTAATTCCTTGTATTTTTCTATTTTTATTTTATTTAAACCATTGATTATCTTTTCTGTTTTTTCTCTTCCTAGGCCCCCTTCCTTTTAACCACTAGATTTCCATTATATTAAACATAGATTCCTTATCTTCTATCATTCTTCCATATATTTTGTTAAGTCCTTTTTGCCATCAAATCTCTCTTCTAATATCTTGTGTATTATATTTTCTCCCTTACTACTTTCTTTTTAATTTGTTCCCAAATTCCTCTTAGTGTTAACCAATTTATCCCTCCCCCTAATGTTTCCAATTGTTTCCATTCCATTAATTCCTTATTTTCATTATATAAATCTTTGATTTTACTATATCCCATCTGTTTCAATTTTTAATGATACTTTTATCTTCCTCATTTCTTAAACTACCTTAAACTACCTATCGGGGCTTCCTTTAATAAATATGGTATCCATTTCTCTTTCCATTTCCCCATGTCTTTAATGCTATTTTCCTTGGGCCTATTGGTTTTTTTTATTTCATCTTTTAAATTATTTGTAAAAAAATTCCATATAATCCTTGACCATTATTTGCTTCATTCTCTACCCTCATCCACTTCCCTTGGTTGTCCTCTATCAATTCCAGAATCGCTTTCAGTTGAAATGCTTCGTAGTATTCTTGTAACTTTGGTATTCCCCATCCTATCCCCATTTATTTATTTACTATATTTATATACTGCCTTTCTCACCCCTTGGAGGATTCAAGGTGGTTTACAACATACTACTGGCAAAAATTCAATGCCAATATACAGAGAAGCAAAGAAATCATAATAACTAATAATTACTACATATAACTTTGACTTATAATCATGAAAACCATTAAATATAAGACATAAAAAGCATTAAAATCATTCTAGTATAAATATTAAAATCACATGAGATGGATCAGGCTTTCTGCAGGCTGGGTCAATATACAGGATGTCCCAAGTCTCACTATATGGGAAAAAATAACAAACTCTTATATTATATTATATGCCGATAAGTTTCCAGTCTCAACTCAAGGTGCAGGTTATCATCTACAACAGTGTTTCTCAACCAGTGTGCCGTGGCACACTAGTGTGCCGTGAGCGATCATCAGGTGTGCCGCGAGAAAAGCTCTCTGCCCCCTTACTTCCCCCTTCCTCCTGCCAAACTCCTGCTGCTTGGGAGAGCCAGCACAATGCTGGCTTGGCACTGCCCCCTCAAAGCTGGCGAAGCTGTGGGAGAACTGAAGCCAGGGGGAGGGGCAGGGCATGGTGCGGCCTGACTCCGCCCCCTCCCCTGGCTTCAGTGCTCCCACAGCTTTGCCAGCCTTGAGGGGGCAGTGCCAAGCCAGCGGTGGCAGAGCCAGCACAATGCTGGCTTGGCACTGCCCCCTCAAGGCTGGTGAAGTTATGGGGGAACTGAAGCTTGGGGAGGGGGGCGGGGCATGGTGTGGCCTGGCTCCTCCCCCTCCCCAGATTTGGCACTCCCAGGAGGTCACCATCCCCCAGCCATTCTTTACTGTGTTAGAGTGTCATTTTGTGTCATTTTGGTTGGTGGTGTGCCCCCAGATTTTTTTTTAATGTTAAAAGTGTGCCACGGCTCAAAAAAGGTTGGGAAACACTGATCTACAAAACCCCAAAGGGTTTGGGACTTGCCTAACTTCGCGATCGCATCTTCCCCTATGAATCTGCATAATCTCTAAGATCTTCTGGGGAGGCCCTCCTTTAGCTCCCATCCCCGTCACAAGCGTGATTGGTGGGGACGAGAGAGAGGGCCTTCTTGGTTGTGGCCCCGCAGCTCTTGAACTCTCTCCCTAGGGAGATTAGATTAGCACCAACCCTGTCCACTTTTCATAAAGGCCTAAAAACGTGGATGTTCCGCTGTGCCTTTGATTAAGCAGTTCACCAGATAACTTTGACCCCCACTTCTGATTATAACTCAATGCCTTGCCCTTGCACTTTACTACTACTCCTTGCCCTATAGACATAAAGTTCTATTCTTATATTGCCCTCCTAGTCCTGACTTATCACCTGACTCTTGTCCATCAGCCCTGTCCTTGCAACTGAATTGCACTGAATTGCACCCAAGCTCAGTATTGTTTACCATGTCAGATTATTGGTTGTTTGTTCAATGGTTGTTTGTGCTGTTGTTGTTTTATGATGTTGCTTTATAAATTTTACTATGTTATATTTTAACTATGTTTGACCGGGCTTGTCCTCATGTAAGCCACCATGAATTCTTGTGGGGGAGATGGTGGTGGGATACAAAAATAAAGTGAATATATAGTACCAGAAGAGTTTTGTAAAATTTGGAATGAATATTTTATAAATAAGAGTACATTTAGCCACAATTTCCCATTTTCCCTATGTGTGAAGATTTTTCTTCTTCAAAAATCTGCATAAAAATGCAGCATACCCCCCACCACCCTATATCTGCTGGGGATACGTTCCAAGAATTTGTGTGGATATATAAAACTGAGGACAAAAATATAGAGAAGAGGGTACCATGTGTACAGGATGCCCTAAGACAGTGGTTCTCAACCTGTGGGTCCCCAGATGTTTTGGCCTTCAACTCTGAGAAATCCTAACAGCTGGTAAAATAGCTGGGATTTCTAGGAGTTGTAGGCCAAAGCACCTGGGGACCCACAGGTTGAGAACCATTGCCCTAAGGGAATAAGTGAAACTGCGGATAAGTGAAACCATAAATACCTGTTCTGTGTATATGGGGAATATGGTATAGACCAGGCATCCTCAAACGTTGACCCTCCTGCTGTTTGGGCCTCTAACTCCTAGAAGACCTAACAAGCTTGTTCAATCGTCAGGAATTCTGGGATTTGAAGGCCAAAATAGCTGGAGGGCTGCAGTTTGAGGATACCTGGTATAGACAAATGTGACCTATCTCCATAAAGCTGATATCCTCAAATGAAACTATTTCTTTCAGCTGGATTGGAAGACAGATATCTGTCCTTCACAATGGCATCCTGGAATGTCTGTTTTTGGGATATGGAAAGCTCTCCAATGAAGGATTTCTGCTGAAGCTAAAAGCTGTAGGAAGCAGGAGATGACATGAACATTGTGCTATAACACCAGTACAGTGTTGGAGCTAAACCTGTTGGGATTTGTAGAAATCCAAGTAAAGAAAAAGAAATGAGTGTTTGGTTACTTGGATATACTTGTGAGCAAATGAGGTTTGTGTTACTCTATACTCAAGTGTAAGACAGTCCTAGTCTGTATAGCTTTACAGCTAGGTGCAAGCCCTGAGTACAGTTGATTAACCAGGCACACCTGGGCTAATTGAGTGGGTGGAGTCTTGGGACTATAATTTCCCCATGTTGCTCACTGTATTTGTTGTCTATTCATACCGAGGCAAAACGAGTTGATTATGCTTCTAAAGGGTGCCTGCCTGCCCATGCCAGGGCAAGAGAAGCTTGGGATGCTTCTGGAGCAATGCTGCCCATGCCAGGGTAAAAGAAGCTTGGAATGTTTGTGGATTAATGTGGCTCATATCAGAGTAAGAGAGCTGAAGGAAGCAGCTATGTAAATCTGCTTCTTGGGAAGAGAGACGGAAGAAGCAGCAGTTTATGGACCATGTAAAGCTGTATAAGACTTCATTGTTTTTGCTTAAACAGTAAGTAAGCTTCTAAGCGGAAGAAGCAGGGCGAAATCATATCTGTGTTTGCAGTTATCTACTGTTTATTCTTTGCCAGTGTTGAAGCTGAAGTTTTAGAAAGTTTTTGTTGAAGCAAGCTGCTGAATGTTTTCGTTTAAAGTGTTTGCAAGGAACTGAACAATAAAGATAAAGTTGCCTGCCGTTTTTGGCAAGATCGACTGTCTGTTTATCTTGCCTACGCATCGCCGCCTGTGTGTGGGAGAACAGCTACGTGTTTCCAGTCAGCCAGAGCATACTAAGTCCATCCACGTACAACTTCAACTGTGCAGAGCAGAGAATTACAACTCACATCATTCCCTGCTCCAACACCTGCGCAGATAAAGCCTATAAATTAAAATATTTAATTCAAATGTATTTGCTAATAAAGCATCTCATTTCTAAACATGTAATTGAAATACATCTTCAATTTCATGACACAATTGGCCTTCATATAATGATCATTTTACAGTGATCTCCGGCATGGGGTATTGTCGCAATAGGCGCAGGCCGAGTGCGAGAGGCTCCCTGAGTCGTGCCAAGACCCGGGCTGCCTCTGACCTGCGACCTATCCCGAGGGACACTGTTGTCAGGTCTCCAACTTCCTCCCCCTCCTCCCTGGTGTTAGTAAACGCGCGCTCAGTCCGGAATAAAACGACAACGATCCGGGACTTTATTCAAGACAGACAGGTTGATATTTGCTGCATTACGGAGACCTGGCTCCAGGACAGTGATATCACCTGCCTTCAGGAATTGACACCTCCGGGCTTCGCGCTTACCCACCAGAACAGGACTGGGAGGCGGGGGGGGGGGGGGGCGTGGCGATTCTCTCCCGTGACCTATTACACCTCAGAGCGGTCCCTGCTTTGGAGGCAGATGGGATTGAAAGTGTCGGCCTGATGTGGGGTGCCCCAGAGAGTACAGCCTTCTTGCTGGTGTACCGTGCACCTAGCGCACCAGCGGGGAGCCTGTCCCTGCTGCTGGAGACTGTGGCGGAGTGGGCATTGAGGTTTCCTAGCCTAGTTGTGCTGGGGGACTTCAACGTCTGCGCCGACACAGCCTCCTCACCATCTGCAGCGGGGGACCTTGTGTCGTCCATGGCGGCACTCGGCCTCTCCCTCTGCGAGTCAGGCCCCACACACCGGGCCGGTCACACCCTTGATCTGATTTTCCATGCAGGTGTCCAAGTGTCCGTCACCTCTGTTACAGAGGTGCCATGGTCAGACCACTGTGCTCTGGGAGTCCGGGTCGAGCAACCGCACCCCCCCCCGGCAAAGGTGCCGAACCAATTTGGGTTCGCCCGAGGGGACCTATGGAACCAACTAGGTTCCTGAATGCCTTGAGGGATTTGGAGCCTGTCAGCGATTCGCTCGGTGAGCTGGTTACCACCTGGAACCACGCGCTGTCCTCCGCTCTCGACGAGATCGCCCCTAAACGCCCTCTCAAACCCCGCGCATCCTGTTCCCCTTGGTACACAGATGCACTAAGATCTATGAAGCGGGAGAAGAGACGGCTAGAGCGCAAGTGGAAGAAGCTCCGCGACGGGCCATCGACATCAGCTTATAAGCTTTTTATGGATGCTTATGAGCATGCTGTCAAGGAGGTGAAAAAAGTTTACTATGCCTCCTTGATAGCGTCTGCGGATTCACGCCCAGCTCAATTGTTCAGGATAATTCGGCAGCTGACGATGGTCCCTACCATCCCAAACAATGACAATTCGGCCCTCTCTGCTGAGGTTTTTCAGAATCACTTCGCAGACAAGATTGCGTTGCTCCGCCGGGACCTTCCTTCCACACTTATTTATTTATTTATTTATTTATTGCGATTTCTGCGCCGCCGACTCCCAGGGGCTCGCGGCGGCTCACATGCTACTGGCTCAGCGCCAGAGGAACAGCACAAAACATAGAGCACAAGTAATACAATTTAAAAGCAAGTAATACAATTAAAACGCTAAAACAGGTTAAAAGTGGCAGATTAAAACAGCAGCGGTGCAGGGGCCTACTCCCCAAAGGCCTGCCTAAACAGATAAGTTTTGCAGGCCCGTCTGAAGGGGAGTAAGTCCCTCAGGGCTCTGGCCTCAGCCGGGAGGGCGTTCCATAGCGTAGGAGCTATCACTGAGAACGCCCTCCGGCGAGTAGATGTTAAACGGGCTAATTTTGCAGATGGAACTGCCAACAAGTTGGCCTCTTCAGACCGCAGTGATCTCGATGGGCAATATAGGGCGAGACGGTCCCTCAGATACGCTGGCCCCAGGCCGTGGATGGCCTTAAAGGTAAGAACCAGCACTTTGAAGGCGACCCGGTGCTCAATAGGCAGCCAGTGCAGATCCCGCAAGATTGGAGTTATTCGGCAACCTGCTGGAGCCCCAGACAGGAGCCGGGCGGCGTATTCTGCACCAGCTTGAGCTTCCGGATCGACGACATAGGCAGGCCAGCGTAGAGCGCGTTACAGTAGTCCAGCCTCGAGATGACCGTGGCTTGGATCACCGTGGCCAGGTCATTCCGGAGAGATAGGGGGCCAACCTCCTCGCCTGGCGGAGGTGGAAAAAGGCAGCCTTGCTGGCCATGGAGACCTGGGCCTCCATGGTCAGCTGGGAGTCCAGATGGACGCCAAGGCTTTTCACTGACGGCGCTGGTTGTAGTGCCGCACCGTCCAGGGTCGGAAGCCGGGCACCCATCCCGCCCGGGTGGCCCAGCCACAAGATTTCCGTCTTCGCGGATTCACCCTCAACCTACTGGCTCGCAGCCATCCAGTCACGGCCTCAAGGCAATGTTGGAATTTATCGGGACGGACTCCGGCCTGCCCTCCATCCTCAGAATGAGCTGAGTGTCATCGGCATATTGGTGACAGGTCAGCCCATAACTCCGCACCAGCTGTGCAAGCGGCTGCATGTAGATGTTAAATAACAGAGGGGGAGAGGATGGCCCCTGAGGGGACCCGCAAATAAGTGGGAGCCCTCGGAGACCACCCCACCCCTCCTCACACGCTGAGACCGCTGGCGGAGAAAGGAGGCCAGCCATTTAAGGGCTGTCCCCTCACTCCAGCCATGGCCAGGCGGTGGATCAAAAAGATTGTGGTCGACCATGTCAAACGCTGCCGTGAGGTCCAATAACACGAGCAGCGCAGACCCGCCTTGGTCGAGCTGGCAGCGGAGTAGATCTGTGATGGAGACCAGAACCGTCTCCGTCCCGTGCCCGAACGGAAGCCGGACTGGAAGGGGTCAAGCCATGTTGCATCATCCAAGAAGGACTGCAACTGCTCCATTACTGCCCTCTCAACCACCTTGCCCAGGTACGAAAGATTCGACACCGGGCGGTAGTTGGAGGGAACCGCAGGGTCCAATGATGGTTTCTTCAGTAATGGAGCCACCACCGCCTCTTTCAAGCACTCTGAAAAACCCCTTGCTCAAGGGAGCTATTAATGATCTTCAACAGAGGCCCACGTAGCCCCTCCAGGCAAGATCTAACGAGCCAGGAGGGGCACGGGTCGAGGGAGCAGGTGGTAGGGCGAGCTGCAGTCACTATCTTGTCAACAGCATCTGCGTCCAGTGGCCGAAACCGGTCGAGGGTGGGCCCGGCGGAGGGCCACGGAGTCTCGAGCTCTCTCTGTATCAACTGTGGCAGGGAGGTCCGGCGGAGGCTCAGTATCTTGTCTGCAAAAAGCTCTGAAAAGCACCGGCAGTGAGGGCCTGGTCACTATTTTTGGACTTGATACAGTCCAGGAGCTGAGACTCCGTGGCCCTCCGCCGGTCCACTTCGACCGGTTTCGACCACTGGACGCAGAGGATGTTGACAAGATTGTCGCAGCCCTTAAGCCGACCACCTGCTCCTCGACCCATGCCCCCTCCACGCTGATTCGAGCTTGCGTGGAGGGGGCCACGAGGCCCTCTGTTGAAGATAGTCAACTGCTCCCTTGAGCAAGGGGCTTTTCCAGAGGAGCTAAAAGAGGCGGTGGTCAGTCCATTGCTGAAGAAGCCCGGATTAGATCCCCGCGGCTCCTCTCCATTACCGCCCAGTGTCGAACCTTCCGTACCTGGGCAAGGTGATTGAGAGGGCAGCAATGGACCAGCTGCAGACCTTCTTGGATGACGCAACCTGGCTAGACCCCTTCCAGTCCGGCTTCCGCTCAGGCCATGGGACGGAGACTGTCCTGGTCTCCATCACAGACCTACTCCGCTGCCACTTGGACCGAGGTGGATCGGCGCTGCTCGTGTTATTGGACCTCACGGCAGCGTTTGATACCGTCGATTACCAACTTTTGATACACCGCCTGGCGGTGGCAGGGGGTGAGGGGGACAGCCCTCAACTGGCTGTCCTCCTTCCTCCAACGCCGCCAGCAGCGAGTGAAGTGGGGAGGGGCGGTCTCCGAAGGCTCCCCGCTGAGTTGCAGGGGTGCCTCAGGGGCTATCCTCTCCCGCTGTTATTTAACATCTATATGCGACCACCGCCCAACTGGTACGGAGTATTGGGCTGGAGTGTCATCAGTACGCTGATGATCCCCAGCTCATGCGGAGGATGGACCCCGGGGCAGTCTCTGTACCCGCTAATTTCCATCTTTGCCTTGAAGCCGTTACTGGATGGCTGCGAGCCAGTAAGTTGAAGGTGAACCCGCGAAGACGGAGATCTTGTGGCTGGCCGCCCGGGGTGGCGACCCAGCTGCCAATGTTCGATGGTGTGGCCCTCTGCCCTCAGCCATTGGTAAAAGTCTGGGGGTCCGGCTGACGCCCACCTGTCCATGGAGGAGCAGATTGGCTGCACCTGCAGGACAGCATTCTACCACCTACGGCTGGCTAAGCGCCTGGCTCCCTACTCTCCCAACGCGACCTTGCTATGGTGATCCAAGCCACGGTCATCTCGAGGATCGATTACTGTAATGCGCTCTACATTGGCCTTCCCTTGTCGATGATCCGAAGCTTAAGCTAGTGCAGCACGCCGCAGCCCGCCTCCTCCTGGGTGCTGCAAGATCTGACTGCGCGAACCCACTCTTTGCGCGAGCTGCACTGGCTCCCCGATTGAATTCTGGGTCCCTCTTCAAGGTGTTAGTTCTCACCTTTAAGGCCATCTATGGTTTGGGGCCAGTGTACCTGAGGGAGCGACTTACCCTTATGTGCCCGCGAGATCACTGCGCTCTGAGGAGCTTAACCTCCTTGAGGTGCCTTCCCTTGGAACCTGCAGACTGGCCACTACACGGCGGAGGGCACTCTCTGTAGCTGCCCCAAGTCTCTGGAACGGCCTCCCGGAGGAGATCCGCACCATCCGCGCTTCTTCTGCCCTTCCGCAAGGCCTTGAAGACTTGGCTCTTTAGGAAGGCGTTCGCCCTTAACTCAACCACACTGTGTGCCATGCCGCCTATGGCCCCAGATTCTTATCTTGTCCCCCCAGCCTTTGCTGAGGGCTAGTGTTTTAATATGTTTTAACTGCTTTGATGTTTAATGTGTTTTAACTGTTTAATCTGTTTTATTACTCACGGTGTTTATGCTTCTTCTGTAAACCGCTCTGAGCTCCGGAGTGAGCGGTATACTAAATCGAAGTTAATAAATAAATAAATAAATAAAATTTTATTTGTTCTAATACCTTGTGTACACTATGGGAACACTAGTCCAACCCTGTCAAAAGGTATCAGGCGCCATGCCCTGCCCTCAAATATACAGACACACTGTGACAAGGGCTCCCACGCCAAAACTTTTCATTTTACTGTGGATCATATCCTATCATTGTTCAATTTTGTATCCTTTAGTCGCCTTTCCAATTTTTGATATGTATGTCAGATACAGATACATCAATAAATAAAAAGTGCTAAGTCCTGTGACATTCGAGAGTCTTAAAATAAGTTGTAAGCACACTTTGGATCAACTGGTGGGAAATCCAGGAAATGGAGGATGAAAGATTGTATTGGCATGGTTCAGATATAGGAGTCATAATCAAAAGGCTATAGAGAAAGAAGGCATGCCTTAATTTTGCCAACAGTTATACTTTGGTCATATTGCAGGGTCAGCCTTTCTTTTGGAGCCACCCAACAGGCTGGAATTACCATTTCTTGGAGACCTACCACTGCAGAGCAAAACATTGCTATTTTCCAGACCCTAAATCCTCAAGAAGAATTGCAGGGTTGGGCTGCCTGCCAACTGAAACAATTGCCAGTAAGCCCGATGATCCGGTTGCAATCAAATAGACAGAAAAAAGCAGTAACCACTCAAAAATCTTGAAGAAACAGATTTTTCATGTTCAAACAATTCCAAAGGAGGACTTGTTCTACCCCTAGCAACATAAAGAGCAGGAGTATTGTCTGGCTTTGAAATGCCACCCAAAATGCCAAGTAAATTCAAACATTGTATATCTGAATGGAGAGATATGGAAACAGCATTTGGGTTCTCTTACTGTTAGCTTGTTGAAGAATCAGTACACGTGGGGCTTTGTTTTAATTTATGCCCACGTTTATAGACTTCAATTCTAACACTTTGTATGATAATGTAGGATTTGTAGCCCACACACATACAAATGTTAAAAGAGAATTTCCATTTTCAGTGAGATGTAGTTCATACATTGTTCTCATAAGCCAATGACTGCAACATCAGCTGCTGACTTTTATGTGGGTAATCGCAATCACAAAACCTGACACAATAGGAAAAAAACTTCTGTTATCCTCCCATCTCATTAGAAACATTCTAAGTGGAGTCATTTTTCACATTCACCTTTTTGTCCCAACTCTTATTTTCTGATTGCTCCCAGCGAACACCTATAGGGCCACCAGCAGCCTACCAGGCAAGCACAAATCACAAGAGAAACAGCATGTATCATTCTTCCTATTTTAATTATCATCATCATCATCACAGCTCTTTGCAAATTAGTCGTGGTTGCATACATGGATATGCCAACAGGGGCATGGGGAATGTGTGGCTATCCAAATGCTGTCTTGGAATGCAAATCCCATCAGCTTTAGACAGAAGGGCAAGTGGTGAGGACTGATGAGAAATAGTCCAACTACATCTGGAAAGCCTCATGTTCCTCACCCCCTCTATAACACAGTAAATATAGGTATGCCTCAGATAATGAAGTAGATGTGCTCCTCCAGTGCCTATGTGAGGCATCTAAAGCCGGCTTTACTGAAGGTGGCAATGTCTTTATTTATTTATTTATTATTTATTTCATATGCTTCTATTCCACCCTTCTCCCCACAAGGGGGACTCAGGGCAGCTTCACATAGGCATCAGCAATGCTTATAACATATACATCATAAGAATAACAGTCAAAACAGTAAAAACATTTTAAAACATTGTACAAATCATCCAATAAAATCACTTAACAATAATATAAGCATGCCACTGAAAACCAAAAATCAAGCCGGGAAATCAAATCTCGCAAACCCAAAATTCCTTTTCCTATTGTCACTATCATCTAGTCAAACGCCTGGCCCCAGAGCCAGGTCTTCAGTTGTCTTCTAAAGGACAGGAGGGAGGTAGCCAACCTGATGTCCTTAGAGAGGAAGTTCAACAGATGGGGCCACTGCTGAGAAGGCCCTGTCCCCACCAACTGAGTTTGCTAGAGTGATGGGATTGAGAGCAGGGCCTCTCCTGACGATCTTAAGCTTCGTGATGGTTCATAGCAGGAAATACGTTCGGACAAGTAATCTGGGCCAGAACCATTCAGGGCTTTAGTGGTTAGCTATGATTTGTTAATTTAAGCAGTTGATTTGCCCATGCTCTCACTCTTGCTGAGCTCCTTTAATGGTGTGGAAGCCATGAACCGGTGTTGGAAAAAGTTACTCCTAGGTACATAAAAGTGCGAACTTGCTCTATTGGTTCACCATCCAGAAGCCATCTATAACTATTATGTCATTTGCCAAATACCTCGGACCATTCATTACACAGAAGACTCACTGGGATCCCCATATCAAAACCAAATTTGTAATGGCTGGCCAGAATACTAAGATAACACACCAAATGACCCTTTTCCTACATATAGCAATGCAGCTGAGAACTGCGTATTTGGAAGCAATTGGGGTGAACTGTAGGGATGACGCAGATATCTGAACTGGATTGGGATTGTGTAATAGCTGGTCTATTTTAACATTTGTTTTAACCTTTGTCCTTAACTTCTGTGGTATGAAGTTTTACTCTGGCACTTTAATGATGATATTTTTAATTATCTTTGACTTTTAACTTAATCAAGTTTTAATTGTGTTTTAATGCATGTTCACTATTACATGGGTTTTAGGACAGTAATTAGTGTCTATTTGTGTATTTTCTTGTTTTTCTCTTTTACTGTTGATATGGTCAGTGGACTAATCAATAAACTTCACTACTATCAGTTCACTGAAATGTAAATCAATTGATACACCCCAGTCCACCAGACTTGTGCCCTGAATGCTCCTACCCTACCAACAATCTCCCTTCCTCTCCACCCCCTTCTTGTCCTTTCCCTTCTCTAGTTTTTTGTGCTTTAGCCTTCAACATACCTCTGTTTTCTAGCCTTTTAGATTTTAATGTACAATGATTTTATGAGACTGTACCTCACTCTCCTTATGCTGGTCTATGACCATAATAAAGATTTTTATTTAATTTGAAGTAGATGTGTTCTTGGGCATTACTTCTTTGACAAAAAGTTTGGTACCAGTGGTAGAAATAACAAAGAAAGAGCAGGGATAGGATCTAATTCATCTCACCAAATACATTTCAGCCAAGTTTTTGTACATATCTAACGTTCTGTGCATGTGAAAAGAAACAGGTAGATTGGGTAAGCCTTGCACAAATAAACAAGAACTACATGTCAGACTACACAGAGAAACCATTGAAATCCACAAGCATGTGGACAATTTCAATGGAAAGGAAAAAACCATGAAAATGAACAAAATCTGGCTACCAGTATTTTAAAAAACCTCTAAAATTATAACAGTAAATAAAGAACACTCAAAAACAGGGGAACTTCAGACAAAAAACAATCAGGGACAGCTAATCACCTCTCAACAAAGGATTCCTCCAGGCAGTAAGAGGTTATACCTGAATCTAGGCCATCAAATGCTAATCAAGGTAGCCAATTGCAAAATTCACACTTGCTTCAAGCAGACAAGAGTACTTTCTCCCACCCTGGACATTCCACAGCTATATAAACCCAATTTTTCCCATTTCCAACAGACCTCACAATCTCTGGGGATGCCTGCCATAGATGCAGGTGAAACGTCAGGAGAGAATGCTCCTGGAACATGGCCATAGAGCCTGTAAAAACTTGCAACAGCTTTCACAAACGCAACTTCTAGGTGTTTGGCCCTCTCCATTGCTAGAAGTGCTGGGCATTGCAGTCTGGCAGCATCTGAAGGTTATTGCCCACCCCTGTTTTGAAAGGTTCCTGCTTTAAAAAGATGAAAGGATAGAATTGAAGGGATCTATATCTGTGGAAGAGATTGCATTACTTGTTCATCCCCCTCTCTCATTCTGTCAAAAAAGGCCAAGCATCTCGTGCTAAGATATATGGTTATAAGACACCTAAACATTTACCATCCACCCCGCGACTCAGCAGTTTCCCTGCCTGAGCTAGCAGAAGTGGTCTCTAATTTGGCTCTAGTCTCCCAGCAACTTATAGTTCTGGGAGACTTTAATATTCATGCAGAGACCACACTAACAGGTGCTGCTCAGGACTTCATGGTTGCCATGACAACCATTTGGCTAACTCAAGTAATACCTGGTCCCACACATCAGGTGGGCCACATACTCAACCTAGTTTTTATCATGGATGGTGGAGTGATCAAAGTGAAAGAGGAAAAATATTCTTCGGTTGTCATGGTCTGGCCACCATCTGATCAGCTTGAGACACATCATGACCTCTAACCTTCGCAGGGTTGGTGGACCCATGGGTTGTTGATTTGGTTTGTTTCCATCATAAATGCATCATTGGGCCAAGGAAAATTCCCTTCCTGCCTTAAGCAGGCGGAGGTAAAACCATTACTGAAAAAGACCTCCCTTGACCTCTCTGTTCTTAACAACTACAGACTAATTTCCAACCTCCCTTTTTTGGGCAAGGTGCTGGAGTGGGTG
Organism: Anolis apletophallus; assembly: GCA_030556195.1. Classification (NCBI taxonomy): domain Eukaryota; kingdom Metazoa; phylum Chordata; class Lepidosauria; order Squamata; family Anolidae; genus Anolis; species Anolis apletophallus. The sequence continues at coordinate 149,090,730 of JARBWK010000002.1, forward strand.
GTCGTTTCGCAGCTCCAGGGATTCCTAGATGACACCAATTTTCTAGATTGGTCACAGTCTGGTTTCAGGCCTGGACACATACCGAGATAGCTTTGATCACCTTGGTGAATGACCTCTGCAGGGAACTGGAAAGGGGGAGTGGGACCCTGCTGGTTCTCTTGGACATCTCAGCGGCTTTCCATACCATCGACCATGGCATCCTTCTGGGTCAACTCTCCAGGATGGGACTTGGAGGCATAGTTTTACTGTGGCTCCGGTCCTTTCTGGAGGGTCGTTCCCAGTTGGTGAAGCTGGGTGACACCTGCTTGGACCTTTGGTCATTGACCTGTGGGGTCCCGCAAGGTTCCATTCTGTCCCCCCTGCTTTTTAATATCTACATGAAACTGCTGGGAGAGGTAATTTGGAGTTTTGGAGTTGGGTGCCATCTCTATGAGGATGATGCCCAGCTCCACTACTCTTTTCCACCGGAATCCAAGGAAGCCCCTCAGATGCTGGACCAGTGCATGGCTGTTGTGTCAATCTGGGTGAGAGCAAACAGGCTGAAGATCAATCCTGACAAGACAGAGGTCATCCAGGTCAGCTGTAAGCCTGACCAGGGTCTTGGGTGGCCACCTGTGCTTGACGGGGTTGCACTCCCCCTGAAGACACAGGTCCTCCTGGACTCAGTGCTGATGCTTGATGCACAGGTGTCGGCCTGCGCACAATTAAAACTCGTGCGCAGCTGCAACCATACCTTGTGAAGTCTGACTTAACCATGGTGGTCCACGCCTTAGTTACTTCTAGATTGGACTATTGGAAAGAACTCTACATGGGGCTACCCTTGAAGATGGCCCGGAAACTCCAACTGGTCGAATGATCGGCAGCCAGACTGCTAACTGGGGTGAATTACAGGGAGCAATCAACACCCTGTTTAAGGAGATCCATTGGCTACTGTTCATCTTCAGGTCTCAATTTAAGGTACATGTCATCACCTATAAAGCCCTGAACCGTTTGGGACCCGCCTACCTTTACAACCGCATAAGAACATAAGAACATAAGAAGAGCCATGCTGAATTGGGCCTCAGCCCATCTAGTCCAGCATTCTGTGTCACACAGTGGCCCACTAGTTGTACACGGGGATCTCTAGCAGAAAGGAGGGCAAAACCCTCACCTGCTCCCGACCCCCCGCATCTCCTAGCATAAACCTGCACAATCTCTTCGATGTTCTGGAGAGGCCCTCTTTTTGTCCCTTCCTCTATCATAGGCTCTACTTGTGGGAACAAAGGAGAGAGTCTTCTCCGCTGTGGCTCTGCTTGTTACCAGGTGAGATTAGGCAAGCCCCCACCCTAGCAGTCTTTAAGAAAGATTTAAAAACTTGGCTCTTCCAATGTACCTTTGGAGAGTGACCATAACCCATTTGTTTCCATCTACAGCTGTTCTCATGATGCACCCTCCCCTGTCCTTAATAAAGGCCAAACCCCACTGCTCCTCCTTCTTGGGCTCCTACCTCACAAATATGAATATTTTTTTATTCCTATATCACCCAGGGTTTTAATGTTTTAACATTTTATCTCATGCATTTGGCCCGCCCTTTGTGTTTGATATTATTATGTTATTTTGCACTGTTTGTTTTATTGTGTTTATTGTATATATTTTGTTGTGATGTATTTCTCTGTTGCTTTTTGTCTAATTATGCTGTATGATTTTTGGGCTTGGCCTCATGTTAGCTGCCCGGAGTGCCCTTTGGGGAGATTGTGGTGGGCTATAAATAAAGATTATTATTATATTAGCATGGGAGATACGTGTCTTAGGGGGAATTTTCTGAATTGAAAGTGACTTTGTGGTCACTTCATATCACTTGGAGATGATTTTATGTTCCAGAAAAAGAGCATGAAAACTAAAGATGTATTCCACAAATATATTGTTGAACATTATGTTAGGGCAATGAAAAATGCTTTGGAGAAACCTTGGGTTTGTTTGATTGATTGATTTTTGGATGGGACAAATGCTCTGAAAGTCATGTATGCTCAATCCCAGTTGACATCTACAGTAGGTAATGAGCTAAATCTGTGCCATTGTGCAAAATACGCATACTCTTGTGTGCAAACTAGATTTGCATGCCTGGACATGTAAATTGTGGGATCTGTCCTTAATGTTTAAAAATTACCAAAATATGTTGGACAGCCTTGATTGTGTTGTCGAAGGCTTTCATGGCTGGAATCACTGGGTTGCTGTGAGTTTTCCGGGCTGTATGGCCATGTTCCAGAAATATTCTCTCTTGATGTTCTGTCCACATCTATGGCAGGCATTCACAGAGGTTGTGAGATATATTGGAAACTGAGAAAATGGGGTTTATACATCTGTGGAATGCCCAGGGTGGGAGAAAGAACTCTTGTCTGATGAAGGTAGGTGTCAATGTTTCAGTTGGCCACCTTGATTAGCATTGGGAGAATCCTTTGTTGGGAGGTGTAAACTGGCCCTGATTGTTTCCTGTCTGGAAGTCCTGTTTTCTGAGTGTCTCTCTTTATTTACTGTCCTGGCTCTAGAGGGTTTTTTTTAATACTGGTAGCCAAATTTTGTTCATTTTCATGATTTCCTCCTTTCTGTTGAAATTGTCCACATGCATTTGTGTTCTCAAATAATACTCTATAATATATCCACGTTCGTTCATCTGGTGCTCTGCTATGGCTGATGTCTTTGGTTGAAGTAGCCTGCAGTGCCTTTCATGTTCCTTGATTCGTGTTTGGGCGCTACTGCATTTGGTGTTCCCTATGTAGACTTGTCTTGTCCACAGCTGCATGGTATATGGTAGACACCTACAGAGAGGATGCTTCATGTTCTTTGCTGAATGTAGCATTTGTTGGATTTTCTTAAGAGATCTGTAAATCATCCGTACATTGTGTTTCTTCATCAGCTTCTCTATGCAATCAGTGGTTCCTTTGATATATGGTAAGAATATCCTTCCTACCTAGGATTCCCCCAGGCAGGAAGCACCGAGGCTTTGAAGCTGCAAGGTCATTCAGTGTTAATCAAGGTAGCCAATTGCAACATTCACACTTGCCTCCAGCAGACAAGAGTACTTTCTCCCACCCTGGACATTCTAAAAACATATAAAAGCTCACTTGCCTAGTTTCCAACAGACCTCACAAAAACTCTTGAGGATGCCTGCCATAGATGTGGGTGAGACGTCAAGAGAGAATGCTTCTGGAACACGGCCTTACAGCCCGGAAAACTCACAGCAACCCAGTGATTCTGGCCATGAAAGCCTTCGACAAGTGTCTTGTTATTATTTAGGCAATTTACTACACACATTTCAGGAGGTAGTATTTCTGAGAACCTGCTAATTCAGATTGTTCAGTTGCATTTATGTCTATTAAAATTGCTACATACATCTGTGTCTATCATAGCTGCGCCCGTACCTTGGGAAGTCTGATCTGGCTACAGTGGTCCACGCTCTGGTCACATTACTGCAACGCACTCTACGTGGGGCTGTCTTTGAAACGGTTTGGAAACTCCAACTAGTCCAAAGGGCGGCAGCCAGGTTACTAACTGGAGCTACATACAGGGAGCATACCACCCCCTGTTGTATCAGCTCCACTGGCTGCCTGTCCAATTCCGAGCCCAATTCAAAGTGCTGGTTTTGACCTTTAAAGCTCTATACGGTTCTGGCCCAGCTTACCTGTCTGAACGCATCGGCCGCTACGTCCCACCTCGTAATCTAAGGTCATCCAGGGAGGCCCTGCTCTCGCTCCCGCCTAATTCCCAGATGCGGTTGGTGGGGACGAGGGATAGGGCCTTCTCGGCGGTGGCCCCCGCCTGTGGAATGCGCTCCCTATCGATGTACGATCCACCGCATCCCTCCTGGCATTCAGGAAATAAGTAAAATCCTGGCTGTGGGACCAAGCGTTTGCTCACCAGCACTAGGCAGCATTTTAGGATTGGATTTTAAATAGAAAGTAGATGAAGAGGACCAATGCTTTTATGGACTGAACATGGTTTTATGAATGTGTATGATGCTAAGGCAACTGTTTTAATGTATTTTAATGTATCTTAACTGTTGAAGGGGTTTTGGGGTTTTTTATTATTATTATGTAGGCATCGAATTGTGCCGTACTGTAAGCCACACTGAGTCCCCCCTCGGGGGTTGAGAAGAGCGAGGTAAACTCCTGAAATAAATAAATAAATTACAAGCAACTTTATGAGACAACTTAAAGGACTACAGACTTTTGTAGTATCTTGTTATCACTTTAAATTTTGATTTACTGAGAGCACATTTCACAATGATTGGCTGTCTGTGGCTGCACACAAGGAAGTTCTTAAGTGGGGGATTTCTCAGTGGAAGTTCCCAACTAACATCAGTCATACAGCAAACAGGATACTGACTGAGTTTGTACTTCTAAGCTCCTGCAGAAAAAGATTTCTAATTCTGGGTAAATATTTTATACTATTATGAATAGAAGCAGAATAAAAAGGTTCATCCTGAGATTCCTTACAAAGGTAACCAAATGTTTGTCTTTATAACCTAGGTGAAAAAGCTGTATTGTGCTGCTGAAATATATGACAAAGTTAGGAGTATAAACTTTGCCAACTGAAAACTGTTAATTGACAAAAGTCCAGCAAATATGCCATCAAAATCTGATAGGGTTCCTTGAATAAATAAACCAGTCCCCTGCTTTTCAAAGTTCTTTTATAGTTGCATCAGTTAGTATTTATTGTAGTTTAGTGACTTTCGACCTGCAACGTTAACTTTTTGTGACTCTCACATGTCGTATTTTTAAATTTTAGAGCCAAGTTTTGACTTCTCTCTTGGGCACTAAGGCTTATGTATTTGTATTGGCAAAGCATTCCTGTATTTATTATCCTGGCACTATAATATACAACCATGTGGACACCTTTTTGTTAATATAATGATCTTTTATGCTAGCTCTTCTGTGTCCATATGGAGAAGTTTCTTCACTGCTCCAAGCATCATTCGAACACAAGCTTTTTTAATCAGCAGTGTCATTTTCTTGGGCTGTTTCCATTTGTTTTGTAGATTCTCACCGGAGATTATAACCATCCTATGAAGGTAGAAACTACAGCTATTCTGGCTCCTGTTATCTTTGCTAGAGAATTTATTGATTTATTTATTAAAATATTTATATTCCGCCCTTCTCACCTAGAAGGGGACTCGGGGCAGAGCACAACATATATACGGCAAACATTCAATGCCAGGACATAAAACCATTAACCATACATATATACGAACATTAAAATCACTTATATCCACATTATAATCAGTTGCTTAAAAACCATTTCAGGACACCATTCTATTATTGCCTCATTGACCAAATACATTGATGGGGATGAGCAGGGTCAGAAAGATACAGAGTGCTAACAAAATATTTGAGCCATAGTCCACTCTATATTCACACATACTGCACAGAGTGGACTCTACCTTTGAATAAGTAGAAGATATGGGGATTTTGAAAAAGCATGGCTTGCCTTCGTCACTTTGAACTCCACTGAAGCAAAGCCAAGTACTTGAACTCCTGCTGGTTTTAACAGGAGAGATTTGTCTCTTTGGAACAAATTGGAATTAGAACTACTTAAATTTGGTTTTAAATGCCTAAATATGCTGAAGGCACCAGAACTTGTCTGTTTTTAAACTTAGGATGGTCCTCCCTTTCAGTCTATAGTATGATATATAGGAATGAAAACTATGTTTTGTGTACATATGTCTTCAAGTTGCCTGACGACCTATGGTAACCAAATGAATTGCATATGGTTTTCTTAGGCAAGCAATATTCAATAATAATAATAATAATAATAAATTAATTTATATACTGCTCTATTTCCCCAAGGGAACTCAGGATGGTTTCCAAATTGTAAAAACCACAAAAACATAGAAAGTAAACAAAAACATAAGCACAAAATTATCAATACAACACATATACAGTAAAGCCAATCCCACTTTGTTCTTTGTGTCAAGAGTAACTGTTAAGGTCAGGATTTCAAAATGGACCTGGACAATTTGGGATGGTTGGGCCGGACTAGTGCAAAGTAAGACATAGGGAGCTAGGGGAATGGGTAAAGTGCATAACCAGACTCAACAATGGGGATAATGGGGCTTGTAGATGTTCATTTCCTGAGCCTATTAGGGAACTGGCCAGAGTAATAAGTGGGGGGTGAGGTGGTTTTGCCAGTTTATTTTTCTGAAATAGATCATACAGTACCTGAAATTCATTAGCAGTTCTGCCATCCAAGCAGTAACCAGGGCTGACCTTGAATAGCTTTCAAGATCAGATGAAATCTAGTGCCTTTAGGACACTGGACCACTTGACCAGGGACCACATTGACCAGGGACTACTCTTCAATATTAGATTCAAAAAGGTTTTGGTCAATTTTAGATTCAGTTATTTGGGGTGCTGATTCAGAAAATTGTATTGGATAGACCACATCAGCTCTAGTTTCTGATACAGAACATATGCCATCCAGTAGTCACCACCTGATCGTCCACAGAAAACTATATTTAATAAGCCTCTGCACTATAAAAGGGTTTCGTGAAACCAGTCACTCTCATTGCAACGGTGTAACAGTGAGGCCGCGGACCATATTTTCACTCTTGTGGATCACTAGTGGTCCACAAACCACAGGCAGGGGCGGATTTAACTGTAAGCAAAGTAAGTGGCTGCTTCCAGACGCCACATGGCCAGGGGCGCATCTGGCCGTGGCTGCCAGGTTCAGCGCATCATGCTATGCCATTGCTGCGGGCCGGTGCGCGGGCATGAGGCGGGAGGCTCTGCCCCGGCTGCAAAATGTTCCCCCATCCTTTTCATCCTATTGGGAGTGTGTTTCCCTACTCCCTCCACCAGAAGCGCTCTGTCCCAATAGTGCATGCGTGAAACTAGCTGGCTGCATGCATGCGTGGTGCGGCACACACGCATGCGCAATCTCCACCAGGCTGGAGAGCCAGGGGGCGCCAAAATAATGTTCGCTTACTACTTTTTATTACCTTCGGCCGGTCCTGACCACAGGTTGGAAACCACTGCTTTAGGATATTTCGGTCCTAAATTATAGTTATCTTCTGGCCTGCACATTTTACTTGAAGACTGTTGGAAATATCAACATCTTAAATAGATATTAAAACATTAATCCTGCACTTAACTATTGAGAAATCCTATTGACTTAAGTGGGGCTTAATCTCATGTAAATTGTTTACAAAAAGTAGTTACTGTTAAATGAAGTGCATAGACTTGCACATTGCATTTATTTTGTGTTTATGATACTTACAGTACCGTATAGTGTTTTATGTTTAAATGGTTGCTTAAAATGAAGAAGTCATTTTGATCATATTCCAGAGTTTTGCCATGAGAGGTCTGATAATTTTATGTGTGTGCTACGAGCTAGGAAGTATTATACATTTTCTCTGCATTCAGGGATTCTCTGACAATATGCCATCTGTTTTTAATGGTTCTAAACTGGGCATTTAACTGACCAGATATCCCTGCAACAAAATGTCAATTTAATTTAAAACAAAATTATCTAGCAGTATTATGCACAGTGATATGTTAATAGGGGTCATTCTGAGTCCCGGTTGGCCTTTCTTTGCTTTATGAGTAAAAGCATAACAGGATAGAAGAAGAAGAAGAAAGAAATAACTCATATAAAATTCTACAGGACAGAACAATATAATAGACATTTTCATGCCAAGACAAAAACATTGGCTTAGCTGAGTTTTGAAACCAGGTGGATTAATGATAATTTCTTCTGTAGAATGTTTTGAAATTATTCAATATATCCTCTTTTTATATAATTTTGATTATCTCAAATATTTAATTAATGGAGGCCTGCTGCCTGACATTCAATAAATATCCAATAATGTGGGGAAAGTGATCATGTTTCTTTTTTCCCACCTTCAAAGTGATGCATCTTCCTCAGATAATTTCCACATTATGTACTTACTTAGGTGATCCCTCATTGTCTGAGTATGATGGCCTTCCAAGTGCAGCATCTTGGCAGTGGATACGTAGGTGACTATGGAGCCCTATTGTTAATCCTCATGTTCCCCTGCAGTGAGGGCACCGGTCAGGGTTGGCTTGACACGCCTTCCTCTTGACATGTTTTTCCCTTTCACCCTCCATTCGTGCCTCTTCAAATTCTGCAGCATTGCTGGTCACAGCTGGCCTCCAGCTAGAGCGCTCAAGGGCCAGGGGTTCCCTGTTCTTGGTGTCTATGTCACAGCTTTTAAGGTTGGCATTAAGCCCATCTTTAAATCTCTTTTCCTGTCCACCATCATTACGTTTTCCGTTTTGGAGTTGGGAGTATAGTAATTGCTTTGGGAGATGGTGATTGGGCATTCGGACAACATGGCCAGTCCAGTGGAATTTATGACTGGTGGTCTTTGCTTCTTCCAGCATGCTGACATTTCTCCACCCGCCTTCCCAAAAGATTTGCAGGGTTTTTTTGGAGGCAACACTGATTAAATCATTTCTGGAACAAACTGCTTTCCATATTACTGCTACATGGGAGTCCTTCTCGATTCCCCTTCCTTACTACTTTGTTGTTATATGTCTTGAAGTTATTTCCAACTTATGAGGATGCTAAGGCAAACATGACCAGATGAAGTTGACTTAACACTGGAAGTTCTAGAGATGGCTAGCATACTGTAATCAAACCTGTGCATAATCATATCTGCAGAAGTCAAAACCGCGTATGTGGAGGGACAACTGTACATTATTGCTGCAATGTAACATAGAAGGCATGTGTTTCTCCAGGCCTCCTTCACCCACCCCCTCCTAATCAGTGCTGGTAAAAATGCACAGAGGATAAAGAGAAATAAGGGATTGTGTGAACTCAAAAAAAGGCTTTGTTAAATGGAGCTTCACTGTCAGAGGCTTTTAAAACTGAGATATGCTAAAGGTTTCCTCTTGACATTAAGTCAAGTCATGTTCAACTCTGGGGTTGTGCTCATCTCCATTTCTAAGCCGAAGAGCCAGCATTGTCCGTAGACACCTCCAAGATCATGTGGTTGGCATGACTGCTTCAAGTACCATTACCTTACTCCCGAAGGGGTACCTATTAATCTACTCACATTTGCATGTTTTCGAACTTCTCGGTTGGCAGGAGCTAGGGCTAGCAGCGGGAGCTTACCCCACTCCCTGGATTCGAATCACTGCCCTTTTGGGCAGCAAATTCAACAGCTCAGTGGTGTAATCCGCTGCACCCCCGGGGGTTAGATATGCTAGTTAGTTATTATTAACATCTGTCAAATTCCTTACATCGTTACCATGCTCTTATTATTATTGCTGAAGTTAAGTTTATTACTGAAGTCCACAAAAATAAACAAGAATCAAGTGACCATAAGGGCAATCCAGCCCAAACTCCCTGCCATGCACTCAAAGCACTCCTGACAGACTCAAGCCGTATCATGTTATTTAATTCCTCCTCCTCTATATAGTGATTCCAATACTCTGCTCCTCTTTTAAAAACAACTCCAGAGAAACTAAATATCACTATGTAACAAATTTTGGGGGAAAAAATCCTGAATTGAAACTGTTATTTCCTGTTTAATTGTGTGATACTTACTGTATATACTTGAGTATAAGCTTAGTTTTTCATCCCTTTTCATAGGCTGAAAAAGTCCACGTTGGCTTATACTCGAGTCAAGGTTATTATTTTACTCTGTTGTTGTTATACATTTATTATTTTACTCTATTTATTATTATTACATTTATTATTTTACTTTATTATTGTTATTACATTTATTATTTTACTTTATTATTGTTATTATTACATTTATTTTACTCTATTATTACTGTTATTATGTTTCCCTTATTTTACTCTATTATTATTATAACATTTATGATTTTCCTCTATTGTTATTGGAAGGATACTTAAGCACATTTATATTGAAGAAGGTTAGAATAATGGTTTAATCAGAGTTGGGGAGTCTTATCTTAAACTTCAGTTTTATGTAAATATTCAAAAACATGTAACCTCCTGATGTCTCAATTAATGTAATTTTATCGGTATCTATTTTTATTTTGAAATTTACCCGTAGCGGCTGCATTTCCCAACCTTGGCTTATACTCAAGTCAATCAGTTTTCCCAGTTTTTTGTGGTAAAATTGGGTGCCTCGGCTTTTATTTGGGTCAGCTTATACTCGAGTATATACAGTACTTTGAAAGTAGTTGTTCTACTCCTGAAACTTTGTTGAATTGGTTGCAACTCCATCAGATATTCACTGAAAAACTGTTGCAAAAACAAAGTTTTTCCAGTTTAATAAACTTTTTACATGTTTTTTATGATATAATCAATTAGGAAATGACATTTACAACCAGGAACAAAAATTGTGTTGCATAGTGTAATTTTTATTAGTACTCTCCATTTTCTGCTGCAAAAACACCGACTTAAACCACACAGAGGAACAGAGTTGTGAGTTAATTCAGTTCACTAGGCCACATAGAAATTTAAAACATTGAAAGGAGGCAAATAAAGGCTGGTTTGGGTGATTAAACTGTTGTAAAGCAGGAGGCAAACACACAGACCTACACACCATTTTGCATTGCACACTTTCATTCTATCTCATGTGTTACATCTTCCTCCTCCCTGGAAACCTTCCTCCTCTGTGGTCCATGGATGCAGAAATAAATCCACTTTGGAGTATCCCCCCCCCCCCAAAGTTCTTCTCAGAGTTACATGTTGTAAGCAAGCAAGAAGGACAAAATAAATGAATTGGAGATAGCAAAAGCACTGGAGTCATTGTCATCTCTGGGCCCTTCCACGCAGCCCTATATCCCAGAAATCTTGCTTGTAATGTTATTCTAATCTGTAAACACAGGGCCCTTCCACACAGCCCTATATCCCAGAATATCAAGGCAGAAAATCCCACATTGTCTGAGTGTGGACTCAGATAACCCAGTTCAAAGCAGATATTGTGGGATTTTCTGCCTTGATATTCTGGGATATAGGGCTGTGTGGAAGGGCCCTGTGTTTACAGATTAGAATAACATTACAAGCAAGATTTCTAACAGCCTATTGGCCAGAATAAATAGGAAGCTGGTGTCTAGATCCAGGGAAGCCATTCTGCCTTGGTTAGACCACATCTGGAAGACTGTGTCCAATTCTGGGCACCACAATTGAAGGGAGATGTTGACAAACTGGAATGTGTCCAGAGGAGGGCGACTAAAATGATCAAGGGTCTGGAGAACAAGCCCTATGAGGAGCGGTTTAAAGAACTGGGCATGTTTAGCTTGAAGAAGAGGCAGCTGAGAGGAGACATGATAGCCATGTGTAGCACCGGTAATGTAGCGCAGCTGGCTGGGTGTCAGCTGCATAAGATCTCTACTGACCAGAAGGTCATGAGTTCGAGGGCTGCCTGGGTTGTGGTGAGCTCTTGACCAATTTGTGTAGCTTGTTGTCGATCTTTGCAACCCGAAAGACAGTTGTACCTGTCAAGTAGGAAATTTAGGTACCACTTTGTGGGGAGGCTAAATTTAACTGATTTCTGGAATGTTAAATTGCCTCTATGTCTGTCTATATATGTTGTATGTCAATGGCATTGAATGTTTGCCTGTATATGGCAGTGTGGTTTTATGTATCTCTGTTTATATATATTTTAATATGCTGTTTTAAGATGTTTTAAATTTGTATGGCATTGAATTTTGCTGTAAGCCGGTCTGAGTCCCTCTATGGAGGTGAGAAGGTCAAGGTACAAAATTTTAAAATAAATAAAATAAATAAATATGTGCATTGTGATCCGCCCTGAGTCCCCTATGGGGTGAGAAAGGCGGAATATAAATGAGAGGAAGTCACAGGGAGGAGGGAGCAAGCTTGTTTTCCACTGCCCTGGAGACTAGGACGTGGAGCAATGGCTTCAAACTACAAGAAAGGAGATTCCACCTGAACACGAGGAAGAACTTCCTAATTGTGAGAGCTGTTCAGCAGTGGAACTCTCTGCCCAGGAGTGTGGTGGAGGCTCCTTCTGTGGAGGCTTTTAAGCAGGGGCTGGGCGGCTATCTGTGGGGGGAGGGGTGTTCTCTGAATGCGATTTTCCTACTTCTTGGCAGGGGATCGGACTGGATGGCCCACGAGGTGATTCTAAGTCCAAAACACCTGGAGGGCCACAGTTTGCCCATGCCCTGATCTGGAAGCATGGCCATTGGCTTCCATGCTATGGGATCCTGTAGTTTGGTGGGGCAGAGAAGAAGGCCAAAGCAGCATCTGGGCAAGAGGAGGCTGAAGACCTGGCCATGCGCGAAGCAGCCCCATTGGGGCCAGGGCAGCTGAATTGGGGGTGCCTGGGGGGTGCATCGCTGAGGCTGGCGGGAGGCGCTTGGCTTTGGCCGGGGCGGCGCCAGAGGGCGGCGGGGCCCAGCAGGAAGTGACTCCGGGTTCCTGGGTGGCGCGTCGGGGCCGTGGCTTGGCTCCGGATCGACGGGACCCGAAAGGACGCGCGTGAGTTGGTCTCCTCGCTCTCTCCTCCCAAGACGCGCCAGCAGAAGAGCCCGGGAAGCTGCTCTCTGATCGGAAAGAGAGCCCCCCTTCCCAATCTCTCTCTCTCTCTCCCTCCCTCCCAGCTTCTCCTAGTTTCGACTTTCCTTGGACTCTTCCCCCTCGCTTTGTGTATACTTTGCCTCTTTCCTCCCGCTCTGCGCATGTCCGCGCTCAAGGTTGCATCTACACCAGAGTTAATGCAGTTTGGCACCGATTGGAATGGCCACGGCTCCATGTTAATGGGATCATGCTCTGCCAAATGCTCCAGCGCCTTCCCAAACAGCAACTCAGGGGGGATAAAATCCACTTGAAATCCGGTTTCTGCCTCCTCTGCAGAATTCTGGGGTTTGTAGCTTGCTAGCTCATCACACTAGAACATGAATCCACTTTCAATCCGGTTTCTGCCTCCTGCAGAGTTCTGGGGTTTGTAGTTTAGGGAGGCTGTGAAAGGCTCCTCCCTAGACTACAAACCCCAGAATTCTGCAGGAGGCAGAAACCGGATTTAAAGTGGATTCATTCTCTGTGGTGAGGTCCTTAGAGGGGTTGTGAAAGGCTCCTCCCTAAATTACAAACCCCAGAATTCTGCAGGAGGCAGCAACCAGATTTAAAGTGGATTTTCCCCTAGTGTGATTAACAGCATTAATTCCAGAGTGTAGATGCACTTCTAAGCTCTCCAACTTAACAGTGCAGGGAACTTTCTTTGTGTGTGTGTGTGTATCTCTTTCTCTTTCTTCCCCTTCCTGTCTCTTTCTCTTCTAATGCCTTCAAAGGGCGGAAGTGCTCAGGGAGGAGGAAAGACCTACACAGGAATGATTCTAGTATGAATTGAGGGGCCACGTTTTCAGATTGAGTTGAATTTGTTTTAAATGGCAATGTATTTGTATGTGTGTAATTTGGTGTTTAAGTTTTTAATAATGTTGTTGTAACAGGTTTTAATTTGTATAGCATTGCATTTTTGCTGTAAGCCGGTCTGAGTCCCCCTATAGAGGTGAGAAGGCCGGGGTACAAACATTTTAAATAAATAAATGGGTCCTTAAGGGGCTGTTTCTGGGGTGGGACCAGTTAGGACCGGGAAACAAGAGTTTGTCTCTTCCAGGAAAGGATCGGGAGGCTCTGAGATCCTCAAAAGGGACTAACTTCCTGTTCCTATCTTTTGCAAGAGTTCAGAGGAGTGATGAGTCCTTCCTTCCAGTTGATTGAATGCACACTTCAGCCTAGAAGGCCTCCTTTGAAAGAGAGAGAGGAGGAGGAAGCCCTGCCTCATTTCCTAACAATCCAAAGACCTAGAGGACATCTACCCTGTAGGATTAATGCAGTTTGACACCACTTTAACTGCCTTGGCTCAATGCTAAGGGATATCAAGAGTTGTAGCTTTACAAAGCCTTGGCTGACAAAGAGGGCTGGTGCATCACCAAACTAAAATTCTCAACTTCCCGTAGCAATGAGCCATGGCAGTTAAAGTGGGTGTCAAACTCTATTAATTCTGCAGTGTAGATCAGGCCTGGGCAAACTTGGGTCCTCCGGGTGTTTGGGACTTCACCTCCCCCTACCGGCTGTTAGGAATTGTGGGAGTTGACGTCCAAAACACCCAGAGGGCCCAAGTTTGCCCAGGCCTGGTGTAGATACACTCATAGTGATGTGAAAATGGAACAGCATAGAAAAGGATAAAGGGAAACGTAGGGAGACTTTGGGGGAGCTACAGTAGAATGAAAGTATAGAAAAATGGGTTTATATTCCAACAGTGTGACTGTAAAAGTAATCCTGTCTATCATAAACATGAGACCACCATAGCTTGTATCCTATTGGAGATGTCTAATTGGATAGTCAGAGGGAAAACCCCTCTTTAAATCATAAGTTAATGTATACCTTTTAATGTACCCCGACTTTGTGTGTGTGTGCACACTTTTCAAGTCATCTGTCAATTTCATAGGATTGGAGGGTTGGAAGAGACCCCAATGACCATGCAGTCCAACCCCATTCCGCTATACAGGAATACCCAGTCAGAGCACTCCCAACAAATGGCCATCCAGCCTCTCTTTTAAACTCTTCAGAGAAGGAGGCACCACCACACTCAGTGGCGTCGAATTCCACTGTTGAACAGCTACTTCCAGGCAAGCAAGAATCAGGTGGTTTTGACAGTTGCTTTCTCTGAAATACAACCTACAGCACCTGATATTCTTGGCAGTCTCCCATCCAAGAACTAAGCCGGGCTGAACAAACAGACACTTATATTTAACTAGTGAGGATAGAGGAGACTGTGTTTAATTCGATTTATGTGCAAGAGAGATTGTATGGAAGAGAATAATAATAATACTTTATTTATATCCCGCCTCTCTTCCCTAGGCAATACATAATAATAATAGCAATAATAATATAATATACTTTATGTATATTCTGCCCTATCTCCCTGAGGGGACTTGGGACAGATTATAGTACACATATATGGCAAACATTTAATGCTGATTATACAATTAACAAAGACAGACAGTACATAAACAGAGGTAAAGGCTTCCCATCTTTTTCCATCTGGAGGCTGTGCTCGACTCCAGCTATGAGGAGGTGCTATCGCTGCATCTTCCGTATTGAGGAGCTTTGTTGTCTTTCAAAGTTCTCCTTTTATTACCTCCCTACCGAAGCAGTACCTATTTATCTACTCACACTACTGTTTTTGAACTGCTAGGTGAGGAGAATCTGGACTGATGGTTGGGAGCTCACCCCAACCCGGGCTTGAACTGTCAACCCCTCGATCGGCTAGACTTTCTTCAGCTGGTGGTTTAACCAACTGTGCTACAGCCTGGCCTTTTAATACATTAAAAATTAAGAGAAATGATAAATAGAACAGAACATAATACAAAACATATTAAATATAATGGAGAACATAGAGTGGGATAAATTAAGTCAGATAAGGGTGGCATTTACACTATAGAATTAATGCAGTTTGATGCCACTTTAACGGTCATGGTTCAGTGCTATGGAATCATGGCTCTTGCAGTTTGGTGAGGCATCAGCATTATTTGACAGACATGCTTAAAGACCTTTTAAAACTAGAATTCCCACAATTCCATAGGATTGAGCTATGGCCATTAAAGTGAGGCCGAACTACGTTAATTTTACAGTGTAGATGCACCCAAGGACAGCTAATGGTGTGTGAATGTCTATATGTGTATTAATTGAAGAGAGATTAAATGTGTGCATGTATAGATGTAATAAAGCCTGGAGAAATGCAGCCTTTACCACTGAAAAGAATACTCATCCCTGCTCCCATTTCTGTATCAAGGCTGGACAATCTTTGGGCCTCCATCAGGTCCCGTCATTGCTCAGCCAACATAGCAAATGGTATGGGATGATGCAGTCCAACATAACCTGGAGACAGGCATGTAGCCAGGGGGTGGGCTAAGGGGGCTTCAGCCCCCCCCCCCCGAAATTCTCAGGGTGGTCCGTGAAAAGGCCTTACTGGTACATTATTTAAACTGTTATGTTTATTCATATCATGATCTGATCACCATGCTCATTATATCCCACATTAATGGGGTTATTGGGATAACAATACAAAAGGTTTGCTAGGGTAGACCCTCTTCCACCCAGTCTCAGCCCCCCAACCCCTCAGCCCCGAATCAAAATCCTGGCTACGGCCCTGCCTGGAGACCTTTTTGCCTACCTCTGCTCTATTCTAGAATGATTTAATCTGCTGAAGATGGTTATTATATTCAGTCAGTAAGTCCTCTTGCATTTGTTTCCATTTTTTGCACAAGTGTCCATTTTTCTTCTCTGAGTCGCTTACCTGTATAAGTCCTGCTTTTCCCTTTCACCATTCCCGGAGGCTACAATCTTAGTGACCTCCCTCTGGTATTAAATTAGATTGCAAGCCCCATGGCCTCTCTCTTATATTTTTGGTACAGTCCCCAGGATTAGCAGTGATTGGTACATCATAAATAATTGTCTGTTGCCATCAGCTGAAGCAAAGAATTGCTTTGGAAACAAACACAAATAAGGGGGAAAGGCTTTATCGGGTATTAAGCTGGTGTTTCTTTGGCAAACACATTTTCTCCTGGGACTGATGGGCAAGGCTGAACCTGTGCCTCTTTCTGTTTTAAAGAAATGAAAACACAATCCCAGGTAAAATAGGAAAAACTGCAAAGAGCGATAATGACACGATCCAAGGCCATTTTGACTGTTCCTGCAGAAATGTTTGTAAAAGGCTTGCATGCTTGTGATGCTTTAAGGATACAACTGTGTCTGTTTAGTATTTTCTTTGCCTTTCATTGTGTTGCAAGAAATGTAAATGTCTTGCAAAATAGCCTGTTTCAGAATTGTCCCTCAACTAAAAAAAAATTGGGTGGAAAATAATTAGGGGTAATTATGGGTTGAGTATCGTAATAAAAATATGCTGAAAATAAATATTTACAAACAGAAAATTACTGACACAGATATGAGGTTGTTTTGTGGACCTCTTCTTTCTTTTGCAACTAGGGAGTAGGGTTGCCAGAAAAGAAACTGGAGGAGACTTTAGACCCTTTAATAGTTATGTAGAAGAGGAAACAGAAGCAGATGTTGGGTTTTCCAGGCTGTACAGCCATGTTCCAGAAGGATTCTCTCCTGACATTTCTCCCTCCCTCAGAGGTTGTGAGGTCTAGAAACTAGACAAGGGAGGTTTATATATCTGTGGAAAGTCCAGGGTGGGAGAAAGAACTCTGTTGGAGGCAAGTGTAAATCAGGGCTAGCTAACACCTCCCAACAAAGGATCCCCCAGGCAGGAATCAGCCAGGCCTTGAAGCTGCAAGGCTTTGCAATGCTAATCAGTGTGATTAATTGCAACATTCACACTTGCCTCTAACAGACAAGAGTTCTAATTTCTCCCACCCTGGAACTTCAACAGATATACGAACTTCCCTTGTCTAGTTTCCAATATACCTCTGAGGATGCCTGCCATATATGTGGGCGAAATGCCAGAAGAGAATGCTTCTGGGGCATGGCCATACAGCCTGGAAAACTCACAGCAACTCAGTGGTTCTGGCCATGAAAGCCTTAGACAACATGTTGCTTTCTACCTGCTTGCATGTTGTTGTCCTCCTGAAATTGCCTTTTCTTTACAACCATTAAAGGTAGAGAAGGTATCTGCAGCTTTCACACTAGCAACCTTCTAGGTTTCACTACAGCCAGTCATGACACCTTTTTCTTTTTATTCCTGCAAGACATAACTTGCAACCATTTGCTAAACAGTGCGTGGGCACCTCCTGGGTAGTTGCCGGAAAAGGATAAAAGTAGCTCCAAAGCTTATTATGCAAGTATTCAGAGAGCCCAGCACACTGATTAAGACATAACAAACTTAAAACATGCTTTTTTGCATGTTTGGGAGTGACTCAAATGATGGGCTGTTCTCTTCTTGAAGCACAAGCAAAATGAGCAAACGAACAAAAACCTAATCACATCAGGCTTGGATTCAGGGGCTATCGGTTTTTTTAAGTGTTCTATGCTACTATGTATTGTTTTAGGATTTTTTAATGTATCTTTTAATGTATTTTATATATGCGGTTTTAACCATATTTTACTATGTGTAAGTCGCCCCGAGCCGGATGGGAGTGGCGATGGATAAATCCAAATAAATAAATAAAGCAAAAACACACACATCAGAAATGTTTGTGAGATATATACCTGACCTTGCAGATTTGAAAAACTGTAATGGACTCAGTCTCCTGGCATTTCTTCCCCTGAACTGTCATTTAAATGAATGGGAATTGCATCCCGACCGCACTTGTGGCTCTGAGGTTGAGGGAGGGTTAAAGAACATTTTAGAGTCAGACATCATATCCACAAGCCTTGTATCTGAATCCAAACCCAATTCTCCTGACTAAACAGAACAAACAGCAGACTTCCAGATGTTACTGTATCAAAACTCCCATCATTTCTAGTCATGATGTCCAATTATGAGAAAAACAGAAGTTGTAGTCCAGCATCTTGAGGGGCACATAAAATGACATGACAGGGAGGAAGAGGGTCAATGTTTCTAGGGTTGAATACTGTTTTAATTGGAATGATTGTAGATGTGTTGAGGGATTGTATTTTAATGCCTTAATGTTTTAATGGGTTGTGGGGTTTGGGGTTTTACGCTTTGATGTGGACATGGGCTGAGCTAAATGGACAGGCAGGATTCAGCCCATGGCTGGGCCTTGCGTTTGAGACATGGGCTAGCTAAATGGACAGGCAAGGCTAGTTTTACAGCTGGAATTTAGTTTATGGCTGTAGTCTTTCTCCCTTGTTCCATGTTCAGTGAAACATGGTGTTGAGAGATGCTTTCCGAACGTCACTTATTTAATTTAGTGGTCATTGGTGATAAAATGGGATATTGCGGTATTTGTGTAGGATTCAAATACAGTATAAAAATAGGCATCCTCATCCTTAAGATTTCATCATCACTTTCTAGGCCTGTGGTTTCAAATTTTGGGAAATCCCTTTCTCATTATGTATTGCATATTTATTCGTGGGTCCTTTCCCATGTAACTTCAGTGGTACTTGCTCTCCTTACGAGAGTGAAACAGGTCTGTTCTTTGTTTCACTGCTGGAGTGAGAATGTGGTGTTGTATGATTTCAAGCCAAAGGTGAAGCCATCACTTTCAGGTCGCTGTAAGGGGGTTTCTTGGCAAGATGTGTTCAATTGCCTTTGCCTGAGAATGTGACATGCTCAAAATGAGCCAAGGGGTTACTGTGGCTGAACAGGGATCAACCCTGGTTTTCAGTGTTCTAGTCCTACACTCAATGACACTAGTTTCCCACTCTGGAGAGGCATAGGTAACCCATACCTGATTTATGGAAATGCCAATTGGCTAGATTAAGGATTATGAATTGATTCTAAGAATCAAGCTTTGCTTGGAAAGATGTTTGAAACATATCCAAGCCTTTTTTTTTAATGTCAGGAGCAACTTGAGAAACTGCAAGTCGCTTCTGCTGTGAGAGAATTGGCCATTTGCAAGGACATTGCCCAGGGAACACCAGGATATTTTACCATTCTATGGGAGGCTTCACTCATGCCCCCTCATGAGAAGCTGGAGCTGACAGATGGGAGCTCACCCCATTTCCCAGATTTGAACCACCAACCTTTTGGTCAGTAGTCCTGCTGGCTCAAGAGTTTAATCCATTGTGCCACCAGGGGCTCCATCCAAACCTATATGATACCAGTATCTGTGTGTGCGCGTGTGTGTGTATAACTTCTGTATACAATTGGTTCCCAGGAGAGAGGTAAAAAAAATTCTGTGCATGTCAACTCGGAAGTAAGTCCATTCTGTGTATAATGTCAAGGTAAGAGATTTTGAGGTGGCAGCCCAAATCTTTCTGAATATCATGGATTGTTAGATTCAAAATCCTAGGTACCCTTACTAGATAGGAAGACTTACTCTATTAATATTTTACTTCTGAGTAAACTTGCTTTATTACTAAGTTTTATAAACCCCGCAGAAGTGAATCTGCTTGCCTCAGTGTGTCAGGGGTCTGTTATGGATTGCAGAAATTATTAAAGGCTCTTTAAGAAATAATAATAGTTTTCCCTTGAGGATAAATAGAAAAGCAAAAGACTGTTAGTGCCAAAGTTGACTCTGTTTAAATTAGAAATTTGTCACGTTTAATTAATTATGTTCTGGAAGCTGTTGTTGTTTGTTTGGTTTTAGATCTGAGGAAAGATAATTGGATTTGGTTTTGCATATAGCATTCAATCTCTGACTGAGGAGAATGACAAAGTTTTGAACTGAAGAGGGAAAAAGAATGTTGAGTATATATTAACTTTTATTAATAGCCATTGCACTGGAAGGTCTCTTACATTTGAGGGAATTATTGTGATAATTGCATCTTGAATGTATATCGTTACAAGAACTGAAAGCTGTTTGCAGGTTTAACTGGTAGATTAACTAACTAGAATTGTGTTGGATCCTTGCCCTTCATGCCTTGCTACAAAAACCCAGGCAGAATAGATAAAGGGAGGGATCGGTGCCTTGCCAAAACAAGTAACAATATTAGCATGCTTAAAAGTAGCAGCTGTAAAACCATTGCTTAAAAAAATCCCACCATGTATTCCACTCACTATATTTGCCAATCACAAACATGCCATTATTAGGCAAGGTTAGGGGTATGTCGTCGTTTTCCAGCTTTATAGACTTCTAAATGAGACTAACGATCTAGATCCATTTCAACCTGGTGCAGGGACAGATATGACTTTGGTTGTTGTGGTGGACAACCTACAAGACATAATGCACAGGAGGACATGTACCTGCTGGTTCTACTGGACTTTTCAACAGCTTGTGATCCCATAAACCAGTGGTTCTCAACTTTCCCAATGCCGCGACCCCTTAATCCAGTTCTTCATGTTGTGGTGACCCCCAGCAATAAAATTGTTTTTGCTGTGACTTTATAACTGTAATTTTATTACAGTTATGAATTGTAATGTAAATATATGATATGCTGGATGTATTTTCATTCACTGGACCAAATTTGGCACAAATACCCAATATGCCCAAATTTGAATGCTGGTGGAGTTGGGGGTGGGGGATTGATTATGTCATTTGGGAATCATAGTTGCTGGGTTTAATAGTTAACCTACAATCAAAGAGCATTCTGAACTTCACCAATGGTGGAATTGAACCAAACTTGGCACATAGATCTCCCATGACCAACAGAAAATACAAGAAAGGTTTGGTGGGCCTTTTGGAGTTTCAGTTCACCTACATCCAGAGAGCACTGTGGACTCAAACAATGATGGATCTAGACCAAACTTGGCATGACTACTCAATATGTCCAAATGTGAATACTAGTGGAGTTTAGGGGGAAATATACTTTGACATTTGGAAGTTGTAGTTGCTGAGATTTATAGTTTACCTACAGTCAAATCAATGGTCCACCCTGGCCTTACATCGAGAGGCATGGAGATGCACTATCCACAATGCTGTGGCCTCTTTCGAGAAGTCATGCCAAACGAGCCTCAGAAGAGAAACGACAATGCAGAAAGAACCGCAACCTGGAAACAACATCACCCAAGGAGACTTTCTGCTGTGCTTTCTGCAACCAGACTTGCCTATCTCGGATTGGCCTTTTTAGTCATCAACGCGCTTGTAGAAAGCGTGGGATGAGTCCTTCCTGAATCTTCGTTCGTGAAGAAAAGCCGAGAGAGAGAGAGAGAGAGAGAGAGAAGAGACAATCAAAGAGCCTCTTGAACCCCACCAATGATGGCCAAACTTCCCACACAGAACCCCCCATGACCAACAGAAACTACTGTGTTTTCTGATGGTCTTTGGCGACCCCTCTGACACCCTCTCATGACCCCCAGGGGTCCTAACCTCAAGGCTGAGAAACACGGCCATAAGCCATTATATCATTCTGAGCCAGATTACTGGGATGGGACTGTTTTATTGTTTTGCACCTTCCTAGAGGGGCGAACCCAGAATGTGGTGCTGGGGGATCAATGTTCAAGCATTTGACCATCAGCCTGTGGGGTCCCTCAGAACTTGGATTTACATCCATACTATTTAACATATACAGTAGAGTCTCGCTTATCCAACGGGCCAGCAGAATGTTTGATAAGAAAAATTGTTGATAATAAAGAGGGATTAAGGAAAAGCTTATTAAACATCAAATTATGTTATGATTTTGCAAATTAAGCACCGAAACATCATGTTTTACAACAAATCGACAGAAAAAGCAGTTCAGTACACAGTAACGTTATGTAATAATTACTGTATTTATGAATTTAGCACCAAAACATTGCAATGTATTGAAACAGCTGTGGATCTACGCGGGAGGCAGACTGTGTTGGATAATACAGAACGTTGGATGAGCAAAGGTTGGATAAGCAGACTACTGTACCTACAAAGCCTTATATGGGATTAGTTCCAAGGTATTTGAAGAATCTTAAATCTCCCACATGGGCCTGCCTGTGTTTTGATTTCTTTGGGGCAGACCCTTCTTTCTATCCCACCTTTCTCACAGGTATTGCAGAGAACATAGGATCTCTCTTCTCCTGCTTCTTCAGTAGCTGTTGCAAGCTCAGCAACCCCCTCCTCTCCTAGCCCTTACTGTAGGCTTGAAATGAGGAAAGTGTGGGATGTAAACAATAACAATAGCAACAACAATACCAGCTCTAGTTAACTGATAAAAGAGGCCACTCTTGAGTGCTTTGTATTTTTAACACTTTTGGTTCCTGTGTTGTGTGTGTGTGAAAAGTTTGTTTTTCCTTGTAATAGGAGTAACAGGTCTAAATTGTAAATTATCTCACTTCGTTATTTCAAAGAGGAGGTATCTCAACAGTGGTTTTTGTAATATGCAAATGGGTTGATGGATTAAATTCAGTTGCTGAAATCATTAACATCTAGGAGGTTTTTTTTAAAAAAAAGATTAACAATCTTAGTATATACTGACTGCATAGCATCAAGTCTGTAGATCCTGTGTCTGTGTGTTTGTAATGGGATGATATGCAATGGGTTGGATTTGGGCTAAATTAATTGAACTTAATCCCCATTAACACTGGTTTATTTATTATCTATTTATTTAAAACATTTATATTCCGGGACATTCAATGCTGGGACATGAATTCATTATATGCATACATAAACATTAAAAACATTTATCTTAGCATTAAAATACACTGTTTAAAACTGTCTTGATCATCTGTGTCAAATCTAATTGGCCTGATAAGTTTCCTATCGCTGCTTTATTGCACTGTCCCGAAAGCTGGTTACTAACTTGTCTACTGATTTTAGTGGGATGTAAATTCCACTTAGTCTATAGTCTAAATGTAAACATGAAGTGAGGCTTGGGACTTCTAGATTAATTCCTCTTTGTCATACTTTAAAGTACAAGTGTAAGCATACTGAGTTTGCAGTCACCATCGCCTTGCATCATAGGCTATTTTAGGCAAGGATAATGCACCATGTCCGTTCTGAATGTTTTGTCTCATTAATGTCAGTTGACACAACAGTCATTGATTAAGGCAAATGTACTGCAAAACATCTGGAAAGCACTTATCGTCTGCCGGTAGATTGGGAAAAATGGTTCTAGTTAGGAGTGACCAAATAGCTGTGTTGTAACCTGAATGTCTTCCTCCTTTTTTCAGTAATTTGATCCTATCTGCAGCTTTCGCAATTTCTTCAGTGATGAGACATTGCAGGGAAGTATGGATAAAAATATTGCAGATCAGCTTAATAAGGCCTATGAAGCCTTCCGGCAAGCATGCATGGATAGAGACTCGGCTGTGAAAGAGCTCAAGCAAAAGGTGTGTGTCTGTTTCATACTCTTAATGCTACCAGTTAAGATTGTGTTTATGACAGCATTCACAGAAAGGATGATTCAAATTTCACACACAACAGAAGTGTTCAGTGTCGTTCGATAATTCCGGGGAAATTCTGTTGATTATCTGCAATGATCTTGCACTTACAGGTGTGAAGCTGTGCTATGCAGCTTGTGTGTCATCAGCTATCAAATTGAATTTTATCCTTCTTGTCGAGGGCAGATTGCTTCATATTTTTGCTGTGAAGAGGCCTAAAAATTATACTTTTATTGTTACTATGGCTGCCTCCTCTAACATGTGCTGCACCTGGCAAGAGGCAAAGCACAATGTCTATGGTAGTCTTCCTGGTTTTTAGGAGAAGGCACTAAATCCATTACCCCATGGGAACTTCTATGGTCAATGCATCACTTCAAACGAGCTGGGTTACATGAAAATATTGTTACCAAAAGATACTGTTTCGTGGCATTTATTTCAGAAAGAAGTTGTTAACTGTGTGCCTTGGGGGCAAAACTGTAACTCGGTAGTCAAGCATAGGGCAAACCGGAAGGGTATATGGCAGCAGCCTTCCTAACTTCCTAACACTGTTTTAAACTTAAGTGAATATGTGTGATGGGTTAATGTTAATTGTATTTTAATGCTGAATGTTTTTGGTTTTTATATTGTATTTTACTGTGTGGACATCAAATTGTGCCTTTTGTTAGGCCACTCTGAGTCCCCCCTCGGGGGTTGAGAAGAGCGGGGTAGAAATGTTGGAAATAAATAAATAACTGCTTAAGCCTTAGCCTCCCTTAATTTGAAACAGTTCTGTAATGTAGTAGCAACCCCAAAGGATAAATGCATTCTCTTGTACAGTTGGAAACCCCTGACTCCCTCATAAACAGAACAGTGTACGGAGTACCTTACTGAGTAGAAATAGTGAGTTTGAGTTTTGAGCTTGAGTAGAAATAGTTTCCCTGTAAGTTATGAGCTCCTCTCTCCCAAAATTGTGCTAGTCAGCTTGCCATCATATTACCAATTTTATAAGTGCTTCCATGTTGGATTGATACCAGTGCTTTTTATTACTCAGCTTACCCACACGTTTGGATACAATAATAATCCATTATTCCAATAGGTACTGCCTCGATGAGACATGGCTTAGAAGGATGAGCTAAACCATAAACTTCTCATCCGTAGTTTGTTTATTTCAACACTCCATAGTTATAAGATGTGACTTGTTTTTGGTGTATGACTCTTGTCTCTCTAAGAAGAAACAACCTAGAATATCAGGTTTGGATAGCATAATGCTAAAGGACATACGCAGGAGACTGCTATGATTTTCCTAGAATTATAGAATTGGGAGAGACCACAAGGGCCATCCAATCTAACCCCTTGCCATGCAGGAAGACACAATTAAAGCAGTCCTGACAGACAACCATCCAGCCTCTATTTAAAAACTTCCAAAAGAAACCCCATAGTACGAGTGTTAACCGGAAAGTAAGGTTACAAGGCACATAGGGGTATTTTCACGGGGTGTCACTGCTGTGTTGGTATCACTGCCGTGTTGGTATCACTGTCGTGTAGTAGGAAACCAGTAGAAGCGAACGAGCAGTGCCAGTCATCAGTAGTTCATCAGCTGGCATTGTGGTGAAGGTTAAAGATTAGCATCCTCATTCCATTTCCCACCAAGTGTGAAGTTCGCGCTGTAATATGCTGCCTAAATGCTAAAGGCATGAACGCAGCTGCGATTCATCGTGAGAAAAATCGTGCCATCTATGTTTTGGGACAGAAAGAGGTGAAACAATGCTACAAGATATTGTGAGACCACGAAGAAACTTCGCAGAGCCATCTAAAACAAATGTTGTGGGAGCCTGTCTCCTTCATGACAATGCACGTCCGCACACCGCTCATGCAACACAAGAATTATTGAATTCATTTGGTTGGAATGTTTTAAACCACCCCTCTCACAGCCCTGATCTCGCACCCAGTGGCTATAATCTGTTTAGTAAATTGAAGGAACACCTTGGTGGAAAATACTTTTCAGACGATGAGGTGAAAATCGAAGTGATGAACTGGTTGAAAAAGGTGGTGGGCGTAATCAAAAAACTGATTGCCAAGTATGACAAAATGTATTGAACTGAATAGTGGATATGTGGAGAAATAATGTAATACCATGTAAGTTTTATCAAAATATAGCCAGCCATTCTTTGTATTTTGTAAAAAAATCTTGTAACCTTACTTTCCAGATATCCCTCATACTTCGAGGCAGCATATTGCATTGTCAAATAACTTTTACCACAGGTTTTTTCCTATTGTTTATGGGGAATCCCTTCTTATAGTTTGAATCCATTGCTCCATGTCCTAGTCCAGTGTTTTTCAACCTTTTTTGAGCCGCAGCACATTTTTTACATTTACAAAATCCTGGGGCACACCACCATCCAAAATGACACTCTAACACAGTAATACATATAGTTGACGTTGAGTTTTGGAGTTGTAGTTCACCTATATCCAGAGAGCACTGTGGACTCATACAATGTTGGATTAGGACCAAACTTGGCATGAATACTCAATATGCCCAAATGTGAACACAGATGGAGTTTGGGGTAAATAGACCTTGACATTTGGGAGTTACAGTTTCTGGGATTTATAGTTAACACACAATCAAAGAGCATCCTGAACTCTTGCAACAATGGAATTGAACCAAACTTGGCATATTGAACTCTCATTACCAACAAAAAGTACTGAAAGGGTTTGTTTGGGAATTGACCTTAAGTTTGGAAGTTGTAGTTCACCTACACCCAGAGACTCAAACAATGTTATGTTATGTTGTTGTATGTTTTCTATCCAGAATCACAATGTTGGAAGGAGGCTCACCACTTTAAGGTCCCTAAAACAGGCATGGGAGAACTTTGGCCCTCTAGGTGCTTTGGACTTCAACTCCCACCATTCCTAACAGCCTGAGTCCCTTTCCTGCTTAAGTGGCTGAGGGGGGCAAAGGAAAAGGGCCTGAGGCTGCTAGGAATGGTGGGAGTTGGAGTCCAAAACACCTGGAAGGTCCAAGTTTGCCCATGCCATCTTTCGACAGATACCTCTTCCTCCCCCTTCCCCTTCGCACCCTTTCTTCCCCCTCCTGCCGCACACTTACTTTTTCTCCTCCACTCGGGCTCCCTTCTTCCCAGCCTCGCTCTGCTCCCTTTGCCTCACTTTGACGTGACCCGTGCGGGCGCAGACTCACCCCATGTCTTCCCCCTTCCCCTTCTGAACACGCTCACGTGAGCAAAGTGAGGCAAAGCGAGCAGAGTGAAGCTGGGAAGAAGGGAGCCCGAGTGGAGAAGTAAAAGTGTTCGGCAGGAGGGGAAAGAAAGGGTATTGGAGGTTCCAATTTCCCGCGGCACACCCTGGTTGGGAAACACTGTCCTAGTCTATAGAACAGAAAAAAACAAGCTTCCTCCCGCCTCAATATCACATCCTTTCAAGTATTTAAACATGGCTATCATGTCCCCTCTTAACAGTCTTTTCTTCAAGCTAAACACACCCAGCTACCTAAGCCATTTCTACTACGGCTTTGCTTCCAGACCTTTTGTCGTTTGGTCATCGTTTTCTGGATATGTTTCAGGTTTGGGGTATCTATAAATTCTAATGCCCTACTTGCGGGCTTTCTTATAGCTTAATCATTTAGTGAACAGTTTTTCTGAGTAGATAAGCCCTTAGTTTGATCCAGCAGTTCTTCTGTTCTTCTGATTGTTAAAGATGCTGTTTGGCCACTTGTTTAGCTAGTCTTCGAAGATCAGAGCTGTGTCGAATGCGTAGAAGCCAGAGTCATCCCTGCCAGATGGTGCTGTATGCAGATGGATGTTTGGTTGTCAAGTATATCTTCTAGTCATTAACTTGTTGCTGCCATCTGACTCTAAAAGAATTATTTGTGCACGCTGGCTGTCAAAAGCATCTTCTCTTCTGTCTGTTTTAGCTGTCATGCCTGTGCTCTGTACAGAAGTGTTGACAAGACATTGCTGTTGCACATTTTCAATTTGGGTCTCGTTAATGTGTGTCTCTTTCCCACTCCCATGCACTGGCCGCTTCTTTTCTGGAATGTACTGGCCTCTTTGGCTTTTTAATGGGCTAACAATGCAACAATTGTTTGTTGCTTCACTTTGTATCTGGTTAGACGTAGACTTGTTTCCTAGCATCTCCCATTTCTCTTACTTAAAGCTCTGGTTTTCAAGATGCTAAAGAATCTGGATGATTGGGGTGAAATCATGGTATTGCCCTTATCCCACCCATCAAAACCACTAATCTGTTTGCATGAGACAGCGATGGGAAGTGTGGCACTCCTGATGTTGTCGGACTGCAGTTTTTATCAGCCCTTGTCCAGATAGATAGTGTAATAGTGAGGCTTGACAAAAGCTGCAATCCAACAATATCTGGAGCATCATATATTCTCCATTATTTTACTGGGAATAATTAGACATCATAACATGATGTTTTGTATAATATTGTGTTCACAATGATAAAACAATAAAAATATATTTTTAAAAAATAACATGAGATGTTATCTCAGATTGCATTATTGGAAACTATTTCGCGGTGAGTTTCTAAATTGAGGTACGCTAATAGAACTCTGTCAAGCCATGTAACTTTGCGAACCTCATGTAGTCAGACTAACCTACCTAGGGAAAACAACAGGGTAGAATGAAGCTATACATGCAATCCCTGAGCTTTGGACAAAAAAAGTAGACATCTCCCGCAATTAAAATAGACATATTGTATATCTAACATAAAAAGAACCCGGCTGAATTAAGTGAAGGAGAATATACAACTACTTGCCCACAAAACAGCGTCAAGCAGGACATGAGCTAAGTAGCATATCCTTGCTATTATTTCCCACTGGCTAGCATTCAGTGGCCAGTTGGCAAGTTTAAGGATAATATGATCACATGAAGATCCCATGCTGGATGGGACTAAGCACATATTCTGTTCTTTCAGTGGCTCACCAAATATGTATACAAAGCCTGCAAGCAGGTCACAAATGCCATGGCACCTTCCCACTCATGCTCCCCAGCAAACAACATTGAGAGACATATTACCTCAAGTACTAGATGCTGTGGCTCCCCTAGAGACACAGCAAGTTAAACCGCTGAGCTGCTGAACTTGCTGACCAAAAGGTTGGTGGTTTGAATCAAGGGAGCGGGGTGACCTCTTGCTGTTAGGCCCAGCTTCTGCTAACCTGCAAATTTGAGTAAATCAATAGGTACCACTTCTGTGGGAAAGTAATGGTGCCCCATGCAGTCATGCCACCCACATGAACTTGGAGGTGTCTACGGACAACGCCAGTTCTTCAGTTTAGAAATGGAGATGAGCACCAAACCCCGAAGTCAGACACGACTAGACTTAATGTCAGGGAAAACTTTACCTTACTAGATGCCATCCAGACTAGTAGCCATTAGTAGCCATTTCTCTGTGAATTTAATCAGTTCTTTTCACAGAGCCTTCAAACTTTAAGGCATTTCTACATCCTGTGTGGTAGTGAAGTTCACATTTAAACTACTAGTTGTCACGACAAAGTCAAGTATCATACCATATGGATTTCTGAACATTTAGCATGGTTGCTGATGCTATGGTTCTGTACTTATCAAAGATAAAACCTCTCATCAACACAAATTAGTTCTGATGAATTTGTCTTTGCAGACAGACAGCTATGAAAAGCAAATAAGTGAACAAAAGGAAAAAATCACATTTCTAACAAACATCACTGCAAAACTCAAATCACAGTTGGCTGCCAATAGAGGTAAGTGTTCCGTTTTGTTGTAGGGTGGGCATTAAGCCAGAAATAGTTTTGAGTTTTGAATATGTTTTTATAGATTTTAACTGAATTTTGAAATACCAATGATATTTAGTTATGTTTTAATGTTTGTATATTTATAGATTTTGAGCTGTATTGAAATGCTTTTAATGAAAGCATCTTTGAGTCTCCTTGCGGAGAGAAAAATGGGATATAAATAACAAAACAACAACAAATATTCAAATGCCTCTGGATTTTCCCAATGCTAAAGAGCACTAACTTCCCTTTTTAACCTTTCATTTGAACAAACCTTATGACACAGCAACAAACTACAAGAGCCAACAGGACTCGCTGTTAGCTAATTCCATTGAGGCTTTAGGTTTTCATGTTTCAATCCCAAGAGTGACTATGCTGAAATATAAAAGAAGAAAAAGTACTCTGCTGCAGACCAGTCTGCAAATTGGATCCGGTGGTTTCAGTTCTGGAATATAATGTAGAAAGAAAGTTCAGTAACTGATTTACACTTGTCAGCTTATGGTGACCCAATGAATTGGGGGGGGGGGGGGGTTAGGCATGGACATTTCAGAAGTGGTTTCGCTAGATCTTCTTTTGACATATAGCCTGTATCACCTGGTATTCATTGGCAGTCTTCCATCCAAATATTAACCAGGTCAGACAAGTGTCTTCAGGATATTGAGATCAAGTGCACAGTTAAAGCTGCCATCACTTGTCTATGTAGCAGTGTGCTGACTTGGACACGGAGGATCCAATTGCAGGTCTTGGTGGGTTTTAATTAGACATAGCTATGTTTGACTTTTCCAGGTTTGCAATGAGGGTAGAAATGATGAATTGAGACTTCCTTTACACTTTTTAAATTTTGTGTCAAAAGCATTTCATAAATAAGTATAAAACTGATAAAATAGATGGAACACAAGCAGCTAAATAATTTTAGACCAAAAACAGACAACAGGGAGCACATTGTGGCCTTAAACAATTATTCCTCTGCATGAGGCAGGGCATTGTGGGCAGGCATACAGATGCAGAGTTCTTTGTTCTGCTCCACAGTCGCACAATGGTTTTAAACTTCATTGTTTGTGTTTGTGTTTTATTGATTGTATTGTTTTATAATTGCTATTGTTGTTATTATGTGTTACTGGGCTTGGCCTCATGTAAGCCGCCCCGAGTCCCCTTGGGGAGATGGGTGTGGGGATAAATAAATAAATAAATAAGGATTCTTCTAGGTAGTGCCATTTTGCCAGGTTGTCTTTTGAGCTGCCCAGGGGGGTACTCTTGCTGTTGCTGGGGGAACATTAAAAGGATGTTAATCCTTTATTTTTATGTATTTATTATCTTTATTTCTACCTCGCCCTTCTCCCATGGAGGAATCCTTCACTTTACATTACTAATGAATAATAGTTCTGATTCTAAACTGGCCTTCCCGAACACCTCCAGCTGGATTCCTTGTTGCCAGCCTAGGTTGGGTGCTAGAGCGGGGAGTGCCATTTTTGCCCCATTCTGTTCTTTCCACCTTCTATTCAGCTTGCCTCTCCATTCATAAAATTGATTAGTTTAGACCGTAGAGTATAAGTCTGCTATGGTTTTGGAATGTACTAAAAATATATTTGAAACATACTTGTATGTGTGCTTGTACATGTGTGTACACTTTTCTTCAACAGTACCAGACGTTTTTAGAAATGAATTTTGGAGGCTATGTAGCTTGCTAGCAGAGAAGGAATTACACTATGTAATATATCTTTTGTTCCTGAGTTATAAATGTCATTTCCTAATTGGATCTATCGTAAAAACATGAAAAAGTTTATTAAACTGCAAAAACTTTGTTTTTGTGGGACATCCTGCAGCACATTTTGCTATAGTTTTTAAACAAATATCTCATAGAGTCTCGGCCAATTTAACATAGTTTGTAGCAGCCACAAAAGCAAAGTTTCTCAAGCATAACAACTACTTTCAAAGTAAGTACTGCACAATTAAACAGGAAATAACACTTTTAAACCAGGAACAGAAAAGAATTAAAATTTTGTTATATAGTGTTATCTGTTGTAAATACTTTTGGGGGACCAGGTATTTGTTCCCGTGAATTTCTTCAGGTAGTTTATGTAACTAAAGGACTTGGCCATTAGTGCAGTAGTTGGGAGTTTAGGAGGAGCTCAAAGCATACAGTACATCAAACTGGAGCAACAGTTTGAAATGAGAAAAAGATTAAAAGCCAGATGTTGAAAGGAAGGATTCTATCCTTCGTATGTCCTGATCTCTTGTTTTCCTTCAAAAGTCAGTCTATTTTTTTTACCAAGGTTCAAAGCACAATTCATAAAAAGGACTTATTTTGACTACAACTCCCAGACTTCCCTCAACTTGGAGGATTCTGGGGAGTTGCTAAGAGAGCAACTTCTACAAGCATTGCCTCGGGACCCAGATTTGGAAACCTAACCTCTGACTTGAGAAGCAATTAATGGCTGCTGGTTGTGATTACTCAGTCAGGAGGAAAAAGCAAGCTGCATATATTTGCAGGTGCTTTTTAAAAATTGCTGTCACTTCATATATTGGTTCTGGATTTATACCCCATGGCTCTCATTAAATCCTGCTTCCAGGCAAGGAGGCTATGTGGGGGCAGATGGGGGAGGACAGATGAATAGAGAAAAGGGAAGTGCGACAAGCTAAAAATAAAGGGTGGGGGAAGTTGACATTGAAGAGAAAAGAAGAACAAGGAATGCAGGAAACATATTCAAGGGTAGCTGTGTTGGCCTTGGCATGAAATGAAACAAAATCCATAATTCACAAAAGACGCATATGTTTATTAGCCAACCAAAATGCAGAAACTCCACTGGCTTCTTCATCTAGTATAATTCTAATCTGGTATAATTCATCAGGCATGATTTTTTAAACTTTTTTTGCCTGACAGAGAAGTCAGTAGAGCTTTGAAACTTGCATGACGAAAGAAAGATTTGGATTGGGGAAATTTATAAATGAAAAAAGCACTTCACTTAGGCATTGCTTCTGTCCCTAGATGATATCTCTTAAGACTGTAATGCAGTGTTTCTCAACTTTCCTAATGCCACAACCTCTTAATACAGTTCCTCATGTTGTAGTGATCCCCAACTATAACATTACTTTCATTGCTACTTCATAACTGCAATTTTGCTACTGTTATGAATCATAATGTAAACATCTGATATGCAGGATGTACAGTATTTTCATTCACTGGACCAAATTTGGCACAAATACCCAATACACACAAATTTGAATACTGGTGGAGTTGGGGGAATTGATTTTGTCATTTAGGAGTTGTAGTTGCTGGGATTTATAGTTCACCTACAATTAAAGAACATTCTGAACTCCAACAACGATAGAATTGAACCAAACTTGGCACACAGAAGTTCACCAACATCCAGAGAGCAAAGTGGACTCAAACAATGATGGATCTGGACCAAACTTGGCACAAATACTCAATATGCCCAAATATGAACACTGGTCGAGTTTGGGGGGAAATAGACCTTGACATTTGGGAGTTGTAGTGGCTGAGATTTATAGTTCACCTACAATCAAAGATTCCCTTGAATCCCACCAATGATAGTATTGGGCCAAAATTCCCACACATAAACCTCATGACCAAGAAAATATTGTGTTTTCTGATGGTCTTTGGCAACCCCTCTGACACTCCCTTGCAACACCCCCCCCCCCTCCATGGGTCCCAACTCCCAGGTTGAGAAACACTGCTGTAATGCAATTCACAGTTAAGTGTGCTTTAATCCTAGAGAGAATACTCCTGTAAAACAGATTTCATGCTGGTAAGTTGGTTTTTCTGTTCAAATATTTTCTAGACCATCCTTCTGGCACCAAAGTCACAGTACCAGAAGATAGCGAAACAAGAAGAAATGGCACTTTACCGAACTTAGATTGTGATCAGCTCCGTGAAAAGTTGAAGCTGGCAATGCAGAGAGAAAAGCTTTTAAAGGTATGATGCTTTTTACAGGGCATGGGTTTTAAAAATGTAAATGAGAGCACACTTAACATATCTGCTTAAATCACATGATAGTCTAGGAATGATCAAAATTTGGTCCGGGGACTTTTTCATGATTGATTTTGCTGTCCCTTAGCTCCTCCAGACTCCGTGGAAGGCCAAGCAAAAATCTAAATGTGTGTTTTCTGGAAATGTCTAGAAGTTGCAATCTGACTTTTCAATTGCTTCCAGCATTCCTGCACCCAGATATTGGGTACCATGCAAGAAGAAGAGTGTAAATAAATAAACATTTATGTATTTATTTGCTATGTTTATATCCTGCCTTTCTCGGCCCCGAAGGGGACCCGGGGCAGCTTACAGCATAAACAATAATTCAGTTCCATAAAAAACAATATACATCCAATATACTATTAAATATAAACATTTCAATTAAAAATTTAAAAACACTATTCGAAAACATTTAAAACATTACAATTATTACTATAAACCTTGCTATCCGCAATCATAATCCAGGCCATTCCGGTAGTCATTGCACATAATTCCAAATTCATCTGTTGCACTGTATCAAAGGCTTGATCCCATTCTCTTTCTGAAGGTCCTGTTTTTCAAAAGTGCACTTCCATTCCCTTTTTGTCTCTTGCCATTTTAGTAATAAATGTGCCCCTTAGCAGGTCTCGGGGTAGAAAATGTGCCTCTAAATCTGCTGCAATTTCCCACACTATGGTTTATTGTGACAGGATCAAATTTGCCAAATTCAAGGATTTATATGCATCTCCTTCCTTCTGCTACAAGAAGAACGTGCTTAATCACAATGTATTTATTTTTTGGATTTATATCCTACTTTGTACTCCAAAATGGCTGTTCAGAGTAACATTATTTTTAAAAAACACACACAACTAACTGCCAAAATATGGTTAAATTAAGCATTCAATTTCAATATATATTAGTAAAAAAGTAAAGTGCCAGTTGGTAGCAAGTCCCTCATTGGCCAATTAATTATCAAAAATTTGCTGGAGTCATGACCAAGCAACAAAACAAGGGAGAGGAGGCAGCACAAACTCTATAGGCAGCTGGTTAGAGAGATTGGGAGTAGTTATAGAGAAATCTTGCTTATACTCTTGACTTGTTGCTGCTGATGCTGTTGGTAGTAATATTAGTACAATTACTAATATGCACCCAATGTGGGGCTGCCTTTGAAGACAGCTTGGAAACTGCAATTGGTCCAAAGATCTGCACCCAGGCTATTTACCAGAGCCAGCTATAGTTTTAAGGCAGCTCCATTGGCTGCTGATAAATTACCAGTCCCAATTCAAAGTGTTAGGGTTCTGTCTGATTTCGTGACCACATCCCCCCTATGAACTGACGTGGGCTCGAAGATTTGCCGGGGAGACCCTTCTCATGGTCCTGCCACTGTCTCAAGCACGGTTGATGGGGACAAGTGAGGGGGCCTTTTTGGTGGTGGCCCTCCAGCTCTGGAACTCTCTCCCCTGGGAGATTAATCAGGCCCCCACACTGTCCTCTTTTCATAGGGACTTGAAGACGTGGCTCTTCAATCAAGTCTTTGAGAATACAGTATTTAGCCCTAGTTGTCCTACGTATCCCATGCCCTCTATCCATTACTGCAACTGGCACTTATTTTATTCCAGTGTTTGCAGTTTGGCCTTGCTTCCAGTAATTTACCGCCACGGTTAGAGGATTGCAGCTTGATTGAGTCTAAATTGATGTGTTTTATATGTGCATTTGTTTTATTTTATTGTATTTTATATTGAGTTCACTTTTATGTTTGTTTTTACGCACTTTGTGCCAAGTCGGCCCGAATCCCTTCAGGTGGTGGAGATGGGATATATGAATAAAGTTATTATTATTATTTATGGTAATAGTAGTAGAATTAGTAGTACTAATTCAACTTACTAAATGACTTTTTAAAAAACAACAAGATTTCCTACAAACTTATTAATTGCAGATGATTGTTTTATCTAAGCCCCTAAAAGTGTTATTACCATAATCTTAACTAGGGGATCCTTTAAACACGCTAATGTCAAACCATGAATTACAAAGCTGTCTAGTTTCCATAAAGCATAGTGAAGACTAACTACAGTGTAAGAGCTAGATGACATGTTAATTGCAGTTAATCAAAGAACGAGGCAAACACTTCTGAAATTCTGACCTGCTGCATTGGAAAAGGAAAGCACTAGATAGGAATATGTGAGTCCAGAGCCCATGAGATTTAATTATATCCAAATATAGACAGTGGATGCCATTATTGTTTCTCTTTCTATTAATAAGCATGATCGAAAATCAAATATCAAGCTGTGCATACCTTGGTAACCCAGTAGGATTTCCATGTTATCCTTTTTAACCAAAGTGTTGAAGTTTGCTACGTGTCTAAAACATGAGAGATCTCATTGCAGCAAACAGGCAGAACTACTGTGGGAGGAACTGGGATGATAGCGTGGGTACAAACTGCCTGATATAAAGATGAATGATGCAAGGGTTTTTTAGGTGCTTTTGCTTTGCTTTAGGTGTTTATCATTCATCACGCTATGCATTTCAGTTCAATTAAAAGTTTGTTTTTAAATAATTAAGAATAAGCTTTTAATAGCAGTACAAGCTGGAAGCAAGATTAGTCATAGAATTGGGATGTTGGGGAAAACTCGGGTCTTTTTTATGTTTACATGTTTGTGTGGTTTAAAATTGCATGTTGTTATCCAGAGTGTTGGTTTTACATATAGTTCTCTGTAAAACCGAAAGCATATATATCTCTTATAAGTAAAATTTATGGCTTCGTTATATGTCAGCATTGTCATCATTATTAATCTATTTAAAATTGCTTTCTTCCTTAACCTGGCTTTTCAGATTCCTACTTGTTCCTCATTTTTAATGTTGTTTACTAGCTATTGATAAGCTTCTCTGAAATGAAAGAAAATTAATATTTTCTTTCGCAGACAAATGTCTTTATACATAAATGTCTTTGTATGCACAGTATGCAAGTCCATTATGCTCAAATTTGCTCAATAGGTAGTCTTAGGGCCCTTCCAGACAGGCCCTATTTCTCAGGATGTGATCCCAGGTTTTTTCTGCTTATCCTAGATTATCCGGCAATGTGGACTCATATAATCCAGTTTAAAGCAGAGCACCTGGGATCAGATCCTGGGATATAGGGACATTGTAGAAGGGCGCTTAGTCATAAATTTTCAGTGTCTGTATGCCATCCCGCAATATCCAAACCAATTCTGATGTTGTTTCATTGGACTTCTTCCAAGAGTCTATATTGCAAGATTCCAAGACAATCTCCCTTTTAAGGAAAGCTCAGCACAAAATCCAGGCTTCAGCAACTGAGCTGTATTGTATACCTCTTCTCTTTCATTGAGATTCATTTTGCTAGGTTTTTTTTTTGTCTTTCTGTAGCTCTTACACTTAGCTACATCTGGAGAAGATTGCAAGATCTGTCTGTAGAAATTGAGCTAGGAACATTGCATTTCTGTCAGTTCAGTAATCTTTTAATCAGTGTACCTATTTTGTCAAATTAGTGGCAGTTGGTAATTATGTTATAGAAATATCTCCCTCTCAACAACATTTACAATTATCACTTCACAAATGTGAAACTGAAAATAAAACAGAAATCCCATTAGAGTAGGAGGCTATTGATTTCAGAGGGGTTTGGTACTGAAATCAGTGGTCTCATCTCCTGATGCCGTACTAGTCTTTCATTTCCAGACACACAGCCACTGAGCTGATTTACTATGGTAATATCACTGAATACTGAGCATTTTTTCCTTTCATATTTTTTCATTTTTAAGACTAAACTATTCAGTGGGTCTGTTTAGTGCACTGATTCTCAAAGTGGGCAGTACCGCTCCCTGGTGGGCGGTGAGGCGATCCAAGGGGGCGGTGGGAGGCTCAGGGGAATTTGGGAGGCGGTGAACCCCTTTAAGGGGGCGGTGAATGATTGGCCATTTAGGAGGGGTCGCACAGCCCTCTTCTTTGGCCCCGCCCCCTTCGCTTTGACCTGCATATTAGATATTTGGATTAGAATTTGTAAGAGTAGCAAAATTATTTATGAAGTAGCACCGAAAATATGGTTGGGAGTCACCACAACATGAGGAATCTTATTTAGGGGTCATGCCATTAGAAAGGTTGAGAACCACTGCATTAATACATATATCTTTCTGTTTAATTGCTATTAAAAAATTTTTTAAAAATTATAGGGGGCGGTGAGTAATTTTTTTTCTGCAAAGGGGGCGGTAGGCCAAAAAAGTTTGGGAACCACTGGTTTAGTTCTTCTCATGCTTGGGTGTCTTAGAAGCAGGAAGAGAGTCACATTTGTCTAGTGTATACAGTGTTTCCTTACTATTTCGCTGTTTGCTTATTGTGGACTCGCTGTTTCGTGGGTTTTTTCTCCCCACCTTCCCAGGAGCTGGGGGGAGGAGGAGGGGAGGGGGAGCCAGGCTCTGGACCTTACCCTGGGACTTGTCTCCGGGCTCATCGGCAGTGGCCTCCTCCTCCTTGCCGACTCTGCTGCTCCTTCCTCGGAGACCTCAGTTCAGCCTGGCAGCACCATCAACGGCGCCCAAGAGGCCTCCAAGGCCAGGAGCAGTTGAGGGGGTGAGGAGGAGGCTCTGCCCACTCAGCAGCAACCTCCTCCTCTTCACCGCCTCTGCTGTTCCCACCCTCAGAAGCCCCTTCAGCTCCGTTGACGGCACTCCCAGGCAGCAGGCTCCTCCTCCTCGCCGCTTCTGCTGCTCCCTGCCTTGGAAGCTCCTTGGGCACCGTTTACGGCACTGCCAGGCTGGACTGAGGTCTCACTAAGGCAGCGAGGAGGAGGAGCCTGCCACCGAGTGGCCGGAGTATCCCTACTTCACAGATTTTCACTTGGAACACCCACGATAATTGAGGGAACACTGTACTCCCAGAAATACCATATATGTCATGAGCAATCCATACATATGAGAACAAGTCACCTTATCCTCAACAGCCCTTCTCAGGTTTTACAGACTCAGGGTTGTTGCTTTACTTCCAGCTATCCATGCAATGTCCTGATTGAGTCTATCTACAGCAGTGGTTCCCACCCCGTGGTCTGCAAGAACTGAAATATGATTCCACGGCCTCTACATTACTCTACCTTTGCAACAAGAGTGACTGGTCTTGCAAAACCTTCTTATAGTGCTGCGGCTTATTAAAATGGTGAGCGACTACTGGATGGCATGAGTTCTGTATCAGAAACTAGAGCTGATGTGGTCTATCCAATACAGTTTTCTGCATCAGCACCCAGATAACCAAACCGAATCTAAAGTTGACCAAAAATTGATTCGTAACCCTTTTGGTACTAATGTTGGAGAGTGGTCCCTGGTCAAAGTGGTCCTTGGTCAAAGTTAATGTTGTCTTTGACACCAATGGAGCCTCCGGTGGCATAATGGGCTAAATCGCTGAGCTGCTGAACTTGCTGACGTGAAATGAGGGTGCATCTTAAAATCAGTGGTGTCTTACAATTGAAGAAATATGGTATATAAACCACAGAATATTTAGATGCTAGTAACAATATATTTGAAAGTAGCTGTAATCTTTCTTTGAAATTTCTCATAAGCTTTGAAAGATTTAATGTTGTCAAAGCTGTTCGTGTGAATTAAATTTTAAAATAAGAGTCACATTCTTGATGAATTTAGAGCAGACTGATGTAGGGATCTGGCATATACCCCACACACACTTTGTAGCTAATGGGAATGGTTTTTCCCATTAGCAAGTGTACGGACTAAAGCTTTCTTTCCTGGAAACTTGCCTGGTGCTACTTGGTTGTGAATGGCTCAACAACTGCCATTAGTCCATAGACCATCACTTTGCATAGCACTAATCTAGAATAAATTGTGATATACCTGTATCTTGTGGAATTCACCAAACCTTGAATTGAAATAGAAAGGTTATGGTGTAAGCTGTTTATAACAGTGCTATTCAAAGTGACAGCCCATAGACCTGTGATAACCTGGAAGCTGGTAGATTCATGGTCTCTAGTAGGTGGCCAGGAAAGAATGAATTTGTTTGTGTCCATTTGTAGACACAAGCAAGGCTCCAGAATATAGAGAAACATGCCTTCCACATCAAGAAGCTTAAGAAGCACTGATTTAGAGCCATCAGCTTTAGCCTGTATACTTTTTTTCAGGCTTGAGAAGAAGAAAAGTG
Organism: Anolis apletophallus; assembly: GCA_030556195.1. Taxonomy (NCBI): domain Eukaryota; kingdom Metazoa; phylum Chordata; class Lepidosauria; order Squamata; family Anolidae; genus Anolis; species Anolis apletophallus. The sequence goes on from JARBWK010000002.1 coordinate 149,130,354, forward strand.
ACATTTTCCTTGGATGGGCACTTAGAGTTTGAAAATGTGTTCTTTTAACTTCTCAGGGTTCATATTACTGAAACATAGATGATGGTTTTATGCCGCATTTGTTGCTCTCCCGTTGGAAAAATAGATTGTTAGGCTTTTCAAAAGTCATTTGACAGTACAGATAACTGTTAGAATCAGAACAAAATAGAGACTATCTACATTCATGGCCTGTTTCTAGTAAGTTTAACAAGTTGATCTTCAGTCCAACATGAATACCTTGGTTTGGACTCAGACTGAGTTATGCCTTGAGAAGACCCACTGAAATTAATAAGACTTATGTACATCATTACTTCTTTGAAAATCACCTGCATTTCAGTTAATCTACTCTGTGCATAACCTAACTCCAACTGCAATGTACCAAAAATCTTAGAAGCACATTATACATTACATTTTTAAGAATAAATCAGTTGTAATGCAGCCCGAGGCTGATGGGTTCACTGATGATTTAGAGAGGACTGTGGGATTTCCTGTGGCTGGGACACAAAGTAATGAAAATTTAAGATTCAGTGAGAAACCTGTCTAAAAAAGTGCAGGGTGTAAAGGTCAGTGAGAGGAGCCAGAAACTGCAACATTAGATAAGGAGTCGGGCGAAGAGCTGATATAGAAGGCTCCCAGGGAAAAACAATACACACACCGAGAACTTTCAATACTTCAATATCATAATCAAGTGATGTAATATCATAAATACATAAAAAATACAAAATATTTGCATTCAAAATTCCAAACGCCCGGGACGGGCTCCTACCCTTAGCGGGGGTTATTCAAGTTAAGTCCAAGAGCGTATACTAGTCCGTAAAAGAGTGGGTTTTGAGGAAAAATATTGAGGGTTGTAGCGGAGGTCCCGGGGTAACGAAACTGAGTCCAAACGCCTGTGAGTGTCTTCCGAGAAGACGGAGATGAGAACCAATTTGCAGAAAGGAGTCAAGGTGTTGGGCGGCTTAGATGTTGTAAATCACAACGATGCATGGGGAAATTCCGTATCACTAAGTCCATCCAGGAATCAAAGGCCGACGAGGCTATATGTATATGATGGCACCAACTCTCATTTCGATCCTATCCCAATGGGTCTTTCTCAAGGCCATGGTTTAGGTTGAAGCTCCTGTTTTCCATTACACAAATGTGTACACAGATGCGTTTTTCTGTTAAAAGGACATAATATAGCATAGTATAAAACTCGAAAACAACTCCATTACAGTATATTAATAGCATTATATTTATAACAATCCAATATATATATAATTATATATATAATTAAATACACACCGAGATCATAGAGGCCAATTCAAACTTCTATGACCGGATCAGTGGCCGAAGCAAATCAGTATGCACAAAGGGTCAGAACATATACTGCTATAATCCCAGGGTTAACAGGTGTAATTCATCTCAATAGGTCTACGATCCCTAGTTTTTCATTTAACCCGTGGGGAATTTCTGTTTTTAGAATTTGGATCCACCGGGTTTCAGCTCTTAAAAGGCAAGTGTCCACATCACTATGTGGTGGTATAGTGACCCTCTGGATGCCAAAGAAACATAGATCATTAGGTCCATGACGCATGGTTTTAAAATGCGTATACAAAGGGGAATCCTCTGATTTCGTTCGAATTTTGGAACGATGTTCCGAGATTCTCACGTTCAGATGTCTTTTAGTTTTTCCCAAATAAAGCTTCCCACATGGGCAACAAATTCCATAAATACACAAATCGGTTTTACAATTTAAAAAACTCCTTAAAGGTAAACCTCCGTCCCGTCCCCGGACTGAATATTTCTTTCTCCTGATACGCAAAGTCACATTGTGCACAGTTGCCGCATTTATGCATTTTAGGTGTCAAATTGCTTTTTTTAGGTGGAGTACGCATGCTTGAATGAATTAAAATATCTTTGATATTTTTAGAGCGTTTATTAGCAATGACGGGCATTCTGTCTAGACCAGGTGTATCCTGCACTAGGGGCCAATATTTAGCAATGATTTTATGTAGGGCCGGGCTGTTAGTGGTAAGTGTGAGCAGCCAAATGATGTTATTGAGGGGGGGGGTCTAGTTTTTTTCTGTAATAATGACTCACGAGTAACTCCAGCGGCTCTCCTTTCAGCTGTGGCTATTACCCTATTTGGATAACCTATGTTGGTTAATTTATCCCGAAGGGTTTTTACCTCCTGGCTGTAATATTGGGGATTAGTGGAATTACGTTTTAAACGCAACAACTGCGCGTAAGGGAGATTGTTTTTTAAAGAGTAGCTGTGAAAGCTACTGTGATGGAGCAATGTGTTTTTAGAAGTAGGTTTTGAGTAACACTTAACTTTAAAATGGCCCTGTTCCACATATGACACATCAAGATAATTGATGTTGGGAACTATAGGCCCATATCCCTCTTGAATAATGACTACAAAATATTTGCATCAGTGATCGCCAGCAGACTGAAGTCTCTCCTGAACAAGATGATCCATGAAGATCAAGCAGGGTTCCTACCGAATCGGCAACTGAAGGATAACATCAGGACTGTAATGAATGTCATCGAGTATTATGAGAATCACAGCCAGAAAGAGGTGAGACTACTGTTTTTAGACGCAGAGAAGGCGTTCGATAACGCCAACTGGGATTTTCTGATGCATCTGATAAAAGAGAGGGATATGGGCTTCCAGTTTCTAAATGTGATTCAAGCTATCTACTCTGACCAATGTGCGAATGTGTTGGTGAACGGCCAAGCCACGGGGAACATCAGTATTCAAAAAGGTACGATGCAAGGATGCCCTCTGTCGCCCCTCCTATTATGATTCTGGAGCCCCTCCTGGAATCTATCAGGAAAGATAAGGAACTTAAAGGACTTAGAATTCAAGGAGAAGAGTTTAAATTGAAAGCCTATGCCGATGACGTGGTCTGCTTCGTGGAGAACCCCTTAGCAACCATGTCACAGTGGATTAAGAAAATAGAAGACTTTGGCAAGGTTGCGGGCTTTAAAATCAACCAAGATAAAACTAAAGTCCTAACTAAAAACATAAAAAAGGAAAGGAGGGAACGACTCCAGGAGTTAACAAATCTTGAAACAATGAAGAAAATAAAGTACCTAGGAATTTTTGTCACAGGAAACAATAACCAGTTATTAAAGAATAATTACGAGGAGACCTGGAAGGCCATTAAAAATAAACTGGAGAATTGGAAACATCTGAAACTGAGCCTGACAGGCAAGATCGCAATTATCAAAATGAACGTCCTGCCAAAAATGATGTATCTATTCCAGACGATCCCGATTTTAAGAACGAAGTATAGTTTTAATAAATGGAAAAAGGACATAATTAAATTCATTTGGGAAGGTAAAAAGGCAAGAGTGAAATACAAGATAAAAGGGAGAGAGGGGGGCTATCTCTGCCCAATCTGCAATTGTATTATGAAGCAGCAGCGCTAAGTTGGATCAAGGAGTCAGCGACTTTAAGGAAAAAAAGATTGCTTATTCTCGAAGGGGCAGACTTGAGGCGAGGTTGGCATGCATATATATGGTACGCTAAAGATAAGATCAAAAGGAATTTTACTCATCATTTTATTCGTGCCGCCCTAATGAAAGTCTGGAAAAAGTATAAAGCCCTATTTTACTTGGCAACGCCGCTGTGGGTATCCCCTATTGAATCTCAACATATAAAACAGACTGCTACAGGTAAATGGTATCTACAGTATATAGAGATCTAATGCAAAAGGATGCAGGAGGGTGGGCATTGAAGTCAATAGGAAAACTGAAAGAACAAGATGAGTCGTGGACATGGTTTCACTACATCCAAGTAAATGAATATTTTAAGCAGGATCAAAAAGTAGGCTTTGCGTCACAAGAATCAAGCTGGGACAAGATTTTAAGGACCAATGTTGGAACTGTGATGATGCTAAAGGAAGTTATATCCACTGTTGGTGGACGTGCAAAAAGACTAGGATATTTTGGAGGAAGATTCATGTGCATGTGGAAAGAATACTCCAACGAAAAATACAATTCAAACCGGATGCTTATCTCTTAAATATTACAGAACTAGAGACAGATAGCAATGAAGATAAAATCTTCTTCTACCTATCCACCGCAGCCAGAATTGAACTTGCAGGAAATTGGAAAAATAAGAACCTCCCGAGGATCGAGGATTGGCTGCTAAGGCTTAGAGAGATCATGGACTATGACAGCATAAGAAATTTAATTCAAGATAGCAAGCAAAGAAATAGAATAGATTGGCGACATGTCAAGAGCTATTTAAAGGAAGTAAACATCGAAGTTGATACAAAGAGGAGGATCGACCATAATAAAAAGAAATGGGATAAAATTTAAAAGGAAAAAAAAACAAGAAGAGAAGTGGCAAGTAATATCTAAAGAAATAGGAAGCACTACGATCAAGATATGATCTTCCCTGTGAAATGGACTGGAAGTAATACGAACTTTGCTATATCTTCTGTTTCAATTCCTACTTTACTATCTATTCAACCTTTTTTTTTCTTTTCTAATTTCTATTTCTACCTACTTTAAGTTCTACTCTCCCTTCTCTCCCATCCTCCCCTCCCCTCTTTATCTCTTTCCAACTCCTTATAATCCCCTCACATTTAACCCTCTAAAACCTGATGCACTTTCTTTCATTCTCTATTATTTTATTATATGAAAAAATGGCTGAATAAAGATATATAGATAGATAGATAGATAGATAGATAGATAGATAGATAGATAGATAATCGACGGTCATGGGACTGGATTCAAAGGTAAAATTAATACAATCTTTCCAGGTATTCATCCAGGCAATGATTTGAGATGGTGTAATTTGGTTAGAAATAATTAATATTACGTCGTCAATAAAGCGACCATAAAACCTTATTGCCTGGGACCAATCGTTAGGGGGGAGGGTTCCAAAAATATACTTCTCCTCCAGATAATTCATAAACAAATTTGCGTCCGTTGGGGCGAGGGGACTCCCCATAGCCACGCCCCCTTTTTGGGAAAACACCTGGAACTACAGAAATCAACAAAAGTCTTGGTTTACAGATCAGTGCAGAAAATAAGCAGTGCTACCATGTTTCCCCGATAGTAAGACATCCCCGATTATAAGACGTATCAGGGGTGTCAGAGGGGTCGGCTAATATAAGCCGTACCCCGAAAGTAAGCCGTACCCCCGGCCGCCGCGTCACTCGGTCCCGCCTCCTCCGCCGCCGCCAAGACAGCCGGCCCCACGGGCCGGCGGCAGACGCCTCCCAAAGAACAGCCGTTTTGCGCCTGCGCCAGGCGCACTCGGAACCTAGTGCACATGCGCGGACATTCACGCATGCGCAGAAACGTCCGTGCTTTGGGAGTCCCAAGCACAGACGTTTCTGCGCATGCGCGAATGTCCGCGCATGAGCACTAGGTCCCGAGCGCGCCTGGCGCAGGCGCAGAAACGGCTGTTCTTTGGGAGGCGTGCCATGGCCGGCCCATGGGGCCGGCTGTGCGGAGGAGGCGGAGGAGGAGGAGGGGGGACCGAGTGACGCGGTGGCCGGGGGTACGGCTTACTTTCGGGGTACGGCTTACCGTTGCCCAATGTACGACATACCCCGAAAGTAAGACGTAGTGGGGCTTTTGGGGGTAAAAAGAAAGTAAGACACTGTCTTACTTTCGGGAAAACACGGTAGTAAGAGCGATCACATAGGAAAGTTTGCCTAAGGCAACATAGCATTCAAGTAAGAAGCTAGGCCTGAGTTCTTGTTTCAAGTAAGCCTTGGTTTTGGATTTAAGTATCCTGGAAGTGTTCTACTATATCAGGGGTGCTCATTAGGTAGCTTGGGAGCTACTAGTAGATCTTCGGCCCTCTTCCAGGTGATCTTCGGGCTTCACCAGCCGGATGGGGCGCTCCTGCCATGCACACGCACACCCTGCGCGCACGCACGCTCCTTCTGCTGGCTTTTGCTCTCGCGGTGCTTCTGCCTGCAGGGCATTGCAGGAAGAAGGAAGCACGAGGCGGGGCCTCTGGAGGGAGCGCCCTGCTTCTCTCTAATCCAGAATCAGCTGTGCAGCCTCCGTTGCCGGCGAGACAGGCAGGGCGGAACGCTCCCTCTGGATGCCCCGCCTCGTGCTTTCTCCTTCCTGCAATGCCCCTAGGCGGAAGAAGCACTGTGCGGGCGGAAAACAGCAGCAGGAGCACGCGCGGTGGCAAGAGCACGCGGCGGCAGGAGCGCGCGGCGGCGGGGGCAGGTAGATCTTTTGGACTTGGTTGCTTTAAGAGTAGCTCGCATGCTGAAAAAGTGTGAGCACCCCTGTACTATGTCTTTGTTTTTGTATTCCAGCTCACGTTTTACTAAGTATACCTTTTGCTTGTGGACTATGCTGTACTTGTGATTTTTGGCTATTCCTGGATTGTGTTACCTTTAGATCTGTATGAAATATTTTGATTACTGTTTGGTTATCACCTATTGCTAAACCTTTTTTGGGTTATGCCTCTTTTTTATTTATTCCCAATTTTTCATATAATTTTATGTGTTTTTACAATAAACTATTTACTTATACTCTAGGCTTTTGTGTGGTGCTGTGATCATAGATGACTGCTGTGAAGTTTTGTTGTCACTGTAATGCTTGAATTGATTCTAAACCCTGGAGACGACACAAACTGAATATATAAGACATCAAAATACTTGTTAATTCTGTACTATCTGCTCTTGACCTCTTTCTTTCCCTTGCATGTGAGCCATCTCTGTGTTCAGTTGCTCTTTGCACTTCACAGTAAATCTCTCTTTCATGCTACTGTTTTGTATGGTCTTCAATTTGCATAATGCATAAGAAGAACCAAAAAAAGTAAAGAATGATCCTTACCATGAGAATCACACAGTCTAAAATTGAACACAGAAAAGGCAATCTAAGGACAGGGAAAGATAGGCAAGGGAGAAAATAGCATTCAGTTATTTGTATTTCATTTCAGTTTCATTTGAGAATTATCCTACTTAAAGCATTGGGCATAAAATCTTCCCAATTGGCTTTCAGGAAGAAATTGAAAGGAGAGGAAAAACAGTATCACAAAGGTATTTTAGAAGACGAATTCTGGAAGAAAGGACATAATCATTTGAGGATGTGGAAGACCCTTAAATGGGTCAAGGTTTCTGGAACAAAAAGGTCATGCATGAGTCATGGCTGCCTCTTTTTCTTTTCTTTTTTACCTCCCATTTCTACTTTGTGCAGCTTTTAGTATTTTAGCCCCAGCGTCATTTTCTCTTACACACTTGAATTCTATCCAGTTTTTGGCTCCACACCCAAATTGCTTTCTGTTTGTCATCTCTCCAGAATTGTCAGCACTAACTTTTGACCTTTTCTTTTTTCTTAAAAAAAAGCCATAGGTTGCACTGAAAAACACCTTTTCTCTGTTAATTTTGTTGAGTCTTTATTTCCTATTGAATATTCATTCAGTTAGCTTGCGTACAGGTGGTAATAGTACATTGGATGTTTAGCATTTATATGGATAGATTCGAGCAGTCTAGCAAGTAACAAGGAAAGGGAATAAGCATCAGTAAACAAAGGAAATGAAAAGGTTAACGGTAAACATTGGGCTAGAAGAAGGGAATGTTTTGTGGTCAAAGAAGCCTCATTTTTAACCAAGACTGCGCTCGCATATAGGAGACATTTAATGGTCAGTTGATTCTCTGTAAGTTTTCAAGAAGCAAGTTACCGGTATCTGAGCATTGTTCACTACTCTGATTTGCTTTCCTCTACTTCTCCCCTCCCGCATTCTCTCCAGCTATTTATTTACTTAATAGACAAATGTTAACAAAGTATAGTCCTAATACGCTTTTTTCTTAGAGGGTCAAAATAGATTATTTCCTTCTAGCTACATCCCAGTTTATCCCCAGAGCAAATCTGTAACAAATTTGTAGTAAATCTTGTCTGGGCAACCCCCCAAATGCACGTGAAGCTAAAAGAATAAATAATGCCCTGTATTTGTGTTTTTAAGTCTTTCTCATAGTTGAGGTCTGCTTTCTGATTTTGACGTATACAAATATGGAATTCTGCATTCTCTATTAATTTGTGCAGCCTGAGGTTCTTGGTATTTTTAAAAAATTGAATATTGTAAGCCACGTTTGGGAAACATGCAAGGTCCATGTGCATTTCTGGCAAGTGAGAGGCATCAATGTTATCCTTGGTATAAGTGTAACACTGAATTTTGGTGTGGGATAACAGCAGTGTGTTTCCCCCCATGTAAACCCTGGCTTCTGACTATCTTCTTCTTTTTTTCCAACATGAGGATGACATCAAATAATCTCCAATTTTAAAAGTACAATAAGCACTTTACAATATAAACATTAAAACTTGTTCTGTATACTGGCTCTTTAAAATTACAGTAGCAGTGTCATGATAACAATAACAATGTCTGATTTATATCATCCCAAACTATCCATTTTTAGCCTATCCTGGGGAGCAAATATACTGTAGTCCTGCCAAACTCACAAAAGTAACATGAGAAAAACCAGAGAGTAATAGAGCATGGTTTAAAAAAAAACAATGAGTGAAAACACAAGTAGGTCAACATTTTATGAATTGTTTACATTAGGATAGTGTTTTAACTATGTTGTAAGCCGCCTTGGGTCCAACTGGAGAAAAGTGGGGTAACATGTCTGAAATAAAATGAATAAAACAGCCCTATTTCTACCCTTAGGATGTGGTGCATTTCAGATAGGCCAGTCACCATACTTTAGGTCAGTCCTGGGCAATTGCTGGCCCTCCAGGTGTTTTGGACTTCAAATCCCAGAAATCCTAACAGCTGGTAAACTGGCTAGGATTTCTGGGAGTTGAAGTCCAAAACACCTGGAGGGCCAGCAATTGCCCAGGTCTGCTTTAGGTAGTAGCACTGGATGAAAGGCTATTTTTCCCCATAGTAGTAGTAGTAGTAGTAATAATAATAATATAACAACAATAAACATTGATAAAATCAATCTGTCAACTGCAAAAGACCACCTTACTTGGCTCTGCGCGCATCATTCGAAAATCTATCACACAGTCCTAAATGCTTGGGAAGTGTTCGACTTGTGATATGAAATCCAGCATATATAACTCATTTGCTGTGTCATACTGTGTTTTTGTGTCAGTAAAATAACTACAACAACTACAACTTTATTTATACCTTGCCGCCATGCCCCGGAGGGACTCGGGGTAGCTCACAAAGTTCTCAAAGGTGCAAACACACAATATACAAAAAGTGCAATGACAACAACACAAAGCAGCAATACCCAACATAAACAACACAACCCTCACTCCTTCCGGATTAAGATTAATGAAGTGGAACAATAGCTACAGAATACAAAAGGAACTACAATCAATATCAGTCTCATTTGACACTGTGATTCTGTATGTGCCTTCAAATCACCTGTTGACTTTTGGTGACCGCATGAGTTTTATAAGTTTTTCTTAGGCAAGGAGTACTCAGAGGCAATTTTACCAGTTCCTTTCTCTGAAATATAGCCTATGGTGCCCAGTACACCTGCTTAGAATTAGGTTCCACTGAGCTGATAAAGGAGTCTAGGATTGCAATCTCGATAATCATCCCCCCCCCCTAAAATCAAAATATGAAAATTACAATTTTGTTTCAGATGTATTGGCTATCGTTGAATGTCTCCTGTTGCTTTGCAGAAGCTAGAAATTTTGACTTGGCATTGTCATTGTCATTTCCCATTTACTCTGTAATACGTCTGTATCTGTCAGTCTATCCAGTATGATTTTAATCAGACACACTGGCTTCATGACTGTTCTTTTCACAGTAAAATGATGGCAGACTTGCAGTTATTTAAACTGGAATCTTTGTCTCTCAAAAACGGATAATTTTGTTGTTTCTTGTATAATTATAATTTTGCTACCCTTTGTCCCCATTTTTTTGTACAGACATTCATGTGCAGTATATTAGCAATAGCTTCACAGTGTAGGAGAGAAACAGTCCTTTTAAAAATAAAAAACACATCAATTTCTTTATCTTTGAAGCTTCATAGCTTGAGTCTTGCATAATCCTAAATTATTAATTGCTAAATATCTGCATTGTTGTTGCAGAAATTACAGTCCTTGAAGACTATTGCCACCTTTAAATGCACCTCTCCTTGATTCTAGCACATTCGGAAACTCACTAATATTAGTGAATAGAGTACATTAATTAAATAAGACAGCATATCCGGCATTTATAAGTACGAATATGCGTGCCATTGGCGGGAGTCTTTTATATATCCAAAACAGTACAGGGTTGTTTTGAATAATGGTCCATAGCGAGACATAGTCGCATGTTGCAGTAAATGGTTTTTAATTACTTCAGCCTAATATGGTGGTAGTGAGTGCAAGATTGATTTTATTTAGCAATTTTTAGGGAACCCAGATTGGATCTTGCCAAATGCTAGCATAGACACGTACCCTTTATCCCAAAGTGGACAACTCGTTCTAGGAAACTCAGAAACATGGTCACGAGGACAATAACATCCTCTGGCTTATGTTTCCAAGCCATTGATGTTCAGAAGCATGCTGCCTTTGATCCTGGGGGTGATCTATGTTTGCTCTAGCACCCCATTTGATGTTCTTATCCCCCCTCCTCATAATTTTGAATAACCCTTTTTAAAAATCCATTATGTGATGCCAATTGTCAAATGGATAATTCCATACTTTCCATTGTGTAATGTGTGGGAAACAGCTTTAATCTGGTTTTCATGTTAGATGAACCTGGATTTGTTTTCTCCATATCATTTATCATTTTATATACTTCTGTCTTACCTTCCCTCCATATATTCTGAACTAACAAACCCCTGGCATCATTATTTCTCCTTACTTAAACTCAGTCATCCTTTAGTTGCCCCTTTTCCGTGCATTCTCCAGTCTGACAACATAGTATCCAGAACTGTATATCAAATTTATATCATGTTTGCAGCATAGATTTATGTAAAAACATTTTGATATTAGTAGGGTTTGAAAGGAGGGGTGTTCTTTATCTTTCTTAATGATCCCTAACATGAAATTTGCCTTTCTCATAGCTTTTTCACAGATTGCAATGTTTAATTTAGCCGACAGTAGCATTCTGCAATAGCATTCCACAAACTCAGAGACTCGACCAACTGTTTTGTTTTCCTTCCTTGTTTTAGGAACAATTGGAGAGTGAGAGTGTAAAATTAAAGCAAACTGAAGAGGAGAATAATTTAAAGGAAAAGAAATATGAATCTATTATCACCATCAAAGAAGATGAAATAAGGCACCTGAAAAAGCAGCTAAAAGAAATAAATGAAGCACAAAATTACATGCAAGTAGCAAGATATGAAAAAGAGGTAAAAACCTTTAACGAGGGATTCAAATATTTGCAAATGTTTAAATCACTCTCTTTCTCTGTATCTCACATAATATCATTTGTAGGGGGGAATCTTAATGTCATAGGATAGAAATTAATTTTGTAGACCATAAATTAAATGCACTTTATGCTCTTGAGGATATGCATACCTTTTTTTCCTCCTAATCCCAGTTGGGTGCAGCTATCTTTTGGGTGTCAATATTACTTGGTTGTGTATATTTTGCAAAGAGTAAATGCCAAATGGTCTTCTTACCTTGTGGTTGTAAACACCATTTCAGAAAGCAAATGCACAACTTGTCTTGTCTGCTTTTCCTTCAAAAACCGTGGTGGCCGCACTTGCTAGGCAACTTTTTACATTTTGAAAGCCACACAAAAGGTAGATTATTGTTAACAACTTTAGTTGTTGGCTTTACAATAAAACGCCCATGTAATACTGGGATAATCCACAAGGTGGTACTCAAATATAATAACTGCTTTTCATGCCTGGTTGAAAATGTTTACTGAAGAATGTGACACAATTTTAATGGTAATTTTCTACTGGAAGGGAAATGTGTCTATATGCATACAATAAATATATGGATCGATCAATATTAGTTCTTCTGTCTGTCAGCATATGTTTGAAAAGGGTTGTAGGAAATATAACACACAGCTAAATTTTGTGAAAAATGATTGAATAATAAAAGCTCATACTAAAAAGAAATGAATTACTGAAAAACTACAGAAAACGTATTAAAAAGGTATTAACTATTGGAGTTTCCAAAGTTACAAATGTATACGCAGTTGGGTTAATCTATTACAGTATGACTAGCCCTTCCCAGTTAACGGAGTATCAAGCATCTAAATACTTTAGGCATGTTAAATGAAGAAGTGGTTTATTTGATTTCCAAACCAATTTAATATTTTGTTTTAATTCAGCAAAAAAGGGAAGAGGCAAGTGTAGTGCGATTGCAAAGTTGTTGCTATATATATTTAATATATTAATTCACAGAAAGGAATTTTGTTAGGTTGCTATAACACAATAATCCTTGCTTTCATACCTTTGATCTTTTTTTAAAGGCAAGGAATGAAAAAGCTTCTTCATCTAGACAGGATTTATCTTCAGGGCCCTTTGGTGCAGCTGTTTATGAAAGGTATATCACTTTTTTACTTTTTTTTTAAAAAAAGGGAGGGTGTTTTTGGTAATTATTTTTTGTTTAACCTTGCAATCCAGTTTTTAAAACCACAAATCCTTTACTGTACTGATCTGTTATTAAATATGATACCAGAAAATCATGTTTAAGCACCCAAAGATTGAATTCAATGATAAACCTGTTGTCTCTGAGTGGGTTTTTTTGGGGGGGAGGGGGGAATAGTTGTATAAATTCCATCACTAAATGACTAATTAAATGAGTATTTAGGGGTCTTTCATAAATTGTATTATTATTATTATTACTTTTTCCCACCTCTCCTCAAGGCTTGAAGCAGGATATAACAGAGTTAAATACATAGATAAAAAACCATTAAGACACATATATTACAAGACATAGACCAAAGAGTGAAACACATTAAAATCATTTATACCAAATCAATGCCATTTTAAAAATTGTAGTTTATAATTGACAGGGTAGGACTTCTGGAAGAGATCGGTCTTTAATTCGCTTTTAAATTGTAACAGTTCATTTCACTGTCAGAGCTCTTCTGGCAAGTCATTCCACAATCTTAGGGCAGCCAATGAAAAAGTCATCTGGGGGACAGTCGCCAGTCGGGTTCTGGTTGATAGGAGTAAACATTATCCAGAGCACCCAAGCGTCCGGGGCAGATTGTACAAGAATGTATGGTTCACGTTATGAAGTCATTCTGATTTAAATTAAAGAGAAAACATATAGTCAGAATGGAAAGGTGGCTAACTCTCCATGCCCTGAAGCAGTCATGTGTCCAGTAAGTGTGCCCCTTCCAAAAGTTGGAGGACCTAAAGATGGTACTGTATGCACTGGTAACCTCAAGGTTGGACTTCTGCTGTGTGCTTTACACTGTACTACTTCTTTACCAAGTTTGGAAAATCCAATTAGTTCAAGCCAGATTGGTTACAGAAACATCCCAGAGTGAGCACATCACACCTACAGGATTATGTTCTCCCGTACAATCCACCCCGAACACTGAGGCCCTTCGGGGGGGTAGCTACTCCAACCAGTCAGAATCCAACTGACAACCGTCACCCAGAGGACCTTTTCATCAGCCACCCAAGACTGTGGAACAACCTGCCAGAAGAGCTCCGACAGCTAAATGAGCTGTCAAAAGACACAACTTAAGATCTATCTCTTCCAGCAGGCCTACCCAGTCAGTTTTAATCATGAATTTTAATCTTACATTTTATTAGTATTTTAGTAGTGTTATATTTTATCTGTGTTTTCACCATGTTTATCCTGCCTTGAGCCACAAGGAGAGATGGGTAACAAATACATCATCATCATCATCCCTACCAGAGTCTCACAGTGGCATAGCTTTGAGCTGACTTCTCCCTCCATGCCATCATTCAAATTAGAGAAGTTCCATAATTGTGGTGTGCATCTGTGCAAATTGCTTTTGCCTTCCTACATTGTGAAGGTTCATATCCTGACAACCAGGCCATATACATTACTATCATCATTTCCAGTCTTCCCACATTGCATAGTTTGAAGAATTTAACTAAGCATGTCTGTTGATGATGCCAGGTATAATAGTATGGGATTGACGGGAGGAAAGATTCTCCTAATCGCTTTCAAGGGTAAATGGCAAGAAAGTGCTCACGATTCATTGTGCTTTTAATGCTGAGTACCAACGCAGATGTGACACAGAGCTCTGTTCTCAAATTCTAAAACAAGCTGTAAAACAAGGTTTATCTATAAACATCATTAGCCCAGTACAGAGTCAACTTGTTATTCGTTCTGAATAAGACAATTGCAGTATTGGTTTGGAGAGGATATTGCTGAACCCTTCTTCCCCCAATAATAAATTATTGCTTTAAAAAGTGAGAGATCACATCACACATTTCCAATATCATTTTGTTTTGGCCCCAAGTCTGTCTTCTGATATGGTGTCAGACTTCCCTCCCAATAATATGTTTGCTAGGGAACTGGTTTAAGAAAACAGTAGAGACTAACATGACCATGTCTTTGAATATAGAATAAATAGTACAGTGCTTTACATTTAAAATCCTTCATTTTTAGGGATGAACTGGAGAGTGTTTTCTGGAGCATGAAGGAAGAATTTTACCGCATCCGCACATTAGCAAAAGCACAGACAGACCAGCTGAGTAAATTTAACATACGAAGAGAACCTGCAACTGGTATTGTTTTACTGCATATCTTCTTGTGTGATCTTGCTTTTTCAACTGAATGCTATGTGTTGTTGTTGTTGTTGTTTTACTATGTCACTTATTTGTGTCTTGCCCTTTTCTGTTGTATCATGTAGTGCTCTAGAATTATGGAATAATCCCACATGACATTTATCCTACATGAAACTAAAACATATGTTGAGATTTGAACTCACTAGGAAGGAAGCTAGTCCTTGCGCCTTGCTCTATCTGTTTTGATCTGTCTACCTGCAAGCAGTACTTGGAAGCATTACTTGTGGATCAAAGCTTCTGGGAATTGAAGTTCCAGAAATGAATTTTTGCAAGCTCTGTTTTTAGCACAGTAAGAATTCTTGCTTCGCTTCGCAAGCGAATGCTGTAGTCACACTCACCCTGCCCCATTTGCTGTACAGGAATTGTATTCATGCAAGAAAAGAGAGAAAAAACACGATGAGTAGTGCTGACCTGTAGTTATTTTGCTAAAAGCAAACATATATTGGGATCTGTAAATCTGGTGTTACTCATGGTATGGAAAGCATCCATATCAAAGAGCCTTTTTGTGCCTGCGATGTGTTTTGCAGCCTTCAAGAGACACATCTTGAAACATAAAGCTATGGTCACAGAGCACAACCTGAAATGTTCAGTTTTGGTTGGAATAAGAAAGGCAACAGTACCAGTCTGTACTGTTCATTCCTTTCAGCAGCACTTGCGCAATAATCTGAATGAATTGCATGCGTGTGAACAATTTTGGTTTGGAGATGAATACTATTTAATCTCTTTCAAATCCTTCTGTCAATCAGAAGGATAATGTCTGTTAGATAAGACTATGGACTATCTAATCCATAATGCCACACCAGCAACTGGTTATAGGAGACTCACAGTTCTGGGTCCCAACTGCTTAATTTGATTAAATTCTGTTGTATCGTATTTCCTACTATTTAACAGCAAGTGCACATAGCTTCTGATATCAATATGTTTATAGCTGACTTTAAAAAATATTGCAGTTTAGTAATGACTTACATAGATATTTCATTCTGTGGCATCCATAAATTAAGACTTTCACGTTGTTGTGAGGGCTTATAAGGTGTTAACTTATGGTTGGCTATACAGTACCCGCTCGTATTCTGTACCGAGCAAAAAGCCAAATTTGACCTCAGTTCATTCTATAATACACTTACGTGCTTGACTATGTGAAAGCCTGTTAAATGATTTGCACTCAGTCCCACTGACTCAAATATTGGCCAAATCTGATAGGGCTTTTGGAGATTATAGGATGAAATATAGTTTTGACCAAAGTTTACCTATCTCTGGGTAAATATATTCTTGGATTGGGCCATTAAATGTTACAAAATGGGTACTTACCACACCTGGTGAGACCATCAGAAGAGTGACTCCCAACATGACAGTCTGTAAAACTTTTGTATAGGACTTCAACATAAATTTGTTATTTTCATTTTTTTTAATCCCTGCAGTTAGATTTAACCACACAACCATGTTTTGTAAACACAGCTTACACATACTATATCAATATACCTACCAGGCTAAAACTCTGTGCTGATTTACTTTTTGAACCTTCTGATATTCATGTGCTGCAATTAGTTTTCATTATTTCCCAAATAGAATAATGCTTCAAATCACATGGTTTCTTCTCTACATGCTACATGCAAGCATTCGTGTTTTTGTTGCTGCTGTTTATTGTAACTACTGATTTGGTCAAACTTCCTTGTATTTTAGCTACAATATTGTAGTATTGTCTAGTACAGGAAGAAGTCCGTGGATGTGACACTGTAGGTTACTGCACAGGCTGGCACCCACACTAGTAATGCCAATGGGTTGGACTGGATTGTTTTGGCAGTCTTGCAAGCTGAAATGGCTGCCAAGCCAAATCTTCTCCCTTTTGTATCTCTGCTTCAGAGGACGGCCATCATCATAATTATTCTGTCTTCAAGTTGGTATACGGCCTGCAGTAGAAGAGGCTTGGAAAAAGGCATCTTGCAGTCATTTTAGTACTGCACCCTGCAAAGAGAGTAAAACCGATTACAATTTCTAGACAAGGGGCGGATAACCCTTTGGCCTCCAGATATTTTGAGTTGCAATCCCCTCAGCCTAAAAACGTAAACCAATTATTTATCATTCCTTAACCAGTAGCACTTCATTAGACGTTGCTAAAGAACTACTCATAGGAGGTCTCTCCCCACATCTCTCCTGCATGGGGTAGGGCCATGATCTTTCTGTATTTATATTAAAAGCCACATCCTGAAAAAGTGGTTATCTAATTCAGGGTTAGACAACATAAGCCTTCCCAAGTATTGTTGGATTACAGCTCCCATCACTCCTAACCAACATACAAAGTGATGAAAAATGATGAGTCTAGAATACAGCAGCACCTGAAAGACCATTTGTTCATCATCTCTGGGCTATTAAAAGAAAGGCTTGGGTGATGGAGGCACAAAAGCATGTATATTTGGTTCTATAGAAGAGCTCCAGAAAATGAGAAATCATGGGTTTTCATTGATTTATTTATCGTGTCAGGAGTGAACCAAACAGTTGTATTGCATTAAAACAAACAAACAAAACACAAAGTTTGCAGACTTGGCATTCTATTAAATGTCCTTTGACCAGTAGCTGGCCACTTGGAGTGCCTCTGGTGTTGCCATAAGAAGGTCCTCCATTGTGCTTGTAGCAGGGCTCAGGTTGCATTGTAGTAGGTGGTCTGTGGTTTGCTCTTCTCCACACTTGTATGTCGTGGATGGGGGTAGGAATTTCATTGAAGAGTGGGTTTTCATTGAAGAGTCCTGTCATCCTGTGATGTCAAGACATGCCAAGATTTGGGGAGTGGGACAGCTTCTATTATATATATATATACAGTTGGTTGATCCTTTCATTTGTCTGGTGCTATCTGCCTTGGATGGAAGTAGAAATTGTATAGTTTTTCAGGTGTATTTAGATTGCAACTCCCAGCAGCCCCAAGTGGTAGGGGATGCTAGCAGTTGTAGCCCAACAACACACCAAGCACCGTGTGTGTCCCAGCCCATTTTGTATATCCTTTAACCCTTTCCTTGTGATCTGCTTTTACAGAAATTGCATTCTCCAAGCCTATCCAATGCACTGATGAACAAGCAGATGATGTATGCAGTCCTTGGGTGAAAAGGGGCATAAACACGGACATGCCACACTTCGCATCCATCACAGAGAGAGAACTTGGCCAAGAGGAAGAGGAAAACTCAGTGGAATCGCTCTCAAAGCTGAATGTGAAGTTTCCCCCTACAGAGAGAGACACCACTTTCTTAGAGAGTACCACAGATACTCCTCCAATTCCATGTATCCCAGGGACTGAAGCCTTACTTCAGGTGAATACGGACCTTGCAGACCAGGACGTGAACTTCAGTGAGATGACATGTAACAGGTTTGAGGAGCTTGGCCCTCACACTGCCACTCCAGCAGTGCATAATCCAGCATCTACCAACATAGCCAAAGCTTCAGCCCAAGCAAATGCACACATCCAGACTCCAGTGGACAAAACTCTGTGTTTTAAAGTACCCTTTTTATACAGCTATGGAACCACAGCCTTCTCAAAACAAGATGACTCTGAAATAAACTTTCCTGCCTTAGAAGCAAATGAAGTAACAGCTGGAACACCTCAACAGGTATCTGGGTTTTTTTTTTAAGAATAGCAATAATTATATTAGTGCATAATTATTCTGCAAGCTGTAAAATTGAGCATGTTGTGGAAGATACCAAACATATCACTTTGCTTAATATATATACAATACTAATTCAAAACATTTCCATTAGCCCAAGTGCCTAACTCTCATTGTGCCACCATCTTAAACTTGCCATTTACTCTGTAACTGTAGCTCATATTCCCAGTTTTGAGCCTTTATTTGCTGAGGTAGCATGATGAAGAATTTGGGGGCCTTTAGAATGAAGAATTTGTTCTACAATTCACATGAACCACATCGAGTCTAGCCAATAATAAGGGAATGAGGCAATTTTACTCTCTCCCCCCCAAAAAAAACCCCTACTAAATCAAATATTCTTCCTTCCTTCCCTCTCAAATTCTAATTCACTTATCCTTGCTTTGTATGTGAGGATTTCTGAGAGTACATCATCCTTACACATTGCTTGTATGTGGCTTTGCCTTCCACAGACATTCCTGCCCAGCTTTCTCTGATGTTTGATGTTTTTGCAGCTGTATGTGTAGAAAGGAGATGAATGCACAGAATTTGCTGAAGCTATAGCAAGCAGAAATGCTAGAGAATGAATCCACTTTAAATCTGGTTTCTGCCTCCTGCAGAATTCTGGGGTTTGTAGTTTAGTGAGGCTATTAAAGGCTCCTCCCTGCAAGAAGCAGCAACTGGATTTAAAGTGGATTCATTCTCTAGTGTGATGAAGTAGTGAGTTGTTTTTTCTCCTGCCCCCTTTCACAGTAAGATTTGGCTGGGTTATGTGGATCTCTTCCCACATTCCATAGATCAGTGGTAAAGAGCACAAGTTAACTTTGTTGTCATTTCTCCAATTAAAAGCAGGTAATGGAAAAATTGGGACCCCCTGATGGCGAAGCAGGTTAAACTGCTGAGCCGCTGAACTTGCTGACCAAGGTCAGTGGTTCAAATCCTTGGGATGTGGTGAACTCCTAGTTCATGCCAACCTAGCACTTAGAAAACATGCAAGTGTGAGTAGATCAATAGGTACCACGTCTGCGAGAAGGTAATGGTGTGACATCCAATCATGGTGGCCACATGACCTTGGAGGTGTCTACAGACAACGCCGGCTCTTCATGAGTACCACCCCCCAGAGTCGGACATGACTAGACTTGACGTCAGGGGAAACCTTTACATTTACCTTATTTGAAAAATTGTAAATGTTTAAAAAGATCTTGGGAGAACTGCTTCCATTCAGAACAGGTAGGAGTGAACTAGATGTAAGTTGGAATAGGGCAGCTTTCTGCCTTACTAAATCCTGTGGTGCATAACGAGTTTCATGATGATGAGGTTTGAATTCTAGCCAGTAGCCACTGTAGGTGTAATCCAGCACTGTAACCACTATAGTTATATATGCAATCAAATATTATAGCACCTTTATTTATTTATTTATTTAACTTCATTTTTACCCCATCTTTCTCACTTGAAGGGACTCAAGGCAGCTTACAATTCCAGCAAAAATTAAATGCCGGTAAAAACCAGTACGAACTATAAAAATTAAACTGTTAAAAACGATTAACACTAAGAAATAATAAAATACATCTGTATACACATTTTAAAAGCATATAAAGTACATACAGTAGTTCAATTCATCCATAACCCTGCTCAATATCCTTACCACCTTTGGGACTAAGAATTTGGTAGCATTGGATTTCATGGTCTTACGTTGTGTACTTCATCAGGTGCAGTCTACAACTGGAGCTTCTGTCTCCATTGCATGCCATTAGGGTCCAAGGCAACATCAGAACGTCTGCCTTATCAAATAAACATTTAGATCAAACACAAAACAGTTATTTGACTTGTAGGGTTTGTGACACATAAAATCAATACGTACTGATGGCAGTTTCAGTCCAGACATATTTTAACTTGAATTTAATCTTCACATGTTGGTACATCTATAAACAGATAGTGCTTATGACTTCCAGATGATTAAGTGTGTATGCACTGTGTATGGATTTCAGATTGCTTTAATTCAGTTAATCTTTTCACCTTAGAAAAAAGGTGATCTAATATTTTCTGCAGCTACAGAATGAAATGATACATTTAATCTAAGATCTGACTTTTTTTAAAAAAAAACCCTCATAACCTCTGAGGATGCCTGCCATAGATGTGGGTGAAATGTCAGGAGAAAATGCTTCTGGGACATGGCCATACAGCCTGGAAAACCCACAGTGATTCCAGCTTTTGACAAAATCAAAAAATATAATCTTAAATTTCTAAGTCATCAGTTATTTCTATAAACTGACATGTTTAGGAAATCCCTCAATACATTTGCAGTGGCACTCCTGTCATTTAAAACGACTAACCCTGCTGAAAACAAATGAATTAATAAGCAAATTGGTGCGAGTATTATATGGAGTATTATCGTGAAGGACCAGCACTATTTTTGGTGTCATGGCTTCTTGTCTACAATTTAAAAGATTTTGTAAGGTACACTTCCACATTTTACCCCATTTCACAAACTGGCACTTAATTTTAAACTCATTTGCTTAAATGCTTAATTTTGTCTTTATTCAGTTTTATTCTGAAATGAAATAAGGACCTCTACATTGGTAGACACAACTGATTACATATTTCATACCCGACTTAGTTTATTTTCCAAGCTAGGCTTTAGCTTTCTGCACTGAATTATTTGATGACTAACCAGTTTTTGTTTTGCATCCCATCAGATTCTGAATTGGGTTGGATCAAAACAAATTAAACTATTTCTTCTATTACTAGTAAGATTCCCGTGGTGTTGCAAAGCATCCACTCTATTACTTGTTACTTTCCCTTTTCTCCAATATGTCTCCTGCTTGTTCTTTTAACTAGTCTGTGTATTCATTTCTCAATAGATGGCACCCTGCATTGTATATTAAAGCATGTGAAACAGCTGATATGCGATTGCAGGTTGATAGAGAAATATGCAGCTTTTAAAAGTACAGGAAAATTGGTGTTGAACTGCCGCAGCGTTTGAGGCTTGAAGCTAGAAGATTTTATATTCTTGAAATAAATTACAAGAAGCATAGGAGGGTACATATTCTGAAATGTGAATGGCCAGTACTACAATTCAGTGGCAGCCAGGAAGTCTTGATATTTTAAGTGTTTACGTTTGGAAAGAAAACTGGCAACTGAAAATAGTTCCAATATTTGTTAGTTGTATGCAGGAAGGAATGGAGAACATAAGGCCTCTGATTAAAATTGTACGTCTTATCCAGAAACTTCAGCAGAAGAAGCCAATGTGATTTTAGAAGCCATTAAATATACGACTGCATATGTTTGCCTAAATATTTTGCTACCTTCACCATGCTCTCTAAATATATGCATGCTTTTTTAATGTATGAAGATGGAGGCTTCGTGTTAATGGATTGACACCTCAGTACATCAGGTCAAGTTAATGAAAAATAGAAGGGTGAATAATTTGATTATAATATATAATAATGATAAACCTTTATTTATATTCCACTCCCTCTGCATCCATAGTCTTTTCTTTTAATACAGTAGGGAAAATACGAGAAGTCCGTGTGAAATAAGGATTTCCTGGGGATGTGAAAAGGGACTTGACCCTGTTACAGGGGCCTCTTCCACACAGCTGAATAAAATCCCACATTATCTGTTTTGAACAGTGTGGACTCAGATAACTCAGTTCAAAGCAGAAATGGTGGGATTTTCTGCCTTGATATTCTAGGTTATATACCTGTGTGGAAGGGCCTTGGGAGAGGCAAAATTAGTATGCCAGAAGAGGCTTCCACTGATGCTCATATGCCCTTATGAACCATAATGCTGGTCTATATTGCTGATTTCCATGCCTGATGTATCGTCCTCTCCACAACCACCACTTCTCTGGCTAGAGAGAGGCATTCCGCCATGTATTTACTACACATCTTGGCAAAGATGAGAAGAAACATAAATGCAGTGTAATTGACATCTATTAAGTCATTAGCACTCTGATTCTCCATTGATTTAGTAAATTTGGCTCTTGCAGTCACTGAATAGAACAAATTTGGTTGCAGCTTCTTTAGCATATGGACTGAAACCTCTTCCACTGAAAATGAGAATGTAGAATGAGATGAGAATCTAGACTGAAATGAAGGATTAAGTCGTTGAAGCATCCATGTATTCTGTGTCGTTCAAGGATCTGGTTTAGCAATCAAATTGATTCAGGGTGAGAAAAGGAATTATTTTGAGAGAAATTGTGCATGGCTGTAAAATGAATGTGTGTAGTACCAGTTCAGCGAAACACTTCAAAATTTCTTTCTGTTTGGAATCATCTTTGTGTATAATGATTGATCTTTTAGAGTTATAACACTCCTTTTACACCACTAGGCCTCACCATTTGGCTGACAATTGAAAATTCTGCCACCATTTTTTTAAAAGAAAAAGCGAGAGAATAGCTAAGGCTACATGCATCAGCTACAGCATTAATTTAGTCGCTGGCACGGGTACATGTTAATCAGTGAGCTACAGTTTAAGGACATGCTTGTTTGTTTTCAAGAGTTGCGGTGTGCTACTGAAATAGAAAATACTAAAGATGGCTTTTCCTTTTAATGATGAGTGAGTTGTCATTTTGTTGGTTAAGTTGTAAGCTATTTTATGTTTCCTTGAATATCTCAAAACATGGAAGTTGCGGTAGTATGAAATTTTGTTTACTGGATTAATCTGTCAGGTAAAAGCAGATAATTAATTGGTTGAAAACTCCAAAACCTTGGGCATACATACAACTCCATCCAAAAGGCACAACTGTCAACATAGATCTAAAGCCTGTATTAGTCTATAGAAAAAAATATATTTAAAAATCATGAAGAAATGCATTGTTAGACAAGACAATCTTGCAATAGGAGTTGAATAAATGGGATCTGTTTTATTGTTATGTTTATATATGGTATTGAATTTTGCCAGGAGTTGTAAGCTGCCTTGAGTCCCCTCCAGGGTGAGAAAGCTGATGAGATAAATGAGAAATTTACAGTAAAATCCCTTATATACCTACTCAAAAATAAGGCCCACTGAAATCAATGATTTAACCTCCTGATAAGTGAGAATGCGGTTTGACTCCAGACTAAAATGCAGTGAGTAAAGTTGTTAAAGTGTGTGCTTAAATCAAGAAAATACAGCAGTGGCAGGAATATTACAGCCATGTAATCATGCCTACTATTATTGTTACTAAAACTGCCACTTTAAATCAAGGCAGAGTTGCAAATAAGTAATTAAAAGTACACTTCTGTAGTGATAGTTGAAATATGCATCAGTGCCTAGACACATTTCTGAAGCAATTTACACCAACAAAAGGTAGTCTGTTTCTTAGAACTTGGATGTAATTACATCTAGTTAGCTTATGTTTTGTGCGGATTGATGACTGACCACAGTAAAAACATCTACAGACCAAAGTCTGCTGAAGCCTTTGGACAAATATTAACTATCATTTAGAGAGAGAATGAACTTCTAAAGCACTCGCCACTCTTTTAAATGAATAACTGCGTATCAGAGTTTTTGAGGTTTTGAAATATATGAATGGCTTGTCGATGAAGTGCTTACAGACACATATCAAAGAAACTTCCGAACACAGTTTGCTTTGTCTAGCCTCAAATCTCCTTTGCTCGCCTGCCTTCCCAACTTAGTACTGAGATATTTGTCCTAAGATAAAGTCTCCACATAAACTAAAGTAACTGTGAAAATTTGTCACTTGCCATCTGCCCTTTTCTCCTCTTCCCAGATTATTTCCCTCTATTTTAGTGCCTTTCAAAATGTGTACTGACTCACGTTTAGAAAGCAAGGGACCCAATCTTTGGAAGACCGAGCAAATACTTCCCCATCGAAACATTTGCTTTGACAAAATAAGAATTGCAACAAAATAATAAGCAATTATCCCTTGAGTGCTACAAGTCAGAAAAAACAATAACTAAGTATCCTAGGAGAAAAAAAATCCATTGATGTACATTTAACCCCTGAATTATAGATAATATATTTTCACCTGGGTTCATCAAATTCTGACTCCATGAATTAAACTGATCTTACCTTGGCTGACAATTTTGGTAATCAAACTATTGATGTACTGTATATTTAAGATATTAATGTGTTTCAAACAGGGGTGCCATTTGAGACATAGTTGATAGATCCTTAATATATTTTGACATACAGTAGAATATAAAGTGTAGCATATGTATGTACAGAGCTAAATTACAACCAAGAAATGCCTCCGTTGATAATAACTTTTAAAATGCAAATATTTTATGGTCTGAATCAAGTGGTTACTCTCAATTGGGGTAGGTTCTTTGAATTGATGGATTTTACATAAATATTGATTTCTCAAATTTTCCTCAATTTAGTGAGTCTATGCTATTTAGGACTAGTAGGTAAATGCTGCCGTTTGTGTTCATCACTCCTTTGAGATTATAAATAAAGAGCAAAGCTTCAACAATTAGACTAAGTTACTGTATTTTGTTACTATTTTGCTCTACAATGTTTGTCTATCATCCAACCGGCATGTCCTTGGGGCAGTTTACAAAAAGGATATTGGGATGACTATATTTGCTATATGATTACCAAAACCAAAACACTCTCTAGCCAGTGGAGAGAAAAAATAGCATGTACTTTATATAAAGCACTGACTTTTCATTCCACTTCTTACAGCCACACTGGAAACCATATCACTCTGAAGACAGTGACTTATTGACATTTGCTTCTGAAAACCCAGAACTCAATCAGCCTGAAATATGTGAATTCTGTCAGAAAGTTTTCCCACCATCTCTTACATCCAAGGAGGATTTTTTGAGGCATCTGAATTCACACTTCAACTGAAGTCTTAGTGTCACTGGAGCACAGATAAGTTTTATTTAAATCGAAACTTTATAGTTACTGTACTTGGTTTCAGTACATATAGTCATATCAGAAGGGAAGGCTACATTTAGAACAGAATTGATCCGGATCCATATGGCTCACTTTAGTATGATTAAAGCCAATGTTTAAGGCGTAAAAGGAGACCGTGTGGAAACCTCACTCCCATCCATGTGTTCTTCTGAAAAGCTTGGTTGGGGTCAAAGAAGCTGGAGCTTGTGGACATCCTGTATGAAAAGAAGAACTCTGCGAACTCTTAGTTGATTCAAAACTGGAGTTGGTAACTCTAGAACTATTGTGTTTTTGACTTTGAACATGTTTTACACTTTTGTAACCTTTGATTGTAACGTAACGTTCTTAATTACTTGTGTAGGACCAAGTCCTATTTATTTTGGTATCCAGCTTCAATAATGCATGGATTGTGATATAGGCCACAGATGAAGCACTTAACTGGAATCTGGTTCTTTGTGGAGTTCAATGTGTTGGAATTCATTTCCCATGTGTTGGAATAGTAGGAGAATTCCAGGAGCACATTCATCATGACTGCCACTAACAGATGACCTGACACCACATATAAATTCATTTAAGCATGGGGTATATGCATGGAATATGCATTACCTATGGCTCCCTGGTGGCACAGCAGGTTAAACCACTGAGGTGCTGAACTTTCTGACCAAAAGGCTGGTGGTTCGAATCCAAGGAGCGGGGTGAGCTCCCGCTGTTAGCCCCAGCCTCTGCCAACCTAGCAGTTTGAACACATGCAAATGTGAGAATAGGTACAGCTTCTGTGGGAACTTCATGGTGCTCCATGCAGTCTTGTTGGCCACATGACCTTGGAGGCGCCTATGGAGAATGCCGGGTCTTCGGCTTAGAAATTGAGATGAGCAACACCCCCCAGTGTCTCACATTACTAGACTTAATGTCAGGGGAAACCTTTACCTATACTTTACCTGCAGCCCACATAACTCAGGATAAATTAAATAAAGCATTATCTAGGACATAAATTTGTAGTTGGCCGACTCTAGTTTCACCTCTAGTATGTGTGTGTCCAAGTCACATGTCAACTTAGAGTGAACCAATGTTGTTTTTACCAGTTCCTTTCTTTGAAATATAGCATACAAATACATGGTTTTCACACATGAAAATAATCTTGCTTAAATAATATTTCTACCATAATAAAACTAGTACTAGGAGTCTGTATTCCAAAAAAACTAAAATCTAGATGCTATTATTCAAGGCCAGCGCGAAATATCCACATGAAACTCTGAAGTTATGTTCATTTTCTATTGAATTTGCACAACTCATGTACATTTTCTCTTCTCTTTTGCTCTCCTACGTCCCACTCTTGCAGAAAACCCAGGTATAAGGAGAAGCATAGATAGTAAGCATCCTGCCCTGTAATTTGTGTATTGTTATGCATTTGTGGCATTTGTCAGGCTATGCTGCTGAATGCAAAGAACGTATATGATCTGCTGTTCATCCTTTAAAGTTCAAAACTGTCTGTACACAGACGATCTGTTTCTGAATTTCCCTCTCTTGGTCAGAGAGATCTCCACTGTGCAACATATTTGATAAATACATTGCTGAGTTTCAATATAGTAGCATGACTATGCAAATTTTTAAAATGAGAGTTCGTAGGTCAGTGGCAAAGCTCATTCTTTACAGAAACTTCACTCCCTCCTATTTTAAGGCAACATTGGAGAGCTTCTATCGGGGTTTTTTTTTCTGTGTCAGGAACGACTTGATCAAGTCGCTTCTGGTGTGAGAGAATTGGCCATCTGTAAGGACGTTGCCCAGGGGACGCCCGGATATTTTATCATCCTGTGGGAGGCTTCATGTCCCTGCATGGAAACTGGAGCTGACAGACGAAGCTCACCCCGCTCCCTGCATTGGAACCACCGACCTTTAACCCATTGTGCCACCAGGGGCTCCTGCCTGTCAGTGTAAACTGATTAAGGTAGACCAATGGCCTAATTCATTGTGGAACAGTTTGTTGTTCCTATACCTTAACAGTGGTTCACTGTGGTTTGTTTCCAGCCCCACCCTCCTGTGGATACTAAAATTGGTGGAGGCTCAAATTCCATTATATATGATGGCATAGTACAATGGCATCCATTATATAAAATGGCAAACCACTCAAATCCATGATGTTGACATCCTGAAGATCTGTGAAATGGTGGGAGGTTACATCAAGATATGCCTACACATCAGCATAATGTTTGACATGCAACAAGTTTAAGATTTGTTTTGGAGGTTTTTTTTCCTCCAAATTCATATTTCCACATCATAAATTGATTGAATTTGTGAATGTGAAACCTGTGCATATGGAGGAGCAATTGCACTTGCTCTCCAAACATGACACACCTCTAATGTTTCAGAAAGTCTGCTTGCCCTCCTTCCACCTATATCTTTACTGCTGCCGAATCTCCCTCCCTTCAGCTTTGACCTATGCAGAGAAGAATGGAAGCCTGTGCTAATGACAGCCCCTATAATTCAAGAAGGAGAAAGTGTTATGGCTTTGGACTACTGAACAAGAAAAGGAGGATAGAACAACCTCCTGAAAAGTCAGTAATTGAAGGCCCCCATCTAGTCATATTTGTGGACTACGAGCAAAAGAGCCATAGCATAATGTTGTTTTTTCATGTCAGGAGCAACTTGAGAAACTGCAAGTCACTTCTGGTGTGAGAGAATTGGCTATTTGCAAGGATGTTGCCCAGGGGGTGCCTGGATGTTTTACCATCCTGCAGGAGGCTTCTCTCATGTCCCTGCATGAGAAGCTGTAGCTGACAGATGTGAGCTCCCCCAGTTTTGAACCATCCACCTTTCGAGCAGCCATTCTGCCGGCACAAAGATTTAACCCATTGCACCACTGGGAGCTCCAGCATAATGGTAGACAGCATGCTTTGCATCAAGTTCAGTGTCCAACAAGAAACAAGGAAGTCATCTGCCTGAAACCTTAAGAGTGCTGGCTAGACCTGTGTACATTACACATCTTATTAAGATAAGAGCATTCAATTAGTCTTAAGGAGCAACTGGTGGCCCTGGATACTAATGATATACATAACAAGATACAAGCAGCCACTATGGTAGGTATGGTATAAACATCATAGCATTTAGCTTTATTGGAGTTTGGGGGTATGGTTTTATATACACATATGTAAAAATATTGTGTGTTTTTTTTAAAAAACTCCAGCGTAGTTAAGATACATTTTCAGTCCTGAAAGGTTTTACAGTATTCGTTTTTCCTGGCACACCAAATTGTAGTATTTTGAAGTCTATATTTGCAACATGGATAATCTTGGGGTTTCATTCTACTGTTTTTATCCTAGATGTAATAACTGTACAGTAATGAGTTATAATTAATCGTCTCTCTATGCTGTTAATTTCTTCGCTGTCTCAAAATGTCTGCTATTACACGAAATGCCCATTTCACAAGTCATAAAGGGCAGAGGAGGGATGCCTTGCATAATGTTTAACTCATTTGACTATACGCACACACGTCTCTCTACAACTTTGGTTACAACCTCTCATCTGTCTTTGACAAGCTGTTAACTGCCTTTCCACTAAAATAAATGGTTCTGTGCAGGGTTTTGTCTCTAGTGTGACCCGGAATGTGTGTTTTGTTTCACCATGCAAACCATTTACAAATGCATATGTACCATTCGAGGGTCTTGGGATATCACTTTAGGTTTACTTCCAAATTATACCCTAGAAGTGCTTTGGAAAAAGAAGGAACTGTATTTCTTAAAAGTAGTCCCTGTGATCCTGAATTTCTTAAGTGTGAGGTATGATAGCAATATAATAAAAATATGCTTTTTAAAAAAATGTATATTTGCATTGTCTGACTTTGCTCTTCTTGCATTCAATGATCAGGTTTTCCCCAGGCAGGAACATGCCATTCTATCTAATGGCATATTCAGGGAGGGACCTTGTATCTAGAAATGGTGCAAAACTGAACCTCTCAGTCCCCATCTACGCTGCCATATAAAATACTAGCTGAACCCGGCACGCGTTGCTGTGCCCTATTTTGGAGATGTGATTAAGTCTGAGTATGTAAGGGTTTGTAATGATGTTGTGTAGTATGGTGGATAGTAAAGTTAGGAAAGAGGTGAAGTAGGAAGGAAATGGAATGTAAGTGGGGTGGGCATACGTGTGTCTAATGTTTGTTTTTCTGTATTATTCTCTATCTATTTATCTGTCTGTGTCTATCTGTCTGTCTATCCCTGTCATTGTTTCTGTTGTATTAATTTGTGATCTTTATGTATTTCTCTCTCTCCCTGTGTTTATCATGTTCTGTCTCTCTCTCTCTCTGTCCTGGTCTGTATGTCTGTATCAATCTGTAGTAGTATGTGTCTCTGTATCTGTTTTTCATTCTTTCTCCATCATTTTTTTTCTCTCTCTGTCTAATTATCTTTATATCAGTTTTTTGTTTCTTTCCCTCTGTATTATTTTCTCTTTTTTTCTTTCTCTTTCTCTTTCTCTATCATGCTGTCTTTCATTCTGTTTATCATTCTCTCTCTCCCCGTCTCTGTCTCTATCATAGTATCTGTATAATTCTCTCTCTGTCTCTGTTTCTCTCTCTCCCTGTCTCTTTCTGTCGTTGATTAATCTTACCTTTTTCTTGGTGTCTTTCTCCCTGTATGTGGCTGTGGGGGGGGCTGTTTGAAGCAGATGGGAGGATGGGAGGAGGCAGCGGAGGGGGCGGAGGAAGCGGCCATGGCGGCGGTAGTTTGTGGCTGCTTTCGGAGAAGGCGTGGGCTGCTAGGGGACTACAGCTCCCAGAAGGCTTTGCGCGGCCATTGTGGCCTTTTTCCGGTGCTGTTTCCGCCCTTATTTGGAGTGAGCCGCGCGGAGCCCTCTGGGAGTTGTAGTCCCGTGGGTGTGCCGTTCTCCTCGGCGTTTAGTTGGCTCTCCTGTTGGAGGGTCGTGCGGGCGGGACCTTGGCGGCGTCCTCCCGGGATGTTGGTGTTGGGTGGCATGCGGCGTCCGTGCTGGTGTGGTCCGGGGGCCGCGTGGAGGATGTGGCTTCCTTGGTGTCAGGAATGTTTGGTAAGCGGTGGAGGAGGGGGGCATGGCGTTGGATGTTGCGCATGCGTGTTATTGTGATGGTTTTATGGCGGCCATGTTGTGTGTGGGGTTGTTTGCGCATGCGTGTCAATGTTGTTTTTTGGGGGATGTTTTGGGGGTGTTGTGTTGGTTTTTGGGGTGTTTTAGTGGGTGGGTGATGTACCTCGGGGTGGGGATGAGTGGCTCTGGGTTTTGTTGTGTGTGTGGGAAATGTAGTTTTGGCGTGCATTTGCCCCGTTGCACGACCACTTCCCTTTTTTATATATAGATAGATTATCTGCTTTGAACTGGGTTATATGGCAGTGTAGTGCAAAAACATGGCTGTGGAACCAAGCATTTGGGCAGTAAGCAGGACAAGAAATGAACACAGATTATGTGCAATTGTTATTTGATACTGGAATGGCCTGAACCATGCTTCTGGATCGTATGATGTTAATGTTTGTACTGATGTGTTTTTAATCCCATGTTTTAATGTAGCTACGTTTTATGATTTAATTGATAGTTTTATATTGTTGTTGGTTTTTTGTTAGGTTTTCATGTTTTCATTTAATTTTGCTGTGAATATGTTGGAAACCATTTTGAATTCCCCCCCCCCCCCAGGGCTGGGAAAAGCAGTATATAAATGAAAATAATAATAAGGATTATTTGATTGATAATCTAGATTATATGGCAGTGTAGAAGGGGCCTGAGAAACATGTGACTGCCCTGAGTCGTCATCGTCCCCGGGGGAGGGTGAGAAGGGCGGGGTACAAATATTTGAAAAAAATTTAAAATGTGACATGTATCCACATACGTTAGCATGGAGAGGTTAGCAATAGGCCTGGGTAGGTCCGTCGGAATGTTTCTAAAATCAGGGAAAAAATCGGATTACATTCACTTTTGAAATGGTTTTGAAGTGATGCAAGCAACCCGGAAGTGAATTTGCCATTTTGAAGCCACCATCACCATTTTCGGAAAGGAATTGGCAGATTTCCCTTACCTGGCCTTCACTTCCGTGCGGATTTCTTCCTTCCACGTGAGAACTGGGGTGAAAACCGCGTTCAACGGCAAGCAGACGGCACAGCACTAGCCTGCCTCCTCCTTCAGGCCCGTATTTCCTGATACCGATGGGCTCAATCACCATGCCACACACACATGCCATCCCACAGCCGACGCCAAGCGCCACGGTGCCGGCACTGGTCTCGATCTCCCTTGGGGAGTAGATCAGGGCCCTCGTCCTCTTCAACCTCCTTATTCTCTTCTTCTGCTGCACTATCCTGGAAGGTCGGGAGGGGGGCATGTTCTTTAAATACGGCTATCGTCCCGGTTCTCAGGTGCAGATTTCTTCCCCTGAGAACTGGAACGATAGCAATAATAATGGTATTAAAACTGCATGGAAAATACTTCAAAAGAGAGCACACAGTGTCTTGTCAAAGGCTTTCATGGCCGGAACCACTGGGTTGCTGTGAGGTTTTCCGGAATGAATGTCTATGTTCCAGAAGCATTCTCTCCTGACATTTCACCCACATCTATGGCAGGAACCTCACAACCTCTAAGGATGCCTGCCATAGATGTGGGTGAAATGTCAGGAGATAATGCTTCTGGACCATGACCATACATCCCGAAAAACTCACAGCAACCCAGAGCACACAGTCTTTCTAAAGTTCTAATGCACACCTGGCAGCTGATACTGAGAGTTATTAAAAGACCACACATTGTTGATTATTGGGTCTTTTATTTAAGGTTTAATTGCCAGGAAGAGGCATAAGAGCTTATGACACTTTTTTTTCTTCCAGGTACTGAAAAGAGGGGGCTTGGTTAAGATGCACCTCAATGTGGGGGTGGAAAAGTGTCTGTTGCTGCTTTGCTTCAAGAAGCAAAAGTTGAACCAGATCTGGTTATAGCGTTATGCAGAAATCTTAACTGCTCCTACACACCTGAGGAGTGAAGGTGGCATTTGCGTAGCAGGTCCCACTTTTGCATTTCTGGAAACCAAAGCTTTGTCAGGAGAGGCATGAACACAGTCTAGCTTCTGTGCTAGATCCCTTGCTTTCTTGGTAGGTTGCTTTTTGCACAGTTGAACAAACTACTTCTGAGGATTCCTTGCCATAAAAAGGCCATAAGGTGAGTTGAAGGCACTCAAAACAGAATAAAATGGTTACTACCTCTGATGCAGGAAGGGTGCTGGGATACCACAACACTCCCTGGCAACTTCCAGGCTTATCCATCCATTTATATTATATTTCTGAGAAGGAGAGGAACAATCTACTGGCAGAGAAATCTTTATATAAGTCTTCTCAGTGGAAGCATAGGCAGAAGGAAGGCCTGACATTCCCCATTCACTCTAGAAAAGAAGAGAAACTCATGTCGCCTCTACAATGTCCAGTTGGAGCCCTGCTGGTGCAATGGGTTAAACCCTTGTGCCATCAGTACTGCTGACTGATAGGTCAGCAGTTCGAGCTCCCTCTGTCAACTCCAGCTCCCCATGTGGGAGCCTCCCATAAAATAGTAACCCATCAAACATCAGACATACCCTACCCCTGTACACGCCCATTGTTTTTTTTAAAAAAATATTACATTTGGCCTTGCCATATTGTTTTTAAATCTCTTCTGCGTTGTTGCTTTTGTTTAGTTATATTATTTATTTATTTGTTCTTTCTTGCTTGTTTTTGTTGATGCATTGTTGTATTTGTATTTGATGGGCTTGGCCTCATGTAAGCCGCCCCGAGTCCCTTCGGGGAGATGATGGTGGGGTATAAATAAAGTATTATTATCCAGGCGTCCCCTGGGCAACGTCCTTGCAGACGGCCAATTCTCTCACACCAGAAGCGACTTGCAGTTTATCAAGTTGCTCCTGACATGGGAAAAAAACTGTCCAATTAATGCCATTTGACACCATTGAATTATCATGGCTCAAAGTTATAGAATCCTGAGAGTTGTACTTGCTGGGTTTTGTCCTTGACTGCACAAGTCTCCAGCCCTCAATTAGTAGTTAGCCTAGATCAGTGGTTCCCAAACTTTTTGGCCTACCGCCCCCTTTCCAGAAAAAAAATTACCGCCCCCCTAGAATTTTTAAAAAAATGTAATAGCAATTAAACAGAAAGATATATGTATTACAGTGGTTAACCTTTCTAATGCCGTGAGCCCTAAATAAGGTTCCTCATGTTGTGGTGAACCCATCCATATTTTCGTTGCTTCTTCATAAATAAAAAGCTGCTGGGATTTATAGTTCACCTACAATCAAAGAGCATTTTGAACTCCCAACAGCAATGGAATTGAACTAAACTTGAGCAATAGAGAATACTGGACCTTGGAAATTGGGAGCTGCTTGCATTTTCCTTTGTGCCACGGCCATCTTCCAGGAGGCGCCTGCAAACGCCGCAGCGACTCAGCGGGCATTTGCAGATGCGGAGGCTTTCCTTTTCCGCTGGACCAACTGGCAGGCACACACTCGCAAGCGCACGACCGTCTCAGCCTGCCAGTTGGAATCCCTGGGCAGGTGTTGCTTGGAAACCCCTTCCTCTCCTCAACATCGCCCACGACGCAATCCTGTATCGCCCCTTCCTTCCAAGGGACCTGTTGGATTGGAAGGGGCAATACAGGACTGCACCCTGGGTAGAGTTGAGGAGAGAAGGGGGGGGGGCGCTGCGGTTTCCAGACAGCGCCTGCACGGGATTTCCAACTGGCCGGTGCACACTTGCGAGTTGGAATCCCACCACCGCCCCCTTACAGGGCTTCAGTGCCCCCCAAATTCTCCTGAGCCTCCCACCACCCCCTTGGATTGCCTCATCGCCCACTAAGGGACAGTACCACCCACTTTGGGAACCACAGGCCTAGATAGATTAGAATGAGGGATTCCTTCCCCAAGTTCCCTTTGCATGCCTGTCTCAAGAAGATGTGTTGTCTTACTCATCCTGCATGCCACTATCTCCTCCCTCTTTGAATACTTAGCAATGTGATCTCTGGGTATTTTTATTGCCCTGGACTTGCCCTGCGGCCTGTCTCCATTTTTCTGGATCTCTCTTCTTTTGTTCTCCAGAGTGAGGATGCATCTTGCCATTCTCCAGGCAAGATGTAGCAGATATGGCTATTTTGTTTTTGGTTTTTTCTTTTCCTTGGAAGATAGCTCAGTGAAGCTAGTTAATTCCAAGAACCTTTTCTATCCAGAATGGATTTCTTTGGACTTCAATAGTCCAAAGAACTATGGAAGTTGTAGCACTTGCAATCCTGTTCCATCCTGTTGAATGGAGACTAATCCTAGCTCACTTGAGGCAAGCTTCTGCTGGTTATGAACTGTGCTTCTGGTACCCTGCTATATTTTTGAGGAATCACCCCCAAGTGAGGGTTATTTTTTAGCATAACAGCTCTTGATTCCTCTTCATATTTCTTTGAGGCACCACCACTTTGGGGCAGAGAAGGCTGAAATCAGCACAAAATTTATTTGACTTAAGCAATCCTTGTCCAAGTTTGGTGTCCTGGCGGTGGAGCCCTATTCTTGACCTGCATGTTCTCCCGCAGTGAGGGCATTGGCCTTGATCATTCGTGCCGCTTCAAATTCTACAGCACTGCTAGTCACAGCTGACCTCCAGCTAGAGCACTCAAAGGCCAGGGCTTCCCATTCTTGGTGTTTATGCCACAGTTTTTAAGGTTGGCTCTTCCGATTCCTTATAGTTGAGCTATGGTAGTGCGTACTGGGGCATTAATAGGAGAATGTGGATACGCCCTCAACTGAATGGTGGATAGGAATTATTTTTAAAAGAGGAAAAGAGCAGAACTTGGGGATATTGTGTGTGAGAGAGAGAGAGACAGAAAAGGCCGGGATGACACATTTTCCCGCCTCAGGTAAAGTGGGGTGCGTTCCTTCTACAGTGTAGATGCGCCCTTTATGCGTGGAGCTCTCTAAAGGAAGCAGGCAGCTGCGCGCGAGAGAGGGGGTTCCTTTTTTCCCCTGCGCGCGCGCAATTCCTCACGCGCACCTCCACCTTTTCCCTCCTTTCCTTCGCGCGCTCTCTCTCTCTCGCCTCTTTCCTCGCCAGCTGCTTGTCGCTCCCGTAATTAGCCTGTCGCCGCTCGTTAAAGGAGCGAGGGAAGCGCTCTGGTGACAAGATTCCGCTAGTTCGTGGCCGGGGGGCGGGGGTAGCGATGTTCGGAGGGGAATTTAAGCCCATTAATTGGAGGTCTCCGCTCTGTCCTTTTCTGGAGCCGGAGGTTCCCTCGGCGGTCTGTTTATTGCCACGCGCAGCTAGATCAGGCTTCGCTTTTTAAAAATTACTTTAGCCCGCCAAGGAGATCTCGATGACATTTGCTAAGGGCTGGGGGGTGCCTATAAGGGGGGGGGGGGTGTTGGATGAAGTAAGCCCTACCTGGCTCCAAAGTAAACACAAAGCGGGCAGGCTCGAGATTACAGCTCCAGAACATTGTAAGGATAGTTGAAAGAGGAGAAGAAGAAGGAAAGGAAGAGGAAAAGGAGCGAAGGAAGAAGAGGAAGGAGGAGAACAGGGGAGAAAGGAAAAAGGGGAAGGGAGGAGGATGAAGGAGAAAGAAAGGAGGAGGAGGAGGAAAGGGGAGTGGGAAGGACGAGGAGGAAGGAGAAGAAGAGCAGGGGGAGGAGGAAGAAAGGATGAAAAGAAGAGAAGGAAAGGGAGCAGGGAGAAGAGGAAGGAAATAGAGGAGAGGGAGAAGAGAAGAAGGGGAGGAGAAAAGTGGCAAAAGGAGGGAAAAGTGGAAAGGAGGAAGAAGAGAAGGGGAAGAAAGGGGAGTGGAAAGAAGAGAAGAACAGGAGGAAGGAGAAGAGCAGGAAGAGGAAGAAAGGATGAAAAAAGAGAAGGAAAGGGAGCAGGGGAAAGAAGGGGAGGAAGAATGGGGAGTGAGATTGGAAGAAGAAGGAGAAGAGATTGAAGAAAGAAGAGGAAGGAGAAAAGAGGAGGAAGAGGAGGAGAAGGGGAGGAAGGAAGGCGAGTGGGAAGAGGAGGAAGGAAAGGAAGGAAGAAGAGAGGAAGGAGAACGAGAAGAAGATGAGATTGAAGGAAGAGGAGGGAGAAAGAGGAGGAGAAGGGGAAAGGGGGTGAAGAAAGCGGAGTGGGAGGAGGAGGAAGGGGAAGAGGACGAAGGAAAGGAAGAAGAAAGGGGGAGGAGGAGAAGAGCAGGAGGGAGGAGAAAGAAGAAAAAGTGCTGGGGTGGGGAGGCTGAGGGTGTGTCTCTGTCTACACTGCAGAATGGAAGCAGTTTGGTAGTCGCACTTGACCCGCCAGTGTGATGGAATCGTGTCGTTGTCCAAGCCCTTGAGCCTCCTCTGTCCGGATACCAAGTCTTGAGCAGCGGCACTTCGAGCAGTGTCAAGGTGCCTTTATTCCCCAGTGTAGACGCACCTCCACCCCCACCCCCATCCATGGCCTTTCTGCCATTTTGGGGACACACGTGCACTGGCTTCCTTCTGCGACTCCTTCCAGGTTCCCTGGGCGGCGAGAGGAGGAGGAGGAGGCTGGGCTCCAAATGGCAAATGGCCTTGCATTTATTACAAGGGGAAAAGACAAACCCCGAAAAGGGGGAGAGGAGGAGGAGGAGGAGGAAGAGGAACCAGAGAGAAAGGGAAGGAGAGAGTGGCGGGGGGAGGAAGCAGCAGGCTGATTACGAGGTGTCAAAACTGCCAGGAGCAAGAAGGTGATAGCAATCAGGGGTGAGAAGAGTGCGGCATTCGTGCGGGGCAGCTAATTATCCGTCTCATTTGAGGCAGCCGCCGCGCTCGTCCGCCTGGCGAACGGTGACAGATTGGCGCGGAGGAGAAGGGAGGTGTGGAGGAGACAATGGGCCCGCGGATGGCGGGCGGGCGAGCGAGCGAGCAAGGCTGCTGCATGCTAATCAGGCCCGCTCGCGCCTCCTCCTCCTCCTCCCCAAACTCCACGGGCTTCGTGCTTGCTGTTGCACGCGGGGCTTTGGCTTGCGCGCGCGCACTCCCTTCCTTCCTTCGCTTGCCATCCCAGCCTTAATTAAAGCGGGAGGGGCTTTCTCAGGCCTGGGTGCGCTTCCACACACCAATTAGGACGGCTTTCAACCGGCTGGCGCTCCCTCTCTAGCCTAAGCCCGGCTGGCTTTCCCTTCCACTTGCCCTGAGCAGCATCCAAGCAGCCAACCCCATTCTCCTGCGCCTTCCAAAGGAGACCGACCGAGAGCATCAGGTTGAGGAGGTCCAAGCCAAGGAAGACCAGCCCAACCCCAAAGAAGGGTTCCTTCAACCCGCCAGAATGGCTGGAGTAGCTCAGATGGCAACAACTCAGGTGGAAGCTGCCGCTCTCTCTCCCTTGTATAGCCATGTGCCCAGGGATTGCTTGCTTACCCATAAATTACCATAAATTATTCCCATCCCGCTTGCTTTCCAGAGAACGGCCGCTCCTCAGAAAGGCTGAAATAAATGTCCTGGTTTGACAAAGTGATCAAGCTGTAATGAAACAGCCTAAAAGAGGAACCAGATCCCGTCTAATCATGGAAGGGAAGTTGGACAGCTCTTGTTAGTACTTGGCTGGGAAATAGCCACGGGTATCAGGTGATATGTATATTTCAGAGGAGGACACTGACAGAGGCATCACAGGGTCCTTCCAGGCAGGCCCTACGTCCCAGGGTTTGATCCCAGGTTTTCTGATTTAAACTGAATTATATGAGTCCACACTGCCAGATAATCCGGGATAAACTTGGGACCAGATCCTGAGATATAGTCTGGAAGGGCCCTGTGATGCTTCTGCTAGTGCCTTCATCTGAAATATACATAGCACCTGATACCAGCCGAGTACTAACAAGAGCCGGACCTGCTTAGCTTCCAAGATCAGAGGGAATCTGGGTCCTTTTAGAGTTAGACTATTTCATTACACCTTGATCCCTTATAATCCTGTTCAAAGCAGGTAATGTTGATTATCTGCTTTGATAATCTGGATTATATGACAGTGTAGAAGGGGCCTGAGTAGTATTCCTTACTTCGGAAATTCAAGAAATTCATGTTGTCGTCAATATATATCCACAGGCGAATTGAAGCACATACACACAAAATCATAACTTACATCCTCAAAATATCTGCTTAGTATCGTTTCAAAACCCCAGTAATTGCTTAAGGTAGACTAGTTAATATGCGATTTCTAAAAATTTCCATGTTAGGGTTGACAGCTTGTGTTACTTTTGAGGATGGTGGTATTGTAGGACTCAACATGTAGCAGAGCAGGGTCCCTGCCCCACAACACTCTCCGGAAGGAAGTGCATGCAGCTGGGATGTTTCTTTCCCTGAAGAAAGAGCTTCTTCCAAAGCCTTTGGCCTATCAAGAGAGGACCCCCCCCCCTTCCTCAAACTATCCATAGCAGCTGACTCATTTTCAGAAGCAGGGCTTCTTTGTGGACTACAGGCTTTGCTCACCATCACTGAACATCACTGTTGGTCTTCTGGGATAAGCTGGCTGCCAGCATCATCCATTTGGAAGGAATGCCTTCTGGCTAATAAGAAAAGTGTCTTTGGATGCATCTACAACGTAGAATGGATGCTGTTTGACACCCCTTTCACCGCCATGGCTCAATGCTATGGAATCAAAGTGCTGTCAAGTTGCATTTATCCAAAGTGCAGGTGCATCCTTTGCCTCCTTGTGAATCACCCAGCCTCATCTGGCTGTGTATAAATTATGAAATTGGATCTTAAAGGTCAGAAGGTGCAACAGGTTCTTCTTCTGGACCCCAAGTCTGTTAGAAATAGCAACCTTCTCAAGCCTACACTGGTTGTTATGTAGATAATTGCTTGCTGTATTGTATGTGTGTATTGGCTTGAAGTTTTACCTTAACCCCTTTGTTATGGGAGGGGCTGCAGACCATGTGATCAGAACAAGGCACTTTCAGAACTCAGACTCCATTTTAGTGTTTGCTTTAGACTTCAGTAGAGAGTAGACACAACCTGTATGCTTTTCGAAAACTGCAGGAACAGTACAGTTAAGAATTCAATAATAATAATAATAATCTTTATACCCTGCCACCATCTCCCCAAAGGGGACTAAAATATAATACAACACAGTAAAAGACAAAATACAAAACAAAATAAGATGTATGCTTGAAGACTTTGTTGGACTATGGACTATTGATTCCAAGAGAGATGCCCTGGTGTTACCTACGCAGAGAAACTACTTAAAATCCCCTTGTAACTGGATTCATAAGCCTATATGCTGTATACATGAAGCTTCCTGAGTAAACCAACTCTGTTACGGGTAAGGAAGACTGTTTATTTTGTCTGTTGAGAGCATGATTTAAAGGCAAATATATTTTAAGGGGGAGTAGATGTTTTGA
Source organism: Anolis apletophallus (assembly GCA_030556195.1). Lineage (NCBI taxonomy): Eukaryota > Metazoa > Chordata > Lepidosauria > Squamata > Anolidae > Anolis > Anolis apletophallus. The sequence goes on from JARBWK010000002.1 coordinate 149,169,841, forward strand.
GACAACTTCAACGAACACTTCTGAAACTCAGCTGAAAATATATGTTTTACGAATTGGCATGTCCCTAGCATTTCAAAGGCATACCTAGGTACATTTCTATAAAAATAGAAATAAATAAAGAAATAAATACCTAGGTACATCAGTTTAACAGCTGAGAGACCTCCTTGCCTTGCATGAATGCTGGTGAATGCCATTTTTCAAAAGGTTGTGACTTCTAACAAGATCATGCCTTTCCAGGTTATGAATCCCATTTCCCAAATGGTATTTTCCAAAAGGAAAAAAAGACTCCATACAGTACCCTACAATTGTTAGGGATGCCTTATGAAAGACAATATGCACACAATCCCAGGGTCAATTTTCTGTCCTCCTGACAAATGGCAAAAATACCAGAAATCTATTTCTGGGTTTGGTAAATGGGGATTTTAAAAATCTGAACAGTACAATTAACTCAGCAACCTACAGCTCCCCCCCAAAAGCCTTTAGAAACACAATTCCTCCTCCCCTTTCCCCTTTTATTTTCACCAGAAAAGAGAGTTTGGGGTTTTTGATGGAGTCCAGGGCCCAAGAGCCTTAGAGTCACATATGAGCCAGGACCACATTTGGTTCACTTTACTATATACTAATAGAATAAAATCTATGTTATTGAATAAGGAAAAAGTAAGTTGCTGTGAACAAGATCAAGGCATTTATAGGCTCAGAGTCATCACAAAGTTTGCAGAAAAGAAAATAATAATATATTTATAACCCACCTGATTCCCCTTGAGGAGATAGGGCAGGTTATAATAATAATAATAATTATTATTATTATTATTATTATTGGGTGAGGAATAAAACCCCCAAAACAACCTTATGAAGTGACCTTGAAATGCAAATTTAGTACTGACCACGAATAAATAAAATGGCCTTGCAGGAAGGAATGTGAGACTAAAACCCCTTCTACACTGCTATATAATCCAGATTATCAAAGCAATGATCCACATTCTCTGTTTTGAACTGAATTATATGAGTCTACACCGCCAGGTAATCCAGTTCGAAGTAGATAATTAGGATTACTTGAACAAGAATGATCACGGATGTCATGAAGCAGTTTGGTAATGAGTTGATTAATTACTGGTTCTATTTTTACTAGCAGAGAAACAGAAAGTTAGTGGCGCTGTTTCAAAGGTCAAAATAACTTGAGAGACCATGTGACTTGGGGCCCTTCCAGACAGGCCCTATATCCCAGGATCTGATCCCAGATTAGCTGCTTTGAACTGGATTATATGAGTCCCCACTGCCAGATAATCTGGGATAAAAGAAAACCTGGGATCAGATCTTGGGATATTGGGCCTGTTTGGAAGGATCTTTGTATGCCACCTTCTGTGTCTGAGGCCCCTTCTGTGCTGCATCTAAAATCCAGGTTCTCTGTTTTGAACTGGATTATGTGGCAGTGTAGACTCATATAACCCAGTTCAAAGAGATAAACTGGATGTTATATGGCAGTGTAGAAGGCGCTACAGAATCAAGCCCTTCTTGAGTTGCCATCCCAGTTGTTCCCAATTGGTTCCCAATGCACCTTCTTCCTTTGGAGAAGTGGTGACTAGAGATCCCTCTTTGCCCCCCTTGGGATCATGGCTGCTTTGGGAATCGTGGCGTGTTCAAGGGACGCCCTTCCTCCCCAAGAGCCACCCCCTCATTCCCGGCGCACTCCTCCTTTGGCGGGGGAGGAGAGGGAGGCAGGGGAATGAGCGCCGGCTTGTTTACTCTCCAGTCCTTCTCAGCTTCCATTCCATCCTGCCCCTAAAGATTTTGATTACTATACACTTCTCTTTAACATTAGAAATATGATTTGTTGCAGATTTTACACACGCGGCGCGGTTGTTGTTATTTTTTTCCCCTGCGCGACATATTGGTGCGGGCTGGAGAAGGGAGGGAGGGAGGAGGCGTCTTCCTTGGAGCTCCCTCGGGGGGAGGCGAAAAGGGAACCGGGAGCTTTGGCCAGGCCCGGGCCACCCGGGGGCAAGGGGCAAGCCGTGGCCCAAGACATCCCCCTCCCTCCACTAAGACCTGGGTCTCTTCATTACCGTGGAGGGTTTCCTTCCTACCCTTGTCGCTCCTGTCCCTGCCTTTGCTTCCACCACTTGATGCTTCTACTTCCGGGAAGCTGGCTTCCAACAGCCATAGGACAGGAATAGGAGTCCTCCACTCCTCTTGCTAGGGATGGCTTCTGGCCTGGAGTGTTTGCAGGAGACGTGTTATTTTTATGACACTCCACAAGCTCTGATTGAAGGACCCAAAGATCATCTGAGGCCTCTTCCACACAGCTGAATAAAATCCCACATTATCTGCTATGAACTGGGATATATGGCAGTGTGGACTCAGATCAGCAGTTTAAAGTAGATATTGTGGGGTTTTCTGCCTTGGTATTCTGGGTTATATGGCTGTGTGGAAGGGCCCTGAAAAGCCATTCAAAAACAGCACCAATCTCTCCAAGCAGCAGAACTTATTTTAAATGCTAGAACCAATGTGTTGAGAAGATGGCTATTAAAAAATAGACCCTTGGTTAACCAGCACCCATGATGCCGGTTAACCAAGCCAGATAAATGTAATTTCTGATTGCTTGAGAGTTACTGTTAAAATAGGCCTAATACCCATCCTAAACCATCCCATGCATTGACTTGATATTAATGTTGAAACGCAGTCATCAAAGGCAAAGCAAGGCCAATAGACAAGCATACTAATTTAGGGCCCTTCCACACAAACCTATATCCCAGAATATCAAGGGAGAAAATCCCACAATATCTGCTTTGAACTGGGGGCCCTTCCACACAGCTGAATACAGTCCCACATTATCTGCTTTGAGCTGGAATACATGGCAGTATGGACTCAGCTCACCCAGTTCAAAGCACATATTGTGGAATTTTCTGCCTTGATATTTGGGGATATAGGGCTGTGTGGAAGGGCCCTGGTTTATCTGAGTCCACACTGCCATATAATCCAGTTCAAAGCAGATCGTGTGGCTCATCTGCTTTGATAAACTGAAATATACGACAGTGTAGAAGGGGCCTTAAGGGAAATTCCAGAAACAAGGCAACACACAGAAGAGAAGCGCCTGTTTGGGGAGGGGGGAAAGCTGTGTGTCCTTCTTTCTGGGGGATAACCCACTTCTGGGGATGATGGGCTGTGTAGCTGCCGGTGAAAGGCAGCCTTGACGCTCTTCTCGGCCACTTTCTGGAGCGGATCGATCTCGGCGCAGCTCTTTACTTTGTGTCGCCTCGGGAGAGAAAGGTGACTCGCTACTCGCGCCCTGGTGAAGCTCCCGGAACAGATGGCCCAGATTTGGTTGCCTTCTCCCCCTCCTCTTCTTCCTCCTCTTTTTGATCCCTCTTTCCCCCTTTTCGCTTCACCCTCAAACGGTTTGATGGATAATTCAGCCGAGGACGAGGCTTCTCCTGGAGATGAAGAAGCCTTTGAAATGTTTACACGGATTAATAATGAGAATGTAAAATACAAATCAAGAAAACAACTCAAGGAGATAGGCACTCGAGGTCCCTTCTACACTGCCATATAATCCAGATTATCAAAGCAGATAGCCCACATGATCTGCTTTGCATTGGATTATGTGAGTAATCTGGATTGTATATGGCAGTGCAGAGGGGGCCCTAGTCCAACGCGTGGGCTTAGGATAGCCATCCTATTCCAGAGGCAACTAAAGTGAATGGCTCTTCATTTTTTCCCCCTTGGGTCAACCGGCCTACAGGAGAGGGCTTTTGGAAACAAGGGAGGGGGATCGCGGCTTTGCAGAAAGGGGACAGGATGATGTGTCACGCAGGGGGAGCCTAGTCAGCCTGGTCCGTGAGCTTCCAGGCGTGGGTGCTTGTTGCTCCTTTGCGCAGGTATTTCGCTTCTCGCGTGGGAAACGTCGCCCTCTTTGCTCTCTTAGCAACGTCGCGCAAGTGGACCGTAATTCAATTTCCTGCCTTTCGAAGCACAGTGAGCAGCTTGGTGGGGGGAGGGGAAGGTCCCTGGTCTTACACCCAGTCCCGAAAAGCTCAACAAGGGCTGGATCTGCATTGCCCAATATCCCAGGAGTTGATCCCAGATTCTCTGCTTTGAACTGAATTATATGAGTCTACATTGCCAGATCGTCTGGGATATGAGATAATCTGGGATCAGATCCTGGGGTATAGGGAATAGTTTGTGGATGGACCTAGTTTTGGGGTGACACCTGTTCTCTGGATACTTTGGCTTGACAATTCTGCTCACATCTTCACTTTTTTCTTGGTGGTGGGAAGACTTATTTTTTAGCATCTGGAACAAGTGGAGAGCCAGTATGGTGTACTGGTTTCAGCATTGGACTATGATTCTGGACCAGGCATGTGTGGGGGGGGGGGGGCAGGGGGGCTGGAGGGGCTCAGCCACAACCCCCTGAAATTCTCAAGGTGGTTCACAAGAAGGCCTTACTGGTACAACATTTAAACTGTTATGTATATTCATATCATGATCTGATCACTATGCTCAATATATCTCATATGCATGGAGGTATTGGGATAATGATACAAAAGAAACCTTTGTATCATTATCCCAATACCCCCATGCATATGAGATAGGGTAGATCCTCTCTCACTCAAACTCACCCCCCCAAATCCTGGCTATGGTACTGCTCTGGACTGTGCTCAGCCTTAGAAACCTACTGAGTGATTTTGGACAAGTCACACTCCCCCAGCCCCAGAAAAAGTTAAGGTGAAACCTCTCTTGAAAAAAAATGTAAGTACTCTTCACCTAAGAAAAGCCTATAAAATTCTTGGTGTTATCACAAATTGATAGGTTCATACACACATAGAGGATTATATGGCAAATTGGGGCTTCTTCATACATTTTATGTTAAATCTTTTATATGTCATCCAGGCATGTAGCCGAGGGAGGGGGGTGCTTGAGGGGCTTCAGCTCCCCCCAAAATTCTCAGGGTGGTCTGTGAGAAGGCCTTACTGGGACATTATTTAAACTGGTATATTTATTCATATCATGATCTGATCACCATGCTCAATATATCCCATACGCTTAGGGGTATTGGGATGATACAAAAGGTTTGCTAGGGTAGACCCTCTCTCACTCAGACTCAGCCCCCCCAAGCAAACTCAGCCCCTCCCTCAATCAAAATCCTGGCTACAGTACTGATTCCACCCTATTCTGCACACACACACATACACACACCACCGTCACCTATCCTCAGATGGACACACTCAAAAGTGGTTAACTGCAGGATGGGGCAGGGAGATAGAATCCCTATAGATCACTGTGACCCCACCTCCCCACCCTCTAGATCAGGGGTGCTCATTAGGTAGCTCGGGAGCTACTAGTAGATCTTCGGCCCTCTTCCAGGTGATCTTCGGGCCTCACCAGCCGGATGGGGCGCTCCTGCCATGCGCGCGCACACCCTGTGTGCACGCGCGCTCCTGCTGCTGGCTTCCACTCTTGCGGTGCTTCTTTTGCCTGTGGGGCATTGCAGGAAGAAGGAAGCATGAGGCGGGGCCTCTGGAGGGAGCGCCCTGCCTCTCTCGTCCAGAAGCAGCTGTGCAGCCTCTGTTGCCGGCGAGACAGGCAGGGCGGAGCTCTCCCTCTGGATACCCCACCTCGTGCTTTCTCCTTCCTGCAATGCCCCCCAGGCGGAAGAAGCGCTGCGCAGGTTGAAAACAGCAACAGAAGCACGGCGGCGGGAGCGCGGGCGGCGGGAGGAGCGGCGGCGGGAGCGCGGGGGCAGGTAGATTTTGGACTCGGTTGCTTTAAGAGTAGCTCGCATGCTGAAAAAGTGTGTGCACCCCTGCTCTAGATCTTGGTTGGTGCTGCATGGAGTAGCCTGGTAGACAGCGCTGGGTGAGATTAATTCCCAGCCTCATCGAACCAGGTCTCCATTATGCACACCAGGTCTGCATGCTCATCCAGGATAAGATCCTGGATGATTGCTGTTTCCTCATTTACAGACCTAGTATTCAACAGCACCACCCCTAACCTGGAGGGACTGCCAAACTGGGTACCCAAGTTTACCATGTCAGGAAGCTATTTTAGAGCTGCCTCTCTCTTTCCCAAGTCCAAATTAACTTAGGTATCTCCCTCTCCACTTAATTACTGCTATAGCCCCCCCCCCAAAGTCAGGGGAACTCCTCCCTCCCTCCACATTATCCCCCTCGTTTACTTGCTATCATTTAAAAAAAGAAATCTTTGTGAATGAATGGGTTGCCAGAGGACTGCAGACCAACAAACATTATCCCTCTGTTAAAAAAATTACAGGAAACTACATACCTGTCTTCTGACCTATGAAGACCCTCACGCAAAACTATCATAGATCTTTTTTGGCAAAATTTGTTTAGAAGTGGTTTGGCAGAGTTCCACTGCTTAGTGGGGATTTGGACCATGGTCTCCAGAATTGTAGTATAACCATCAATCTATCAAAATTTTCTTTGTAACCCCCTTTTGACAGTTTCATCAGCAAACTGACTAAATATGGAATAGATGGAGCCATAATTGGTTGGGATACCATGTTAGAAAAATTGCCATTAGTGATTTATTTATTTATTTACTTTATTTATATTCCGCTCTTCTCACCCCGAAGGGGACTCAGAGGGGATTACAGGTACACATACTTAGCAGACAATCCCTGCCGTTTCCACATACACACATATAGACTAACAGAGGCAAACTCTGGCCACCAGGGGGAGCTGATGCACTCCTCATCTCTCAGCGTCCCAGCGTCTCTTGTTGTTCCTTCCGCATTCCTCAGCATTCCTGAAGTTCTTTAATGGCCTCATAATTCAGTCAAAATTTGCCTCCCCACTTAATGTGTACCTTTATCTCCTACTTGACAGATGCAACTGTCTTTCGGGCTGCAAAGGTCGACAGCAAGCTACATTTAAATCATGCTTCAAATTGGAAGGAAGTCTCAAGTGGAGTGATGTAGACTTCTGTCCTGGAACCAGGGCTCTTCAATATTTTTTAAATCAATAATTAGATGATGGGCTGGAGGAAATCCTTTTCAGATTTGCAGATGATGCAAAACTGAAAGAGGTATCACACTGGAAGATAAGAAGAGGACTCCAATGGACTTTGATCAACTAGAAAACTGGACTGAAATCAATACAATGACATTCAAGAGAGAGAAATGCAGGGCCTAAATTTAGGCCACACAAACCAAATACACAGGTATACTTGTGGGAGACACTTGGCTCAGGAGCAGTACATGTGAAAATACCCTCAGGGTGATTGTTGAATTTGGGCCAGCTTTGATCCTGCAGCATAGAAGGTAAATGTTATTTTAACCTGCCTTAACAGGAGCATAGCTTCCAAGTCAAGTGAGGTAATAGTCCCTCTGTATTCTGTGCTGGTGAGGCTTCATCTGTGCTGGTGTTCAGTTTTTGGTGTCTCCTTTTAAGAAGCATATAGACAAATTGGAAAAGATGCAGACAAGGGTAAGGAGGATAATAAGAGTTATGAAGAATGAAACATATGAAGAAAAGTTGAAAGAGCTAGGTATGTTCAGCTTGGTGAAAATAAGACAAAGGGTGACATGGTTGCCTTCTTTAAATATGTCAAGGACTGCCACAAAAAGAGTGTAGTCTCATTCTCTGATGCCTCAAAAGAACAACTGTTCAGGGAAGTGTTGGGGTCTTGTTCTCCGTATAGCTTCAAGAAAAGACTGGGCAGCTACCTGCTGGAGATCCTCTAGCTCAGTGGTTCTCAACCTGTGGATCCTCCAGGAGTTTTGGCCTACAACTCCCAGAAATCCCAGCCAGTTTACCAGCTGTTAAGATTTCTGGGAGTTGAAGGCCAAAACATCTGGAGTCTCATAGATTGAGAACCACTGCTCTAGCTGGAGACCCTGCATTGAGCAGGGGCCTGGTTGCCCATAGATTATTCTATGATTTTATGGAATAATAATTGTGTGTTAAAGAAATGGTAGGATGGGATGTTCTTTGTTGACTTCTGAAGAGATGTCAACACAAAATACTTGCCTGGGAAAGGAGATGCCACAACCAAGAAGGAAAAGATCTCCCCCCATTTTAGAAGAAGGGAGCCCACCTTTGAAGATTATATCTGAAGATGACTTTAACAGGAACAGGTTCCTTCCATGTATACATCTATCACCCAGCCCAGACATGCATGGGGGACAAATGCTGTTAGGTGCTTTCCCAAAGCGGTATAGAATCATAGAGTTGGAAGAGACCACATGGGCCATCTAGTCCAACCCCCTGCCATGCAGGAAAAGCACAATCAAAGTATTCCTGGCAGATGTCCATCCAGCCTGTGTTCAAAAGCCTCTAAAGAAAACACTTCCACTGTACTCTTGAGGAAGAGAGTTCCACTTTTGAACAGCTCTTATGGTCAGGAAGTTCTTCCTAATGTTCAGGTGGAATTTCCTTTCTTGCAATTTGAACTCATTGCTTCTAGTTTCTAGGGCAGCAGAAAACAAGCCTGCTCCCTCTTCCTTAATTTTTTTGGAAATCACATCCTTCTGTTTCAGAACTGGAAATCCCAATGATTCTTGGAGAGTGGGGTTGCCTTGAGGTAATGATGGATTGTCTCTCTGGTCCTTCAAAACTCACTATTCTCCATTTTCATTCTATTACTTAGTCCAACTAGACGTGACCCATTGAATCAGCAATTGAAAAGTGAGCTATTACAAACAGACAGGATTCCAATCTCCACTTGGCCATGAAAACCCCTGGATGACCCTGAACAATGTCAGATCTAGAAAACCCTGAAATAAGTGCATCTTAGGATCTTCAAAAGTTTGTTTTTTTAAAAAAAATTGAAGGCACACAATTGATTGAATGAACGGGAACAACCTTAGGATTCAGGATATAGTTGCCAAGGGAAAAAAACAGAAGATAAACCAATTCTCAGTATGGTACACTCTGTGCTGCTTAAGGAGAAGACATGGACCAACCTTCCTCATCTTTTCTTATAATCTCCAAGGTCTACTGTAAAGAATTCCCAAAGTAAATATTTAATGGGTTTCAGGAATCCTTTACAGTAGACCTTGGATATTATAATTAAAGCAAATTCTACAGTGTAAGCCAGGATTTAGGCTGCAATAACTATACATTGGAATATGACTGATTGAACTCAATGGGTTTTCGTTCTTTGGAGGCTGTACACAGGAGAGTGCACTGTTACTTCGAAATCATGCGGACACGATCCAGGAGCCTTAAATGGAATTGATTTGTACAATGGGAAGAAGCAAGAATGGGGTGAGTTAAGACAAACACAGGGGTGGTCATTTGCAGGCTTTCCTTCATGTTTGCAGATTTGATTGTGCATGGATTTGATATGCAATGCTTTCTCTAGGAATCTCTAAGTCCTCTAGTCTGATTCTATTTTTCGCTTCTGTAGTACCTACAGATTTCTAGAAATAACACCTTTCTTGGTATTCTTGGGTCTTCCAATGCATTTCTATAGTTCAGCTTTCAGCAGAAGTAGACCATAGTGTCCTGCTGGAATACCTAGAAATTATTAGATAAGTATTCTCTCAGGCAAAACAAAACATTAAAGTAGCAATGTCTTTATTTGCTGTTTTTCAATTTCACTGGGGCCTAACCCCTGCAAATGGGGAGGATGACTGTTTAATCCTGGTGGAAGCAACACAACAGGAAAGACAGAATACCAGTCTCCCTCTACACTTACCTTATTTCACTTGCTCCTTCCTCAATTCTGATTGAGAATGCATCTGCAAAGTAGAATTCATATGACTTGAAGCCACTAACTGTCATGAATCAATGTTGTAAAAACATATGAGTTGAAGTTTTACATGATTATTAGCCTTCTCTGCCAAAGAGTGCTGGTACCTTACTAAACGACCACTCCAAGGATTCCATAGGATTGATCCCTGGAAGTTACAATGATTCTAAACTGCATTAATTTAACAGACCCAGGGCTCTCCCATGTAAAATGGACCAGAATGCCAAGCTGTGGAGACTCAGACCCAAGCCAGATTGGCTTGGCTGCCTGGGTTTCTATGGGACCGCTCCCTCCCCATTTGTTGCATTGTTTGTATTAATGCTTGTACTAAATCTTGTTCTGTTTGTTTTGTCTCTTGGGAGCCAATAAAGCTGTGAAGTTTTTCTTTACACCAAATGCAGCTCTACAGGCGATCAATCAATGGGTAGTTTTTGGATAATCTGTGAGAGTGAGAAATCTAATAATGCAAGCAACTAAAAAAAGGGGGGCAGTCTATTTTCTTTTAGCTTCGCTGAGCCAGGACTGGAAACATACATTTATAGAGTGTGTTGTACACTTTATACGTAACTGCTCCTATTTACAGATGGAGATATTTGGAAATATGTTGAAAAATATGGAAATATAAATGATCAGGACCTATTTGTGTGCATGTGTGTGTTTGTAAGAGGAAGACAGAGATAATAACTTTTGCCTTAGGGGCTGACTTGAAGGCAAGACAACAACAACAACAACAACAACAACAACAGAAACAACCTGAAACAGCAGTGAGCCAACCATCTATAAGGTTAGAGTATCACATTCAGGTAGAGATGTTTTGGATTTGGTCTTCAGGGGCCTGCTTCTCTATTATGGACTAATATAATCCAGTTCAATGCAGATAATCTGGATTTTATATGACCGTGTAGCCGGAGAACAAATCTTTGTGAGAAAGCAGCAAAAAGGAAAAATCTCCATTATCCTCAGGGGGACTTATAGCACAAACCTCTTTTCAGTCAAATCTGTGATTCTTCCAATGAGACTTCCAAAGAGGTGTGTGTGTGTGTGTGTGTGTGTGTGTGTGTGTACATACATACAAAGTAGATAGAGAGATAGAGACTCTGTGTGTGTGTGTGTGTGCGCGCGCATATAGGCCGCAACTTTAGTTCCAGATTCTGGAGCAATATGGGTTTTACCTTCAATTCTATTGTACTGTTTATAGTCTATAGGTTTTTAATTGAATACTGTATTGTTTTTACCATGGTTCAGTCTGTTCGGGGGGGGTGTGTGTGTGTGTGTGTGTGTGTTATATATATAACACCATGGCAGAAAGTATTGTGTGGTGTTTTATGTATTTTAAATGGGTTTTAATGGTTTAAATAATTAATTTTTAGATCGTTTTAGGTTTAATTCTATTTTAACGTTATAGCCTGTAGGGTTTAAATTGTACATTGTTTTACCACTGTTTCTCTTTAAGAGAAAAAAACAGTATATAAATAAAGAAATGTAATAATAATAATGTTTAGGTTTAATTCTATTTTAATGTTTACAGTCTGTAGGTTTTTAATTGCACATTATATTACTTTCTTTATTGTTCACCGCTTTGAGTCTCTTTGCTTGTTCTTGGGCTGCAAGAGTCAGGCCCTCTGCCTCCTTTTCCAAAGTTTCATTTGTGAGCCACATCCATGTTTTTTCCTTGTCAATCTGGATCTCTCCCCCCCCCCCCCAGAACTGTCCATGGAGAGCTTTCTTTTGCCAGTTTTTTTCCTGCTCTGCATTGTATTTTTATGGTATTAACTCTTTGTCTTTTGCACTTTAAGCAGTTTTCTACTATTGACTTATATCAATGTTGGTTATTGACTGTTATTATTATTCTTATTATCCTACACTGCCATATAATTCTGAGCAGATATCCACTATTTGATTTGAACTGGATTATATGAGTCTACACTTATTATTATTATTATCATCTGAATTTTATATCACAGTGTAGAAGGGGCCTTAGATGAACGCTAAGTCTGAATTGTTGGGAAACTAACAATCTTGCATGCACATTGAAATGGTTCTCGTCTCCATGTTTCTGTGTTACCTCACTTCCTTTCCTGTCAGTTTTATGGTACCTGCAATTAACATTGCATGGGTCTTGGAGCATCTTCTAGAAAAGTTGTCATGCAGCCAGTCATGTAGGCTAGTGGTCATGTTGCCAGTGATTGTAGACCATTTCTCTTTGAAGCCAAAAGGTTATAAAAGAGAGGTAGTCCCTTTGTTAGTTGTTGTTCGGGTTTTACTCTTAGAAGAGTGACCATCATCCCTTCCAGCATGTAGACTGCATGCCTGCATGGCCTGATCCTCTTAGACTTACGCTCAAGCTAGAGAAATCTATCATTTATTTATTTATTTATTTATTTATTATTTGGATTTCTTGGTCGCCCCTTCCGAGTGGCTCGGGGCGACTCACAGCAGTTGAAAACGGTTACAATCAATAAAAACACAGTAACATGTCCCTGACTTGTCATCCCCCGGGACTTGGTATATTCACCGACATGCATCTGCGATACTGTGTTTGCCTTTGTAGTTTGGCCCTCTTGGCTTTTTGTACCTCTAGATGTGATGTAATAGCTCCTCCTTTCTCTCTCTCAGTGCTATACTTGTTGTTCTGAAGAGAAAACATGCCTGCTTAGCTCCTGGGAATTTATCATTTTCAACCTACTTTTGTATGATGTTTTACAAGGTTTACCTGTATTAAAGCATCTGGAATCTTATCTATGTCTCCTCGGTTGAGTTGAACACTGTCTGACAACATATATCTGGTGTAGTAAAGGTAAAGGTTTTCCCCTGACATTAAGTCCAGTTGTGTCCGACTCTGGGGTGGTGGTGCTCATCTCCATTTCTAAGCTGAAGAGCTGGTGTTGTCCGTAGACAGCTCCAAGGTCATGTGGCTGGCATGATTGTATGGAGCGCCGTTACCTTCCCGCCTGAGTGGTATCTATTGATCTACTTACATTAGCATGTTTTAAACTGCTAGGTTGGCAGAAGCTGGGGCTGACAGCGGAAGCTCATGCCGTTCCCGGGATTCGAACCTATGACTTTCGGTCAACAAGCTTAGCAGCTCAGCAGTTTAACCCACTGTGCCATCTGGTGTATGTACTAGTTAAATAGAGATAGCTACAGGACACTCCCACAATCTCACACTTGCAGCCAAACTATTGAGTCAGAATATGGATCTCAACCTGTTTTGCCAAAAATAAGACATCTCCTGAAAATAAGACCTAGTAGAGATTTTGCTGAATTGCTAAATAGTAATACAAGGCCTCCTCCAAAAGTAAGACCTAGCAAATACCATCCCTACTGTACAAGTGGTCAGGAACTAGATGCCTGCCATAGATGCAGGCAAAACGTCAGGAGAGAATGCTTCTCTAGAATATGGCCATCCAGCCCGAAAAACCTACGACAACCCAGTCCAGGAACTGTTCTGGGAGATAGTTACAGTCTCCAGACAGCGTGTGGGAGTCAAGTACTTTACAGCCCTTATTTTTTGTGGCCCTGTGTGTGTGGGCCAGTATATTTATTATATACTGACAACTACTGTACACAATATATAATAAATGTTTTTTTTGTTCAACAATAAATGTGAGTTCTTCTTCATGGAAAAAAAGGACATCCCCTGAAAATAAGTCCTAGTGCATTTTTGGGAGCAAAAATTAATATAAGACACTGTCTTATTTTCGGGGAAACATGGTACGGATACTGTTGGACTTTAAAAGAGTCCAACCCACAAGTCAATCTGCCCTTATCTTCGCAACTGCTTTGCAGTCAGAAACTAAGCTGCTTTGCTCCAAACTGTTAAAATTGCAGGTTTTTTTTTAAAAAATGTAATCACGCAAACAAAACTAAGTCACAGACCCCCGCCCCAATTCAGAGATGACAAACTGAAAATCCCCACCAATTATTTAATCAATGAAGCGTCTAACACTTCCCCACCGCCTTGCTAATAATTGTAATTTGAGGGAGATTTATTTATAAGGGAGGGGAGGGGAAACCCATCCCTATCTTTAAACAGCTAAATCCTCCTTCATTTCTCCCAGATGCCTATGGACTCCTCGGAATTAGGTGTTAAATAGACAAAAATGACCTAAACCGCCTTTAAAAGCACAGCATGACCATGTAATCCTTTCCTCCTTTCCTCCCCCCTCCTGCATGTTTTTTTTAAATGATGAAACTTCTTTCCAAGTAGCTATCACCCAGATTTAGTGTGAAAAGTAGTGTAATTGTAATTCACGCCATCAGGGTCTATGGCTGATAGACTATCAGCTGTTCAGTAGTGAGGGGAGGCAGGCCGCCTTCTCTCTCTCTCTCTCTCTCTCTCTCTCTCTCTCTCTCTCTCTCTTTCTCCTTTTCTCTCTCTCTCTTTTCTTCCCTCCAAAGAGGAAAAGCTGCCAAATGCTCCGCAATACCTCCAGCAAGCTAATCGGATGCCAAAACAGCAGCTGCACACATATGCAAATTGGCAATTAATAATATAACATTCTGGAAGGGGCGGGGGAGAGAAAGAGAGGCAGAGAGAGAAGAGACAGAGAGCGAAATTATTATTATTTCCTTAAAAGAGGAGGAAGAAGAGAGGCTTCACCTGAATAGATCATTGCCAGTGGGGATGGAGTGATGAAAAAGGTGGTGGAGAATTAATGGGCCCCTGGAGTTTTTCCAGCTTTTTGGATGCATCTACACTGCAGAATGAATGCAATCTGATGTCACGTTCACTCAATGTTTCGGAATCATGGGAGATGTTGTTTTACAAAGTCTTTTCTGCCAAAGAGAGCTGGTGCATCACCAAAATACTTCTCCTATGATTACTTAGCATTAAGCCGCAGCAGTTAAAGTAGGGTCAGAGACTGCATCAGTTTTACAGTATGGATGCAGCCTTAGGCTCTTTCTACACCAGCGTTTCCCAACCTAGGGGTCGGGACCCCTGGGGGGATTGTGAGGGGTTTTTTTTAGAGGGGCCGCCAAAGATAATCAGAAAACACATATTTCTGATGGTCTTAGGAACCCCTTTGGCAGAAAAGGCTGAAGATCTCTCCCCCTGTCCTTCTCTTCCTTTTTGGAAACAGTGAGTCCTCCCACCAAATGTCCTCCTCCTGCAGTGATTGGCCGCCCTCTCAGCCAAGGAGAAGGCTGTTTCTGAGACTCCAGCTGGGGAGGGGAGAGCAGGCATGCTCAGCGCATGACAGTGTTGGTGGGATTCAAGGGGTTCTTTGATTGTAGGTGATCTATAAATCCCAGCAACTACAACTTCAAAATGTCAAGGTCTATTTTCTCCAAACTCCACCAGTGTTCACATTTGGGCATATTGAGTATTTGCGCCAAGTTTGGTCCAGATCCAACATTGTTTGAATCCACAGTGCTCTTTGGATTTAGGTGAACTACAACTTCAAAACTCAAGGTCAATGTCCACCAACCCCTTCCAGTTTTTACTGTTGGTCATGTTGGGACTTCTGTGTGCCAAATTTGGTCCAATTCCATCATTGGTGGAGTTCAGAATGCTATTTGATTGCAAGTTAACTATAAATCCCAGCAACTACAACTCTCAAATGAATGACAAAATCAACTCCCACCCACCTCAACCCCACCAGTATTCAAATTTGGGTGTATCAGGTATTTGTGCCAAATTTGGTCCAGTGAGTGAAAATACACCCTGCATATCAGATATTTACATTAAAAGGACAGTTATGAAGTACCAACAAAAATATTTTTTTTATAACTATATTAAGGAGACATGGCATTAGGATGGTTGAGAAACACTGTTCTACACGGTCATATAATCTAGTTCAAAGCAGATAATCTGGATTTTATATGGCAGTGTAGAAGAGGTCTAAGTCTTGAGAAAGAAACCTGGAGGAGGAGTTACTGTATTCCTCTGACAAAGAAAGGTCCCTGCATTTATATATGTATACATTTCATTTCATTTAATAATAATACTACTACCACTAATAATAACTACTTTATTTATACCCCACCACTATCTCCCAAAAGGGACTCGAAGCAGTTTACAAAAGCATTTAGTATTGCTGCAGAACATACAAAGTACAGTAAGTCCTCCAGGCAGGAAGCAGCCAATCTTTGAAGCTGCTTGTGAAAATGTCCAGAGTGGATGGGCTTCCTGCCATTATCTTAGTTGGATTCTGCCATTCTATATATTTTTTGTTATGATATTGATCTGTAAGTTGAGTGAAGAACAGTTGCAATAAAAATGAACACTAAATGCATCATACGCGTAACTGGAAGGCATTTGTATTTCCAGACCATACTGCCTCCCCGCCTTCCCTATGCAACTAAGGAAAAGAGCATAAAAATGTAGTCCATGTACCACAAACCAAGACATGTTCTGAAAAATCCAATTTGAATCTAGGCTCAAAAATCTGCAGCTCAGGTTGTTAGACTGCACAAGAGTACAGCATTAAATTGACACCAATTATCTCTAGTAAGAAGAGCCATTTTTAGTTTACTGATCTTATGTACCTTACTACTTCATATTTGTTAGACTGTTAATATGAATGCTGTAAATTTTATTGCCAGCTGTGTGGTAACACTACACAGAATGTATTGACAAAGGCTTTCATGGCCGGAATCATAGAGTTGCTGTAAGTTTTTTGGGCTATATGGCCATGTTCTAGAACAGACCTGTCCAACAGGCGGCCCATGGGCCACACACGGCCCGCCAGCCCCTTGGATGCGGCCTGCCTACCCGTCTGCAAGAAATCAGCTGGTTTATTAAAAAAAAATTGAAAAACATTTTTTTGAAAAATCGATCTTGGGGCCGGGCCACTCGCTGGAGGCCGGGCCGCCGCGGGAGGCGGGGCGCTCGTGGGGGCGGGCCACTCGCGGGCATGCGCCACAGGGCAGGAGCGGCTCAGCGCCCTTCATCATGTTTCTGGGAGCTGCAGCGGCCGCGCCCGGGAGCTCACCTTCCTTTCTCTTCCTTCGGAGAAGAAAGGTAAGCTCCTGGGCGCAGCCACTGCAGCAGCCAGGGACATGGTGGAGGGCGCCTCGCCGCTCCCCCAGCCTGCCTCCCACCCGCCGCGCATGCCCGGCATCCTGCGTGGCCCGCCCCTTTTTGGCGGGGTTGGGTGATGTCAGGCGTGACACCGGCGGTGAGGAGGAAGAGGTGGAGGCAGAGGCCCCGGCTTCCCTCCACCTCTTCCTCCTCGCCGTCGGCGCCGCGCCTGACGTCACCCAGCCCCACCAAAATGTGTCATTTTGGTTGGTGGTGTGCCCCCGGATTTTGTAAATGTAAAAAATGTGCCGCGGCTCAAAACAGGTTGATAATCACTGCCATAGATTCTCATGTTATACATGCACCACCATTAAGTCAGTCCCTGGTGGCACAGTGGGTTAAACCACTGAGCTGCTGAACTTGCTGACCGAAAGGTTGGCAGTTTGAATCCGGGGAGCTGGGTGCGCTCCCACAGCTAGGCCCAGCTTCTGCCAACCTAGCAGTTCGAAAACATGCCAATGTGAGTAGATCAATAAGTACTGCTTTGGTGGGAAGGTAACTGTGGTCGATACTGGCCACATGACCTAGGAGGTGTCTATGGACAACAACGGTTCTTCGGCTTAAAAATAGAGATGAGCACCACCTCCCAGAGTCACAACATGACAAAACTTAATGTCAGGGGAAACCTTGACCTCTATCATTAAGTCAAGTACTTTAAGTGTTCCTTAGAAGCATGACAATTTGTCTATATTTTATCTGAAATGTTTTGGAGTTTTTAATTTTTTTTAGAAGAATTGTATTTGCATATATGTACACAATGAGATAAGGTGAGACCCAAGTCCAAACACAACATTCACTGTTTCATAGACACTTTAAAACATAGTCTGAACATAATTTATAACATAATTTTATACACAGTTTAAAAAATAATTTTGTGCACAAAGCATAGTTTGTGCACATTTAATCGTCAGAAAGCAAAGGTGACAAACTGCAATTATATAATGTAGATGCACTATCTGACTATTATGGAATCTAAGTATCTTTCATTATGAGACCAAATCCTGACAAGAAGTCAGATTCCCACAATATTAGATTATTGAAAAATATACAATGCATTTTTAAAAAAATAATTAGTTAACTATTTTTAACACACATCTGGATTGCAGGAACTTTATATACTATTTAAAGACTGAATTCCACCCAGAATTTCAAACGGTGTCAATTCATTAAAATCATTTGTGAGGAGTGAATGAAATATGGAAAGAACTGTACATTCTGGATGTCTGAGCTTTTGATTTTTGAAACAAAAATAGCCACCAAAAAAGTAGGATATTCTTTGTCATTTGTTCTCTGACAATGAAATTTGATCTGATGCCAATCAGAAATAATGCTAGCTCAGAATTTTACCTTTTTCTCCTTTGGTTTTTGAAGACTATCTGACAATATATTAAATCTTAGAATCTAGAAGCATTGCCCACAGCAGTAGCACAGGGCCATTCACTTTTCGCTCAAACTAATATTTCAGTTTTGTGTTACATCACTGGCTAGTGATCCCGTTCCACACATGCATCACTGCATTTCTGTGCAACTGAGTTATGAATCCACAGATGTTGACACCTGTTTCACTGCAGAGATGCCAAAATTACAGGGAATGAATTGTCTTATGCTCTTTTTGTTCATCTAGATGTGTAAGAACTTCATTTGGATTCTCGGAAGTGATAGGCATGTCCTTTTAATCACTTGGGTTCCACTCTCCTCCCCATAGATTCCTAACTTTCTTTGTAGATGCTAAAACTACTCTGATTTCAGCAAATAGTTTCTGGCACTAGGACTATGGCACTATTGCTTCTAGTTACTCCATGCAGAATTCACATCAATAAAGAAGACACTGACGGACCTTCTGGGGATATGTCTACAGTGCACTGTAGACCTAATGCAGTTTAACACCTCTATAACTACATTTGTGCAATTCCTACGGTATCATTTTTGTTAATTTATATCCTATCTTTCTCTAAACAATGAGGTTCAAGTCAGGTAACAACTTTATTTTAAAAATACAGAACTATACAGAAACATCAATAAAAGTAAACATAAAAAATTGAAAATCAACTGACAAAAGTTAAAATATTAAACATTGAAAACATTAAACTTGTATTTAAAAAAACACATACAAATCTTGAAAACTACAGTGCATAGCATTAAAAGCCTCCCTCCAGGCATGTACCCGTGGGGGCTTGAGGGCTGAAGCCCCCCCCACCCAAAATTCTCAGGGTGGTCTGCGAGAAGGCCTTACTGGTACATTATTTAAACTGTTATGTGTATTCATATCATGATCTGATCACCATGCTCAATATATCCCATATGCAATGGGGGTATTGGGATAACGATACAAAAGGTCGACCCTCTCTCACTCAGACTCAGCCCCCCAGCGAATCAAAATCCTGGGTACGGCCCTGCCTCCCTCAATCAATGTCTAAAAGCCTGACAGCATAAAAAATCTTTAACATGCTGATGGAAACCACACTGACCCCTTAAAGATGTATAGTTCACCAAGGACTTAGAAATATATGTATATTTCCTTTTTCAAAAGACTCTATTCGGACTACAGCAAGTTCAAAGCATAAGAAGATAGAGACCGAACCAGCAGCAGCTGTAAACTCCTAAACACTATTATATCTAACCCTTTAAAAAAATTCATCTACTTTAAGATTTTATGTAACTTGTATCTTTCAATTGTGTATCTATTTCTTATATATATATATGATATATGATATATGATATATCATATATTATATATTATATATTATATATTATATATATATATATTCTTAGAAATGCATAAAAATGTAACTTAGAAACAGCCACCCCTCTGTGACCCTATTCAGATAATCTCCTGGGAATTGAAAAGGTTGAGCAAATCCCTCTGACTATTTCCCAAGCCAGGTAATCATCAGATTCATTGTGTGTATGCAGCAAAGATAGGTGAATTTCTTTGCCTGTCAGATAAGATTTCTCTGTATGTTTATGCTGGTATATTTGGAAGCAAATGCACCTTCCTTTTTGGTTGAATAATAATGAACTTCTGTGGGTCATCAACCTGGTGAGTTAGTTGCTCTGTCCTGGCCTATCTGGACACAATTTGTATGGATATTTGTAACCAGCACTTTGAATTATGTCTGGAAATAGACTGACAGATTTTGCAACAAGCAAACTATGTATTCCCTGTAGACCAGAGGTTCTCAAACTTTTTCAGCTGTGGTGCCCTTTTTGAAGCAAAAGTTTCTTATGGAGCCCCAGTTTGGTGGAACTCTCTACCAGATGCTACTCGAGCGATCCCAGAGCTCGGCCCATTTCGAAGGGCCTGCAAAACTGCCCTCTTCAGACTGGCTTTCGATTAATGGTCTGCCCTGAGGGGCCCATGCCTCGAGTCCTAGAAGTCGAAATTCCTTCGATTTTATTGTACATTGGTTTTATGCTTTTATGTTTTTATGTTTATTGTATGGCTGCTGGTCTGTTTACGCGCAGCATGTTTTTATTGTATGTTGTAATCCGCCCCGAGCCTGCAGGGAGGAGCGGAATATAAGATCGAATAATAAATAAATATAAATAAATGTTTATATATTATATATTATATTATAGTACATACAGTGTTCCCGTAAAAAGTGAAAATCTGTGAAGTAGGGATGCTGTGTGTGTGTGTGTGTGTGTATGTATATAGTTCCGAGAATGAGGCAGAAGTGAGGAGAGATTTAAACGCATCGCACACTTTTTTTGCTTGCTATCTATGCTTTTGCTTTGCTTTGCAATCTCTCTTGATTACTTGCCTTTCTCCCAAGGGGGAGGGTGAAACCCCCTTCCACACTCCATTGTTGCCAAGAGGC
Source organism: Anolis apletophallus (assembly GCA_030556195.1). Lineage (NCBI taxonomy): Eukaryota > Metazoa > Chordata > Lepidosauria > Squamata > Anolidae > Anolis > Anolis apletophallus. The sequence continues at coordinate 149,190,400 of JARBWK010000002.1, forward strand.
GGGATTAGAATGCCGCTCTGGGCAACAGCCAGCATTCATAAACTGGGAGGCAAAAACCCACAAAACAGCAAGTCCGTGAAAAGCGAACTGCAAAGTACTGAGGGAACACTGTATAATGTGTTTGTGTGTGCGCGTGTGTGTATCTGGCATGAGCAAACTTTTTGACCAACATAAACTTACCAATATTTTAATGACAGATCCTAAGGCTACCCAGTCCAACTCCCTTTTGCCATGTAGGTAAAGTACAATCAAAGTACCTCCAACAGATGTCCACCCAGCCTTTGAAACAACAACAACAATGGGGCCATCCAGTTCAACTCCCTTCTGCCATGCAAGAAAAGTACAATCCAAGCATCACCCGAGTAGTGGGAGGGAAATAGGGTTTTAGAAGCAAGGAAGGCAAGGAAAAGGGGCTTTTGGCGGCAAGGTAGGTGGTGGGGAAAGGTTTTTGGCAGCAAGGGAGACAAGGGAAAAGGCTGATGAGAGTTGTAATCCAACAATATCTGGAGAGTCACACATTTTTTATACCTGCTGAAGTTAGTGAATCATTTAAGTCAGCTTCAGTATCAATGGAGAGAAATGAAATGTGGAATTTCAAAGGGAGACGAACACAATAACCAGAAAACCATAACAGAAAAAGTTTCATAGGCAAACTAGCTATAAGAAGATCAGCTCAAAGTGGAAACATAAACATTCTATTACGACAATTTCAGTCTGTGTAATTGCTACCAGAAAGGACAAAAATACATTCAATGTAACTATAGATTTACATAATTAGAAAGTTCTCTCTAACCCAGCTTTATCAACTGCATGCAGTCTTTTTAAAGAGTCTGTTTAATTTTTTGCTTCTTCAGAAGCAGCATAATAAACAGAAAAAAGGAAATAAAGATAGAAAGTGAAGTATAAAGATTAGGGAAGACAAACTGAAATTTCTTTTTCTTCAGTATTTTAATTAAAAATTTAACAGAAGAAACACACAAAGAAGAAACGCCACAATGCTTATATGTATATAAAGAAACTTAGATAAGAATTACATAACAAACTAGACAACACACATCTCCAATTCAATTTAGCCCTAAAACTATTAATACTATATATATTAAAAGTGGATTTCCAGCTTCCTTTTTGTCAGTTTCTAAGAAAATTGCATATTACTACTACTCTACTACTACTAATAACCTTGATTTTTAACCCACCCCCCTCTCTCCCACAAAGGGACTCAGGGCAGCTACCAAAAATGAAGATGGCAAACATTCAATGCCATAACAAAGTTATAACAAAGATAGCAATAAGACATAAACAGGTAAGCAGTTTTAAAAACCATTAAAACAAACCAGCTAAATTAACAGGCTAAAACATGTGGTCAATAGACCTATAAATCACACAACAGGCTGATAAAATTTGTATAGAAATAGATGATATAGATATAAAGTGGTTCTCCAATAAGTTAAAGTAATATAGTCAGTGTCACCATTGTCAGTCAAGATAGAAAGCATAAGAAGGTCATCATCTTCCTCACCAAAAGCCAATGTGCAAAAAAATGGTTTTAATTGCTTTTTGGAGGAGAGGAGTGATGGGGCTGTTCTGACTTCCAAAAGTAGAGAGTTCCAGAGGAAGGGAGCGATCAAGGAGAAGGCCTGTGATCTAATTTTTGAAATAATCCTGCCTTTCAATCAAAAGGCCTTTCAATCATCCTTTAAAGGTAACTTTTAAACAATTCCAAGAAAATATTATGTGTTACATCAGATAACTTGTTTCTTTTGTTTCCTTTATTAATCCCCTCATTTCAAAATGGAGGTAAAACTACATTGTCACTTGTTATTTCAGAGTTCTGGACAGGATGATGTTCTGAGCCCCAGAGCATCATTCCACCACTGCTCAGTTGTAGGTGTCTTGAGGTGTCATAGTATTTATTTTTTTGTCCCCAGTTAGCTTGGGACAAAATGCCCTATCACAAAGGTGCATAGACCTAGGGGCGTTCCACACAGCCCTATATCCCACAATATCTGCTTTGAACTGGGTCCACGCTCAGATAATTTGGGATTTTCCGCCTTGATATTCTGGGTTATATGGCTGTGTGGAAAGGCCCCTAGTTTCCACTCCGATTCCAATACAGCTATTGTTCATGCCTGAACAGAAAATAAAGGTCCCTCCACACAGCCCTATATCCCACACAGCCCTATATTGTGGGATTTTCTGCCTTCATATTCTGGGATATAGGGCTGTGTGGATGTAGCAACCCAGTTCTCATTCGTGCCGGGGGGGCAGGGGGCCGCCCCGGGGGTCCCACTCGCTTTAGAATCAATGGAGATAGATTCTGATGATGGGGCCGATGAGGCAGCTGGGCCTTCATCTCCTACAGTCAGTTTGGAATGGGATGATGGCTGGCCGGATGGATATGAGGGCTGGGAAGGTCAGGCCGACACTGATTCTCCTGATTCAGATAATCAGTATGAGAGACCAGGTGGTTTCGGTTCGCAAGAAAGGGTCAGGGAGATAGCGGGGGATGAGCCCATGGAAGCTGAAAGGGAGTCCGGCTCTCACGAAGATAGCGACCCAGGTGCTGGGAGGCAAGGAAGGAGCTTTGATAGGAGATGGAGCATCGAGTCCAGTAGGAGGGAATGGCACCGAAGCCTAGAGCGCCAAAGGAGCGTTGGGTCTCATAGCACAGATTGGCGCAGAAGCCTAGAGCACCGTAGACCTCACCAAGGGGATTAAGTATAGGATCCGTGGGAACGGATCCTCAGTTGCTCGGCCACTTCTGATTTGAAGGAAGTGAAGCGAGTGAAGATCCACGGAGCCAGGACTGGGGCTCGTGTTTTACCAAGAAGTTTCTTGGGCCTTGATTCCTTAAACTTTGCCTTGTTTGAATTGCCACGGACCAAGTCTGTTTTGATCCGCATTGCTTTTGCGGAACTTTTGCCAAGCTTTTTGCCTTTGGATTTATCTAAGAACTCTTTACCATTTTGATTGAACTTTTTGATACTTTTATGGACAATTACCCTTTTCACCTGTTTTTTATTATTCAATAAATAGTTAGCTGATTACCGTCTCTGTGTGTGTGATTAAGGGGCTGGGCCGAGACCCTGCATTGTGACAGTTGGCCGAGCAACTCCACGAACCCCTTTTCACACCATGGGACGCGGAAGGCGCCGGCGGAGGTGAGTTGGCGAAATGGCTCAGTTAACCGCCGCCCAGATTTTGGAATTACAGCAGGAGGTGGTAGATCTTCGGGCCAGGGCGGGCCGACACCCCTCCCTGACGGTCCCGACCTGGTTTGGCAGAAACCCGGCCCAGGTCAATGTGTTTAATGGACAATGCGAGATGTACCTGGAACTTCGGGCCGCGGAATTCGCCAGTGAGAGAGCCAAGGTGGGCTTTGTGTACAACCTGCTGGAAGGGACAGCGGCGGCCTGGGCTACGACGCAGCTGAAAGCGGCCTCACCCCAAGTGGCTAGCGTGGCAGCATTCCTTTTTTTCCATAAAGAATTTTTATTAAAGGTTTCATATTTTCTACACACAACAAGTGGATAAGGGAAGGTAAACACACATGGGGGATCAGGGGAGGTAAACATAAAAGGGGGGTTAAAAACACAAGGTGACTTCCGCCTTCATTCCATACCATTGGCATAAATTATTTATAACAAATCTATTAATCAGGAGCATCCCAAATGCCCTTATTCATAAATCGTGATAGTCCCTTTTATCACCTTATTTATCTTAGTCTCTAATTAGTCATTTATCTTGATATACTCAGCAACTTGTAACCAGTCTGTTCTAATATTTCCTTTACCGTTATTCTGTCTCAGCCAAAATGTAAGTTCATCCATGTCTTTGATCTCGAGTATCTTTTCTATCCATTGATCCTTTGTTGGTAACAAATTTGTTTTCCAAGTTCTTGCAAATACTATCCGGGCAGCTGTTGATAGGAAGACAAAGAGTTTTTCTGTATTCTCATTGATAAATATTTCATTGTCCCATATACCTAACAGGTATAACTCTGGTTTCATTTGGAACTCCACCTGTAAAATTTTCTTACATTCCTTGTGAATAAGTTTCCAATATTCATTAGTTTTAGGGCAGGTCCACCACATGTGGAAAAAGGTACCTTGTTTATCACATTTCCAACACTTATTGTCTATATTTTTGTACATTATATTTAATTTCTTGGGTGTAATGTACCATCGGTGTATCATTTTTAACCAATTTTCTTTTAAGTCAGTCGCGTATGTAATTTTAAGCTGTTTTGTCCACAACCTTTCCCACTCCCTTAATTGGATGGGTCTCCCAATATTTCGAGCCCATTTTACCATAGATTGTTTAACTACTTCCTCCTCTGTAGCCCAATCCAGAAGCATAGAATATATCTTAGATATACTTTTCTTTTCATTCTTAAGAATTTTGTCCCATGGTCCTTCCGAAGCACTAAATCCTTTAACCTTGTCTTTATTAAAACTTTCTCTCATTTGGAAGTAGTGTAGCCATAGCACATTACGGTGTATTTTAGCAATATCTTCATGCGTCTTCATCGCTACTATTCCTCCTATTGTCGTCAAAATGTCCTGATATTTTGGCCACTGTCCATCCTAATAACCTTCTTTGATTGGCTTCTAGGGGTGACAGCCATAGTGGTGTCTTAGTATACATATAATCTTTATATTTTAACCAGATTTTCAGCAATGCAGATCTAATGAAATGATTCCCAAAGTTTTTTTCAATTTTGGCCCCTTCATACCACAGGTAGGAGTGCCATCCTTTTCGCAAGTCAAAGCCTTCCAGAGTTAATGTTGAGCTTTTAGATAGTAGCACCCAATCTTTCACCCATACCAAAGCACATGCTTCATAATATAATTTGAAATCGGGTAGGCCAAAGCCTCCTTTTTCTTTATGTGTAGTCATTATATTATACTTAATTCTTGGTTTCTTATTCTTCCATATGAAATTAGTCAGGTCCTTTCTCCAATCATTAAAAATCTTCATATTTCTTATTATCGGCAGATTCTGAAATAAATACAACATTTTTGGCAGCAGATTCATCTTTACAGCGGAAATTCTTCCCAAAAGGGAAAGATTAAGTCTTTTCCATTGTTCTAATTCTTCTTTCATTTTTTTCCATTGTTCCACATAGTTATCTTTCAGTAGATGTAAATTCCTTGCAGTGATCCAAATTCCTAAATATTTAAATTTATTGACCACTTGGATGCCTGTCAATTCTTGTAATTGCATTTGATTGGATTTCGAGATATTTTTCGTTATAATCTTAGTCTTTTTCTTATTTAACCTGAACCCTGCCAATTTTCCATATTCTTCAATATTCGACAGCCATTTGGATATATTATCTCTTGGATTTTCAACAATGCATATCACGTCGTCAGCAAAAGCTCTTGTTTTGAACTCTTTCTTTTGTATGTTTAATCCTTTCAATTCTTTGTTCTGCCTTATTTTCATTAAAAGTGTCTCTAAGGCAAAAATGAAGATAAGCGGGGATAGTGGGCATCCCTGCCTGGTTCCTTTTTCTATCAAGAATTCTTTAGTTGCGTTCCCGTTTATCCAGATCTTTGCCCTCTGACGTTGGTAAATTGCCGCGACTGCATTTTGAAATTGAAATCCAATATCAATTTCCTTCATGAGTAGTTCAAAATATTTCCAATTAAGGTTGTCGAACGCTTTCTCCGCGTCTATCGACAATAATGCCAACTCCTTCTGATGGTTCATCTCATGGTATTCAATCACATTTAAAATTGTTCTTACATTGTCTCTTATATATCGGTTGGGTAGAAATCCATTTTGGTCTTCTTGAATCCAATCTACTAAAAATTCTTTAAATCTGTTTGCCAATATTGTCGTATATATCTTATAATCTGTATTTAGGAGTGAGATCGGACGATAGTTCTTAATATCCTCTGGGTCTGTCCCATCCTTGTGTATCATTGTTATGTCCGCTACTCTCCATGTATCTGGAATTTCTTTTTCAGTAAGTGCCTTATTCATTATCTCCTTTAGGACCATAACTATTTCTTCCTGCATAGCTTTATAAAAGCATGCTGTATAACCATCCGGTCCTGGTGCTTTATCATTTTTCAAACTCTTGATTGCTTTTTTAATTTCTTCAACTGTTATCTCCTGATTGAGTCTTTGACGTTGCTCCTCAGTAATTTTCTCCAATTTTAATCCTCCCAGATATTCCATTACTTCTTCCTCCTTGACCTGCTCTTCTTTATACAATTGTTCGTAAAAAAAGTAGGAATTCCTGCTTTATTCTTTCATCTTCTACGATGAATTCTTCGCCCTTTTTTATTCTTATAATTTGTTGAGATTGCTTTTTCTTCCTTAATCTCCTTGCCAGCCATCTCCCTACTTTGTTAGCATTTTCAAAGGAGTTCTGCTTAATATATTTCATTTGCTTTGCCATTTGCTCAGTTTCTAAATTACTTTTCTCTCTCCTTATTATTCCCAATTTTTTTATTATTTTCTTATTTCCTGGATTTTGTTTCAGTCTATTCTCTAATGCAGTAAGCTCTTCCTCAATCTTTACTAACTTTAGTCTCCTTTGCTTATTCCTTGCCGAATTGTGTTGTATTAGATGGCCTCTCATCACTGCTTTGTACGCATCCCAAACCGTCTGTATTCTTATTTCCTCCGTGGTATTGTGTTGGAAGTATTCTTTAGTTCTCTCCTTATATTTTTGGATATCCTCTTCTACTTTCATCAAATTGTCATTTAATCTCCATTTCCGCGTGCCTCTTCTCTGGTTTATCACCATTATTATCGCACCATGGTCTGATAGGTCTCTAGGTTTTATTTTAATCTCTTGTACTTTAGTCGTCAAAGATTTTGTTGTCCATATCATGTCTATTCTTGACCAGCTTTGATGCCGGTTAGAATAGAAGGTATAGTCCTTCGCTTTATCATTATGGAGTCGCCATGTATCTTCCAAATCATATTCCTTCATAAGTTTAATAAGGTTATCTGGTAGTGTGCTTTGGTCGTTTCCGGTTGATTTTTTGGATCTCTTTGTTTTGTCTTTCTTCTTATCCATCACTCCATTGAAGTCTCCTAGTATTATTAAATGATCACAATGTTCACTAGTAAGTTTTCCCCTCAGAGTTTCTGTAAATTTCTTTTTAGAAGCATTCGGGGCGTAAATATTGCATACCAAAATTGTTTCTATTCCAACTGTAATCTTTACTGCCACCATTCTTCCATCTTCATCCCTGAAGAGAAATTCGGATTTTATGTTTGAGTCTACATATAGAGCTACTCCTCTTTTCTTTTCTGGTGCTGAGGAGAAGTATACTTGTCCCAATTTCGGGTGTGTTAGGTATGAAACGTGTCTTTGATTAATATGTGTCTCCTGTAATGCCACCACATTAAATTTTCCATTCTTTATTTGTTTAAAAATCTGTTTTCGTTTATTTGGTGAGTTAAGTCCATTTACATTGTTGGAATATACCCTCAATTCCTGTGCAAAACTACTCATTACAATCACTAGTCATTGATTCTGCTATATTCTCCTCTTCCTCTTCTTCTTCTCCTTCTTCTCCTTCTTCTTCTTCTTCTGTCGGATCGGGCATTGGTACATTAGCTGACGCTGCCCCTTGATACTCGGGGGTGTTGAATCTTTTCCTTTTAGGCTTGTTCTGCTTGTCTCTTTCGGCTGAGCTTTGAGGTGTTCTTATTTTTTTCTCCTTTTCTAATCTTTGATAGAATTCTCTTGCCTTATCTTCGGTGGTGAGCCAGAGTCTCTCGTCTTTATATGTCACCATAATTCCCTCTATTCTCTCCCATCTAAACCGGATGTTTAGACGTTTTAATTCCGTTGTTAAGAACAAGTATTTCCTTCTTCGATTTAATGTTGTTATAGGGAACTCCCGGAGCACCAGCACTTTGACTTCTTTATAGTTAATGGGATTGGTGTTGCTTCTCCTCCATATCTCATCTCTATATCTTGTCCTGATGAAGTGGACAATCAAGTCACGTGCCGTCTTATTCTTCTTTGCATAATTTGTTTGGATACGATAGACTTTGTCCACCTCTCTATCTACTTCCCTTTCTGGGGTTTCTGTCAGATTGGAGATTAACAATAATATTGTTGCTCTTATATCCTCTCCATCTGATTCTGGGATATTCCTGAAATGAAGCAAATGCTCCATTTCTCTGTGCTCCAACCTTTCTTGGGTCTTTTCCATACCGAAACTCTTTTTCTCCACTGCTTCCACCTTCTTTTGAGTTTTTTTCTGAGTTTTTTCCATTGCCAACTGGTTTGTTTTTAGCTGTTTAACCTCCTGATGTGTTTCCTTCATCTCTTTTTTCATTACACTCCACTCCTCCTTTAGTTCTTTTTTCATGGTATTCATGTCGTCTTGCGTGGCTCTCTGTTGCACTTCCAACTTTTCTGTCAGGGTTTGGAGTGTGTCCTGCTTTACTGATATCTTCTGTATGTCTCTTTGGATCTCCCTAAACATTTCTTTTATACCTCCCTCTTCTGGTCCTTGGCCTGAGAAGGAGCCCCTTCTTGGCAGTCCTTTAGTGTCTTTGGTACTTCCTTTAAATGCAGCCATTTCTCTTGTTTACTCAATAGTACTAATTTGCAAGCGGATCGGGCTGGTTACAAATATCTTCCTTCACACAATACTATCAACATTTCATCTTAATTAATTCATCTTAATTACAATTTATCTTCAATTCATTATTTACGTCCCACCCGGTTCTCTATATTTATCAACCAATCAAGTAATTTTCCAGTCACTATCAATCAGAGAGGGTACCTCAATTAATACCCCTTATCAAATTTATCAAGTTTATCAAATTAATTGTTTACCCTCTTTTCCTCTCCTTAAATTATTTTCTTAATGGAAATATTCTTAGTAACTTATTTTAAAAGCCACTTCTCCCCTCAATTGATTTTTGCAATCTCATTGATTGTAGAGAAGAAATTGGGAGTCCATATATTATTGATGACAGTACACTTCAATTCCCTTCAGCTTCCCTTAAGTCAGTGTAGCCAGCACAGTCAACAATTATAGTTCAGTCTCAGCCCCAGTCGCGGTCTTTTCTCACCCCAAAGCCACAGCCGATTCTTCCCTCTTCTCTCTTTACAAGTTCATATATTCTGAGCACTTTACTGTTGTTTCTCAAATAGTCCTCCACTCCTCCGATCTCGTCTACTTCTCTTCCTGGTCCGTCGGCCCCGTCAGCTCTCCGTCCGCCACCCGTCCGTCCTTGTCTTTCCCGGGATCCAGCCGCCCCCGATCGCCGCCTCTCCTGGCCGCCGATCGTCGCCGCTGCCGTCCCTCTCGTCTGCTTCTCGTCCTTGTTAATTATTTACTTTTCCTTTGCACAGGGGGGGTGGTGTCTTCTATAATTTCTATAATTTGTTGGTTCTATGGTGCCTTTTACCTCATTTCCGGTTTTCTGCCCTTTACTTCCTGGTCCGTCTGAATAGTTTTCCCTCCCCTGTCTCCACTCTCTCCTCCGACCTCCTCTCTATGGTTGAGGCTGGTGTAACCTCGTCTTTCTCCACCCTTGTTTCCGGTCTTGCTTCCGGTCTTCAGTCTGCCTCCTCCTCCGCCCTCGAGGGGGTGCGGCTTCTTCCAGCTCTCGGTGTTTACAAGAAGGGGTGCCTCCAGACTAAACAACGTCTCTCAAGGTCAGTTCCATCTTGTTTTCTTAGTGTTTAAGTAAAGGTTCCATTGCCCTAATAGTTCACCACAATTCGATGTCTCAGTTATCCCCTTAACTTTTAAGTTATCCCCTTAATTAAGTTATCCCCTTAATTCCCTTATTTTCCAATATATTTCAATTTTCTTAATTTAGCTCTTTAATCTTCCTTTTGGCCCCGGATAGCAAAGACAGATTTCAAATATCCCTTTTGGCTTTTTTTTTTCCAGCTGGGAAAGGGGTTGCTGAGTCCGCCGGTAAAATTACTCAGTCTCTCTCTCTTTAATCTCCTTTTTTTTTTAGTTTCTAGGGGTCTTATCTAGACCCAGTTCTTTCAGGGATGTTCTCTCCGGTACTGGAATTCAGGCTTTTATTTATCTTTGGGGAGACTTACGGTTGCTCTCCTTTCTTGTCTTCTTTTCTTTATAATGGTTAGTGGGCGCGTGGAAGTTACTGCAGGGTTTCCCCCGCTTCCCTGCTCTCGGTCCGCTCGCCGCGGTCTTAAACCCCCGGACCCACCTGATCTCCTCCCTTGAGGGGGGGATACCCGGGGCCACGGAGGGACCTGCTGGCCGCGTCCCTCACTTCTTCAATCTGAGGTGAGAGGGGGACTCATTGAGTCCTCCAAACCGGTGAGACAGGGTGGTTGCTCGGGAGCCCTAGCAATCCGTGCCTTCCCTCATGGCCGCCGCACCGGAAGTCCAAGTCGCGTGGCAGCATTCCTAGAGGCTATCAAGATGACCTGGGGAGACCCTGTGAATGCGGAGCTGGCTGAGAGAGAGTTGGATCGGTTGTCTATGAAAGACATGTCCTTGTCTCAGTACATCTCCCGTTTCAGAGTGTTGGCTGCCCAAGTGGAATGGAACACTGCGACGCTGCGTTATCAGTACATGAAGGGCCTGTCGCAGGAGATGCAACAGGAGATCCTGAGGGGGGCCACTCGGGCTGCCGATCTGGAGGAGGCGATCACCTTAAGCCTACGCGTGGAGGCCGGGCTTCACACCCGAAGGCGGTGGGACAGAGGGTCCGGAGAGCGGCCGGTCGGCCGCAAGGAGACGGTGGCCAGTCGTCCACCGTTCCGCTCGTTCGCGCCCGCCCCTCCGCCCCTGGATGAACCGGAACCCATGCAGTTGGGACACGTGAGGCCAAAGGTGGATGCGGCCGAGAAAGCTCGGCGCCAACGGCTGAATTTGTGCTGGTACTGCGGAGGATCCGGGCACTTTTCCAAGGAGTGTCCCCAGAAGCCGCGAGGCAAGACCCCCCGGGCCTCTGCCGCGTACGAGGAACCCCAAGAGGCTGAAGAGGCCATACAGACGGCGGGGGAAGAGGTCGGCTGAGTTTAAACGGGTTCGCTAACTCGGTCGCAGTCACTAATCTTCCCCCAGAACCCCAGACTGGACAGTTGTTTTTAATCATGGTTGCCTTGTGGTCCCAGGAGAAAGGGCCGATGATGGTGCATGCAATGGTTGACTCAGGGGCCACAAACAACTTTATTGACGCAGACTATGCCAAGTCTGCTGGATTACAGTTCCATGATCTAAAGGAGCCCAAGGCATACAAACCATTGATGGGCGGCCGTTGAAAGCCGGGGCAGTGAGACACTATACTGCTCCCACCAAGATGTGGACGAGTTCACATCAAGAGGACATTTCTTTTCTAGTGACTAAATTGTCAGATTTTCCAGTAATTCTGGGAATAGTGTGGTTGACTCTACACGACCCGCAGATCTCTTGGGCTCGGAGACAGTTACAGTTCACCTCCGAACATTGCCAGGGACATTGCATGACGGCCAGGGCGTGCCAAGCCCAAGAGGTGGAACAGGCGGCTACCTTGCCCAAAAAGTATGCCGCTTTTTGGGACGTTTTCAGTGAGAAGGAGGCGGAACGCTTGCCTCCCCACCGGCCCTACGATTGCGCCATTGAGCTGGAGCCTGGAGCACCTATTCCACGCGGAAGACTTTATCCTCTCTCGGAGCCCGAGCAGAAGGCCCTCCAGGAGTTTTTGGACGAGAACCTGAGGAAGGGATTCATTCGGCCTTCCCAGTCCCTGGCCGGTGCGCCGATCCTGTTCATCAAGAAGAAGTCGGGAGAGTTGCAACTGTGTAATGACTATAAGATCACGATCCGGAACCGTTACCCCCTGCCATTGATTCCTGAGTTGTTGGAACGAATGAGGGGAGCTAAAGTCTTCACCAAGTTGGACTTGAGAGGTGCTTACAATCTGGTGCGTATACGCCAGGGAGACGAATGGAAGACAGCTTTCCAGACCAAATGAGGGAGTTTCGAATACAGAGTTATGGGATTCGGTTTATGCAATGCAATGCTCATGAACGATATCTTTCGGGATCTGCTAGATCGATATCTGGCAGTTTATTTGGACGATTTGTTAATCTTCTCGCCAGACCAGGCGACCCACGACCGCCATGTGAAGGAAGTGTTGCAGCGGTTGAGAGATCATGGTCTCTATGCTAAGTTGGAGAAATGCGCCTTCGATTTGCAAGAGGTGGACTTCCTGGGCTACCGCGTTTCCCTAACAGGTATCGCCATGGATGACACCAAAGTACAGGCAGTAGCGGATTGGAAGGCGCCTGCCAACAAAAAGGACATTCAGCGTTTCATGGGTTTTGCCAATTACTACAGGAAGTTTATCCCTGACTTTGCCAAGTGGGCAGACCCCATCACGCAGTGCTTGCGAGGAAAGGCCTCGTTCCGGTGGACACCGGAGGCAGATGCGGGATTCCGGAAGCTAAAGCAGCTGTTCACCACGCAGCTGCTTTTGCAGCATCCGGACCCCCGGACCCCTTTCATTGTGCAGGCAGATGCATCGGACGTGGCAGTGGGAGCGATCCTGCTACAGCAAAGAGGTCGGACTTATTGCCTTGTGCTTACTATTCCCGGCAACTGACGGCGCCGGAAAGGAACTACACGATCTGGGAGAAGGAGCTGCTAGCCATCAAGGTGGCTTTTGAAGTTTGGCGACATCTGCTGGAGGGGGCCAAATTCCCGGTTGAAGTCCACACGGATTACCGGAACTTGGAGCACTTGAAGACCCAGCGGAAATTGAACCAGAGACAGCAGAGATGGTCTCTGTTTTTTGAGAGATTCAACTTCCGCATCCACTATGTCACCCCCGCGCAGACCAAACAAGCTGATGCCTTGTCCCGAAAGCCCGAATTCGTCCGGGGAGGGGAGGAACACGCCGAGTCGCAGTGGCTCAAGGCAGAGAACTTTGCCGCTGCTGGCAGAGCCCAGGCGCAACCTCCGGCAGTTAACCCCAATCCGGGGAATCAAAAGACTCTCAATGAGCAGATTCAAGCCCAGCAGAAGGGGGACCCATGGGTACGTGAGCAGAAAGCGAAGGGAGTACAGTTTCCCCTCCAAGTAAAAAACGATCTCTTATATAGGCGAGATCGCATCTATGTTTCCCCGGGTCCTGAAAGAGAGGAGATCCTCAGATTGTGTCATGACAGCAGAGCGGCGGGGCATTTTGGACTATTCAAGACTCTCCAGTTGGTGCTGCGGGATTTCTGGTGGCCCAAGGTGCGTAGGGACGTTGAGACTTATGTCAGCACCTGCCCGGTTTGCCAGAGGGCCAAGAAGCAAGGAGGCAAACCCGCTGGTTTGCTTCAACCGCTTCCCACCCCCTCCGCACCGTGGAAAATGATCTCTGCCGATTTCATCACCGACCTGCCTAAGTCCAAGGGATTCACCACCGTCCTGGTTGTGGTGGACTGTTTCACCAAGATGAGTCATTTCATACCATGTGTAGGGGTGCCTACTGCCAAGGAGACTGCAGATATGTTCGTGCAACATGTGTTCCGCTTGCATGGAATTCCCCAGAGTTTGGTGACGGATCGGGGCAGTCAGTTCACTTCCCAGTTCTGGCGGGCAGTTCAGAAACTTTTGGGCATTGAAGCACGGATGTCCACGGCGCATCACCCCCAGACAGACGGGCAGACCGAAAGAGTTAATGCGACGTTGGAACAATACCTTCGCTGCTACATTAACTATCAGCAAAACAACTGGGCGTCATTGTTGTCTTTGGCAGAGTTTGCATACAACAATGCGACGCAAGAATCCACCAAAGAGACTCCTTTCTTTGCAAACTATGGCTATCACCCAAGGTTCTACCCTCCGGTGGACAAGTCCGGAGATGTGCCTGCGGCTGAGGACTGGCTGCAGGAGCTTACTGCGGTGCAAGACTTGCTTCGCACCCAATTGGACCAGGCGAAGGCGGATTACAAGCGAATGGCTGATCGGCATCGCCAAGAAGGTCCTGAGATCCAGGTTGGAGACAAAGTTTGGCTGTCTGCAAAGAATTTGCCCACACAAAGGCCTTGCCGCAAGCTCGATGCGAGATTTTTGGGACCCTACAAGGTGCTTGAGAGTGTGGGACCGGTAGCCTTCAAACTACAACTTCCGGCAGACATGAAACTTCACCCAGTCTTCCATCGTTCCTTGCTGAAGCCAGCGAAGGGGGTGCGGCCTGACGTGACGCAGCCGCCGCCCCCTCCGGTGATGCGGGATGGGGAGGAGGAGTTTGAAGTTCAGGACATTTTGGATGCACGCATTCGACGCCGGAAGTTGGAGTACCTGATTGACTGGAAGGGTTTTGGGCCGGAAGAACGTTCATGGACGCCGGCTCGAGACGTCCACGCCCCGGACATTGTCGCTCGCTTCTACCGCAAGTATCCAGACAAGCCCAAGCCTCGGGGGCGGCCTCGGAGGGGCCCTGGGGGATAGGGTAGCAACCCAGTTCTCATTCGTGCCGGGGGGCAGGGGGCCGCCCCGGGGGTCCCACTCGCTTTAGAATCAATGGAGATAGATTCTGATGATGGGGCCGATGAGGCAGCTGGGCCTTCATCTCCTACAGTCAGTTTGGAATGGGATGATGGCTGGCCGGATGGATATGAGGGCTGGGAAGGTCAGGCCGACACTGATTCTCCTGATTCAGATAATCAGTATGAGAAACCAGGTGGTTTCGGTTCGCAAGAAAGGGTCAGGGAGATAGCGGGGAATGAGCTCATGGAAGCTGAAAGGGAGTCCGGCTCTCACGAAGATAGCGACCCAGGTGCTGGGAGGCAAGGAAGGAGCTTTGATAGGAGACGGAGCATCGAGTCCAGTAGGAGGGAATGGCACCGAAGCCTAGAGCGCCAAAGGAGTGTTGGGTCTCATAGCACAGATTGGCGCAGAAGCCTAGAGCGCCGTAGACCTCACCAAGGGGATTAAGTATAGGATCCGTGGGAACGGATCCTCAGTTGCTCGGCCACTTCTGATTTGAAGGAAGTGAAGCGAGTGAAGATCCACGGAGCCAGGACTGGGGCTCGTGTTTTACCAAGAAGTTTCTTGGGCCTTGATTCCTTGAACTTTGCCTTGTTTGAATTGCCACGGACCAAGTCTGTTTTGATCCGCATTGCTTTTGCGGAACTTTTGCCAAGCTTTTTGCCTTTGGATTTATCTAAGAACTCTTTACCATTTTGATTGAACTTTTTGATACTTTTATGGACAATTACCCTTTTCACCTGTTTTTTATTATTCAATAAATAGTTAGCTGATTACCGTCTCTGTGTGTGTGATTAAGGGGCTGGGCCGAGACCCTGCATTGTGACAGTGAAAGGGCCCAAAAAGCATGCAAAAACTATTCATTGGGAATCATTTTCCTAAATTTTATGACAATTATTTCATTCTAGATTATGCCATCTTCATTGTATTGTACCTTACTCAACTATAGCAGCTGAATATATTGAACAACTCACCTAACTAACTAACTAACTTTATTTCTTATGAGTCGCCCTCCACCAAAGGTGCTCTGGGCGACTTACACAATCAAAATAAACAGGTTACATAGTCACCGCTTGTTACACCTGAGCATATCTCCACCCCACCCCCAAATGTCCAACCTCTCACAGCTGAAGTATTTTAAAAAGCAGCTATCAGACCACCTGATATCCTGGCCACTTGATCTGTTTTGCTTTGCTTCTTTTCCACTACCACCTCTAAGTCCTTCCCCCACTACAAAGACCCATCCTTTCTTTACTTTTGCACACACACCCCACCCCCACCCCCATTTTCTACACTTGATGTACTCAGATGCACAGTCTGCTAGCCTAACATCCTCCATTTTTTATGGGGGACATTGACTTCAGCCAGCCCGACTAAGTTGGCAAACTAAGTTTTACTTTTCTCCCCAGCTGCCGCTAGACTGTGGGACGACTTGCCAAAAGAGATTTGACAGCGCAATGTGCTGTTTGGGTTCAAAACAACATTAAAGACTAATAATTTCCGTCAAATCTATCCAGATGATTTGTAAATTATCACTTCTAGACTATGAAGTTTTAATATTTCTGGGTTTCACGTGTTCTCTTAAATGGATGATACATGTTTTAAACTGGTTTATGGGATATTTATTTCACTAACATGTTGTAGTTTAACCTGTTATTGTTCCCTGCCTCAATCCATGGGAACAGGTGGGCAAGAAAATAATAATAATCATCATCATCATCATCCATATTATCAGGACACTTCTTTCACACCCAGTCTTCAAGTATTCATGATATCTAGCAATTCAATGAAACAGGAGAGTTTACAAGCTGACAGTTTGTGTTTACTTTCAATTTTGTCATCTATTTTATTCTTGCAATTTTTGGCAAGTCAGGCAAATCACAGATTTTTCACTGAATATGTGCTTTAGTTTAACACCTCATTAATATATCTGCGATAATAACAAGTGTGTTAAAGTGGCACCAATACAGAACATTTGTCTTTGGTATTACAGTATAGAAAATGGAATATTTTCTCCCATTTGGTTTCATTGTACATCATATTTTTAAAAGTCAGTCCATTACTCTCTTATGTAGAACTGAGTAATGTCCACAGTAAGGTTATCATTACAGGTAAAAAAATAAGCAAGTAAATCACACTGAGAAGAAAAATCTTTGCAAACGTTGTAGCTGTCAACCCATTATAAAATATAAATTTTTTGGCTCTTCTTGGGCATTTGGAAATCAGTCACACTGATCAACTCTACCTGTGTGTTTTGCTGGGAGATAAACTGGCTGCTTTATCAAGGTAAGGATATCTTTACTTACAACTTCGAGAGCATCAACACATGGGGAATGCATATTCAAGCCACCAGCATCAAAACAGTTCCCAAAAAGATGTAGTAATCTTTGCCTGTGCATGGTTTGTTTATACAAATACATAGAGCAAGTATATTATTTCTGTGTGATATATTTAACTCATGTATTGTAGCTCATTACTTCTTTGATTTTTAATGATGTTTCTTACAAGTGGATTAATCTATGAATATTTTTTTATAATTTCATGACTGAAGCAGTGTAGTCTTATTAATAAAAACAAAACTATTTATTCATGGAGTTTTTCACAGACATTTGATTAATATCATCATATTGTGTGCAGCTCTCCATTTTGGGGATCAAATTATTTATACTTGATTTATTCACACTGGTATGAGTTCAATGTGAATCTCCTCTGAGATTGGAAGAGCTTTCTGCGGATTAATTTTGTAGGTTTGTTGTCACTAATAAGTTTTCGTGAAGCTTCACTAATATAACATTTTCAAAGGAGAAAGATTTGTGGAAAAAATATCAGACGTTCCTGCTCGAGGGCTTTCCATGCATTGTGGAATATTGGATTATCCCTGACACCACCTTTAAATACCAGCCTTCTTTTCCAGGGTTTTATGCCAAGCAATTGTTATGCTCCTTGAGTTTCAAAAGTGGGCTATCATCTACAACAAGGGTACTGTGTTGTTTTTCTGGAAATCATTGGGAACTCGGTTGAGTATTTAACTGAATAATAGCCAAAAAAAGTTAAGATATGAACTTAGAATCTTGGGAAAATTACTTTATATAACTTTCAAAATTTCCCAGTCAATATGGTGTCCCCAAAATGTAGTTTCCCCAAGCTCTGGTCAAACTTATTTTATTTATTTATTTAAAGTGCTTCATGCCCAACCTAATCTTGATTCAATATTGTAAGTAATGTTCCCTTTGATTGCCTTAGAAGATTAATTAATGGCATCTTAATAGGAAACCATTCTAACTAGGTCTTGTTGAATCATAACAGATGATTGTTTCCCATTTGGAAGAGAGAGAGAGAGAGAAATAACAGTTATTACATAAGCAGTATCACACAGCCTGAAAAAAGCAAGAAATTTCTGAACCCATCATTGACCTTTCACTTCCAACCTTCCCAGCCGCCATATTAGTGTGCTCCCACCAAAATACCAGCTTGTGTTTACAGTCTGATTTCTCCTGATGGTGAATGGGCGCGTACTCACGAGCACTCGCTCTATGTGCACTCAATGAGATCATGATCTGGAGAGCTGAAAACGTAAACACAAGCTGGTATTATGGCGTAACTAGTGGTTTGTGGAGCTTTGTTTGAATATTTAAAAATGGGCATACTGGGCAGAACAAAAGGAAGCAAAAGCTGTGCTGCTACGCAGAAGAAACTTGGAAAGCTCTTGATACTCCTTCACAATTTAAGTCTGGATCTGGGGGAGGGGGAGATGACTTGGAGGAGCCCCTCCTCCCGCTGTTGATTGTGTCAACAGCACCATTTTCTTCTCAAATGCGTAGCTATAATTAAGTCTTCGTATTTAGTTTTAATATTGTCTAAACTATTGTTCGCATCAGAAGTGTACAACTTTCAAGCATGAACTCAAGAGCTCCAAGCCTGGTCAGTCTCATTCTGAATGTGATGTTGGCATGGCAGCTGCATCAAGTGACTATGCATGCTTTCTTGATCTCATCTCTGGTGCAATAAATTAGAGAATGTATGCTGGTACACTAGTTTAAAGTTGTGAAGCCAAGTAGAAGTCATGGTTTTCATGGACCAAGGATCTGGACTTGGACTTTTGGATGATCCTTGAGAATTAGGGCATTCTGTACCTTGGCCATATCAAGAAGCAGCCACAAAAAAGAGGGATTTCCATGGATGAAAACTAGAAAGAAAATTAAAGGCACCTTCTGCTCCTGGAGAACGCTTAAATGTCTGGCATTGAAGATAAATCTAAATGAGTGTCAAGTAGGAGTTAAATTATTGGACCACAACTAGGAGAATTCAGGTAGAAATCCTCATGAAATTCACAGGGTGATCATGATATCACAAATTTAACTAGATGAGAAATGAAACAATGTAAGTTACCTTGAGCACTTTGGAAGAAAAGCAGGATATAATTGACTGTAAAATATAGTTAATTAACTTGTGGTTATGTTGTAACTGTTTTCTTTTCATCTTATGCAGTCTTGAAGTGGTCACCTCATAAACTGAATGTGGCCCTTTAAGAAAGCAGGATTTTAAACACCCAACTCCCTGTAAGATTACTTCATTTCTAGACTCAAGTCCAGCATTTGGACTCTCAAGTTTACTTGCTCTTTGGCTTATGTCTTGCCTTGAGCTTTTGTCCAGCTGCCATAGTTACATTGATATAACTATGCACCTAATGTATTACTGGCAATCTCCAAGGCTTTGCAATTGGCATGGAAAATACAATATTCTTCAGATATTATTGGGCTGCAATTCCTCAAATCCCTAGCTAGCATAGCCAATGATGACCGAAAACAGAAGTTGTAGCTCCACAGAATCTAGAACAGTGGTTTTCAAACACCAATCCTCCAGATATTGTGGACTCTGACTCCAGCTCCTAGAATCCATGACAGTTGGCCAAGTTGACTGGGGCTTCTAGGAGTTGAAGTTCAAAACACCTAAGGGACCTCAAATCCCTAGCCAGCAAAGCCAATGATGAAGGAAAACAGAAGTTGTAGTTCCACAGAATCTAGAATAGTGACTTCCAAACACCAGTCGTTCAGATATTGTAGACTTTGACTCCAACTCCTAGAATCCCTTACTGTTAGCCAAGTTAACTGGGGCTTCTAGTTCAATACACTTGAGGGACCAAACTTTGGGAACCACTCACCTAAAATAACAAACTTGTATTTGGCATTGCCACCACATTATGTCTTCATCATCACTGAGCTATAGCTCCTCAGTGGTCTTTGCAGAGTGACTAGTCTAAAACTCCAGAAAAAAAGCCAAGAAAATAATGCAATATTTTTAAACAGGAAGAGTGAGCAGATTGACTTTTTCTTTCAAGCTGTAGAGTACTGTACAGAGAGTTCTTTAGAGGTGAATATTTCTTAGTGGGCAGTTATTTAATTAAGAGTTAAATAGCATTAGCTTCTTAGATGACACTTCTATAGCATTCCATGATGATTAGGGAGGTGGGAGGGAAATGTGATTGGATGCAAAGTAAGGTAGCCCCACATAAGTTCTGTTAAAAGCAGTGGAACCAATTAGTTATTGTTAGCAAGATAAATTAATGCAAGTGAGAACCAAATGTAGCCAATATATAAAACAAATATGAAAATCTACCTGAAAATTCAACTAGGTTCAGTTAGATTTAGTCCCATGTAAGTACTTATAGGATGGGAGTATCAGTTGGGATCCAATTCTGTGAGCTATGAAAAATGAAACATTAAGAACACTGGACCAAAGCAAATGCCTATTACACCTTTCTGTTCACACAGTTCCGATCTGCTTTGTGTAAATGCCTGCACAGTTCTTTACTAAGAGTATATCTTTAGAACTTCTTTGCCTCCCAGGCTTCCAAAGCAATGCACAATAAAAAGATAAAACTAATCTTTAAGAACAGAAAAATTACAGATGTTCAAAGGCCAATTACAAAAAACAACATTCTTCAAAAATAAAATTTTAAAAAATTAAACGTCAATTTTTAAACCAGTTTTAAAAACTAAAACGTGTGTTCCATGTTGAGACAAAGATAGGGAAAATAATAATAATAATAATAATAACTTTATTCTTATATCTTGCCACCATCTCCCCAAAGGGACTCAGGGTGGTTTACAGACAGCACAAGGTGCCTAAAAACAAACATAAAAATGAGGCACGGTATGACATACAATAAAATAAAACACATATGCATATAAAAACATCAACTCAAACTCAGAAAAACCGATGTCATCCCAGTGGTGGTAAGCTCTTGTAAACATGGCCAAGCTGTAAACATTAAGAATGGAATAAGTGCAAGCTGCAACAATGGAGAGCGTATAGGATAAAGTGAAAAGATGTGTGACTACTGCACAGAACAACTAGGGACTAAGCATTCTCAAAAGCTTGCTTGAAGTCCCCACAAATCTTTGGTTCAGGACCAAGGCAGTTAAACAACTTTGAAATTAACTTGGTTGGTGTGAGCATCTAACTAGAACATAAAGAGGACTGGCAAAAGGAAAATATTTCCCTAGCTGATCTGTTAAAAGTGCATAGCTGAACTAAGAAAAGGATTGTTTTCAGATTAGATCGATCAGTTTTTTTGAACTCTCCAATTTAGTTCAGCTCCAGTATTCAGTTTTATCATGAGTCACTGATTCAATCACTCTCTAAATTGTGTTCATAGCAGTTCCAACATATTTAATACAGAATTCTTGTTAATAACAATAAAAATAACAACAATAATTATTATTTTATGTTGAAATAGAACTGCTGTTAAAAAAAGATTTAAATACAATTATTTAAACCAAGGGGGGAAAGATAGGTTTACTCTTGTCCATGTGTTATTTTCAATATGTACAGCTTCCAGGATGCCATTACTTTTATGCCTACAAAGAAGACAGAATAAGTTTCAGTCCTCATATATTCTTTCTACATTGACTTGCATAGCAGGAACAGAAAACACAATCTGAGCTCATTTCAGGGGGCTTGGTTTGGTTGCTTGGTTTCTCCCAGCAGCTAGTATAATACTATTATAGAAATCTGTGGTTCAGCCTCATATACTAATGGTACAGACAGAATTTCCAGACTGGCTTGCTTGCTTTGAGAGGTGTATCCATGCAATGGAATAAAGCTTACTAGTAAAGATGCCATATCTGTCTGTCTGTCACAAGTAATAAACTGGTGTATAAAAAAGCATTTGGCCTGCTATTAATAAGCAATTGTTCTGTCTTTCAGTCACTCCTCTCATTTTCTGTGAGAGTTCTCATGCCTATCTCAGCTAAGGATGAGTCTACATGAGGATGAAAAACCAGACTGTTCCCATAACATTTGCCAACTTCTAGTGAAGATTATTTTTTGCGGGGAATAAACTAATTTTGCCCCACTTTGGGCAAAGTTGAGAGATACTGTGGAGCTTGCTGGAAACTCTGGAGTATTCCAGAACTGTGTAGCATTCAGATAGCTGGATCAGGTCTGATTTGGATCAATTGCGCCTGTACCTTGGGAGGTCTGATCTGGCTATGGTTGTCCACGCTCTGGTCACATCCCAAATAGATTACTGTAACACACTCTACATGGGGCTGCCTTTGAAGACAGTTCGGAAATGGCAACTAGTCCAACGGGTGAAAGCCAGATTACTAACTGGAGTTACATATAGGGAGCATACCACTCCCCTGTTGTGTCAGCTCCACTGGCTGCCGATCCACTTTTGAGCTCAATTCAAAGTGCTGGTTTTGACCTTTAAAGCTCTATACGGTTCTGGCCCAGCTTACTTGTCCGAACGCATCTGCTTCTACGTCCCACCTTGTAATTTAAGATCATCCGGGGAGGCCCTGCTCTCGCTCCCACCAACTTCTCAAATGCGGTTGGTGGGGACGAGAGATAGGGCCTTCTCAGCGGTGGCTCCCCGCCTGTGGAATGCGCTGCCAAGCAAAATACGATCGACCCCATCCCTCCTAGCATTAAGGAAAAAAGTAAAATCTTGGTTATGGGACCAGACTTTTGCACATTAGCACAATGCAGCACTTTGGATTGGAATTGTACTGTCAAGTCGATGGATATGGCTCAATGCTTATGTTGTGGACGGAACACTGTTTTAACTCAATTGAATGTGTATTATGTGTTTAATGTAAACTGTATTTTAATGCTGAATGTTATGGTTTTATATTGTATATTATATATTGTGTATCGACATCGAATTGCTGCCTTTTGTCAAGCCGCTCTGAGACCCCCTTGGGGATTGAGAAGAGCGGGGTAGAAATAATGTAAATAATAAAAAATAAATAATTGCTATTCAATTGGACTCTGGGCCATTCCACTTTCTCATGCTATGTCCATGCTCCTGGCCATTGTGGGCACCTTTTCTGATGTCATTACAGGGCTCTGTGGGACCAGCAATGAGGAAGTGCTAAAGCACTCCTGAAAGATGCCCATCCAAAATCTGTATAAGATCCTTCTATGCAGGGTAGTCTGTTACCCTCAGAGACGTTATATTCCACTCTCAAATGAATCTTACAGTAAAGACATTCTTCCTAATGTTTAGGCAGTATCCCTTTTCTTGTAATTTGAATCTATTGATACATGTTTTAATCTCTAGACCAGCAGAATGCAAGCTTATCCATCTTTTCCATGACATCTCTTTAGATACTGAAAGAGGGTTATCATGTCACATCTTAATATTTTCTTCTTCAAGCCAAATGTATATACAGTGTTCCCTCACTTATTGCTGGGGTTAGGTTCCAGGACCTCCCGCAATAAGTGAAAAACTGCAATGTAGGGATACTCTATTTTAATATTTATACATTATTTTAGTAGTTATACACTATTTTAAGTTTTTATAAACTTAAAATAAAGTGAAGGAAAGGAAGGAAAGGCCCTTCAAGGCTGGGGGGAAGGAGGGAGGACTGAAGAGGGAAAGCGCCTTGGAGAGCAGCGGCAGCAAAACCCTACAAAACCGTGAAAATACCATGATATATATTTTAAATTAATATGTTTTGAAATCCACAAAACAGTGAGTCCTCTATAAGCGAACCGTGAAATAGCGAGGGAACACTGTATTCACTAAGTTATTCTTTATAAGGCTTGGTTTCCACTTTTGATAATCTCAGTGGCCTTCCTCTGAACATGCCCCATTTATCTATAATCTTCTGTAACTCTGGTGCCCACAACTGAGCACAGTATTCCAGGTCAACCCTGACAAAGCAGAACAGTGTGGCGCTACTATGTACCTCATTCTGGAAGTGTCCTATTGATGCATCTTAGAATTACATTGACTCTTTTGGCTGGTGCATTGTACTGTTTCTTCATTTAGCCTGTGATCTTTTAAGACCTCTAGAACCTTTTCACTGGTATGCTTCCAAGCCAGGTGTCAATCATCCTGTATTTATGCATTTGATTTTTATAAAGACATTGAACAACATTAGGCCCAGGGCAGAACTCTGAGGTACACCACTAATCACTTTTCTTGAGGACGGAGAACAACAATTTGTGAATTCTCTCTGAACTTGGTTAATGAGCCAATTACAAATTGACCTAAGAGTGGCACTTTCTTGCCCCCAGTTTACTCACGTGCAATAATATCATGGAGGATCTTTTAAAACCCTTTCCAAAATCAAGATAGAGTACATCCACAGCATCTCCCAGTCTCCAAAGCTTTTAACTCTGTCAGAAGAAAATATAAGATTAATTTAGCATTATTTGTTTTTGAGAACCCCATGTTGGCTTTTAGTAATCATAGCATTCATTTCTAAGTATTCAGAGACTCATTGTTCAGTTCTCTGTTGGTATGGACATCAAACTAACTGGTTGGTTGTTGCTCAGAAACTCTTTTTGTCCCCTTTGAAGATGGAGACAACATTAGTCCTCTTCCAGTCGGCTGAGGTTTCCCCTGTCTTCTAATAATTCTCAAATATTATTATCTGTGGCACATGACTCTCTGGTTCTTCAACTGGCAAGAGACAAGGAGAAGGAAGGAGGCTATCTTATGAATTATGCCGCTACTAGCTCCTTGAGATGCTGGAGAAGACTCCTACAGACACTGTGAACTGCTTAAAAAAAACAAATAAAAGAGTCTATTGCAGTTTAAGGATGAACTCTTTCTAGAAGCCCAAATGACCAAAATGAAACTGTCATATTTTGGACATATCAGGAGAAGAGATGACTCACTAGAAAAATGATAATGCTTGGTAACGTAGAAGGCCATAGGAAAACGCTATATTCCAAATTGATAGACTCAATCAATGAAGCTGCAGTCCTAAATTGGCAAGACCTGAACAAGGCAGCTGATAACAGGGTGAGTTGGAGGACTCTCATTCATGGGATTGTCATAAGTCGAGGTTGACGTGACAGCAGCTAACAACAAAGCCTTTCAATAAAGTAATTTCCCCCAAGGGATGCTTCAGTGTTAGTCCAAATGGAGACAGTAAAGGCAACGGAAGAGGGGAACAAACCTTTCCTGGTAGCTTGTTGTGGCCTACCACCATTCCTGGAGCTTCTTCCATGCCACCCAAGTAAACAGGAAGAGAGGGTGAAGGGGTTTGGGGAATAGCTGAGAAGGGCCAACTGTATAGGAGAGAGGGAAGGAGTTTGAAGACTCAGTGACAGTTAAGCAGGAGTGGAATTATTTTTCTAAAACAGATGAGAATATTAATCTTTTATTTAAGACACTTCAATCTTTGTTGTTGTTAAGCCCTTTTTAGAATCCCGTGAAAGCCATAAAGCCACAACTCCAGAAAAATGCAGATACTTTTGCATACTGTTCATTTGTTTCATTAGAAATTGATTTCCTTCCATAGCATGAAAAGAAAAAAAAATACAATGTACCCTTGAGTAACAATACTATTTTATTTACCTTTAAATTAAAAAGAAAACAACAAGATAAAGCATTAAGAGGATACTGGAACAATTTCTTCACAAGGTCCACATGAAGATTATCTATGGACTGCAAGTTCTTTAAAAACTTATTCAATTATTCAATTATTGTTACTAGGCTTTTATTTTTCAAGCAATGGCTTTGCAAAATCATTCTTTGATATAACAGTGAGGGGATTCTGGGAACTTTGGCTTCCTCAAAGCATCTTTACTAAGTTTGGTTTCAAGAACAGAAATACGACTCTTAGACTGCATCTGCACCATAGAATTAGTGCACTTTGTCACCGTGTTAACTGCAATGACTCAGTGCTATGGAATCTTGAGATTTGTGGTTTGATGAGGCAGAGGCACCAACACTCTTTGGAAGAGAAGGATTCCATAACATTAAGCTCAAATGATGTGAAATTCATTAATCCTTCAGTTTAGATGTACCGTTGACCACATCCCATCCTAACCTGCAGAGAAAAACTGTAGTGCTTTTGGATGTGTACTCTGAAGCAGGAGAAAGTGATGGAGGAGATGACTGCGTTGAAAACGAAGACAAGAGATGCTTGGCAGTACACTGAATACAAAGTCTGAGATCTGCTCTCCCAGTGGGCTGGTTTTCCCAGTTTTGGTTTTGCTTTTTTGGGGGGGGTTTTGTAACCATTGACAAAAGACAAGTGTGTAGACTTTCCTGTACTCTTTCCTGTTTTCTTTGTGCATTTCCCCTCCCACCACACTCTTTTCACAGCACAATGTGTTGGTGTTTGTTTTTCCCCCTACATTATTTATGACACGTTCAATTGCTTCCTACAGGCTGCACAAGTGTAGCTGCCATGATAAGGTAGAGAACATCTTGCTTCTTTGTAATACATTATTCTATGTACAAACCCTTACAAAGACAGCTTGTGAGCATTTCACAAATTATAATAATGGAACCACCTACATGTATAGCAGTGCTGACAGATTTGGATCATCTTATTTTCACCTGCAGCAAGTTCACACTCAGCTGAAATCTAAATTATACAATGAACAGCTCTGCTCGAGGAATATGCATGCCTTGATCTTCCACTAAAATTCTGAGAATACAGGCATGCTGCTCTGCGCAAATGTTGAACAGCAACAGCTTAATGAAAATGCTTTTAATGAAGATGTATTTCAAAGAGCACACGAACCGCTTGGAAAGGAGTCAGGTTAGCATGTAATAAAGAGGAGTGATGACACATTACAGACTCAACTAGTCTGCAGGCTGAATCCTTTTGCATCACATGGATTGGATCTTGCTTGCAACGAATATATTTATTTATTTTATTTATTTCTTCAGTTTTGTATTCCGCTCCTCCCTACAGGCTCGGGGCGGATGACAATAAAAATGCACATGGGCAACATGTCGCAGACATGCAGCCCTACAATAGAACATAAAACAGGTTAAAAACACAATTCGACATATCACGAGGTGCAGGGAATATACAGAGAGTATGTGACATACCATCCGTTAGGATTTAATTGAACGCTAGTTCAAAAAGGGCGGTCTTACAGGCCCTTCTGAAAGGGGCTAGTTCCGAGATGGCTCGAGCACTGTCCGGCAAAGAGTTCCACAGCACTGGAGCTACCGCTGAAAGCTCTCTGTCGAGTCGCAGATAGGTGGTATACAGTGATCAGAATAACCCAAAGCAATTCTGGATCCACAACTGATAGATTCAGGGTGGCATTCCAGTTCATAACTCTCAGGGACCAAAATGTAATCTTAATCATTAATAGAAAAAAGAGGATCATTATTATATGTGTACATGTGTGTGTGCAGTTTGTTTCCAAAATATACCAACTCCAGGAATTGAAAAAAAAAACATGTTGAGGATATGCATTCTTTTGCTATAAAATGCAATTTTCCAACCCCTGTATTGAACAATTTTGATAGATTTTGATAGTTTTGATGTGTACATAATATTCCACTCCTAGTCAACAATGTGCTGCCACCTATAACAGACTTTTCATTTTTTAAAAAAAAATATAGTACCTTTTGGAAACACACTCCACATATATTATATATTAGCCTTGGACCCGGATCAGTTTGACCAAAAGTGATTTGTAATATTCATTGGCCCGTTTTGTGTAATCACTCAAAAACTGGACAGGGAGAAGGGAATTGAAAAGCTGGGCAAAATAGATCAAGGGAGCTGGATTTATCAGCTACTGGAGAGGATGGAGTTAAGTCTGCATTATACTTGAGGCAGGGGTCTGCCACGAGGCTCCTGAAGAAGATCCTGCAGCACCTTTTCTCCCTCCCAGGCACCAAAGTGTCCCATTTCTTTTGGAAAAGTTCCCTAGACCCTCCTCCAGAGAGGGCCCTGCTGGGAACTCACTTTCCCAGCAGCACTTGCATGGGGCCAGAATTGCAAGGTCTCTGAGTTCCTCTCGGAGCATGATGAAAGTTGAAGTTTTTCTCTCTCACTTTTCCTCAGCCAATAAAAAGCCCAGTTGTGTCTATGCTCTGATTGTTCTGAAACTTGACAGGCATGCAGTTGTAAATAGAGTCTAAAACTGAGGCAGGTTTCATGCAGATAGCCCTTAAAATGACTGAGGATTCAGCCTTTAAAGTTTCTCATTGTAGCCAATGGGCTGAATCTTTGCCAAATGAAAACGGCAACACTCCTCCCATTTTGAGTAACTTCTTGGTAAACAAAATGAGGAGTCAGCCAACAATGGGCCCTGAAATGGCATTCCTTTTGGTCAACTTGCACAAGCCTATTATATGTGTGTGTGTGTGTGTGTGTGTGTGTGTGTGTATAAATTTGAAGGCAAAGATTTACTGTATCTAGCTTGCCATTGTGTTTCCCATTGCTGTTCTAGAAACAAAACTTAGTTCATATGAACAGGTAAGTGGGTTTTGCCGAGGGACTCGTGGTCAAAACCCATGGTATTAATGCAACCATTCCTGCCCTTGTGTTGATGCCAAGTGAATCAAATGAATTATTATTTTTGTGACTTGGTGCTCCCACTGAGACCAACTGAATGTGTGAATGTGTTTAAACTGTGGAGATTTTTTTAAATTTTTCTAAATTATGTTCATTTTCCCCTGTCCGCATTACACACAGATATTTTTTTTAATCACCACCCTGTGTGACATCACAGTAGTAAAATTAATGAATTTTCTAAACTGGAGAAAATACTAATCTTTTAATTCACTTATTCTTTACAATTAAGTAATTATTTAATTAAGCCAGCTCACCCACCCAGAATGATTAGCAGTTGATTCTGCGTTGGGACAAATGGCTAGAGAGTAGCAGAGAATTTATGTCCTTGGAAAATTGTGTGTGTGTGTCTATATGCACACACATATACATATGTATGCACACACACACACACATATATACACACACACACACACGTATGTGCATGCATAGATATCAGATCTCAAATTTAGAAGTGTGAGATCAAAATAAAGAGATACTGGGGCCTTCAAAGAGATAGCTCTCCCCCCACCCCCGGCACCCCAGTATCTCTTTATTTTTGCCTGGGTGGTCTGCCTCTGCTTATGTTCATTTGTAAATACAGTCATCCCTCTATATCTATCCATAACTTTAAAATATTAACACAAAAAAGCCCAAAAGCAATTTTTGATTTCATTACCCCATTGTGTATAATGGGACTTGAGTATCCATAGATTTTGGTATTCATAAGAAATGGAATGTCCCTCCTGGAACCAAGCTGCAGCCCAATGGAGTACCCTGTTTCAGTTGTAGGGATTTCAGGTTTTATCATTTTCTGCTTGTAACTCTTCCCCATTTTTTACTATGCTTTCTATCTTTTCAAAAAAGCTGTTAAATCAAAAAAGAAAGAATATTTGTCTTCTAGTGCGATGAGGTCTCAGTCTGGAAGCACTCAAGGCATAATTCATTTTCAGTGCTCTCTACCAGAAGAAAGCCAAACTCAAGTAGTATTTCTTCTGGAACATCTCACTACTTGGGGAAGTTTCAGTATCAGCTACTGAAGTTAGGTTTTAACAGTCACACACTGGTTTTCATTGAATTCAGGAAATAATTCAAGGTTCTGAGTATGACTAAACCTGCTTGGTTAATAAGATCTACCAAGGAGGATCTGTGCCATCAATACCTGAAGCAGGATGTCGGCACTCTTGACAGATCTGTTCTCCACGAAAGTATGCAATGGCAGTATTATCCAAAAATACTAATGAAGTACAGCTTTTGGTCCAGGAAGAACCTCAAAAACCTTGAGGGGGGGCATGTGGTTTTCTAAAAGTTGTCCACACCTGATTTAAATCGAAAATGGAAATGTCAAGGAGGCCTGTCCAACCATTGGTGATCGGAAACCATGTTGGCCCAGGTGATTTTGGGAGATGTACTTCCCCAAAAAGTAATGTTGTCAAGCTTTGATTGTGGACCCTTCCACACAGTAATATAACCAAGAATATCAAGGCAGAAAATCCCACAAATAACTGCTTTGAACTGAGTTATATCTGAGTTGAACTGAGTCCACACTGCCATAGGTTCCAGTTCAAACTCATCACCCTCTATGAGCCTCTCCCTCTATGAGCCTACAAGAGCTTTAAGATCAGCTGAGGAAACCCTGCTCTCCGTCCCAACCTCTTTGCAAGTGCGATTAGTTGGGACTAGAGACACAGCCTTCTCTGTGGTGGTCCCTCGGCTGTGCAACTCCCTCCCCAGTGACATTAGACAGGCCCCATTCCGCCTGGTTTTTAGAAGAAAAAACCTTAAGATCTGGCTTTTTACGTAGGTGTTTGGTGAATCGGAAACTATGGAATGAAACCTCAACATCTTGAATAATTGACTATGGATTTGGAAAACGATTTAGACATGAGATCATGATTCAGAAATAAATATGGTTTTATTCTGTTTGATTGGGTGATTTATATGTGTTTTAATTACGTATATATTTAAATTGGGGTTGAGAAAGGCAGGGTAGAAATGAAGTAAATAAATAATAAATAAATAAATGTGGGATATTATGTGAGGGCCCTGGGATGCATTCTTAATCAGCGGCTTTCAGTTTGGTTTGATCTAGGGAAAGTGTGATCCCACTTATGTATTTGATGGATTTATAACCTACCTCTCTCCTGGGATAGGATCCAGGGAGGCTCCCAGATATTTAAAACAGATTTAAAATTAACAGAAGAATAATGTAATATCTAAGAAAACAGGGTCCTTCTTTTTAACACTTCATGTTATTTGTCCAGTGTTTTCTACCTTGACCTGTAACACCTTTCCAAAGGTCTTTCTTGCCAACACCATCTTGCCATCAATTCTTCTCTTGGCAATACTACATATCGTACTTGGGGACCTTAGACATGCGCTTCTGTGTTCTCCCCTGAGTGAGGGTCCTTTCTCAATGGAAATGCATAATCCAAGAAGAACAAACCCACACCATTGTTATTTTTCTAGCACAACAAAAGAAGTGATAAGCTCTATTTTCTTTTATTTGCAAAAGCAATACTGCCTAGATCACTGCAATATGAGCAGTCTTGTCTAATTTGGAAGAAATAGTGGAAATATTCACAGCCAGTCTACTCCTGAGCAGAATAAAAAAGTGTGAAGAAAATATGCAAAATATTCATGAGAAGGAAATAATAGGGCAGAGTTGAAATAAGTGATAAATTCAAATGAAAAGGTCTAAACATTATTTTACATGATGTCTAGGTAAAAAGGCTAGGAAAATATGGTACGTGCAAGCAGTACTCAAGGTTTCGCAGACAACAAAAGGAATTTGCAGCTGAAACAGAGACCTTTCCTCTTCCCCTTACATTCCACCCACCAGCTTCTCTCTAATAAGATCTGAGCATCTTGAAGCCTCCTTTGCACACAATACCATCACCAAACTGGGTGGCCCTGGAGTGAGCTGCAGCACATGGCACGCCATTTGGGTGCAATAGCTACATGCACATCTCCAATGAATGTCATCACCCCTTCCTAAGTCATGATGTTGAGCCCATGTTGAGTTACTGGGAAGCCACTTTACACATACACCTTTGCAGGTGGTGTTTGGCTAGTGACTTTCTATACAGGTAGTTGGATGCTTAAAATACACCCAAGTAACAGTGTTTGCATATGTTTTTGAGAGACATGGTTGTGGTAAGAGAACCTATGAATCCAAAAGCATGACATTTATTTTGGGAAGTGTGTGCAGTCATTCAATGTACTTCATAGCCACTGTCTCATCCATTGGTCCAGAACTTCAGCAAATGCCAGGCCTCTGATACAGATTTGCAGAAATATGTTGGCTATTCCTCATTTTAAAGATTTTAAAGATTTCAGGCAAACTGTATTTTATTAACAATACATTCAAAGCATGATGATACATATTTTCAGGCCTTATCTACATTGACCTATTAATCTGGGCCCAGTATAGAGCATCATGCCCACTGAGCTGAATCTTCTGTGACATGACTTTAGTGTCCAGGTGGTTTGCTGGGTGAAGAATGCATAGGTCCCACTGCGCCACCTCCTTGTCATCCGTGTTCCCACCACCATTCCTCATCAGCTGGACAATTTTTAGATGGAGGGAAAATTAGAGAATAGGATAGTCCATTTGAGAAGATGATTAGGAAATGTTTGAGAGAGGAGAAGAAGGTGGCAGGAGATCTGTATGAACAAATCATAATGGTAAAAGAAGAAATAATAGAGGAAATCTTCCAAACATGGAGAATGAACATGGAAGTTGAGAGGGAAGACATCCAAAGGGAAAAATAATATAGCAAAAGAAAAGTACAATGTTCTAAACTGGCTCTCCTTATCCATGGATTCTGTATCCAAGGATTCAATCACCCATGCCTTGAAAATATTCCCAAAACATCCAAAAAAGCAAACATTGATTTTGCCATTTTATGAGGGACATCATTTTACTACATCCTTATCAACCACAGAGCTTCCTTCAAGTGTCTGGCCATAATGGTTGCATCTGCCGAGCTTATAATGGGACTTCTGTGTGATCCACAAGTGGGTTAGAGTGAAGGCCTTCATCTTTCTGATTATGTGGGTGCCCCATTCTGACCTCAGGATAGACAGGTGCTGACAGACCTCTTGCCAGTAAGGAGCAGTGGTGATGACACAGGTATGACTCGTTCCCTTTCATGTGCTATCAGTGCAGGGAAAGGGGATGGTGGCTATGTGCTTGCAGACAATGGATCAGCTCAAACTAGACTCCATCCAGCTGTCTAGACAATCAGAATTTTTTCTGAAAACTCTGGAATATTTCCTGACTACTTAGAACAGAGCAAAGTTGGGTTAAGAGATAAAAATTCAGGATACTTACCTGAAGTCCCCGTGCCTTCTGAATACTGCTATTGCTGGATTTGGGGTATAGCCTCAGTTGAAAATTTGGCAAGTATCTTGAGAAAGAGATGACAATGATAATCTAATCAGCTTTGTGAATACAGGCAGTCCCCAAGTTACAAACAAGATAGGTATTGTATGTTTGTGCTTAAGTTGAATTTTAAGTGTATCTCCAGCCCCCCTCCCTCATATATACTGTATATACTGTATATGCTTTTAGGGATGGGCAAACACCCTTGTTGTGTTTGTTCTGTTTGTTCTGTTGCCTCAGAAGATTTCACCTCACTTTCTCTCCTTGTGATAATTGGATTTTGAAAAATGTTGCTTGTTGTGGAAATAGAGATTGGAAAGAAAGTTTCAGTTGGGACACCTTTTTCCCATGATAATTATTTCAGGAGTTAATTTCCGTTCCGAGGGGTAGATTTCTCTCACTTCCTGTTGTCTCACTCCTGTTCTTAACTATGAGTCATTAGTATGTTGGATGTTTATAACTCGGGAACTGCTTGTATTTGGAACATTACTGCACTCTTTCAGATATCCCACGTTTTTCTCACGATGTGGGATAGCAGCAATTTACCAAGTGGTTTTGAACAGCTGCTAGCATGGTGCAATTTCAGTCTCTTGCCTGTGCAAAGCTGCATTTCTGGGTGAGTATTGTAATTTCAAACTCCCGCTGTGCCATTTCCCTTTTTTATAATAATTATTTTTACAGGCAAATTGTTAAAGTGCCGGATGAAATACTTTCGTTTATTTTACAGTGAGGGGAGCATGACGAATGTTGCCATAGAACTGTCCAGCCTCACTGCACAAGTTAAGTCCCAAGACCCTGGCATAATCAACAACTTCATATGTTCCCCAGAGACCCCTGCGATCTGAGGATCACAACCTCTTGAAGATTCCCTCCATACGAACCATCCACTTGTCATCAACTAGACAGAGGGCTTTTTCTGTTGTGGCACCAAGCCTATGGAACGCTCTGCCGGCCGAAGTCCAAGCAATTACTGATCTGCCGGCCTTTCGGAAAGCTTGTAAAACTGCTCTTTTTCTACAGGCTTTTAACCTTTAGCCACTCCTGGTTGTGGACAATAACATTGTTTAAACTGTTCTGATTTTACTGTTTTATTGCTGTATTGTTTAAACTGTTTTAAGTCGATATACTGTAAACCGTCCTGAGCCAATCTGGATAGGACGGTATACAAATTGAAATAATAAATAAATAAAATTAATAAAACTATTTCATTCAAGTTGGTGTCGTGCAACATGTCCTAGATCTTATATAGAGTTTACATTCTGTGACACTATTGTACTGGTATACAGTCTATATCAATTCAGTAAACTTTTTTGAGCAAGATCTTTGAAGGTATTTCTCAGAATGAGGAAATAATTTCCTCAAATTGTTCACCAACTTGCTCTGCAAGAAGTTTGCCATGCACATAGATTTTTTGAGAAGTAATTATTCTTGTTTATCTATTGTACCAAATGAATGAAATTAAATCACTAGCTAGGTTTGGGGGGGGGGGGGGGAGTGGTAGAATTTTATCTTAAAGCTTACTGCTGCATGAAACTCATGCAATTAATGGTATTTTATTAAAATGACACAGATGGTGTACTTAACGTTCATTTGCATACTGTTACTTATTGCTAGCATTGCTGCAAAAATCTTTGTTCTGCTTTGAATGGAAACAAAGTGAATCTGACTTCTTAGAATAGCCCTTAATTTATTTCAACTTCTAAAGTAACCATTTTAACATTTTTCAGAGGGATAGATATATAGACTAGTTGCAGGAAAAACAACTGAATTTGGTGGCATCATAGGCACAGTTATTGTTATATAAGACAATGCTTAAGCTAGTGTGTAAGTACTAGACACCCAGCATGTTGCTGTTGTTGGTTATTGTTTTAGAACTGCAACATGCTCTCTAGATTACGCGCTCTACGTGGGGTTGCCTGTGAAGGCTGTTCAGAAACTTCAACTAGTCCACTGGAGCATCTTACAGGGAGCATACCACCACCACAAGGTCCATTTCCGAGCACAATTCAAAGTGCTGGTCTTGGCCTATAAAGCCCAAATGACTCCGGCCAAGCTTACTTGTCCGAACGTATCTCCCTCTACGTTCCGCCTCGTAGCTTAAGATCCGCTTCGCAAATGAGGCTGGTGGGGACAAGGGGCAGAGCCTTCTCGGTGGTTTAATTCTGGTGTTTTTAACTAATGTCTAGGTGTGATTTTATTATTGTTGTTTTTGGCATCTAATGGCTGCTGGTTTTGAGCCACCATGAGTCCCCTCTCAGGGTTAGAAGGATGGGATATAAATGTTGGAAATAATAATAATAATGTTTCACATCTACAAACCAACCACCACTTCACCACAGCATCAAATGATGGTTTGCTTCGATGAAGGAGATGTCCCAAATGCAACGGTTATGTTAGCTCACAGAATGCCACTGTTTTTCTTTAGCATTATTCATACATTTGAGCAGGTGAGTCACTAAAGATCAAGTAATCAACTTAACAGCAAATCAAGTGATGTACAAATAGAGAGATATTAATCACATGATGGCAAATCTACTAGTGACATGTAAACTGGCTCTGAAGAGTAATTTGGCTTTACGTAATCGCGGAATAATATGTATAAAACTAGAGCTTTTACAAAGTGCAATAAGAATTGGTAGCACAAAAATGTATTCTATAATACTGAGCAGATTAAATTATTTAAGAACCCTAATAAATTCTATGTTATTAGATTACTTGTAAAGAGTGTTTGTAGAGAATAATTTGGAGGTGGCAATTAACTTGAAATTTGAATAGTCTCGTCAGAAAAAATGTGTGCCTTGGCAGCAACAGTACAATGGCTATCAATCAAAATATATTTAGTTAATTGACAAACTGTTTGCACCCCACTTTTTAGTCCAATAATATTTGTTATTTTCAAAAAAATCTTTATTGGTATATAAACCTTATAACGCTACAAAAAACATAAACTAACAGTATACTACAAGCCCCCTGAATATCACAAATAACTACCCTAATTTTCCTCACCTTCTCCCGCATTCATACAAAAGACATACAAAATTGACTCCCCACCTTCCAATCCATAGGCATAATTAACTTTTAAAAAACGTCTCTATACTACTTAATAAAATTTGTATCAGTCCAAAAAATACTTCAATCATCAAATTCTGCAAGCACAATCATGTCCAAATAAAGCATTTTCAAAAATGTTAATGATAGCAGAATTAAAAGAAACTCTAATTAAGAACTTAAAAAAGAAAAGAAAAGAAAATCAGCATCGCAACAACAGGAAAAATGAACAAAAGAGAGCAACAGAAATTAGCATTCCAAAACTTTTATGCTTCGAAAAATAAAGCAATCTTTTTTTCTGATGTCAAGCCTGAAAAGGGTTGTTGTAGGGAATGTCATATAAGGGTGCTTCCAAACAGAGCTCAAGCCCATGCGGAAGTAAATTTAAGAAACCCACTTTGGCGCAAGTTTAAGTCAACATTCCTGCCCAAAAAACCTAGGCTTTCCCAGTGGGGTGTCCTCTTGCCATCCCTGTAACTTCTGAGGTGGCATAGGGCCACCCAACCCCCTCCCCCAGGCTTTAAATTAAACAAAAACTTACTGGGCCACCATTAGCTTCCTCCAGCAGACCTCCTGACACATAGAAATGATGCACCAGGAGATGGGGGGGGAAGGAGTGATTTTTCTCCTCACCCCATCCCACCTCCTGGTGCATCATTTCTATGTGCCAGGAGGCCTGCCGGAGGAGGTTAATGGCTGCCTGGTAAGTTTTTGTTTAGTTTTAAGGCTTTTGGGGTGTGGGATGGTGGAGGGGACGGTGCCCTCTCAGTTATTTGGGCTCATGAAGCCTAAAAATCTGAGAGAGTTGTGCGAACTGACCGCTGGCACTACCCGAGACCAGGCCAGGATTACCCATAAGGCCAACCTAGGCCGTGGCCTAGGGTGCAAGCCGGGGGGGGCACAGATCACGGACCAAAAGAAATATGCGCAGGGGTTTTCGACACTGGCGTCGGCGTTGACAGGAGGAACAATTAACTCCCTCGATGCCGACAGCATCCACTTACTGGCTCCTTCAGTGCAAGTACAGGAAACTCCATTGCGCAGTCTGCACATGCCCTAACACCATGAAAGCTGATATTCCTCCTCCAACACAAGGAGGAGACTCCTCCTTACTGGAGAGAGAAGCACAACTGCCAGCTATGGCACATGTGCAAACCACAGTACAGGAGAGAAGCCCAACGCGACAAGCCCCGGAATCGGGGAGAAGTGCGGCATCGGTACAGCTGCTGACTACAACGCATGCGCAATCCCCAATGCCAGGTAGGAGCCAAGTGCCTCAAGCCCCGGCATCGGGGAGGAGGATCCTCCCCCCATGCCTGCATCCATAGTGCCTGCTGAGAGGGAAACTGCTGTGGCGGACCTAGTGGGGCCACACCGGGAGAGCTGGATGCAGGGCCTAAGGGGGACGAGCGGATGAAAGGATGTGTGTGTGGGGGGGGGGGGTGCAGTAGAGGTTGGCTCAAAGGGGGTGTAATTCCAAAGTGTGGCCTAGGGCACAAAAGGATGTTAATGCAGGCCTGCCTGAGACTCAGTCCCTACAAGCCCCATACCCCATTAGACTCGGGCCTTTTAGGAAGACCCAGGTACAATGGGCTATTTAAGTAATTCAAGACAAAGTAGGGTTAACTTGTTTTGTCCCAAATTTTAATTATCTTTTACTGGAGGTGCCGTTCAGCCACCTCCGGTAAAAGCCTGACAGGTCCCACATTTTGGGCCTGTCTGAAAGGGCCCCAAATGGCTGATCTTAGATTTCCAACATTGTCACCTCAAGTGGTCAGGGAAAGGGCTGCTTCAATTGGAAGTGCACCCCCTCTTCAACATTATGGTTTCAAGCTCTCTGATCTGAAAGTGACTTTGGATTTCTGGTGTAGCCTTGAGGAGAGAATAGATTTAACAAAGCATCATGAATTCCTTTGTGGTATAAGAATTACAGGCAGCACCTGGGTTAAGAACAAGACAGATTCTATAGCTTTGTTCTTAAATTGAAATTGTAGGTAAGTCAGAAGATATACATTTTAAGTTTAACACAAGTCATTTTTATGTAGTTTTGGAGAGCATAGTGAAGGTTCGAGACCCCTGTAATGTTTCTTTTGCTTTCTGTGTCCCTGTTCAGAAGATTTCGCCTCACTTTCTGTCCCTGTGACAATTGGATTTTGAATTTTTTGAGTTGCCATGGAAACAAGGATTGGTGATAAAACTTCAGTGGAGACACCTTTCCCCCCATGATAACTCTTACAGGAGTGAATTTCCCTTCCCAGAGGTATATTTCCCTCATTTCCTATTGTCTCATCCTTGTTTTTAATTAGAAATCATAGAATCATAAAGTTGGAAGAAACC
This sequence comes from Anolis apletophallus, assembly GCA_030556195.1. Taxonomy (NCBI): domain Eukaryota; kingdom Metazoa; phylum Chordata; class Lepidosauria; order Squamata; family Anolidae; genus Anolis; species Anolis apletophallus. The sequence continues at coordinate 149,228,388 of JARBWK010000002.1, forward strand.
ATATGGTCCATCTAGTCCAACCCACTGCTGTGCAGGAAAAACACAATCAAACTGGGACTATGGCGCAGCTGGCTGGGAGTCAGCTGCATTAGATCACTACTGACCGAAAGGTCATGAGTTCGAAGCCAGCCTGGGGCGGAGTGAGCTTCCGACCATTGTGTAGCTCACTGTCGACCTTTGCAGCCCGAAAGACAGTTGCATCTGTCAAGTAGAAAATTTAGGTACCGCTTATGCGGGGAGACTAATTTAACTAATTTACGATGTCATAAAAATCTCCAGCAAGCATGCAAAGAATGAGGAACTACTTCATCAGTGTCACAAATGGACGGTGAAGCGACAGCTCCCCTGGTGGCCAGAATACCCTCAGGAAGCTGGACTGTTAAATGGCCTCTGGGTGTCTGTCTATATATGTTGTGTGTCTATAATCCGCCCTGAGTCCCCTGCGGGGTGAGATGGGCAGAATATAAATATAAATACTGTAAATAAATAAATAAATAAATCACCAAATTTATAGTAAGTAGGATGTTTGCAACTCATGGACTGCCTGTATTAAGTGCAGCAAGATTGTAAAAATGTGTAGTAATAGTAAAAAATAATAACAACAACAACTTTATTTTTATATCCCGCCTCCATCTCTCCAAAGGGACTTGGAGCGGCTTACAGAGGGACAAGCCCAGGATTACAATAAAACAGACACAGTAAAAACAATCAATCACAACAAATAATAAAAAAACATTAAAATCAATTAACATCATAAAACAATACCCTGGCTGGCCAATTTGAAACTGGGTTCGGGCTCAGAGTAAGTGCAATGATTCCTTGGAAGAGCCAAGGGAAAGTGAAATAGTCAGAGGGCTGGGTTGCTAGGGTAGTGCCCTCGGCCATTAAAGTATCATAAGTACAGGAAAGGGGCCAACTAAAGTGTTGGAGCTTAGATAAGGTCGGGATAATTCTCAAGTGAACCACCTAGTCAAAGGCACAATGGAACAACCAAGTTTTTAACCCCGTGTGGAAAATGGAGAGTGTGGGGGACCTGTTTGATCTCTCTAGGAAGAGAATTCCAGAGCCGAGGGGCTACCACAGAGAAGACTCTCTCCCTCGTCCCCACCAACCGCGTTTGAGACAGCGGTGGGAGCGAGAGAAGAGCCTCCCCTAGAGGATCTTAGAGTAGTTGCTGGTTTGTAGGGGAAGATGTGATTGCGAAGATAGGCAGGTCCTGAAACGTTTAGGGCTTTGTAGGTGATCACCTGCACTTTGCATTGGGACCGGAAACTTATTGGCAGCCAATGGAGCTGTTTGAACAGGGGATTGACGGTTCCCTGTAACTAGCTCCCATTAGTAATCTGGCTGCAGTTCTTTGGACCAGCTAGTAGGCTAGAAAAATCCTTTTGGATTTGATCTTGGTTTCTTTGGGAGGTAGTCACTACCATGCAAAACTAGTGTAGTATTTTGGTTTGAGTGTTGGGCTAGGACTCTGGAATACCAGGGTTTGAATCCCTGCTCAGCAAGAAAACTCACCTTGGAGAAGTCACACACTCCCAGGAAGGGAGTAGACCTCAGCACATTAACATTGAGAAATGGTAAATCTGTATGCGGAGCTGGATGCATAATCTATATCAGGCATGGGCAATTTTTAAAAATGGGGGCTGGGGCACGCCTAGGTGGGCGGGGTGGGCTGGGGGAGAAAACTGACGGTTGGTGTGGTTGGTATTCCTGGTTTGTGGCAAATTAATTCCAGGTTGCCCAGAACGTTGTCTGGACAGCCCCCTTTTTATTGTGGAAGTTTCCGCAATAAAGGGGCTGTCTAGGTCCGCCCTTGGAGAGCATAAGAAAAGATATCTGAATCATACCTTGGCTTTCCAAGTGAAGTATTTGTAAGCCATGGTTGCTCATTGTTTCTATGTTATTTCCAATGCCATATGCAAGCATTGCTTTCATTTGATTGTCATTCAGAATGCAATTACCTTTGTCTAATTAGTCTGTCTGCCTTCCAACAATTCAGACTTGCATCACTTAGATTTATTTTGTAGCTGCAACACTGTTTGTATTTCAGGCACATGGTTTGGAAGCACACCAGGGGCTTTCTTTCCTGGACCAAATTGTTCTTAGAACCTTTGAGCATCTCTTCCTATTCATTCTCAGTTATATATTAGTAGCTAACAAACAATAAACGAAGGAACTATTGCATATGACAGTGTGAAGGATTTCAACTATTCCACTTCCCTTTCTATTCTCTCGTTTTATACAACTTCGCCTCCAGCCTGACAAGATTCTAAAGGCTTGATTTGATTTCATCTTGATTCACTTCTCACACCATATAAAATGTGATACACAGGCCTAGTTTTCATTTTCTATAACCAATAGTACAACTGAAGGGGAAAGAAAGTCAAATGTAGATGCGGCTGTTCTTGTAGGTCCATGATTTTTCCTTAATCGGACTCAGCTGAGCACCTCCTAGCTTATCTTTAGCCATGGCTTTTTCCAATCATTGCTTAAAATTAAAATAAAAGCACTTCTAGACATGCATATAACATTCCCCCCACCACCATTGAATGATTTGTATGGAGTTAAGGTGAAGGATTTATTTCTGAGCCAGATGGCAGGGTTCTACAATGAAATGCCTCTTTTTTAGGAATTGTGCATCACCCACAGATGCTTAATTTCTAATGTAGTCTCAAAAATTATCTGAAACTTTAAAATATTTTATGGCTCTCACGTTCTGTTTTAAAGATTTATTAAAGACACAGTCACATTAGTGTGTTTCAGCATTAAAAGATAGGCAGTCAATATCCCTTATAAACAAAATATGTGTGGCGTAATGTAAAATAAACCACATGTAGTTCACGTCTGATCAGCTCACACACTGCCTTGCCAGAGGGAAAAAAATGCCACGCAGGTGAACAGTAAAGAACAACTAATTTACACTTTGTAGTTTGGAACAACATATGTACAATGTGATCAATTTCATCAACTCACATAAAGTCCTTTTTATAAGAGGCTTAAAATTGTCTTTCTTTGTCCATGTGGATAGAATCCTTCAGCAGCTCACGAAGCAAGAACACATTCCAAACTTTCTCTGCTTCTCCCTTTCTCCATGTTTGTGTACCTGCATTGCTCAAGCCTGTGCAAAAATGTAACAGTTTCCAAAAGTCCCAGGCTCAGCCTGCTCCCCGACCAGTTTCATGCATCTTATTTTCTAGTTGCACACACACTCACTGATTCATTGCATGCTCCAACAATACTTACAGTGATACTGTAAATCGTTTTGAAACTAACAGAGAAAAATAAATTTCTACCATAAGTTTTATTGGATTCCAGCTGAATAAGTGGACTGACTCCCACATGTGCTTATGTTGGAAATTTTTAATAGATAGTCTCAAAAAGCTTATATATCTTCAGTGAGTAAGATATATTAATTACAGGTTGACTCTGTTATCCAAAATGTTTGATGACAGAATTGTCTTAGATTTCAGATTTTATTGTTATTATTATTATTATTATTTTGCATTTTGGAATATTTGCACATGAGATATCTTGGAGGTGAGACCCAAACTCTAAAAATGAAATCAATGTATTCTTCACATAATCTTACATAGCCTGAACGTAACTGTATACACAGTATTTTAACATTAATTGTGTGCATTACTTTTCTTTCTATTAATGGGATAAGTGGCAGTCATTTTGTAGCATATTTATTATTAAAGCTACCCAACAATCATATACTAAAAGGGCTACATATATTTTAGACAGCTTCCAGTTGTCATTTATGACAAAGGTCTCTCTTTCTGGAGACTTATCTTGCTGTGATCCAGTCGGTCATGGCAAAGAGATGACTTGCTTGATTAGACCATTGCCAAATGAGGCTCTCTAGAAAGATTGTCCCGCATAATAAATGATGATTTGGAAGTGTTTAACAACATATGGTCTCTTTTGCTTGACATATATGATTAAGAATATATATATTTTCCATCAAAATATAAAATACCATCTGTCATAAGTAACAACTTGGATATGCAATTAATTCACTGTACTTCCTAATGTAAATATTTCTCTTTTCCTCTCTTTTCTTGTTCTGAATATGTATTTATTTTATGATATTCCAGTATATTCATCATTCATAAGAAGACTATGCTGTCACTTTTTAATCCTTAAGAGTAGCAGTGGAAGTCTGTTTCTACTTTGTGTCTTAAAACTTATAACCAGATCTACAAATAGCAAAAATTATGTGTAGTTCAGCTGACATCTATGAGAAATCCAGCATTTCACTTCAATATGTTTTTTACAGCATGCACTCAGAAAAGGAAATTGCAAGTCCCTCCAGATGCAAATTCCAATGGTGCTAAGCAGCATAGCCATTAGTGAATTCTAGGTGTTACGGTTCAACAATATCTACAAAATTGCATGATCTTCAGTCATGCAGTTTTCTGAGAAGTACACCCCACTGTGTACCCTAAAGGCACCAGATCCTGTCAGGTTTTGGGATCTCAGCCCTGATATGTACTTGGATTGAAGACCATAAATGAATGTCAAGTTGTAGTAGCCTATAACTCAGAGGAAGGAGATGGTAAAACCACCTCTCATGTTTTCTTGCCTAAGAAAACTCTCAAATATTCATTGGGCCACCATAAGTTGATAGTCAACTTGAAGGCACATGCACACGCACACACGTCCCAATATGGAAAGTTTTGGTTTTTTTCATGTCAGGAGCAGCTTGAGAAACTGAAAGTTGCTTCTGGTGTGAGAGAATTGGCCGTCTGCAAGGACGTTGCCCAGGGGACGTCCGGATGTTTTGATGCTTTACCATCCGTGTGGGAGGCTCCTCTCATATCCCCACATGGGGAGCTGGAGCTGACAGAGGGAGCTCATCTACGCTCTCCCCAGATTTGAATCTCTAACCTGTTGGTCTACAGTCCTGCGAGAATAAGAGTTTAACCCATTGTGTCACCGGGGGCTTCTAATATGGTAAGATTACACCAATTAAGGCTATATGTTTATAGTCTTATTTAGACACAGTAGACAAGAGATAGGCAACTTTAATGGCCATTGTTCAGCAGAAGAATAGGGATGTAAACAAATAAATGTAGGATCACAACCTGAATTTATCTCTATGTTTGCTCTAACAGTTCTGTGTTGGATCTTACAAACCAGGATTGGCCTTGTGCTCATGAAAAAGGCTTTCCATTCTGGTCCTAATCTGTTTTTATTCAGTTTTTAACTACGTTGTGTTGTGTATTCATTGTTGTGAACCACCCTGAGCCTTTTTTGGGGAAGGGTGGTATATAAATCGAAATAATAAATAAAATAAATAAAATCTCTATTGGATATAGCTACTCCACCTTCACATAGCTGTTTCAGGAGGTCAGTTGGGCATACTGAATAGCTAGTGAGCAGGGTGGTTGGCGGATTGTTTGGAAGTGGCTGTCCAAACTAGTAACTTTTCCATGCTCTAAGCACCATGTGTATGTAACTGCAAAACATTCATTCAGCATTAATCATGAAAATTATCCTGTGATGACAAAGTGCCACTGTAAACATTAAATGACATTACTTAAAAGCATGTCTGTTGCTCATGGGCAATCACTCATGGCTGAATATGATCCTTGTTTGTTAACATACAACTGAAAATGAAGGCATTCTTCATTGAGGCCTGCCTGCACAGCCATTGATCTACCAAGTCAAATACCCCTTTGAATAACAGGAGCCAGTCACGATCTTGGTTGTTCCTAACCTGTGATTGATAACTGGCAACTAGAGGGAGAAAATGTGAAACTTTGTATTTCTATTCACAAATATTACTGCAGATGCAAACTGCAGTCAGGAAATCAGAAGACATTTACTTCTTGGGAGGAAAGCAATGACCAAACTCAATAAAATAGTGAAAAGTAGAGACATCACACTGGCAATAAAGTTCTGCATAGTTAAAGCAATGGTATTCCTTGTAATAACCTATGGATGTGAGAGCTGGACCATAAGGAAGGCTGAGTGAAGGAAGATAGGCGCTTTTGAACTGTGGTGCTGGAGAAAAGTTCTGAGAATGCCTTGGACCACAAGAAGAACAAACCAGCCTATACTCCAGGAAAGAAAGCCTGACTACTCACTGGAGAGAAGGATATTAGAGACAAAGATGAAGTACTTTGGCCACATAATGAGAAGACAAGAAAGCTCGGAGAAGACATCCTGGGGAAAATGGAAGGAAAAAGGAAGAGGTGTTGACCAAGGGCAAGATGGATGAATGGTATCCTTGAAGTCACTGGCTTGACTTTGAAGGAACTGGGCGGGGGTGGGGCGGCCATGACCGACAAGGAGCTCTGGCATGGGGTGGTCCATGAGGTCACGAAGAGCCAGAAATTACTAAATGAATAAACAACAAACCAGTGATTGTGAAAACAGATGCTTCCACGTTGCTGACAGGTTACCTTACATGTCGGATGGCTGTGTCTGGCTCTGAAAAACAATTAATTGGCCTAATTCCACCTTCCCAGGAACTAGTGTTTTGGGCAGCAACTCTCATCTCCCATACCAATAACCATGCAGGCTAGAAAAGTTAGGAGATAAAGTGAAAACACAAGGTTTCAGAAAGTTCCTCTTTCAATCTGATTTAGCATATATCAAAATTATATTCTTCTGTTTCTTTTAGCAAACAACTTTACAGAGTTGAGAAAACTGACTGTGGCCCTCCAGGTGATCTTTGACCCAAAACTTTCTAACCTGAATGTTCAGTGGCGAGGGATTATTGGGACTGCACACCAAAATATCTAGAGGACTACATCTATTCACCCTTGTATTGTACCATAGAATTGCCCATTGTGTTGACTACAATAGCAGAAAACAACCTTGGTCACTCTCCAGATATCTGGACTATAGTTCTCACAGTCCTTTACCATTAAGCTTGAGACTTAAGGAGTCTTAAGCCTTAACCTTCTGGACAGCCCCAGTTTACCAAGCCCTGCATAAATCCCATTCAGCTCGCCTTTCAGCGCCATAGGTAATATCTTTGAAATATATTGTATATATGAGATACAGTGAAGGCACTTAATATGTGTTAAAATTGTGCAACAACCTGCAGGGTAAGGACAGTGCATTTTAATGGTTATTTCTGCAGGAGTGAAGTATTCACTTGAAACACAAATGTACTTTGGGCACATGCATATTTGCTGTTATCTCTTTTGTTTGTCAGTGCAAATCAGTATATGAAATTCTTTTCTCTGAAATGAAGGTTGAAAAAGTTGAATTCATAAAATTCTTCTCGTAAAATTCTATGAATTCAACTTTTTCAACCTTCATTTCAGAGAAAAGAATTTCATATACTGATTTGCACTGACAAACAAAAGAGATTTTTACAAATCACTTTATTAGAGTCGCCCTTTTGAAGATCTGGAATAAGTACAAAGATTTATTTTTCAAAAGACCCCACTTTGGATCTCCCCGACAGAGGCACAGCAGGTAAAAGAGATTTCCGTCGATAAATGGCCAACTTATAAAGTATTATTACAAAAGTACAATAATTCTTGAGGTTAAAGACTCTACAAGAGTTAAGAGACCAAGGTGAAGCCATATCATGGTTTCATTATGCGCAAATTAGGGAGTACTATAAGCTGGACGTGAAGAGAGACTTCTGTAGCCAGGAAAAAGTATGGGAGAAAGCAATGAAAGGAGAAAAGAAACAAATCACCTTGCTCTACAGTAAGCTGCTTCAATGGGACACGGAGGAGGAGACAATTAAAGAAACAATGGTGAAATGGGCACAAGAGTTGGGGCACACCATCCTCCTACAGGAATGGGAAACCCTGTGGAGGAAAAACCAAGTATGCAGGCTCCACCAGTATTACGGAAAACTGGTTTAAAATTTTCTTTCACTGGTATTTAACTCCAGTGAAACTCGCAAAGTTCTATAAAAATCTTAAGGACAAGTGTTGGAAATGTGGGGAACATAAGGGAACCTTCCTCCATTGCTGGTGGGCCTGTAAAAAAGTTAAGAATTTCTGGAATTCTGTTCACCATCACGTAACTGAAAATGCTGGATTATAAGGTGGAACTGAAGCCAGAACATTATTTACTTAATTTAATGCATGACGAAATAAAGGATACTGAGGACAAAATTTTCTTTTACATGACAGCGGTGGCTAGAATCGAACTAGCAAAAAATGGAAAACGAATGAAATTCCAAGTATAGAGGAGTGGCTAATAAAATTAAGAGAGGCTATGGAACTAGATAACCTCAAAAATCTGATAAGTGACTGTAAGAACAAGAACAAGATAAACTGGACCCGAGTAAAGGATTACCTGAAGGTATTGGAAATTAAAAACGACAAGAAGAATGATAGAAATAAGAAAAAGACCTAAGGTCCGACACCTTGGGCCTGAAGGAGAAGACATGGCAAACGAAGAGTGTCTTAAGCGGAAGGAACTATATCAAGTATTAAAGGTGCACCCTACACCAGAACCGGAAGCTAACACCCATATGGACGAGAGAGTATTGACTATCTATTTTCTCCTTTTACTAATCTTTCTCCTAGCTACATTTTCGCTTTTTCCCCCCTTTTTTTCCCCTCTTTTTTCCTTTTCCTTTTTGTTCTTCTTTTCATTTTCTCTGCCCTCTCTCTCTTCTCCCTTTTCCTTTCTTAAGTTCGCCTACTCGCTTTCTCCTCTGCCCTTTTCTCCCCTCCCTCCCTTCTAGGCTATCCCCTTGCACTCCCCGTCCCCTTGCTATCTGCTACCTAAGCTGTTTGATCTGTTTTTATGGTATATGTTTGAAAAATGCAAATAAAAAATTAATTTAAAAAAAAAAGAAAAAGTTGAATTCATATCTATCTATTTATATATCTTTATCTATCTATCTATATCTTGGAATATCCTCTGAGTTTCTTTTTTCCATTTTTGTTCATTTTCTGGAACTGGTTTATGTGTATTTTCCTGTTGACAGTTTGCACCATTCTTGCCAAAAAGAAAAGAAAAGAAAGAAAATATGTATTAAGAATTATGGTGGAAATAAGAAAACATGACATATAAAAAATATGTTGCCTGCATCAGAAGCTCTTTAAAAGACTTCAAGGAGGTTACTTCACCATGGTCTAATAGTGTGTTAAGCATGGTAAAACTGTTCTTGTAGAAAGCTAGAACATGCTGGCATAGCCCTTCTTCCTATCGCACAATCCCCCTAATAGCCCTCTCTAAATACAGATTGGGCTATCTGCTTAAATGACTTTTGGTAGACCATTCCTCCCAATTGTGCATTGTCCTTCATAGGCCATGCCGCTTTCTTCTTTTTACTGAAAGAAGTGCATAATTTTGAGATTTGAATTGTTATCGCAAGTGTCTGACATTTTGTGTTTTCGTTGTGCCCATTTCACAGTTCCAGGTTGCCAAGTATGCATAAATCCATACTCTCATTGTAATACACATGGATAACATAATAAATTTGGATGTTGTAACTCCCAGCCTTATACGCATTGGTTTATCCTGCCAGGACATTGTACAATTATTATCAGTGCTAAGTCTTGTTAGCATGAGGGTCCCTATCAGTGACAGTATTTGTTAATTTGAAGTGCACCACATTGCAATTAGATGTGTGTCCATATTCTTAAGGCAATCGAAGTTAAATCAATGTTGTTAGCGACATGTATGAACAAGTTCCTCTGGGGGGAGAGGGGGGGTATATACAGTATAAATAATAATAATAATTATTATTATTAGAAACACAACAAGATGAGTCCACAGCAGACAAGATCACTCTGCTGGCTGTTGTATTGGATCACAAGTTGGACACTTCCCAAGTGTCTAGGACTGTGTGATGTATCAGTGAATAATGCGTGAAGTTCCCAGTAAGGTGGCCTTTTGCAGCTGGCAGGTGGTAATTTTGTCAGCAACAATTGTATTTAAGTGCAGGTCAAGGTCTTTAGGCACTGCACCCAGTGTGCTGATCACCACTGGGACCATCTTGACTGGCTTGTGCCAGAGTCTTTGCAGTTCAATCTTTAAATCCTCATATCATGTCAGCTTTTCCAGTTGTTTCTCTTCAATCCTGCTGTTGCCTGGTATTGTAAAATCGACAATCCATACTTTGTTTTTTTAACACGATTGTGAGGTCAGGAGTATTGTGATCCAAAACTCTGTCAGTCTGAAAATGTTGTTGTTGTTGTTGTTGTTGTTGTTATCTCAACACACAAAACAGAAATGTTTCAAAAAATACCTTGACAGTATATCCATCATGAAAGGAATACTTATGCAATAAAGAGAATTCGTAATAGTGCCAGGAACAAGTTGTGAAATTGCAGTTACCTTGAACCAAATAATCAAATAGCATATGAGGAGAAAGGAGGACACCTTGGTTTAAATAGCCAGAGATCCTCTCTGTCTGCTCTCCAGAAGTTAAATGGCCATGGTTTGGGGACAGGGAAGTGGAAGAGAGACAACTGGTGCTCACAACACGATATGGATTCTCGCAATCTCACAGTAGCATTGCTAGTGACTTATCACAACACTTTCAATATTGAAACAAATAGCTTTAATGAGGCTATTCCTGGCTTTCTCCTGTGCATTACAAGGTATGGTCAGGCAACAGGGGAAATTTAGAATGCCATTGCTGTGAAAACATGTAATATGAAAAGCAGCATTTTTCAGCTGCCAATGCATACCTCATGTAAGCATGTCCAAATACAACAGTGTCTCATGTGGAGATCGTACAATGCTCAATTTGTTCCAATATGGTAGCATGGCAGGTCTGTTAAGAAGAGGCCAATATATGATTCTATGGGACCATTATTTCATCTATAAAGAGGAAAAGATACAAACCATTGGGGGGGGGGCTATTTCTAAAAATAGTAGCTAAAGGAAACATCCCTTCTTTCTTTGTCATGTTTGAACAAAAAAAACCCTGGATGGATGGCATGAATAAACAACAATGCAGAGCTGGAGACCACCCGCTGCCAGAAAGTAGAGATTTCCAAGCTATGATGCTGTGGTTATGTCCTCCTTCTTGAAACAGAAGTCCCCACGTTACAAACATACAACTTACAAATGACCAGGGGCGGCCCGATCTAATTTGGGGGGGTACGCAAAGAAAATTTTGTCGCCCCCCCCCCGCCGTCGCGTCACTCATCGCCGCCGCCACGCCCACGCCGCCGCCACGCCCACGCCGCCGCCACGTCCACACCGCGCTGCCACGCCCACACCGCCGCCACCGCCCACACCCACACTGCCGCCGCCGCCACGCCGCCACCACCGCAACGGCCCCATCGGCGCGGCACACCTCCGCTGGGTGCACCTTTCTGCAGCGTGCCTCCCTGCGCCGCCCGCACAAGACGCGCAGAAGCACCTACAGGCTATAGCGCCTGTAGACGTTTCTGCACACGCAGCGCCGCGCGTGAATGTCGCTCCCAGCGCGCCTGCCGCTTTGGAGCCAGTGCTCTTGCTCCCAAAGCGCACATGCACGCTGGCTCAAAGCGGCAGGCGCGCTTGGGAGCAAGTGTGCGTCGCGGACGTTGCGCGTGTGCAGAAACGTCTACAGGCACTATAGCGCCTGTAGGTGCTTCTCTGCAGCGTCGGCGGCGCAGGGAGGCAGCAGAAAGGTGCACCGCTGGAGGTGTGCCGCTTGGATGAGGCGGTGGGGGCGGCGCAGTGTGGTGTGGCGGCGGCGCCCCTCCCAGCCGGTGGTGCCCCTCCCAGCCGGTGACGCTCTACGCGACCGCGTAGGTGGCGGAATCGCTGGGGCCGCCCCTGCAAATGACTCATAGTTAAGAACAGGGGTGAAGCAACAGGAAGTGAGAGGAATCTACCCCTTGGAATGGAAATTCTCTCCTGAAAGAGTTATCATGGGGAAAAGATATCTCCACTGAAGCTTTATCACTAATCCTTGTTTCCACAACAAGCCAGATTTTTCAAATCCAATTAGACCAGGAACAGAAAGTGAGATGAAATCTTCTGAACAGGGGCAAAGACAACAAAACAAACACAACAGGTGTGTTAACCCTTCTCTGTGCTATCGTGTGTGTGTGACTGGAGTTACACTTTAAAATGTACCTGTTCTGACTTACAAACAAATTCAACTTAAAAACAAACCTACCGAACCCATCTTGTTTGTAACTTGGGGCTGCCTGTATATGGACAGCTAGTTTCAAGTGCATATGACATGTCACAAGCAACTTCAGGTACATAATAAAAGTGTACCTGAACAAGACCTCAGAGATGGAACAACAAGAAAACCCAATGAAAACATGACAATGAGAACCAAGGGGTGAAATTCACTTTTAAAGCAAAACCGTGTAGTAACTCAGCTAGGTTCAATTAATCAGCAAGGGATTAATTGCATATACACTGCTGTTATATTTGTATTCCACTTTTTCTCAGGATTGATACCTACAGAGTATCACAATTGAAAAACAATAGGATTATATATATATATATATATATAGATATATATATATATATATATATAGAAGAATAAAGCAGGGTCAGCCCTAGTTAGTAGTATCTGACTTGGAGACAACCAACAAATACCAGGTGGTATGGGTTTTGCCAGTTCTTTCATGATAGAGAACTGGCAAAACCACTCAGAATATTCATTGCCTTTTAAAAAATCATTTGAAATGAATTGTGCTGTCATATGGTGGTAGACAATTTAAGAGCATATATACACATATTACTAGCATGAGAGAAGCACACAATCAAGGTCCCTATATTGCAACATAACCCCCTCCCAGATAATCTATGGGCACTTCACACAGCTACAGGTTAATACCCCAAGAATGTAAAAAATTATGCCCTGGGTCAGATCAAAGTTCCTTTTAGTCCAGAACTCTGTATCCAATGGAAACTGGCTGGATGACTCACAAGCAGGGCACCATAGTCATATAGCCATCTGTGATCATCCTGGCCTCTTTGACATGGCTACCGCCAAAGCTTCATTTTGGGAGACTGCCAGGAAAGCTAGTATGTCTTATTTGATGTATGGGTTGCCTGTTGCCTAGACAACTAAACCTATTTCTCTGTCCTTTCCATTCTGCTTAGATAATGACCAACTATTTCCCTTAACTACCAATAAATCTTCTATGGAACTTGCTGGACTAGAATGAGGAGGTGTCAATCACAATTTGGGGAGGATTCTCTGTGTAAATGCAAATCAGCTTGATGAAAGTGTTGTTACTCAGTTCTGGTACATAATGCCACCTACTAATTGTTCAGGTCTTGCTGATTCAGGTAGTATAACAGATATTTAAATATAGTTCCTTCAAGATCTTACCTTTCATTCTTCCCATAACCTAATGTGTATATACTATGGAATTGCTCCAGGTTTGTGTGTGGGATAACATTTCATTTCACATTTCTGGTCAAGGACCATCACAGATGGCAAAAAGTATTCACAGAGAAGAATACACAAGCTAGCAGGAGCTATCATAGTTTGCTTTTACCTTAATCTCCTAGGAAAGGCAGTTGTTTGCCCTCCTTTTCTCCCATTCCACTTAATCAATTGAGTGCAGGGCTCTACCTGCTAAAATGAGACCGCTGAAGGAGAGTAAAAGATAAAGGGTTTTGCACTAAACACTTGACCATTTCATGAAATATGCTAAAGAAAGGACTTCTTGTGTCGCCAAATTAAGGTGACGGGCCCCATGGAGCAATCCCCCAAAATGGTCTTCTTTGTATGAGTCCTGGTGCTGGAGTGCCAGCTTGATATTACAACACAGCAGGTTAGCAGTACTATCCAAAATCTTTGGCTGCACCTTTTGGTTGGGACTTGTCTTTGAATTCAGAGTTGTTCATGTCTCTGATATAACTTAAGAGAAGCTGCTGGTGGAAATTCAGAAGTAGCTCTTGCCATCAAGTTAAAGCACTGCATAGGTGTGAATTGAGTGTTAAAATGCCAGGAAGATACTGGCATTTAACACAGTTAAGAAGAAGTAAAACAAAATAAAACATGGTTATTGGGACTGAGGAGTCTGTGGCCCTTCAGATGGTACTGCAGCCCATTCTCATCAGAACTAGATTGGAATGGAAATGATGGGACTTCGAATCCAGCAACATCTGGAGCAGGGGTCTATGGGTACTTCACACTACAGTAGGTGACCTAATATCCTAGGAAATCTGTATTAGATCAAGGGGGTACGGGCACACTTCCCCACTGTTTCTCTCTAGGAAAAAACACATTTTGGCAATGTTTTGGGGTCTTCTTAGGCCAATGTAGACACAGGACAATCCTTTTTGACATTAGGATGTGGAGAAAATTCATTTCCCATATCAAAAACGGCCTCCCCTGGTCCTAAATTAGTTCAGCAGGGGAGGGAGAGCAATGTGATGATAATATTCCTTGTGTCCGTAAAGGGCATCTAGGCATAAATATTTGGGGGGAAGGGGAGGAATGCAAAACTATCCCTAATCTTTCCACATTATTTTTTCAATGTGGTACCAAATTTTCTTTTTGCAAGCTAAGGTATGCCTGCCTCATGGTGAATCATTCTTCCATCTATTAACTCCTATAGTAATTTAAATGCCATTTGAGAACCAGGATGGATACAGGCAGCCACGGTGATACCCACATAAAGGCTTTCCTGGGTCTAAACTGAGTTCTCCACTCCCTAATTTCCATTCACTCATCAGGTGGTTCAGCATCGTTACACTGGGAAATGAATCACCTCTCCTTCTATGAAGATGACACACTACAGACACACTACCAATGCTTACTTCGAAAAACAGTTCAGCGATATAGTGTCACTTACTCCCACTGGGGTTCTAGCCTGATAGTGGCTTACTTCTATTGACGACTGACCCAAAACAGTTTGGTGCCTGCAGCAGAGTATCAAATGATCCGCATTCTCAACCATCTGGGTCAACATGCATAGAATCCAAAGGCAGACAAGTTGTTCTGGTACGTGGGGAATAAAACCCCATAGCCACCTCTCCCACTTCCTGGCAGTTAAGAGAGCGAAGAGGGCAGGGAGATAGCTAACAGTGCTTCTCTTTTATGACATGAAAAGTCTGATGGCCCTTTTAACAGAACATGAAATATCAGAGGTAATTAATTCTATCTGTTTAGATGGAATCATGCAGGCTCTGTTAACATGACAAGTAAATCCTTCACTTCAGGTAGCTTTCATGACATGATTCAGTGAATTCTAAATTCAGTTCCTCAACACAACGGCAAGCATAACCTTGTTATTGTTTATATGGATACTTGCAGTATTTATATGGATCCTTACAGTGAAATAAAATGGAGATGAGCTGAGAAGGCCTAATTATCCAAGGGCTTCCCCCTCACTTTTGAGTTCACTTTGGCCTCTGATTAAATCTGTGAACATGAAAACAAATTAGAGATGGAAGCTAGTTAAGGTGTTGATAACTTGGGAAAATGGATCACATAAACAAGTCTTATATTTTGGGCTAGGCACCAAAGCTGTAGGAGGAAAGATGCCTATTGATTACATAAAATGCACAAGGCAGTACTGTACTGTGAAATAAACATTGTGGAAATAGACGTGGAAGGAACAAGATGCAGACTTTTAAATAAGAAAACCATCAAGGAAAAAAGTACATTTCTAAATCACATTTAATTCTGTTTTTCTTCATGATGAAAAGGTGCCTGCTAATGACCCAAAGCACATTTGATTGTGATACACCTGGATTTAAAAAGTCACTGTATTTGCACACCAGGTTAAACCAAAATTGGAGCTGATGAAATGCCATCTCAAAATGTGCTGCTTTGGTTTAGACAGCTGTGTATGTGGGTGTAAGATGAGTTTGTCCACATCACACAAAAAACCTTGTTTGCCTTTCTCTATCTGGCTATACTTTTAGACCTGGAAGAACCTTTCATTATCTTTGAGCGCTTCCACACCATCCATTATACCAGGAGAATTTGTGAATGTTCCTGGGCCCCTATTCACACACACCCCAGAAAGTGCATGCTTTTTGGGGTGGGTGTCCAGATGTTCTCCCAGAACTTTCTGGGAGACTACCTGGACACTCTAACCCCATCTCCAAAAGCAGTGTAAGAAAACAAAAGAACTTACCCGGCCTCCATTAAAGAGCTGCTGGAGCTCTCCTGGCACATCATTTGTATGTCATTTGTAATGGAGGCCGGGTAAGTTCTTTTGGGGTTTTTTACACTGCTTTGGGGTCTTTTGGGGAAGGGGTTGGTATTTTCACCATTTCTGGGCTAACTTAGCCCAGAAAACCATGGGAATACTGTCTGTACTGTAGCCCAGACACCAGAAGTAGTGAGTTTAGCCTGCGCCTTCCAAGAAGGTGTAGAATTGAAGGAGACTCATTGAGTTACAGAAGAAACGTCAGGAGAGAATGCTACCCAAGCATAGGCATAGGCATAGAGAAGAAGGCAGAGTTAGCAAGCACGCTAGAGAACAGCAGTGATTGGTTTAGAAGGGACACCACCTCATTGGTTGTCCTGGTGCATTACAATTGGTTTAGAGAAACACCATGTGCTCTTTGTTTACTAGTCAGTGATTGGTCTAGGAGACATCACATATGTTCGCCTAATAAAACACCCATTTGGCCGGTCCGTGGGAACGCTTATCAGAAAAGTAACAATATAGGGACAATCTACACACATAGACAAAGCTTTAATAACTGGTCAGGAAAATAAACTGCGCAATGTCTGTTAGCCAATGGATTATTAGATTATATAATGCATTGTTAATTGGTTAGAATCAGAGCACATCATAAGTGTTAGCCAGTGAAATGAATGAACGAGGCGGTGCTTAAACCGACTCCATTGATTGTATAAAAACTGAATGACTGGAAGGAGGAGGGGTTCTGTCCCTTGCGTCTTGTTGCGCCATAGGGCAGACCTCTACAGCTGTGGATTCAAAATAAACTGTGTTTCCTGAGAAGTAACCCAGTTGTCACGTCTTCTCGTTCCTGCGCCCGCACGGAAAGCAGCCTTAAAGGGAAAAGGGTGTTGTTTAGAAGGATTTTTTCCTGCTTCAGTTCTTTGGTGACCCTGAGCGACATGATTTGACGTCATTGGAAAGACGGGCCGTGACGCATTCGAAGGTGGGATCCTCATTGTGGGATCCTGAGACGACGCGTGGGCTGAGAGGGGGCCCCGATGTGACCGGCTGCGCACCTCGTCTCTGAGGCAACGCTGCTTCGACCGGAGGAGCCGCAACTGCGTGGGTTACCAGAGAAACTAGTTTCGGAAGAGTCGCGCGCACGGAGGAAGTCCAGGGGCGCAGGGGTTCCTGACGTCTATAGAAATCCGGCAAGTATAGTGTTTGAAGTGAAGAAACACTAGGTAACACATTTGGGAAACACTAAGTACCCAAATGGGAGGAAAGGCTCCAAGGGGACGCCCTTGCAGTGCTTGTTAGAGAATTTTGACAAGTTCTCACAGTTAGCAGTAGAAGGGGATCCGCAAGACCTGAAGGATTTTAGATTGAGAAATCTGTGCACAGATGAGTGGCCCACTTTCAAGATAGGTTGGGCGAAAGAGGGAACTTG
Source organism: Anolis apletophallus (assembly GCA_030556195.1). Classification (NCBI taxonomy): domain Eukaryota; kingdom Metazoa; phylum Chordata; class Lepidosauria; order Squamata; family Anolidae; genus Anolis; species Anolis apletophallus. The sequence continues at coordinate 149,245,836 of JARBWK010000002.1, forward strand.
GGATCTGAAGAAGTGTAAGCAGTTAGAATCTTATTGTGCCGACACATACCCAGATCAATGGGTTTATGCCGCTACATGGGAACGGGCGGTTGAGAGCGAAGTCTGGTGGGTTAAGAAACACCACCAGGGCAGATGCATGTTTAGCAGGAAGGAAGGGAAGAGAGCTCCGGTACTCCAAGCAGAATTGGAGGAAATAGAACCACTGAGGAGGAGACCGAGACGCCGAGTAAACGCACCAGTGAATGCGGAAGTGCCTGCCGCACCTCTGCTGGATGCGCCTTTAAATCCACCAGTAGCAGCCCCAGTAATGGCCCCAGCCCCAGCGATGGCTTCACCCGTAATTCCGCCGGTGATAGCCACACCTGTAACTTCCCCTGTGATAGCCTCAGCGATGGCTCCAGCCCCAGAGATGGCTTCAGCAGCTGCGACGGCACCCCCAGCTGTGATGGCCACTCCAATGGCAGTAGTACCCTTCCCGCCCCGGGAGCCCACGACTGCTTCACCGGTTCATACTAGGAGCAGGTCGCTAGAGTCACTAAGATCAAAGACAGAGTCCCTGGGAGTCCTGGAAATGCCAATACGGCAAGTGCCACTGTTAGATGCTAACAATGGCATGTTGCAAGCTTTTCAGATTATTCCATTCTCTTCATCGGATATTTTTGATTGGCGTAATTCTACGCCACCATATTCAGAACAGCCCAAGGCAATGGCAGATTTATTAGAGGGAGTCATTGCCACCCATGACCCTTCCTGGAGGGATTGTAAACAGCTCTTAAATGCTCTGTTTACCACTGAAGAGAGGAGGAACATTATAAATCAAGGAAGTTTGCTGGCCCAAGAGGGACATGGAGCAGCTGACCCCGTAGCTTACGGGGCAGAGAGGTTTCCAGTAGAAGTGGATCCACAGTGGGATCCGAATGATGCGGTTCACCGGGACCGCATAAAAGAGTTTCAACAGATTCTCTTAAAGGCAATAAGAAGAGGGCCACCCCGACCTTCCAATTTACAGAAAATTCAGAGAGTTCAACAGGAAAAGACGGAGTCACCAGCAGCATTCTTAGAAAGGCTGGAAGAGGCATACAGAAAGTTCAGCCCTTACAACTTAGAGCAGGAGGATGGAAGACGGGCTCTAACCCAATCCTTCATCTCACAAGCAGCAGGAGACATAAGAAAGAAGATTCAGAAACAGCCAGGGTTCTTGGGAAAGACCTTAAATGAACTGTTGGCCCTGGCAGATCAGGTTTTATGGCAAGAGAGCATGCAGAAGAGGAAAAGAAAGAAAGAAGAAAGAGGGGTATAGAGTGTTGTTAAGCATGATGGATGAGAGGCAAAGAGGAAGAGGAAGTGGGAATAGTCGTGGGAGAGGCCCGAGACGAGGGCAAAGCTTCAGGGAAGGAAAAGGAGGGAGTCAAGACTGTTTGGGATACAAAGTGTCTAGGAAGAAAGCACAGTTATGTCAAAAGAAAGTCAAGTATTTAGGGTTCGGACTTACAAAAGGAAGCAAGATTCTGGAGGTAGAAAGAAAGGAAGTCATATGTGCAATTCCCACACCTTCCACCAGGAGGCAGACGAGGGAATTCCTTGGGTCAACATTGTACGTGCGTCATTGGTTGCCTGGCTACGCTGTGCTAGCCAAGCCTTTGTATCAAGCCACGAGAGGGAGCAGACAGGATCCATTTGTGTGGACAGAAGAATGTGAAGAATCGCTCCTAGCTCTAAAGAAGGCCCTCATGTCTTCCCCGGCATTGGGCCTGCCTGATTTAAATAAACCGTTCTTCCTTTTCGTTTCCGAGCGAGAGGTGTGCTCACCCAGGTGTTAGGCACATGGCACAGGCCTGTAGCTTATCTGTCAAAACAGTTAGACACTGTGGCCCAAGGGATGCCGCCATGCTTGAGAGCTGTGGCAGCAGCAGTAGATTTAATTAGAGAAGCAAACAAATTGACATTAGGCCAGCCACTGACCGTCAGGGTGCCTCATAGCGTCAAAGCATTGTTAGATTCCAAAGGATCACGCTGGCTCACGAATGAAAGACTGACTAAGTATGAAGGAGTGCTGTGTGACAATCCGCTCGTAACCCTAGAGATGTCTTCTACTTTAACCCCGGCAACCTTTTTGCCAGCCCCAGGGGAGGTAACTGGGCACCAGTGTGTCCAGTTGATGGACCAGGTTTATTCCAGCAGACCAGATTTGAAGGACGTACCTCTGGAGAAGGTAGACTTAACCCTTTTTACGGATGGCAGTAGCTTTGTGGAGAGTGGGGTGCGACATGCCGGCTATGCGATGGTGACGGGGGAGGGAGAGACGCTGGAAGCAGGGTCTCTGCCTCTGGAATCTTCCGCTCAACGGGCCGAGCTTGTGGCCCTCACTCGGGCACTGCAGTTAGCAGAAGGGCAAAGGGTTAATGTTTATACAGACTCAAAATTACGCCTTCATTACGTTACATGCTCACGGAGCTTTGTACAGAGAACGAGGCTTCCTGACCTCGGCTGGAAAGGGCATAAAGCATGCTGATGAGATCGTTGCTCTCCTGGAGGCCGTATGGAAACCGAGAAAAGTTGCTGTCATGCACTGTAGAGGGCATCAAAGGGGTGAGGACCCGGTTGTTAGAGGAAATAGACAGGCAGATTTGGCCGCCAGGGAAGCAGCACTCCAAAGCCCATCGTCCGTGATGATGGAAATCACAAGTTCAGGCCCACAGGTAGAAAGGTGTCATTACACAAAAGAGGAAGAAGAATGGGCTCTGAAAGAGGGAGGGAAATGGCAGGAAGACATAATCGTGATGCCAGATTCTCGCACCTATGTTCCTAAGAGCATGGCGTGGCACATAGTACAACATTTTCATCAGCACACCCATTTAGGTAAATCTGCTCTGGCAGCCCTGTTGGGTAGGCAGATGTATGTGGATGGATTACACCGTTTGGCAGCAGCAGCGGCCCACAGATGTTGGACATGTGTCAAGAATAACCCCAGGGAAGGACCATTGAAACCCCCAGGAATACAACACCAAGGGAGTGCACCATTTGAAGCACTAGTGACAGATTTCACAGAGATGCCTTCGCATGGAGGATTCAAATACTTGTTAGTTTTTGTGGATACTCACACCGGATGGCCAGAGGCTTATCCGACCAAGACAGAGAAGACAATGGAGGTGGTGAGGGCTTTGTTGAAAGACATTATTCCAAGATTCGGCATGCCGTTACAGATCGGATCAGATAACGGCCCAGCATACATACATCAGGTTGTTCAAGGACTAAGCAAGTTGTTAGGCATTACATGGAAACTTCATTGCGCTTACAGGCCGCAATCATCAGGCCGTGTGGAAAGGGTTAATCGGACCCTAAAGAACAGTTTGGCAAAGATTTGTCAAGAGACAGGACTTAATTGGAGACTAGCTCTACCTATGGCATTGTTTAAAATCAGATGCACACCTCACAAGAAGACAGGATTGTCTCCTTATGAAAGATTATATGGAAGACCCCCATTAAATTTAAAGACCATAGCAGGACTGGCTTCAGACAGCCACATTTTGGGAAATCAACAGACATTAGAACAAGTTCAGCTTTTGGGAAAACACATTGAGAAATTGAGTCAGTACACTGCAGAGTTGAATCCGCCATATCCTACCACGCCTTTGCATTGTTTTTCTCCAGGTGACGACGTATTGGTGAAAGAGTGGAAAATCGATCCGTTGGGACCGAGGTGGAGGGGACCGTATACAGTACTGCTATCCACGCCCACAGCAGTAAAGGTGAAAGAGGTCAAGCCATGGATTCACTACACCAGGCTAAAGAGTCCACCCCCCTCTTGGAAAGCAACGATCGATTTGGAGAATCCTTTGCGAATGATAGTCAGCAAACAGCTCCCTGGAGAGGGAACAACCAGGCCACGGAAGTAATGTCGGCGGATACCAACGTCCTGCAGTCAAGCATGAGTGGCCCAACGCAAAGGTGGAGAGAGCCAAAGACTCTCTCATGGCGGTGGTCATTTGAGATTTTAATGGGACACAGACATGAAAGGAGACCACCCACAGGGGTGAGGACAGTTTTTGGTTACATGACACTTGTTCTGATACTTTACACTGTTGAAACAAGGGGGGGAATGGAATCACAATTTGTTCCACCAGTTAATAACTAACATGACACATGAGCTTAATTTATCAGATTGTTGGGTATGTTCGCATGGGCCGTCCTCGCATTCACAAGGGTGGCCGGTTCTGCCTACCGCATTGTTGACGTTAAAAGGATGGAATGACACCAAATGCTGTGACAAATATACAGCAAGCAATAGAGACAGAGCTCAGTTCATGATAGCACACCGACCCCCAGTGTTGAAAGCTCCATTATGTTTCATGTGGAACACTAAAAGCACCAGATATGAAGTACGTGAGCGTAACAGGGAAAGATATCTCATTAATAGATTTAATTTGGGATCATATCCCTCATGTAATCACACAATCATAGTGCGTGATGATTACTTAGCAAATTGCAGCACACATCTAGAAGGAACATGGACTTGGGGAAAGAATTATTCTGATTGCATACACATTTTGCATGGGAATCATTTGAAACTGACATTGGTCAACATCATACAGGACCTAGCTGTCAACAGCAGAGGCAGCTATTTGGGTGGATTGCCCCCAGGTTTAATGTGGATCTGTGGTAAATGGGCCGGGAGGTTGCTTCCTCCAGCAAGGGAGGTTCAAAAGTCATATGAGCCACCTAACAACTTGTGGGGCTGGTTAACCGGATGGTTACCAGATGTAAAGTGGTTAAAGTCGCTGGTGGTGATAGGTTTTGGAACCTTCTGTGCAATTGGACTTGTATTTTGCTGTTTTCCATTGATGTTAAAGTGTTGTGCCTCAATTGCATGCCAGACTGTAAAGTTAGAGAAGATAGCCATGGTACGGAAGAAACGAGATTGGAGAAAGAGTTGGAGAGATTTTTAGGCTGCCTTAATCATGTTTGCATTCGCTCTTTGTAAAACGCTTTGCAAAAGAAAAAGTGAGGAAATGAAGGAGACTCATTGAGTTACAGAAGAAACATCAGGAGAGAATGCTACCCAAGCATAGGCATAGAGAAAAAGGCAGAGTTAGCAAGCACGCTAGAGAACAGCAGTGATTGGTTTAGAAGGGACGCCACCTCATTGGTTGTCCTGGTGCATTACAATTGGTTTAGAGAAACACCATGTGCTCTTTGTTTACTAGTCAGTGATTGGTCTAGGACAGGGCTGTCCAACAGGCGGCCCTGGGGCCGTACACGGCCCCCCAGCTCCTTGGCTACGGCCCCTTACCTTCCTGCAATAAATAATATATTTTTAAAAATATTTTTTCAATTAAAAATATTATTATTTATTATTATTATTTTTGGTCCCGCTCCTTGGCTTTCTATTGGTCGCCTCCTCTTCTCCTGAGGGAGGGGGCCAATGGGAGGGAGTGACGTCTCTCGGGCCCCGCCCCCATGGCAGCAAACAGGAAGAGCGACCCGGCCACATGGCTCGGCAGAGCTCCTTCCTCCTTCTCATCCTCCCTCCCTCCCTTCCCAGGGAGGAGTTATTGCAAGGAAGCATGCAGCGCTAAGGTGAGCACATTTCTTCTCCCTCCCTCCCTCCTTCCATTCCACCCTTTCATCCTTCTTCCTTCCCTGCCCCTTCCCTTCCTTCTCTCTCTTTCTCCTCTCGCTCGCTTCCTCCTCCTGTTGCTCCGTGCGCTCGGAGGCGCTCAGGCCCCCAGCGCACTCGCCTCCATCGCCCGGCCTTCTCCCCCCCCCCACTTCCCTCCCTCTTTCTACTCCCCCTCCCTTTCCTTCCACTCTTTCCTTCTTTCCTCCGTCCCTCTCTTTCACCTTCTTTCCTTCCACCCACCCACCCACCCTTTCAACTGTTCTCCCTCCCTCCTTGCCCCTCTCTCTTTTACCTTCCTTTCTTCCTTTCCTGCCACCCTTTTATCTTTTCTTCCTTCTCACTTTCCCTCCTCCCTTTCCTCCCTCCATTCCCTTCCATCCTTCTCTTCCACTCCTTCCTTCCTTCCTTCTCCTGGGGTTTGGAAGCAGCCAGGCCCCGAGAGGCATCTCCTCCCTTCCCCAGTCTCTCTCTCGCTTGGGAAGGGGACTTGGAGAAAGGAGGAAATCTCAGGGGCTGGCTGCTTCCAAACCCCGAGAGGCATCCTCCGTTTGCTTGCAGGGAGCCTCCCGGTTCGTGGCTCCACCAAGCCCGGGAGCCGCAAACCATGCTCTCGGCTTCCCTCCGGCTCCTGTTTATTTTCCCCAAACTCCATCTGTGTTCACTTTTGGGCATATTGAGTATTCATGCCAAGTTTGGTCCTGATCCAACATTGAGTCCAGAGTGCTCTCTGGATGGAGGTGAACTACAACTCCACAACTCAAGGTCAAGGCCCACCAAAGCCTTCCAGTATTTCCTGTTGGTCATGGGAGTTCTGTGTGCCAAGATAATTCCATCATTGGTGGGGTTTAGAATGCTCTTTGATTGTAGGCGAACTGTATGATATGATAGCTCTGTACACACTGATTTTGGTGCTTTGCCTCAGGTGCTTGTTGCTCCAGACTCTTTTGTGAAGCCTTCCAAATGCACTGTATGCCTTTCCTAATCTGTGATCTATCTATATATGGCAGGAATGGAATAATAATAATAACAAATCTATTTTATTAGAAATAAAAGGGGAATATGAGTTTGTGAATATATACATGTGGCAGGAATGGAATAATAGTAATAACAAATGTATTTTATTAGAAATAAAGGGGAATATGAGTTTGTGAATATATACAGCGGGCGGAGCCGGGGAGGGGGCGGAGCCGGGGAGGGGGCGGAGCCAGGGAGGGGCGGAGCCGGGGAGGGGGCGGAGCCGGGGAGGGGGCGGAGCCGGGGCGGACCCTTAGGCCCCCCAGTTGATCAGTGTCTGGTAATCAGGCCCCAGGGTTGGTAGAAGTTGGACAGCCCTGGTCTAGGAGACATCACATATGTTAGCCTAATAAAACACCCATTTGGCCGGTCCGTGGGAACGCTTATCAGAAAAGTAACAATATAGGGACAATCTACGCACATAGACAAAGCTTTAATAACTGGTCAGGAAAATAAACTGCGCAATGTCTGTTAGCCAATGGATTATTAGATTATATAATGCATTGTTAATTGGTTAGAATCAGAGCACATCATAAGTGTTAGCCAGTGAAATGAATGAACGAGGCGGTGCTTAAACCGACTCCATTGATTGTATAAAAACTGAATGACTGGAAGGAGGAGGGGTTCTGTCCCTTGCGTCTTGTTGCGCCATAGGGCAGACCTCTACAGCTGTGGATTCAAAATAAACTGTGTTTCCTGAGAAGTAACCCAGTTGTCACGTCTTCTCGTTCCTGCGCCCGCACGGAAAGCAGCCTTAAAGGAAAAGGGTATTGTTTAGAAGGATTTTTCCTGCTTCAGAATAAACCCACTAACAAATTAATTCACCACAAACCAGGAGAATTTGTGAATGTTCCTGGGCCCCTATTCACACACACCCCAGAAAGTGCATGCTTTTTGGGGTGGGTGTCCAGGGTTTTCCTGGTTTGTGGCAAATTAATTCAGGTGTACCCATGGAGTAATGCTGTACCCATGGAGGCCCAACCGGCACCAACATGCTTATATATTAGGTTACAAGATAAAATCTGGCTGTTCACCCAAAGACCTTATTAATTCAACCCAAGGAAGACACTGTGTTTTTCTATTCAAGAAATTGTATATATACACCAACATAAGGATACAAAGTAATAGGTCAAATTATAAAGAGTTATATAGATCAAGCTAGCACCAGATAGAGGAGGCAGGTGCCCAAGGTGGCAGATGAAGGGAGGAAGCAACAAGATTTTGGGGGAGTGACAAGGTATTGCCATGCTAACCTAATGAATCTTTAGGTTTAGCCAGTTGCCTTCACATGCAGCAGCTAAAGGCATCTTCATACAGCTGTGCAGAAGATTCAGCTCCCAGTACAGTTGGTTTTGTACCTGGTTTTATTGGATTTCAGCTCTGCTAAAATTAGAGGTTTGGGGCCCAAAGTGTCTTGCAGTTGAAGGATTGAATGAGACACAGATGGGCTGAAGGCAAAATTAGAGGCATTTATTCTCCTTGGTCTAAAAGGATTTTAGCAGAGTCTGCACTCTAAAGACTCACAAACTGCAATTGTGAACATACAGATTTATTTATAGCACTTTGACAGCTCTTCAAAACAAATTCATGTTGTCACACTCATTCCTGATTGGTCCAAAAAGGTGCCTGTTAGGATCCAATCCCCAGTTGGTCTGGGGTTCCACCTGTCACCATTGTTGGTCAGCCCGTTGTGGCAGGAATGACTATGGTAATTTCAATACTGCCACTAGCCATATGAAAATGATACTGAGACTGAACAGGTAAAATAACTATTATTAACTAGTCATTCCAATGTTGGTATGATAATGCTGTTAATGTATTTATTTATATGCAATGTAACACATTGCAAAATCTTACTATCATTCTTGCCATGAAATATATGCTAGATACACACACTTTTGGGAATAACTTCCATTTAAGTTCCTGAAATTTACTTTTGAATGAATCTTTACACAGGTTTCTAGGTGAAGTACTTTAAATGTGGAAAAGGCTACAGATTTAGCATCCCTTATCCAGAATTCTGAAAACCAAAATACTCCAAGATGGTTCCAAGACCGTTGCTTTCTGATGGTTCAATGTACCCATGTGTGAGAACGCTTCAATTCTCCGTAAAGATCACGCTCAGGCAGGGCTCGATCCAACCAGATTTATTGCAGGTATAACACCTATAAAGCCAAAGCAGTGACCCTTCACCCAAACACACCTTATATACCCCGACCCCTCCTTCCCTTCCCTTCCAACATCCTGGGAAGGTTGCATCATGTCCTGCTGACTCACTCACTGTCCAAGGGATATGACCTCATCCCCCTCTGAGTCAGCATATTCTCATTCATTGTCCAATGTCCAGAGGAGGTTACTTCACTTCCGTTCTGATCCAGCACTTTCCCCTGAGGATTGCATCATCCTGGGGATTTCCCAGTGTTCAATGCCAAAGCAGGTCAAGGCAGACTGGGGCTCTTTGCCTCTTCTAGGCTAAGAGCTCCCAGCTCTGACACCCATGCTTTGTTTCATGCACACAATTATTCCAAAGGCTGTTTATATCACCTACAGGATATGTGTATAAGCTGTATATTAAACATAAAATAATTTTGTGTTCAGACACGAGTCACATCTTCAAGATATCTCATAGGCAAGTATTCCAAAATCCAAAAAGAAAAAATACCCAAACAAACAAAGCAAATCCTAAAAAATCAGAAACACCTCAAGCAATTCATATAAGGATATATAATTTTTGTGCCCCCCCCCCCCCACACGTGATCATAAAAATTGTGAAAGATTGATTAAGGAATGAAGAAAATCTTGGGCCTAAAAACAGCAAAAAAATTCACCAGCTCATCACATGTATGGTTCCTCATTCACTCAATGGAAACAGCTGCTTAGTACACAAATCTATTTGTACTCTTGGAACTGCTCTATTCATTGACATGAATAGGAAATCCCTTGTTTGGCAGGTGAGCCCTGTGTGTAGCCTCCTGCAAAGGACTGCTATATCAAGATCATTATCACCACGAAACACTGGAATCTTGTAATTGCGTTGTGGGAATTACAAATTGTCTCTTCGGAGCAAGGAAATATTGGCTCAGTTCCCAGTCAATCCAATCCACACAGAGCGGACATCAAACACAGCATTTTGTTCTGAAAGGTCGGAACTTAGGCCACCTTGCCATGAGTGGCATAATATTTCAAGGTCATTTCATTCTTATTAGTTGCTCCCTTGGTTATCTTTCCCAGAACACTTTGTGCAGTTAAATAAATTAAAACATAGAAGTCACCTCGCAGGGAAGGAGAAACCTCTGAAAAAAAGGAAAGAATGCAAAGCTTTGCCTGTTCCTAAAGGGATATTTATTATTTCATTTAAAGTGAGAGAACCACAACATTGAGACACCAGCTGGCTCTGTATCAGGGATGGACAGAATTGTGGGAGTTAAAGTCCAAAACACCTGGAGGGCCAAAGTTTGCCCATGCCTGCTCTATATTGTAGAATTAATGCCATGGCTCAATGGGATGGGTTCCTGGGAGGTGAAGTTTGGCGAAGCACGGGCACTCTGAAGAGAAGGCAAAAGACCTTGTAAAGCTATGATTTTCATAATTTCCTAGCATTTAGCCATGGCCGTGGCGTCAAGCTGCATTTCTACAATGGAGATTCCTCCTAGGAGGCAATCACTATTTCCCGAGACACAGATTTACTACGCACAAAGTGGAATGTAAGTCACAAGACCTCTCTGGCTTCTGGTCATATTGGTTGGGGGATTTTGGCAGTTGTCATCCCCAAATACCGTATTTACTCGATTATAATGCTCACTTTTTAAAAACTAAATCACCTTCCCAAAATTAGAGTGTGCATTAGATTTGCATAATATGGTAAATACTTTTTTGGGTTTCAGGGTTTTGAAAGTTGAGGCGTGCATTCGAGTCGATGGCGCATTAGACTTGAGTAAATACAGTAATTATGAGTCAGTTGAACCAAGACTTGACAACTATAGTTTAGGGCTTGTAGATATAACACATTAATAACAAAAATGTGTAATAATAAGCATCTCTCTCTTGGCATTACTTCGCGAACGAAGATTCTTTAGGACGGACTCATCCCATGCTTTTTACAAGCGGCCAATCTGTGATAGGCAAGTCCGGTTGCAGAAAGCACAGCAGAAAGTCTCCTTGGGTGATGTTATTTCCAAGTTGCGGTTCTTTCTGCGTTGTCGTTTCTCTTCGAGACCCGTTCGGTGTGTCTTCTCGAAAGAGGTCGCAGCATTATATGTAACTATTAATACATTATATATACATGGACGTAAACTCCAATTAAAATACTTTTTATTCAGTATTTTTTGGGTGCTGAATTTGAAAAAAAACACAATAAAATTGTCATGTCACACATGGTTCTCAAATTTCAATATGAATTTCATTCAGTCACATCTTGCAGCACGGTGTACATCTACAGTGTAGATTTAATGCAGTTGGATACACCTTTTGACTGCCATGCCTCAATGCTATGGGGTTCAAGGAGCTGAAGTCTGGTGAGGAACCAGCACTTTTTGCCAGAACCTTACAAAACTCCAATTCCCACGATCACATGACAGCATTGAGCCATGGCAGCCAAAGTGGCCACAAACTGCCTTACTCCCCCAGTGCTGTAGGTATGCACCCTCTGTTTAAAGACCCCACATGAGCCAGAAGGATGCTCAAAACTTTGGAAAGCGGACCTGCTCTCCCTTTCCGCGGCAGCCAATCAGATTCCCGATTCAGTTGCTGGTCTTAAGCAGTAGTTGCCAGAGGGCAAACGCCCCGCCCCTTTGGAACGAATCGCACCAGAGAGATGTCGTGGGCGTGGCCACGGAGCTTAGCGTTCGCCGCTCAGCCATGATGAGGGAAACAGAGTGGGCGGGACGTCCCGTCGCTATGGCTGCGAGCTCGGGCCGCTATTGGCTGCTCCTGCGAGAGCGGACGTGGGGCTGGAAGAGGCCGCTCTGACCCCGGAAGCGTAAGTGAGAGGCCTGAGATGCTGCCTCAGGTTTGAAGAGCACGAGCTGATTCATCGCGGCCCGGCGGAGCGGAAGGAGGCGCCGAGGGACTGAGGGGGAGAGCCGAGGCCAGAGCCCGGGCTCCGAGGAAGGGTAGGCCTCCACTGCTGGGGAGGGAGGGAGGGAGGGGGAAGGCAAGGACTCGCCGTATTGACTGCAGAGTAAGCCCATGGCAGCGTCACCATATGTTGGAAGCGGCTGGAAAGGAGCAGCAGCAGCAATCACCTCCATTGGGCACTCCACACAGCTGGACACAATCCCACATTATCTTTGAACTGGGATATATGGCAGTGTGGACTCAGATAACCCGGTTCTAAGCAGATAATGGGTTACATGGCTGTGTGGGAGGGCCCTGGGTGAGGGAGTCGAGGGGAAGGTGCCCTTGGGCTTTCTTCCATCCCTTGCCAGTGCCAGAGGGTCCCAGGTTAGTGTCCTGAGGCCCTTCTACACAAGCATAGGGCGAACATCACGAACCAGCCTGCCATTTCCTAGCAGCCAGGCCTGTAGCCAGAGGGAATTCTAAGAACCTGCTTTACTCATTAATTGCTTAGCCAGTTCATTAGGGCAGTGTCTCCCGCGGCACACTTTTTACATTGGCAAAATCCTGGGGCACACCACCAACCAAAACCACACAAAATGACACTCTAACACAGTAATACGTAAGAGTTAATATGTTTTTAAAAATGTATTTATACACTCAGTGTGAAACCTGGGCCTGTTTCGAGGAACTCAACATAGATATCCTGGCAGGAATGGCAGAAAGACACAAACTTCCCACACAGAACTCCCATAACCAAGAGAAAATGCTAAAAGAGTTTGGTGGGCATTGACCTTGGGTTTTGGAGTTGTAGTTCACCTACATCCAGAGAGCACTGTGGACTCAAACAAGGTTGGATCAGGACCAAAATTGGCATGATTACTCAATATGCCCAAATGTGAACACAGATGGAGTTCAAAGGAAATAGTCCTTGACATTGGGAGTTATGGTAGTTCCAGGGATTTATAGTTCCCAAGGCAGGATTAGACAGACAATAAAGGGAAGCATTACTGAACCCCACCAATGATAGAACTGGGCCAAACTTCCCTCCACAGAATCCCCCCCAGGAGACACAGAAGAGATGGGTCTCTACTTGGGGACAAGTTGTAGGAGATTTATAGCGGGCCTTCCCAATGCATGGAGAGGGAGGGCGGGCCTTCCCAATGCTTGGAGAGGGAGAAGTAGACCACGGGTGGGGAGGGGGGTGGTTGTACTTTTGTGCCTTTATCGAGGTAGGTTTCTTAGGGTTTTTATACTTCAACACACTAGACTCCCCCCCCTCCCCCCTGGAGGTTCCAACTTCCCACGGCACACCTGATGATCGCTCACGGCACACTAGTGTGCCCCGGCACACTGGTTGGGAAACACTGCATTAGGGTACGCAAACCTCTCCCCCGCTGCAAGGGGGCGCCAATGGAGAGGTAGAAGAACAAGGTTGTGTGCTTGTACCAACCCTATTTACAATCTTCTTCAGCAGGATGCTCCAAAGGGCTACCGCAGATCTTGAAGAAGAAGACGGCATATATATACGCTATCATACTGATGGTAGCTTGTTCAACTTAAGCCGTCTAAACTAAACTATCTAGTCGATGAGCTGCTTTTTGCTGACGATGCTGCCCTTGTCGCCCATTCAGAAGCAGCCCTGCAGCGCCTAACATCCTGCTTTGCAACAGCTGCAGAGCTGTTTGGGCTGGAAGTCAGCCTGAAGAAAACGGAAGTCCTCTACCAGCCCGCACCACAGGAAGAACACCACCATCCCCACATCAACATAGGCAAATCTGTGCTTAAGTCCGTTCAGCAGTTCACCTACCTGGGAAGCATCATCTCTTCAGACGCCAAGATTGATAAAGAGATAGATCACAGATTAGCAAAGGCATAGAGTGCATTCAGGTGCTGCTACAGAGAAATCACTGTCTCAGGTAACCACCAGCATAACTTCATGAAACAGGCCAGAGCACTGACTACTGCCTGGTTTGTATGACATGCTGAATAAACCATGACAGACACAAATAGAGTCAAACCATGATAGAGTCAAATAGGACCACAAAAACTATCCCATCCCCTGCCATGGAAGACTACAACACTACATAGCTAAAATACTCCTGAGAAATGGTTATCTATTCTATTTAAGACATCAAACAAAACTGAGTCCAACACCTTCCACATTGTCCAATCCCACTGTCAAACACTCCTTGTATCCAGAGCTGTTTGGGCTGGAAGTCAGCCTGAAGAAAACGGGAGTCCTCTACCAGCCCGCACCACAGGCTGCATTGGCAAATCTGTGCTTAAGTCCGTCCAGCAGTTCACCTACCTGGGAAGCAGCATCTCTTCAGACGCCAAGATTGATAAAGAGATAGATCACAGATTAGCAAAGGCATAGAGTGCATTTGGAAGGCTTCACAAAAGAGCCTGGAGCAACAAGCACCTGAAGCAAAGCACCAAAATCAGTGTGTACAGAGCTATCGTACTGTCTAATCTCCTCTATGGGTCTGAAACATGGGTCACCTATCGCCAACACGACTCCTCGAATGCTTTTATCAGCGCTGTCTTCACACAATCCTAAATATACACTGGACCGACTATGTGACTAATGTTGCTGTCCTTGAGCAAGCAGGGGTCACCAGCATTGAGGCCATGCTATTGAGAACACAGCTGTGCTAGGCAGGGCACGTCTCTAGGATGGAGGACCTCCACCTCCAAAGATACTACTCTATGGTGAACTCGCCACGGGTCAGCGCAAGAGAGGCACCCCAAAAGAGAGATATAAGGACTCCCTGAAACATCTCAGGCTCGGCCAGATTGATCACCAACAATGGTCCACCCTGGTCTCACATCGGGAGGCATGGAGACGCACTATCCACAATGCTGCGGCCTCGTTTCAAGAAGACACGCTGAATGGGTCTCGAAGAGAAACGACAACGCAGAAAGAACCGCAACTTGGAAACAACATTACCCAAGGAGACTTTCTGCTGTGCTTTCTGCAACTGAACTTGCCTATCTCAGACTGGCCTTTTAAGTCATCAACGCACTTGTAAAAAGTGTGGGATGAGTCCTTCCTAAGAATCTTCGTTCGCGAAGTAATGCCGAGAGGCTTAACCAGTTAAAATTCATGAGCAACCCAGTTTGTTTATCTGAAACATTTTGGGAGGAGGGGTTGAACCTTAACTCCTCTCTAGCTAAAGGCCTGCTAGCAACTGTAACAAGATTGTTTCTATCCACGTTTTTAACACAACTTCTTTATTTATTACTCACAAGCTTGTGGAAAGGCATTGTGTGCCAAGGTTGGTCCTTATCAGTTGTTTATGTGGCTGGCAGTGGTCTCAGGAAGTTAGTGAAGGTACTGCGAGTCCCATTGTTCATGGTCCATCCTCCAAACAGCACCAGGATGTAGAGTGGGTCATGGGGGCTCTGTGTGCCAAGTTTGGTCTTGAGGTCAAGGGAAAATACATGTCTTTCCTTCTTCCTATTTTATCTTCCAAATAATCCTGTGAGATAGGCTAGACCAGGCCTGGGCAAACTTCAGCCCTCCAGGTGTTTGGACTCCAATTCCCACAATTCCTAACAGCCGACAGGGAGTTGGAGTCCAAAACACCTGGAGGGCCGAAGTTTGCCCAGGCCTGGGCTAGACCAACCACTTCATCACACTAGAGAAAAGATCCACGCTGTTAAAGGCTCCTCCCTAAACTACAAACCCCAGAATTCTGCAGGAGGCAGCAACCGGATTGTCTTTTGTGACAAGGCCCCCAAAGGGAGTCTGGGCCAGGGCTGCCCAGTTTCTTGGCTCAGAGGGAAGTAAACCTAGTCTCCCAGGTCTCTGTTCACCACTTTAATCACTGCTTCATACTGGTTCTAGGAGGACCCTTCCACACAGCCATATAACCCATGATATCAAGGCAGAAAATCCCACAATATCTGCTTTGAACTGGGTTATCTGAGTTTGCACTGCCATATAGTCCAGTTTAAAGCAGATAATGTGAGATTTTATTCAGCTGTGTGGAAAGGGCCTGGTTTAACCTCATAGTGTACAGCATTTTCACTAGAACAATTCTTGTAACAAGCTATTTAAGATATATGTTGATTTGCATCAAGTGCATCAGGGCTCTTCAACATTAGGACTTCATTCTAGATCTCTTAGATACTGAATTCTTGCTTGCTTCATTGGCAGTAGTGTGGCTCAGTGTTCATGAGAGATTTGGAAGTACCCTTTCCCTGGAATAATAGAATAATAGAATTGAAAGAGACCACATGGGCCATCTAGTCCAACCCATTGCCATGCAGGAAAAGCACAATCAAAGTATCTCTGACAGATGGCCATCCAGCCTCTGTTTAAATTTTTCCAAGGAAGGAGCTTCCAGCACACGCCGAGGCACAGAGTTTCACTGCTGAACAGCTCATATGGTCAGGAAGTTCTTCCTAATGTTCAGCTGGACTCTCCTTTCCTGTAATTTGAACCCATTGCTCCGAGTCCTAGTTTCAAGGGCAGTAGAAAACAAGTCTGCTTCTTCTTCCTTATGGCACCCTTTGACATATTTATACATGGCTATCATGTCTGCTCTCAAACTTCTCTTTTGCAGGCTAAACATACCCAGTTCTTTAAGACACTCCTCGTAGGGCATGGTCTCCAGACCCTTGATCATTTTAGTTGTCCTCTGTACATATTCCAGCTTGTCAACATCTCTCTTCAATTGTGGTGCCCAGAAGTGGACACAATATTTCAGGTGAGGCCTAACTAAAGCAGAATACAAAGGCACCATGGCTTCCCTCAATCTAGACACTAGACTCCTTTTAATGCAGCCCAAAATCCCATTGGCTTTTTAGCTGATGCATCACACTGTTGGCTCATGTTCAACTTGTTGTCCATGAAGACTGCCATGGACTGTTGTTACAGGCATCCCCCATTTTGTTTCTTTGAATTTCATTTTTTTTCTGTCTAAGTGTAGTATCTTACATTTATCCTTGTTGAAATTCATTTTGTTAGTTTTGGCCCAGCTCTCTAATCTGTTATGGTCATTTTGAATTCTGATCCTGTCCTCTGGAGTATTAGTTATTCCTCCTAATTTGGTGCCACCTGCAAACTTGTTGAGCATAGCCAGTTTACCAGCTGTTAGGATTTCTGGGAGTTGAAGTCCAAAACACCCGGAGAGCCGGTAATTGCCCACCCCCTGCTCTAAACCTTTATCCAAGTCATTAATAAAGATGTTGAACAGTATTGGACCCAGGACCGAACACTGCGGCAGTCCACTAGTCATTTTTTTCCAGGATGAAGAGGAACCACTGATGAGCACCCTTTGGATTCAATCACTTAACCAATTACAGACCTACTTCATAGTAGTATTACCTAGCCCACATTTAACTAGTTTCCTTGCAAGGAGGTCATGGGGCACTTTGTTGAAGGCCTTAATGAAATCAAGATATTCTACATCCACAGCATTCCCTGCATCAGCCAAGCTTGTAACTCTGTTGAAAAAAGAGGTAAGATTAGTCTGGCATGACTCGCTTTTGAGTCCCAGAATGCAGCCCTTAAATCAAGAGCATTATCTCATAATCTTTATTTCCACTGGCCTAAAACTGTTAGTCATTGTACTTGTTTTATCCATTAAACCAGTACTACTCAGTGTCAGTGTCCAATGCCAGAAATACAGCTTAATGGTGTAACATTAGAAAATGTTGACAATTTCCGCTACCTTGGCAGCCACCTCTCCACAAAAGTCAACATTGACACTGAAATACAATACCGCCTGAGCTCTGCGAGTGCAGCATTTTTCCAAATGCAGCACAGAGCGTTTGAGGATTGGAACATCCGTAGGGATACCAAAGTGCTTGTTTATAAAGCTATTGTCCTCGCAACCCTGCTATGTGCCTGTGAAACGTGGACTATCTACAGACGTCACATGCAACTCCTGGAACTATTCCATCAACGTTGCCTCTGAAAAATCCTGCAAATGTCCTGGGAAGACAGGCGCATAAATGTCAGCGTGCTGGAAGAAGCAAAGACCACCAGCATTGAAGCGATGGTCCTCCGCCATCAGCTCCACTGGACCGGCCACGTTGTCTGAATGTCCGACCACCATCTCCCAAAGCAGCTGCTCTACTCCAAACTCAAGAACCGAAAACGGAATGTTGGAGGACAGGAAAAGAGATTTAAAGATGGGCTCAAAGCCAACCTTAAAAACTGTGGCATAGACACAGAGAATTGGGAAGCCCTGGCCCTTGAGCGCTCTAGCTGGAGGTCAGCTGTGACCAGCAGTGCTGTAGAATTTGAAGAGGCATGAATGGAGGGTGAAAGAGAGAAACGTGCCAAGCGGAAAGCACGTCAAGCCAACCCCCGACCGGAACCACCTCCCTCCTGGAAACCAATGCCCTCAGTGCTAGAGAACATGCAGGTCAAGAATAGGGCTCCACAGTCACCTTCCAGAGATTTTGAACTGCAGTTCAGATCAGCCCCAGCCACTTTGGTCAATCATGATGGGGTTATACAAATATCTGAATGTCAGCAAGTATCAACCTTTGCTTTAAAACTGTATTTTTGCCTGTTTATAATTAGAATTATTGATGTGCCTTTTTTGTTTGCTTATGGACTAATTTTCTCCAAAGTTTAGGGTAAGAAAAAAGGCACATATTTCCCACTCCCAAATTATAATTTAAAAAATCCAAAAGGACTAATTTGTATTTGCAGTCTAATTACAATATTTTTTTGCTTAGCTTTTACCCAAAATAAATAACATACAGTGTTCTCTCGCTACTTCGCAGTTCACTTATTGTGGACTCACTGTTTTGCGGATTTAAAATATTAATGTAAAATATATATCATATTTTTGCTGTTTTGTGGGGTTTTGCCTTCACTGCTTTCCAAGGGGCTTTCCCTCCTCAGTCCTCCCTCCAGCCTTGAAGGGCCTTTCCTTCCTTTCCTTCACTTTATTTTAAGTTTATAAAGACTTAACATAGTGTATACCTACTAAAATAATGTATAAATATTAAAATAAATGGAGCATCCCTACATTGCGATTTTTCACTTATTGCGGGAGGTCCTGGAACCTAACCCCAGCAATAAATGAGGGAACACTGTACATGCTAAAAGGGTTAAGAGAGAGAACAGGAAACGGTAACATTTGAAACATCAAAGAAGTGTACAAAGTTTAAAAAATAGCTTATGGTGGGTACTTGTGTGTTTAAGCGTTCCTTAACATATTTTTATTGTAATGGCTCCATGTTTATCAGAAACTAATTCTCTCATATGATTCGAAACGGGTAAAAATCTGAGCGTGATAATACTTTCATATGAGGTTGATGCTGAAATTACAGTAATAATTATGTGGAACTTGCAATTTGTTAAAATCTATTTATAGAAGATGTTAACAAAACCAACAATAGTATGTTTATCTTTCTTTAGTTACATCTCATACCAGCTTAACATTCTGAATGTTTTTGCATGAGGAATGGCATTAAAATGACACTTCATTATGCATAAATGTTTGCACATGAAAATGTTGTGATAATGGAAGATGTTATTGCATTTGTTCAGAGATTCTGGTGTACTTGTTCATTATTTTTGGTGGCTTAGTTTTCATAAAATGTTTAATTATTGTAAAGAGATGGCCGTTAAAGTAGCCATGGAGGCACCCCGCACCCCTGTGCGGGGTGCCTTCATGGCTACTTTAACAGTCATGCTGCCCATCTTCCAGACATTGGAACACCTGTGCAGGTGCTCATTTTCGGGGTTCCCCCACCTTGCCTGTTGGCTGCTGCTTTTGGCCACTTATTCCATTAGCCCACTTTGGTTGGGATTGAATGTTCACATTTAAGCTGTTTTATTGTATTTATATTTGAATTGTTTAACTGATTGTTTCATTGATATGTCATCAGACCACTTCAGTTGGGATTGAATGTTTACTTGTAAGCTTTTTAAATGTATTTATATTTGAATTGTTCAATTGAGATGTCATGTTTATTATTATATATGTGTAATACAGCATTTTATGCCATGGTCTGTAAGCTGCCCTGAGTCCCCCATTGGGGTGAGAAGGGCAGCGTATAAATGTGGTATAATAACAATATATACCCAGTTGTTTCTTGGCACACTACACATTCAAAAACGGTTGACATTTCAGCTATTACAATAAGGTTCTCATGGCTCTTAGTTTCAACACTTTTTGGTCCTGTGCTCATATGAATGTATGTGTGTATCTGCTCATCCAGGCTTGTATGTAAAGCTGATCCCCTAC
Organism: Anolis apletophallus; assembly: GCA_030556195.1. NCBI lineage: Eukaryota > Metazoa > Chordata > Lepidosauria > Squamata > Anolidae > Anolis > Anolis apletophallus. The sequence continues at coordinate 149,265,747 of JARBWK010000002.1, forward strand.
TTTGGCTCCCCAACTATCCTTTCTGACCATTATTAAGACACAATCAAACCCACATGTTTTGCATTCCTTTTTCAAAGTCCATGTTACTTCCCTATATTTTGGTATATATCTCTGTTTATAGAAGCTTTACTCCAAGCATCTCATGAAGTCAGTGAAAGCTTGTATTAAAAATTCCTTTTTCTGTTTTGGTTTCAATTGTTCTGCAGGGTTAAATTATCATTTTATAGGAGATGAACATTGGCAGCTATTGATATCTTTTATTATTGTCTCATCTTGTTTAAGTGGAAAATTTTGGCTTAATTCAACCAGCTGAATCTGATTGGATGTTTATCAGCTGTAATAAAACCAGAGGTGGGAATGAGTTAATTTGGATCTTTAGCATATTTCCAGAGACCTTCGAGATAGAATAATTCATTTTATTGTTATTAGTACTCACATGTTTACACACTCCTTATTTCTCTTCACATGCATGCAGAACACAGAAAAGCTGTCAACTCCTAATTCCATGAAACTGATATCAATATTAAAATGGAAACAGTGCAATTTATTAAAGTCCAATAAGCCATTACTTCTTAAATCTCATTTAATCTACGGTAATCTTGTAACAAGAATAGAATCACAAAGAGGTTAATAGTTTCCCTACTTGTGCAGCTGATTGTTCTTTTTATCTGACCCAGAGAGGATCCTTAATCAAGTGGCAAATTTGATCTAGGGTCACTTGATTAGACTCTTATTAAATGAATAGAACTTGTAAATTATGTAAGTCCCATTGTTTCTGTGAGTCTACTCCAGCAGTAACTACATTTGAATCCATCCCATTATAACTTTTGTTTTAAAGACGAGTATTATTTCCCTTTGTTGATATGAAGGTTTGGGGGGAAATAACTTCTATGTTGTATAATTGTTATTGCTTTCATACTATGGCCATTTCTCTGTTACATTCAGAAATCTTTTGTGACTGCAAGACTTTGGGCAGAAGTACCTAAAGCAATGGGAATGTACCTAAAGGAAAAAGGATGTTTTGTATACTAATAGTTGGTTTTCCTTCTGTTCAGGTAGGAATTGAGGTTCACCTCCATCAGCGCTAGTGATCGAGCAAGAGATCAAACACAGTTGGTGTTAAGAACTGAACACTAAATATAAGGTAAAGTAGTACAATTAAAAACTAATATTTTAGCATCTAAGCCATAGGTATTACAACATTATTGCATTGATTGTCTAGGAATGTAATTCTATTCCCCAAGATATTGAGAGAATTAGATGTGCATTTAACATCACTGGTTCTTCTGTCAAAGTTGGATTGTTAATTAAACATTAAGGAAAGAATCTAGCTGATACACTATGCCATTACTCTGGCATTGGTGGTGGTAGGGGCAGGAAGGAAACGGCTGTGGGGATAGCAGATGCTCCTGAAGTCAGACATTGGAGTAATAGGTTGCTTGGAGCAGGAATGTTTTGTTGTTAGACTTCCTAGTTACTGCTCTGCCACCCTGGAAAAAGTACAGAAGTTATAGTAGTGTACAAAAGGGTCCTGGATTAACACTAGTAATTGATCTATTAGTGAAAGGGTGGTTGGAATTCAATGCTACATAGAGGGCTTTTGCTCCCACAACATATCAGTCTCGTGTGTTACAAATGGTTCCAAACACTCAAGAGACTTATTTTTTTAAGATCGTAGGACATATGGTACACAGATGAAAATAATCCTCTCTTCCTATTTCATCACTGTGAGGGATTAATTGAACATCCGTTGTAAATTGTGTTGATTAATATACTTGACACAAAGTGCAATCTAGAAAGGATTATAGGTTTGTTCAAAATATTGCTTGGACCATGTAGATGTGTGTATGTGTATCTATGTTTTATTTACTTTTTGTTGACCACAGCCATTAAAAAAATGTATGGTGCAATAATCATATTGCAAGTGGAAGTGGAAAAGAAAAAAGAAATAAAATTTCTTGTGATGTGTGAGCCCATATATATTAACAAGTTTTATTTTTAAATTAGCCACAAACCAAAATGAGAAATCAAAAAAATATTTTGTGGTTGTTATATAATAATAATATTAAATGTTATTTCCTGCCTCTCCTCACAGGCTCAACATTACTAAAACACATAATCATTTCAAACATTCTGTAAAATACACATATTAAAACGTATTTCCATAAAATAATAATTTTAAAAACTTGACTTGTATTCTGCCCTATCTCCCCAAGGGGACTCCGGGCAGATTCCAACATATAACGGCACACATTCAATTCCTATGTAAAAAAAGCAAGCACTGACATAAAATCCCAGATAAACCTCACATAGGAAAATAACATTAAAACCTAACATCAAATTAAAGCCTAACATCAGTAAATTAAACCTAAGATCAAGAAATTAAACTATTTGTAGTTAGACAAAATTATATAATAAACTCTAAACAAAACATATAAAATACATATTAAAATACACAAAAACAAAAATTAGGCATAGAATTGAAGTTTAAAATTCATCTTTAAAACTGGGTAGGCTTGGCAGAAGAGATAGGCCTTCACCTGTGTCTTGAATTCCAACAGCTTATCTAGCTGTCGAAGCTCTACCATCTGGTCATTCCACAGTTGTGGGCAACCAGTAAAAAGGTCCTCTGGGGGGTGGTTGCCAGTCGAGTTCTGGCAGGCTGGAAGAGACACCCCCCCCCAAAAAAGGACCTCAGTGTTGGGGGGGGATTGTGCGAAAGAAGGCAATCCTATAGGTAACCTGGACCCAAACCGTGTAAGGCTCTAAAGGGCAAAACCAATACCTTGTACTGTGTCCAGCAACTAATAGACCCTGGCTTGTTTGAACCTGGCCTTAACCCACTTTGCAAGGCTTATTCCCCCATTTCCAGGATAGATGATCATCAGTGCACCAGAGGCATATGGGGTAAAAAAGAAAAGAGACAAAGTGGATGTTAGCTGTTCAGTTCAGCAGCTCGTATTCGAGACACTTTGTGTGCAGATGAGTGGGATGCGAGGGTATTCCAAAAAGTACTATATTCCAGTACACAAAATATTTAAGTCTCCAAGCATTTTAGATAAGGTATATCCACTTGTAGGTGATAACACACACACACGCACAAACATATATCCATACCCTAAATAGTCATGTATAAGTCTAGAAGGTTTCGTTAAAAAAAAATCAGCCCAGAAATCCTGGCTCAACTTATCCATGGGTTAATGTGAGTTCCGTATTCCAACTGTACCAAAAAAAATTTCTCCTCTGAATAAAAGAAGCACCAGCTCTCTCTATTCTACCACAACTCTGATTCTGACCTTTTTGAATGCCAAAGTGATGCTTGCTGGCCTTCCGAGTTGGCATTGGCGCTTCCCCATTTCTGTAGAATGACACTATCGATGGATCCTATAAAAATCTATAATCTTGGCTCCCAAACCTGCCCTCTGTCTTATACCTGAGCCTATATCACACACACACACACACACACACATACTGCCAACAGTTTCTCTTTAAGTCCATTTTACTCTTTCATCTCAACCAAGACTTTGTCAGGACACCTCCTCATCCCCACTTGTGACAATACTCTGTGCCTGACCAATTAACCTGAGTACATGAGCATGGATGGCACTCAGTAGTGGGAGAACTGATATTCCTGTATTCAGCTTTGGCTCAGAATATTTAATCAATCTTCCCACCACTTTAAGGTCTAGTATTTGTGGTGGTGAGAATTTCTGAATTAGTAGTGACATGCTGCATAGGAAAACGTGGCTACAACGGGTCTAACAAAGGGTGGAATGCTTGTGGCACCGGCTCATTCTATAGCACTCCATATTTAACAAGATTGGAAATGTGTGGAACAAGTGTACAGCCCCTGGTACGTTAACTAAAGCCATTTCATGTTTACTTTACAGCATTCTTTTGGTGTAATGAGTTCATTAAAAAAAGCTTTTGATGCTAATTCAGAAAATATTCATACAGCATCTTTCATATGCAGTTTTGATGCAAACTGACAAGCTGTAAGTTAATTAGCACAGAACCTACTAATGAGGATGCTAAAAATCTTCACTTTTGAGTTTTCATATTGATGTCCTCTGGACATACTGAAGGAAACTCTGATATACTGGTAGGGAGGTGTTGGGTTGTTTTTCTATTAGCTTGGTATGCCGATGCTTTTTCAGGTAAGGAGTCAGAAAAGGAACAAAATATTTGGGGGCAGAGGGGGGGAGGTTTGCAATTTAAAAAAAATGAATATTGCAAGAAAAACTTGTCTTTTCCCCTTTCAAAACTGAGGCTAACCCAATCCCAGTTCACTTAAAATGTGGTTGCTAATTAGTATGGAAGACAGCTTCTTGGATTAATATGTGGTGTTAATTAATAGAAAGTCTGATGTTGTGTTGTAATTACTACCAATATTTTTGACATAATGAGTGACTGAAGGTGAATTGTATGGAGCACAATTTACTAAACACATTAGAACCTAGGTATGCCATCTTTTTTTCCGTTTCTTTCCTTTAGAAATTATGGATAGACTTCTGCGACTTGGAGGAGGCATGCCTGGTCTGGGACAGGTTAGTATCTAGCTTTTAATGCATTTTAAAAAAAAGATTTAAATAAATTTACACATCTTTTCTCCCTCCCTACATATATTTCTAGTTAAAAGTTACTCACAGTTCTAGAAGAGTAGCTGTGTGTTTTGAGCTTGTGACCATACTTGTCCCTCTGGTGTCTAGAAGTCATCTGCTTCCAACAGAAATTTGAGTGACTAGCCGTCCCCTGCCACACGTTGCTGTGGCCCAGTCTGTTTATATGTGCTTTGTGTGTGTATATATTTGTGTATATGTGTATATATGTGTGTTTGCATATGTGTGTGTGTGCATACACGTGGTTTTGCACATGTGTTGTAATGTATTTTTTTTATTTTTGGCTCTTTAAGTCTCTTCTGCTGTGTTTTTCAGTGTTTTTATGAGTGATGGTCACTTGTTGGCCTGATACGTTTATTGCGTCCAAATTTGGTGTCAATTCATCCAGTGGTTTTTGAGTTATGTTAATCCCACAAGTGTACATTACATTTTTATTTATATAGATAAATTGGGTGGAATATTTAATTGCTTAGAAAAATTGCATTTCGCTGCCTTATCAGTTTATTCAAACTTTCCTAGTGTTATCTTAAAGATTTAATACTTCTGGGGGGTAATGTGATATTTCATAAGCAAACCATTCATCATGTAGGCTACATTAATATAAATTATGGAACTTGCTTTCATGTCACCGTCCAAACAGAATTTGAGAATATGCAATGTGCAATTAATCAAGATATTTTTATTTGGAATTTAGGATCTTATGTTACTCAGAGCATATGATTTGTCAAACTTTATTCAAGCATGCAATAGAAAGCACAAATCATTTGCAAGTTAAATCTCCCTGGATTGATCAGCGGTGATGGTTCACATCTTATTCATATAAGCACCACATCTGTGTGAGTGCTTCTCATAACACATATGGCTTGGTCACCACAATGAATGTGCAAGAATGTAAAAGCATTCTGAAAACTGTCTGCAATCCTTGATAAAATATTCCAGTAAACATAGCTGCTCAGGGTTTTTTCTGTCTAGTCCAGTGGTTCTCAACCTGTGGTAAACTGGCTGGGATTTCTGGGAGTTGTAGGCCAAAACACCTGGGACCCACAGGTTGAGAACCTCTTCTTTCCACTTGCACAAAATACCACACCTTGTTCCAATTTCTTGTCAAATAAGGTGTTCCTCTCCATCACTAGTCTATAGTTCTGTGTAAATAACATTTAAGGTTATGAGATTAAACTGATCCCTGACTGTCTGTGCCATTTTATTTCTAAAGATTCCCATGCTGATTTACAGAGATGCTTTTTACATTAATGCTGTTTAACCAACAAGAACACAAATTCTTCCCAAAGAAATATAAAGCCAATGGCCTAGGCAAAGGAGGATAGTCCATTTTGGCCTCAAAAGGAAAGCAACATCAACGTAAATCATACCTCCCTTCCGAAGGCGCTCCAGCATAAGGAGACTATCACAAAAAAGCACGTAATAGTGCCACAAAGAATGCACTTTTATGAATGTACAGCATATTTCTCTCATTGATGTAAGTCAATGAAAAGCTTCTGAAATTATTTATGTACAAGTTGGGGGATATGGAAGAGAGTCCTTTTTCTAGTCCTGATTAAAGTACCCAAGCCAGGTACTTGATTAATCTTTGACTTGGATGTCACCCAGGTTTTATGTAGCCTCCACCTATTTTAACTACTGTTATGCTGCTGTTAGTGTAAAGTTCTTTGGGAGCCCACTGCGGTTTTCCTTCCTGAACCAGAATTTTTGTTTAAAGCTTTTATGTACTGTATGCTTTATTGTCTTAGATGCCAGAATGAATAAGATAAGAGTAGAGTGACTTTTCCCATGGCAGTACCTATAACTTTGCCTTGGCATTATAGCTACATTTGCCCTTAGCATTTTTTCTCAGTCCTTTTCAGATTGGTGCTTCTCAACTCATAGTTTTAAATGAGCTTGAAAAACAAGTTACTTGGTTGGAAAATTATGGACTTTTAAAAAGTTACAGTGTTACATCTCTGTCATCAGATTGTAAGAGGGCATGACCCATGTCTGATTTTGTGGGTGTTTATGCTTTTATCTTTTAAAGTTTGGATTAGGGGCTCTGTTCTGGTAATGCAGTTCCTGATGAAGATGGCAACTGATCTGCCAAATCATCAGGATTCGAGTATGGCCAGTATAATTAGCACAATACTTTCACTGAATTTTAATGTTTGACAGGTTCATGTAAGATTTTAGAGTGGGCTGTCTTATTTTTGGGATCTGTCTGATTTTTCCCAGGTAGGCAAGGGAAAGGAAAGGTGTTGTAAATGTGTTTTAATTAGGAAATTGAATACTGCTGAGATGGAGCTTCTAAAACCAATGGAACCTATGCATTTGAGCCACTCAAGGTTTCTGATAATCAGAATTTATAGTCGATATTTCCCAATTCCCTTCAGATTAACTTTTTAAGGTTTGAGGAAAGTGACTTCTTTTTTCCAGGTTCACTGCATCACACATCTTTCTATGATCATAGGGACAGCACTGGGTGCTATCCATAGTACTTGGTTAGCCATTAGCCCTATGTAGGCCAGAAGATTACTAAACATATAAGGAAGTAGAACATTCTACCTTGCTCCCCCTGCTTTACAGTGCTTCATTTATGTTTCAGATTTCAACATGTGACATACAATATTGTAAAGGAGAGGCCACCTGTGTCCATGGAGATGTTCTATGTGTATTTGAACACTGGCAAAACAAGCACACTCTCATGTAGGCATGTTTATATTCTGAAAATGTGTGTAACATTATAGAAAGCATCCAGTATATGCAAACTTACAGGGCTAGGTATACATTGATCCATACTGTAGCAGTGATATCTCAAACAAACTAAGAGATAAGTGTTTTGGTTTCATTACAGATAAAGTGAAGATTTTTCTTAGACAACGGAGTGTACATCCTTGAGACAGGGACTGGATTTTTGGGTAGAATCTAGCAGTATGGTGTGGCTATTAATGTGGATTATATGATGTATTTTATATTCTATTGTGGTGTTGTGGCCTGTAGTGCTGCGAATGTAAGCCGTGCTGAGTCCCCCTGTGGGGGTGAGAAGCTACGGGATACGAATACCATAAATAAATAATAAATAAATTTTGTTTCAGTAAATGTCTCAGTTAATAGAAAAATGATTTTCATTTCCCCCCAAATTTATTTATTTAGTATATTTATATACCACCTATCTCACCCCTGAGGGGACTCAAGGTGGTTTACAACATATTAATGGCAATAATTCAATGCCTACATACATGTAGCAAAATTAAATCACAATAACTAAACACATATAACTATACATTAAAATCATTAAAACTATTAAACATAGTCATAAACAATATGTAAAGACTAAGACAAAGCATTAAAAAAATCCTAATATAAATATTAAAATCACATGGTCCAGATTTCCTTCTACCTTCTCCCAATCTGTTCTAGACAATTAAGGTGTATTTATTATATTTATTTACAGCATTTTACCCTGCTCTTCTCACCCCCCTAGGGGGACTCAGAGCAGCTCAGGTGTACTCCAGAACAGTGTGGAAAATTGCCACAGGGCAGCAGAAAGAGAAGATCAGAAGTAAATCCTCCATTTAGTAAAAGTGTCTACTAGATAAGAAGTCCCTCTGATTTTTTTGGGCCAAAACATAGCTTGCCATTACATCTAAAAATGCCAGCCATGATTTCTTCAATGTTGGCTGGTACATCACATGACAAAACCTTTAGTGGTGGGATAACTGCCACCTGACTGTGACCATTTTCTGATGTCTTGGATGAAAACTAATGCCACTTAGATTGTATATGAGCAATCTAAGAGAAGGTAAAACTGAATAAAAGAAAGGTTAAAACACATATATCTTTCAAACGGCTTGTTATGATGCACTCTCACACAATTGTCACTGTTATTGTCTGCCTTCAAGTTGTTTCCGTCTTTGGAAACTCTAGGATGGTCTTAACGGACTTTTCTTAGGGAGAGTAGTTCGGGGGGGGGGGGGTTTCCATTGCCCTTCTTTGAGGCAGAGAAAGTGTGACCTCATTGTTCGCATGTCTGGACAGAGATTTGAAACCTGGTCTCTGATAAGTGTGAGTCCAACACTCAAGCCACTACACAATGCTGTCTCTCACACAGTATAAACATTCTCCACTTACAAAGCAGTTCCAAGACATAGCTATATAACTCCAGTGGGTTGACTAAGGATTTGGAAATTACAAATATAAATCATTAATGCAAGTTAAATGTTCTTGCTCCGTTTCCTTTTCTGAATTTTAAAATGTCATTTCTGGAGCACAATAGCATTGACAGCTGGTGACACGATGATGTGTGTGGGTGGGTAAATAACCCAGAGTAACACTGTATACAGCCCTCAAAAAGAGTAACTGAAACGCCAGCTAAGCCTGTCCTTGAATACAGAACACAGTCTCCTGCCATATTTGCTTATTACAACTTTGGCGAGATGCTTTCAACCAGTGTCTCGAAGAAATAGTTGTTAAGGTAGACTACTTTTTAAAAAGGAAGCGGTGAAGGGGAGGGGTGACCTGTCTCTTAGCCGTGTTAGCACTTCAGCTGGAAATAAAGAGGCAAGAATTGCAAATAGCTATTTTGTTTGAATAATAGGCTTGCCAATTAGCCATCAAGTGCTTCCATCTGTGAAATTGTTGATCAGATGGGTTAGCTGGGAAACTTCCAGATTAGGGCATTGTATGTGGCACTTGAAAACTGTCACTCTGAAAGAGGTTTCAAGTACGCCACTGCCTGATTCTGGAGAAGGTCTTTCCTTTATTTATTTTTATTTTTAGAATTCATTGATAAAACCTGAAGCACTTAAAGGACCTGCTGCTGATCGAAAAATCATGCTGAACGTGCTGATCTAATTTATGTAGAGGTTAAACTTGACAGTCTAGTTTTCTTTGGGTGTCTTACAACTACAGATTGAAAAACGGAAATTCTAATATTTCCATGCATTTATGGGTCAAGGCAAGATTCAGTAGGCCTTCCTTTCTCATCAGGAACTTCCTTCCTGACATGGTGGATGATGGGTTTATATTAAGTAAAGCACTTGCTTGGGTTTTTAAAGGAATTTTAGTTTTTTTAAAATTATAAGCTGCCCCAGAGATTGCTAATGTAATGGAGAAAAATAAATACCAGTACCTTAATAAATACCCAAAAGTTCCACTATTCTTATCCATGCAGATATGAGTATGCTAATTCTGATTTAATTCAGTACGACATCTTCCTGATTTAGTGGAAGTTTTTTGACTAAGTGTGCATGACTGGGCTTCTGGGGGATAAATGGAGAGAGAAAGAAAGCATTACTGAGAGTTTTGAGGAAGCATGTTTGCCCCAATAGGCCTTTATAAAAGCCAAAAGATACAGAAGGCAAAGCTTTCAGCAGCCGCTGTTGACAAACTGGGAGTTCTGCTTTCCTACCTTGCTTTTGGTATTGATCATCAGCAAATTAGGAGTCCCCGGTGGTATTGGCCACCAGTAGTGATTGGAGTTGTAGGCCAAAAAAACATCTAGACAACCATAGTAACTCCCTCCTGCTTTGGAGTACTCCTGTGTTGGAGTTGGAAGATGCGTTTCCCTTGTCTTATTACTTCCAATCTTAAATTTCACAGAACACAGCAAGTTATCGCAGGAGGTAGAAAAAAAGAGTATTACAATGCCTTCTCATTTAAAATCTGACATTTAAATATTTCCCTGTAGTAGTAACTAGAATAGCACCCCCTATTTGGTGATCTATCACAACCCATCTAGCACCCTATAAGATACATGAACATAGTTTGTCAGAAAAGGAATGGCCCCTTTTTCCCACCTTCTCATTTTCAGAACATATTGTCCTTTTTCTTGGGCATCTTCTCTGTGTGTGGCTTATGCACCTTGACTTGAAAGGATACTGTTGTCAACCACAGTCAAGCAAAAGAGCATAAAAGGAGTAAAATGCCCTTGCTGAACTATACCATTCCATTCATTTTATCCAATATGAACAGTCCCACAGAATGCCTATGAAAAACCCCTTCATACTCTAGTTTCTGTCACTGTAAGTTAGATAGTTCGGTACTCTGAGATTTCCAGTTGGTTTCTTGCATATACTTGCCACATTCCTTTCTCAAGTTAGAATTATAGAATCATAGAGTTGGAAGAGAAATTGTGGGCAAATCCAATGCCAAGAAGCAGGAAAATCGCATTCAAAGCACCCCTGATAGAGGGCCATATCACCTCTGCTTAAAAGCCTCCATAGAAGGAGCCTCCACCACACTGTCCCAGTTCAAAGAAACAAGACACCAATTGAAGACTATATGCATGAAATATAGTATTCCAGCCTTGTCAAAATATTTCAACTTCCTGAGCAAGAAGTTGGCTTTTACTAAAGTTGACATTTTTCTTACCCTGCCAACTGTTGATATCTAGAGGAGTGGGTCCCCAAATCAACAGAGTATTGGGCGATGCCTTAAACCAAATCCATTTGTCCCGGAGTTTCTTGGATTGGTGCATCTTTTAAATAGGTGCCTCAAGAGGAAGGGATATAAAGACAAAAATAGACCTAGGAAGTGGGACAAAAAATACAAATACCATCACAATCTTAAATTTGCTAATGGTGGAGGTCACAATCATGTGCACATTTCCATGGAGTTTACTTTTGAGGAGAAATATGCCTAGTTACACTGTTACAATCATGTATTACCTTAAAGCCAAGGACTTTTATTGTGCCATAAGCATTTGCCAAAATAACTAACAGAACCATTTCTTAGAGTGACTTGTGAATTCCACCTTAAGATCTTCATGCTAGGGTTTCCCATTGAAATGTTTTGTCACTGTTGCTATAAAAGAACAGCTTTTAGGATAGTTTGCTAGGCTACCCAAATAGTACGAATTTCCCATACTGGTTAGAAATCTTTCATAGAATCATAGAGTTGGAAGAGACCTCATGGGCCATTCAGTCCAACTCTCTGCCAAGAAGCACGGAAATCGCTTTCAAAGCACCCCCGACAGATGGCCACCCAGTCTCTATTTAAAAGTCTCCAAAGAAGGCGCCTCCACCATATTCCGGGGAAGAGAGTTTCACTGCTGAACAGCTCTCACAGTCAGGAAGTTCTTCCTAATGTTCAGGTGGAATCTCCTTTCCTATAGTTCGAAGCCATTGTTCCGTGTCCTAGTCTCCAGGGCAGCAGAAAACAAACCTGTTCCCTCCTCCCTATGACTTTCCCTCAACTATTTATACATAGCTATCATGTCTCCTCTCAGCCTTCTCTTCTGAGTGCTGCTGTGCTAAGAAATGATGGGATTCACCCTACCTCTATTTTGGTTTATTATATAAATTTAAATCCTCCTTCAGACAGATGAAGGACCAAAGATGTCTCTCCCATTTGGATACAGATACAATAGGATGTGGTTTGAGTTCCCACCTCTCATCCCTCAAGCATTGTACTGGGCAGAGAAGATGGCCTTTGTGTTTTCTCTGCATTAATTGCCATTGAAGATTCCAGTAATGCTGGCATTGCTCTCCGAAATGAAAATAATTTTTAAAAACCCATATGATTAAGAATATGAGTATCATTTTGTTTTGGGAAAAAGCAATTAAATCAGTCATACGTGGCCTCAGAAACAGTTTTTTGTAGCTTTTTTGCCAAAAACATTCAGTTTTTTGTGATGTCATGCTAATTAGGGAATCTGATCTCCCTTTAGTCTGTTTAAACCATTTATTTGGAAACGTTTGTTTTCTTTTGCACTTTTTCTCATCAAAGCGAATAAGAGCCATGGTGGCGCATTTATTAAACCCTTGTGCCGGCTGAACCGCTGACCGACAGGGTGAGCTCCTGTCTGTCAGCTCCAGCTTCTTATGCGGGAAATGAGAGAAGCCTCCCACGGGATGGTAAAACATCCGGACATCCCCTGGGCAACGTCCCTGCAGACAGCCAATTCTCTCACACCAGAAGTGACTTTTAGTTTCTTCCTCGTGTCTTCTGTGAAATGCACACAACGTGGGTTTCCTTGCGCCTGCGCATGAGAATTCGGAGTTAATAGCATAGAAATGAAAGAGAAACTTGGCTAAGCCCCGCCCACCCAGTATAGTATAGCATCCCCCATGCGGGGCCCCAATCAGTTCCTTTTCCACTTTCCAGCAGTGAGCTTCGGATAGCATTCTCTCCCTTGGCTAAGCTTCTCAGATTGCTGATTTCAGATAAGCATGGCTTCTTTATCTTTTAAAAAATGTGCCTCGTGTGGGACTAATCTGCCTGAGGCAAATTGTTTAATTTGTTTGGGAGAATCTCATATTCCCTCCAAATGCAAGATTTGCAAGGGTTTCACCCCCAGAATCCAAAAGAGCAGAGATACCAGACTAAAGGCTCTATTATATGATCATTCCTTAGCCCCAGAAGAGCTCAGGCAATCTTGAAATCTGCCTGCACTGCCCTCCCACCAAGGAGATCGCCCTCCTCCTCAGGCTGATTCTCGCGGCCAGGCCCTTGGCACAGCCACCGAGCCCCCGCGCAAGAAATCTAAAAGCTCTAAATCTCGGCAAAAATCAAAGCCGCAAGATAAACAAACAGCCAATAAAAAGGGGCTCCTCACTGGTGATGAACCTTTGAATCCCCCCATACTGCATCCCTCGGAGCCGCTGCAGCTCCAGATTGAGGAAGAGCTTTCAGGGGTGGAAAATCCCCCCACACTCCTTCCAATTGAACTCCTTGATGCTAATGACGGGGCCGGCGCTGATCCTTACCTCCCTCCATCTGCCTCCATGGGAGCCCCACCCCCACCAGCCCCAGCGCTTCCTCCCCATTCATCTCCAACCTCTCCTCCCCCCCCCAGCTCCAGGAGGAATTACAAGACTTAGATGCATCTGATGTGACTCCCTCAGCCCCCCGCCCCCGGAGTCTGAGCCTGAATCATTACAGCCAGAGGATTTTAAGAATTTTTCTGCCTTATTAATCAGACTTTCTAAATCTCTAAATGTGATACCACCACAACCAACTGATGTGGTTCAGGACCCCTATTTCACTACTGCTGAACAGCAGCAATTTCAGCAATCCACCCTACTCCCAACCATTCCTTACCTACTTAAATTGATGAAAATCACTGGCACTGCCCCAAGCCTGGTATTCCTCTGCATGCCTCTCTGGAAGGATAGCACATTATGGTGTATACATGAGCGTATATCAATCATTCCTTTGGAATAAGATAGGCCCATATTTGGACCTCCTCCCTTCAAATGAACAGATGATGGCACAAGCATTTAAACAGGAGGCCCTGATCCTAGCAAATCTTCAAAAGGATCTTGCTAAGAATACTGCAGACACAGCAGGCAGACTTCTTGCTGGCTCAATTTCTCTCAGGCGTCATGCTTGGCTGAGATCTTCAACCCTTACTTTTGAACAGCGTTCTCTAATCGAGGACCTTCCTATGGATGAGACGGGCCTCTAGCACAGAGACCGACTCTCAGATTGAGCACTCATATAAGATGAAACAAACGCTCAACAAATATGGGAACCAACCCTACCAGCCTTACCGGCAGAGGTGGTCTCCCTATTATCAATACCCTCACTCCTTTCGAGGACACTACAACTCTTTCTCTTCCAGAGGCAGACAACGTCCTCAGTTCCCCACTCCTGGATTCAGGCGACCTGCCCCGTTCAGAGGTCTAGAACAAAAAATAGCAGGAGGTCTCACTTCTAACCCCTCTCCTATACCTAAGCCGGACTTAACCAACCACTCCTACCTTAACAGACTTCGGCCCTTTCTCCAGGCTTGGAACTCCATAACCACAGACTCATGGGTACTCCACATCATAGAGCATGGCTATGCCATTGAATTTGATTCCCTTCCTCCCTTAGGAAGGGTCCTTTCAACTAAATCATCCCCCCCCCACACTTTGGGATGAAATCACCTCCCTCCTATCAAAGGGGGCTATATCTCCTGTCCAAGCTCACTTGATCAATAATTGTTTCTTCTCCAAATATTTTTGGTAGATAAGAGAGATGGTGGTCTTTGACCCATCCTAGATTTACGTGGGCTTAACTATTTTATCAAACCATGTAAATTCCGCATGATCACCCTCCCATCTATCCTCCCCTTCATAAGAAAAAAATCGTGGTTAGCAACCATTGACCTTAAAGACGCCTACTTTCATTTGTCAATCACAGAGTCACACCGCCAGTACCTTGCGTTCCAGGTTGACTCCTCCCCTTACTGCTTTAATGTCCTTCCTTTCGGTCTCTCCACCGCCCCCGACTTTACACCAAGTGTATGGCGGTAGTTGCCTCCCACCTCAGACAGCGGGGAATTACTGTTTTTCCGTATTTGGACGACTGGTTATTTTTGGCCCCGTCGCACTCTCAATTGACCTCTGACCTCTCATATACGTTATCTCTCTTACAGGATTTGGGCCTCATCATCAACTACGAAAAATCTCATCTGGAACCTACCCAAACAATCCAATTTATTGGTGCGATCCTCGACTCCACCTCACAAAAGGCTTACCTCCTAGAGGAACGCTTCCACTGCCCTCCAATCACGCGGATACTGTTCCGCATGGACCATCCAGTCCATCCTGGGCCATATGGCCTCCACCACCACCGTCACCGCCTTCTCCCACCTTCGGCTTTGGCCGCTCCAAACATGGTTCCTCTCCTCTCCAGAGTCATAGCAAAACTCATTTTGGACAGAGCAGATTGCATCCTGATAGCCCCTTGGTGGCCTCACCAACCCTGGTTCACCCCTCTCCTTCAGGCTGCCCAGAGCGACTTCATACACCTACCCCCCGACCCCGACCTTCTCTCCATCCAACAGGGCCTTATTCTCCACCCCGACCTTCTCTCCCTACGGCTCATAGCCTGGAGGATCAAGCTCTCTCCAACCTCTCTGAGCCGGTAAGGCTCATAATCCAAGCAGCCCAAAGGCCATCAACCAGGAGGTCTTACGCCTAACAATTGGCTACATTTCAAAAATTCCTTCAACCCCTAGGTCAAACTACCCTGTCGGCCCCAGTCCCCCTGATCCTGGACTTCTTAGTCCATTTATCCACTAAGGGTTTTGCATTATCTTCCATCAAGTGTTATTTGGCAGCCCTTTCCTGGCACAGGAGAAAATCAGGTCTACCCTCTCTCCCAAGAGCCCATGATTGGTCTCTTTCTAAAGGGTTATAAAAATGAGCACCCCCCGGTCTCTCCCCCTCCTCCCGCCTGGAACCTCGAACTCGTTCTCTCCCAATTGTCTAAACCTCCCTTTGAGCCTATGTCATCTGCTCACATTTCACATTTATCATGGAAGACTGCCTTCCTGGTTGCCATCACCTCAGCTCGTAGAGCCAGTGAAATTGTGGCCCTTCGCTCTGACGCTCCCTTTATCCGTTTTCACGAAGACAAGGTCGTCCTCCGTACGAATGTTACCTTTCTTCCCAAGGTGGTGTCTCCCTTCCACATGTCCCAGGACATCACACTCCCATCCCTCTTCCCCAAACCCTCCTCTCCCTTGGAGATTGCCCTCCATTCGTTAGATGTTAAACGAGCCCTCTCCTTTTACCTTCACAGAACTTCCTCTTATAGGAAGTCTCCCAAGTTATTCCTCAAATACAGGGAAGATGCCCTAGGCCTTCCAGTTACTTCCCAGCGTTTAGCCTCATGGATAGTCTCGGCAATCCGATTGGCTTACCAGTTAGCTCACAAGGAACTCCCTGTTGGAGTCAAGGCTCACTCTACTAGAGCAATTTCTACCTCTCAGGCGTTTCTGAAAGGTGTTTCTGTTGAAGATATATGTAAAGCGGCCACCTGGTCGGTCCCTTCTACTTTTGTTTCACACTACAAGCTCGATGTCCTCGCCAAGAAGGATGCTTCTTTCGGCAAGTGGTTCTTCTTTCATGTGTGGCATGACCCACCTCCAGGTATGCAGCTTGTTACATCACCCACGTTGTGTACATTTCACAGAAGACACGAGGAAGAAGTATAGGTTGCTTACCTGTAACCGTATTTCTTCAAGTGTCTATCTGTGAAATTCACACAAACCCGCCCATCCTCCCCTCTATGCCATGCTTTTAATGCTGCTGTCGGCGGCAAGGAACTGATTGGGGCCCCGCATGGGGGATGCTATACTATACTGGGTGGGCGGGGCTTAGCCAAGTTTCTCTTTCATTTCTATGCTATTAACTCCGAATTCTCATGCGCAGGCGCAAGGAAACCCACGTTGTGTGAATTTCACAGATAGACACTTGAAGAAATACGGTTACAGGTAAGCAACCTATACTTCTCAAGTTGCTTCTGACACAATTTTTGAAAAATCAAAGTGAATGGTCTTCCATCAGATTTCATAGACTCTTTCTTTATATAGGCTTTTCGAGTTGCTGAAATACATAATCGGCATTCTGAGGCATCATCCTTTAAAATCTCTTTTTTTCTTATGAGGCATCTTTCTTTAAAGCCGTCAACCTGTGTCTGTTGTTTTATTTTGCAAAATTGAACTTTAAAAAACCCATGTCTGGTATAACTGCTTGTGACAAATACTCTCTAATATATTAGATAATGACAATCCATAGTCCCTTGATCTGTAGAAACAAGATATTTTATTTTCTGCTTTTCAGTTGTTCCTACTGACCA
This sequence comes from Anolis apletophallus, assembly GCA_030556195.1. Classification (NCBI taxonomy): domain Eukaryota; kingdom Metazoa; phylum Chordata; class Lepidosauria; order Squamata; family Anolidae; genus Anolis; species Anolis apletophallus. The sequence continues at coordinate 149,282,924 of JARBWK010000002.1, forward strand.
GGTGTTTATGGTCAATCAGAGACTTCTTAGCACATCTCCTTAGAAATGTTTTGGAAAGTAAATGTCATTCTTAGGCATATCTACCACCAACCTCTCTAAATAGCACCGGACACTTCTCTGGGGACAAGGGAAAGCTTTTAACTGTTTTCCTCAAGTCAAAACAGTGGAACTACTTTGCATTTTTAGTGTTCAGTCCAGTGTAGAGCGAATGGTTGATATTTGAAAACCCTTGGAGCATTACCCCTTTAGAGTTCTTTGGTAGATAAAATGTCTGAGTGCCCTGTACCAGCAGGAAGTTGTCATCTTTTTTGAATATTTTTAATGTTCCCTGTTGGGAAAGGAAAAAATGGAAATTTCTAAACAGATAAAGATAATTTTTTTGAACTACACTAGCTCAATTTTTCCTAAAAATGATAGGAAGGTATTTGTTGTAAAGTCTATCTGAGACTACTCTACCCATTTGTTTCATATGTAGGAAATGGTTCCAAGAATAACAGTACATTGCATTGTTTGAAATGACTTGACTGAACAAAATCATTTTCAAAATTCCTTTTTAAATTACTCTTTTAGACTACTTTTCTGCCACTGAGCTAAATGAGCTGTACATGCTTATCATAGAGTTAGAAGAGACTCTGGTCCCTTCTACATGGCCAATAAAATCCAGATTGTCTTCTTTGAATTGGAGTATATGGCAGTGTAGACTCAAACCAGTTCAAAATAGAGCCCCCGGTGACACAATGGGTTAAACTCTTGTGCCAGCAGGACTGCTGACTGAAAGATCGGCGGTTCATATCCCGGGAGCGGGGTGAGCTCCCATCTGTCAGCTCCGGCTTCCCATGTGGGGACATGAGAGAAGCCTCCCACAGGATGGTAAAACATCTGGGCATCCCCTAGGCAATGTCCTCGCAGACGGCCTATTCTCTCACACCAGAAGCAACTTGCAATTGCTCAAGTTGATCCTTCAAAGTGAATTATCTGGATCATCTGCCTTGATCATTTGGATTATATGACAGCATAGAAGGATCTTCCGAGGGCCACCCAGTCCAACTCCATTCTGCCATGCAGGAAAACACTCCTGAAAGATGGCATCCAACCTCTGTTTAAAAATCTCCAGATAAGTAAAGTCCACCATATTCCCAAGGAGCATATTCTACTGTTGCACAGCTCTGACCAGGACATTAGGCAGAATCTCTTTTCCTGCAATTTTAATCTGCTTCTCCGAGTCCTAGCTTAGCAGAAAACAAGCTTGCTCAATATGACATCCTTTCAAATATTTAAACATTGTCCCTCAGCCTTCTTTTCTCCAAGCTAAACATTTACAGTTCCTTAAGAGCAATTCTGTAACCTAGATTAGGCTGAACGATTATAATAGTTCTAAACTGAACAGAAATTTGAATCCCCCCCCCCAGCCCCCACACTAGTGTTAGGATTCGTACTTAGCTTTAAACACAACCAAAATTCCCCCTGCCTTACTGTTGCGAATTGATAGATTTACCCACAGATTAAGACATTTGTACTGTCCTGCCTTATATCAGCTAGTTATGGGATCTGGCACAGATCTGCAGTTGGATTTTATCTTTGTTTGGGAAAGCTGCTTGTTGCCTTCTCTTCCCTTACGTGTCTCTTAAAATATATTTATTCAGCCTTAGTTGTAAATCTGCATATGAGAAGTGTGTGTTAACCCTTAGGTGCTCTTACATTTATTTGTAGTACACAGTAATATAATGTATACATAACACAATGGTTCTTTAAAGAGGCGGGTGGTTTTTCCCTACCCTCTGAAATAACACGCGCTCTCAATTGTCTATAGGTGTAACAGCTGAAAATCTGCACTCCAAGAGTTAAGTCAGCATGAAAGAATTCATTTCCACTTTAATGACCTAGCCTTGCTGGGTTAGGACGATGGGGAACATGCTTCTGACTTGCACTCCTATTGCCAATTAACACCTCCTATAACAGGTTGTCTCAGCTAGTCATTGAAGCAGAGGCAGTAGAAATAGTTTACATGCATCTTGTTTTTCACACTAGTTGTTTAATACTCACAGAATTAAGTATTAAAAGGTTCCTTTTTTTACTTTGATGGTTAAGAATAAACATGACAGTGTTGGATAGTTGTACATTTGCTTGTGCCTGTTTTGTTGTGTTTATATTTTAAAGGGTTTGATTGTAAAAATAAAGGTTAGAGATGGTAGCAGATCTAATCCTTGGTCCTCGGATGCAAGAATTTTAAGGGCAGAGATTTCCTTCATTATGACAGTAGCATCCAAAATAGCCTCACTTTTTAAATGGTTTTCAGAACTTAAAAAAAACTTTTTAAGAACTAGGATGGAGTGGAGATAATATCCAGACATAGCTGGCAAATGTTTCTTTATAGTTTGGGTGTTTTTATTTTTTAGAGTTTTTCCGCTAGTTGTTTTCTATTATATCACATTTAACAAAGAAATCTATGGTACACATGAAGGGCAGTGTTCTAAAATGACACATTGATTCATGGTTAATCAGCAGGTATTCTAATAACATAATCAAACTGGCTAAATAATTGATACTAGTTCACACTAAGGGAAAGGTGGAGTAATATACCTAAAAGTGTTAACAAATTTGCTAAAAGGCCTGAGTAGGTAACACTTTGAGGTGTTAGTTTTATGCTGTTATAATGGCAAATGCTTTTTTTAACACTTAGTCAACAAGGGCTGCCCAAGGAAAAGTCACAGCTTTTATAGCTGAATCATATTTGAATGCTCCTAAAGAAAGGCAGCATCTCGTTTTAACCTCATTTGATTGATTGGCGACTCGATTGCCTGATCTCTTTTCTTTTAGAGCCCTTGAAACATTTTTGCATCACTAAATGCAGATAAAAGAAATGTGTTTTGATTATGCATGCCTACCTTAAATCCAGCATTGACTAGAAAGTGATGGCTTAAAAGAAATGATTGATGTGGCTTACGGCTGATACGATTGCCCTGAAGGCAGGTCAGTTCACTGACTAACACTTGGTAGACAGTTTAGTCAGAAAGAAGCATCTGTTTCGTCTCTTAAAAATATAATTAGGATTGATTTCTACAGCCTCCCCCTTTTTTTTTTTGTGTGTGTGCATTAGGTAGAAAATAACTTCTTACTATGTTTGTTTGTTTCTTCCTGGCTTTTTATGGCTGATTTTACTTTTAAGGGAAGGATCAAATATATATGGGTTTGGTTCACTTCCATTCCTTGGTGGTGATATTAGCACATTGAGTCTCACGGGAATATGATACATCTGGTATATCAGGGAGAGGTATATTTATTTTTTGTCACCTTGTAGGTTACTGGTTAAAATGGAAAATGATTGGTAGATGAGGTTTGATATATAATCTTTCAATTCAGCATTCAGCCTCTCTGCGCCTTCATTAACTTTGCTGAGGGGTAAATGCAAGTGAGGGAAGGAGGCTCACAAGACCTTCTAACAGTTTTGGATTTAAGATACACACACACACACACACTGCAGACATGAAGGGGAGAATGCAAAGTAATTGACCAAAAATGTCCATTTCCATTTGCTGAATGTGTTCCCTGGGCATTGTTCTTGAGGGCATTTTGAAGGATTGGCTTCTTTGTATGTAATTTTGTCTAGGTTTGTAATATGTGAATTTTCTTTGTTTGCTTGGTAATTCACTTTTTTGCTTCAGACATCAAGTGTTTAGATATCAGTGGAGCTATATCGTTGCTGTAGTTCTGAAACTACTTTCTCTTTTGCAGTTGTCATGGATGCTGTTAAGATTACTTGCACAGACCTGGAGTTCTAATTCTATACACATGTACAATAGAACGTATTTCCAAAATTAATATGGAAATATATTCTTCTGGTTGTTTAGCATTTGGGAGTGTTCTCATTAACCATCACAGAGAGAATTGATTATTGAGTTTGTTCATTGCTAATTTGAATATTTGAACGTAAAGCTTAGAATAAACTAGTTAAATACACTCTGTGGTATAAAGTACCTTAGGGAAGTTTTGTTTAGCATTTTAATAATCTAGAAGAGGGAATAGTGTATGCTTGCATATTAACAACTTGCTGCTAAATTAAGAGATATTGTGAACACCAGTGAGGGCAAAGCGATAATGTGTAAAGACCTAGAAGGTAGGAAGTGTCATTCTTCTTTAAGTAACTATATATATTTTAAAAATTGAATACCTCACAGGCATTTTTCAGCAGGTTCAGCAGTGGAGCCAATTGAAAGCAAGATGGAGAAAACAGTTTTTATGATGCACTCGTCTGGGGTGGCAGGTCCTGACTGATCTTGGAAGCTAAACAGAGTCAGCCCTAGTTTGTACTTGGATGGGAGACCACCAATAAATACCATGTGCTGTAGGTTATATTTCAGAGGAAGGAATTGGCAAGACTTCTCTGAGTGCTCCTTACCCTGTGAAATTCATAGGGGTACAAGTATTGAAGTTAGTTCTAGCAGTAGCATAAAGCATACATTGGAAGAATCATTCAAAATAGTTAGTAAAACTGTGGAGCTTTCTAAAGATGTTGGAGAAATAACTCTTGCTGTTTTCCCTTAATGGATGGAGTTTTCTAATAGACACTAAGAGTCTCCTGTCTTAAGAGCTTTCTCTGTTGACTAAAATGTCACAATTTTCTTTTTTCATTGCTCCTTCCCCCTTAATGTTGTACTAAAAATAGGTTCCATCCTCATAAAGGATGTGGCGCCAAATCCTTTTCTACTTTAGGCCATGTCTTCTTATTTTCTTCATTTGTTTTCCTTACATTTCTGCAAAGGATCGTAATGGCATTGGCCACTATACATTGCCTGATGGATGCCAGTTTCCCCACAGCTCCTTGAGACCTCCATAATGTGATAAGGAGTTCATAGTGGCTGACAAGAAATGTCTTTTCATATAAATGTGCAAAGCCATGGGTGTTAATTGAACATTAATACTCAGAAGTTCAATATAGAATTGTCTACTGAACTAAATTAAGGATCTTTTTGTTTATGATCCTATGGGTTATTATTCTTATTAAGGAAGACTGAATAACCATTATTAGAATATTTTAAAAATCCAGTTTACAAACATTGAGGTTCAAGGGATTCCTAATGTATATATTTATTCTTTGCTGCTTCATAGTTATGAAAGCTGCTTTAAATGTATATGAGAGAAGCAGGATGCAACTATATGAAAAAAATGCTTAGTTGTTAAATGATTGGAATATTGTGGCTCTTCTCTTTGGAATTAAATTTAATTTTCATAGCATTTTTAGGAAAAGATTTTGCCACCACTGTTGCCAACGGCAGGAAGTGCCTTGCTTCCCAGGAAGGGCATAATTTTTACTCTCATATGCTATAGTTGGCATTTGCACTTGAACGATACACAGTGTTGGCCTCTGTCATCATTCACACCTGGGACAATTGTGCTAATTTTTTATTAGCTACTCATGAAGCAAAGAGCAGAGTATTTTGTTCACAGCTTCCCTGCCTAGGGATTGGAGGTCCATTTTTCTTTCACTGCACCAGTGGATCTGCAAAGTGCTCCTGTAGCCTTTCTCTTCAAGTCGTCTTTAGCTGAAAACGGATGCAGCAAAGGGAAATTGTGTTTGTGCCGGTGCCAGTTAATCATGCTAACCCAGCAGCACTTATATTCACACCACTGTAAGAAACATGTAGTTAATTTGGAGGTAGCACGTGCGTGTATGTGCACACAGAACACACTGTTTTGTGTGTATATTTATGCGTTTTGTTTTGTTATTACTCTTGATTGAATGCTGAAATACCCAAGCACTCGAAAAATAGTTTATGTAGGGAAGCACTTGCATGATGGGAATCGTTGTGAGAAGCAGCAATGACTGCATTTATATGGTGTGATAAAATATTGGCAACATTTATTGGTTTTGTAATCCCTACAGCAGTCCAGTAAAGAAGGTGAGATACTGAGGCCAGTGGGGGGACTCACTGAGGTCCACACAGTGATTTTAGGATGGGCAAAGTTTGAATAGGGACATATGATTTGTATACATCTGTATGTACAGCATACATGCACCGTGCATCTTTTCCATAAGTACAGTAGTTTCTTGCCACTTAGGTGCTACCTCTGATCATTTGGGAACTATTTAGAGAACAGTAGGGGTGTTGGTATAAGAAATATGAGATGAGAGATCCTGAGTCACTATTCAAGTATTTTCATTCCACATTAAAGTGTATTCAGTGTTTAAGATAACATGCGCAAATAGGAGCCTTAGTGTTTTGTTGCTTCTTTTCCCAGGGACCTCCTACAGATGCTCCTGCAGTGGACACTGCAGAACAGGTTTACATCTCTTCTCTTGCACTTTTGAAGGTAAGTGTTTGTATTTTATTTGATTGAGACTGCAGAAAGCATTGCTGATAACAGTGAATTATTTTCAGGTTGAGTTTTCTCAAGCAATTTTTCTTCCTGGTACCTTAGGATGTGAAACTAGAAGTGACTTATCTGGACACTGATGGTTGTGTCTCTTTTTTCACTTTTCTTTTTCAGCAGTCCTTTCCTGTTTTCCTAAATTTTTTCTGTCTCAGTTCCTCTTGCTATTCAGTTTTGCTTCTCCCACTCACCAAACCACCATTTACAAACATTGTGAGTACTCAAGTTTGCTAATAACTCTGTTAGGTTGAACAATGTTGAGTACATAAGTACAGGAAGACGTGAATCATTATTGGAAGGACTGTTACACTACTGTTTTTAACCGATCACGCATATCTCTTTTTAATGGTATCACCAAGTTTCTGGCTACCCAAACCTCAACAACTGTTTGCCATCCCATTGCTTAAGCAGTCATGATTTTAAGTTACCTTGAGTCTGAGGTGCAAGAATGGAGAATCTTTATGGGAGGGAGAGATGGAGTCTTGTGATTTCTTATTAATCTGAGGGAAATATGGAAACTTGTATTTTCCCTGTAGCATGTATTTCTGTCTGCATGGTGAGTAGAGCCCCCTGTTTCCTTGTAGGGGCATCTCCTTTAGGTTCCTGTCACATTTTGCAACTCTTCATGTCTTGTTTCACGTCCCAATTGGAATTATTTTCTATGTGTGAAGCACAGCCCTTTTTGATATTGCTGATTAACTGTCATGAATCCAGGTAGCACATAGGAGAGATACAGCTCCAGACACCAGTTACAGAGTACATGTTCTTTATTCACTGTTACTTTTCTTTATTTTGTCTTGGATCGCTGAGTGGTGATAACATTGGAGATTCCTCCAGCATTAGAAAGGGGACAGAGGATGGACTTGAGAGGCTCACAGACCAGATGGAGAACCTCTTTGAGCTATATTGGGCCTGTAGGCCAGAGGTTTACCGTATTTTGTGTAAGAAACTATAATGTACTGTAGTTAGCAAATGTGTAGGGGAGCTAGGTCTGTTTGTCTTCAAAAATGCAACTATTCATAACACATTACAATTCTAAATGTGTGAAGGTTAATAGAAAAAAATAAATTCCAGAGCATTTCATTAAAATCCAATATTTCCCAGATGCTGAAGCATGGTCGAGCTGGTGTCCCTATGGAAGTTATGGGGCTGATGCTTGGAGAATTTGTTGACGACTATACTGTCAGAGTGATTGATGTGTTTGCTATGCCACAGTCTGGAACGGTGAGTACTCTTTAGTGAGTAAATGTGTGGTGTCATACCAGATAACTGTGTGTCAATTTTCTTGCTCCCCCACATACATAATAATTGTGAAATAGATGCTAATGGCTGGAATGCAAATATCCAGGTTTAAAAAAGTGATGTTCCATGTAATATTTTCTAGTCAGGTGTTTGGAACTTAACTTTACAGTGTCTTAAGTTGCAGGAAATTTGCAAGCCTATTGTAAATATTACTGACCATAAGATCAAACTTATACTACATTTTATCAATAATTAGCCTTCTAAACACCTATTCAGAATTTGTTGAGCAGACCTATTAGAAAATGATATTTAATTTAAATAATTATTTATGTTGTGTGACTTCAAGTCAATTTCAGCATATGGCACCTTATTATTAGGTTTTCTTGGCATGATTTCTTCAGAGGGGATTTTCATTGCCTTCCTCAAAGTCTGAGAAAGTGTGACTTATCCATGGCCTCCAAGTGTGTTCCTGTGGCTGAACGGGTTTGAATCCTGTTATTTTGAAGTCATAATCCAACATTAAGACTACACCGCCACATTGGGCAGAATTGCTGCTTGAGTGCATCAGTTCTGTTTAGACAGGATTTGGAATCTGAATTTGAAGTGTTCTGAAGACCTGTACATTGCAAGATGTTGACCAAATCCATGTTATTCTGCTTCCATCATCAGAATGGTTGTATATCACCTCCTGCATCAGAAACAATATTCCATCTCAATTGCTGGGGAACATGAAACAGAGAGCACATTTACACTTGTGCCTGCTGGCAGGTTTCCCATTTAAAAAACAGGTTGGCTGCTGTGTGAATAAAATACTAGATTAGGCAGACCTTCAGCATAATCTGGCACAACTGTGCCTACATTTCTATGTTACTCTTTAGGATAATGCCATGGCTTTGAAGAATAAAAAGCTGGATGTAGTTGCTATTTTTATATTTATATTTGTTTGCTTGCTTGCTTGATTTGAAAATGTAAATGGGAAGGTAGTAAAATCATATGAGTACAGTATAAGACTATAAGAAAGGTATAAAAAACTAGGATTAGTCCGAGGAAATGAAAATGTCTTCACCTGACATTTTAATAATCTCAGTGTTGCTGCCAAGTGAACTTCTTTATGAAGAGGAGCCCTAACACAAACAATTTTTTTTATCTCCAGTTACTCTTGTGACAGCACGACTCGAAAACAATTATGACATCAGGGAAACTTTTAGATATGTCCGAAACCCTTTATGTTCTCTACAGCCAGTCTTGATTTTAGCTGCATTTCGCGCCAATTGAAGTATTTTTAGAAGTCTACAAAGACAACCTCAAGCACAGTACACTGTAGTAATTGGGAGCTTATGAAACTATAGAAAATTATTCCTGGCCTCTGTTCCTTAGAGGTGTGCAATTTGGCCAAAAGGCATGCCGTTTCAGGGTCCATTGTCGGCTAACCCCTCATTCTGCTTACCAGGAAGTTACTTGAATTGGGAGGAATGTTGCCATTTTCATTTGGCAAAGATTCGGCCCATTGGCTACAATGGGAAACTTTAAATATTCACTCCTCAGTCACTTTAAAGCCTGTCTGCATGAAACTTACCTTGGCCTGCCAAGTTTCAAAACAATTCACCAATCTTACTGATTTTTTAAAGAATTATTTTAAGTTTTTACCATAACATTTTTTAAAATAAGACAAACTGCAAGACAGTGGTCTGGGAATTGTAATTGCTGATTGTGTTCATTATCAGCCAATCAGAGCATGGACACAACCAAGCTTTTTATTACCTGTGAAACACACAGACAGACAGACAGACAGACAGAGAGAGAGAGAGAAACTTCAACTGCCATCATGCTCTGAGAAGAACTCAGAGATTTTTCAATGCCCACCCCATGCAAGTGCTGCTGGGAAAGTGAGTTCCCAACAGGGCCCTCTCTAGAGAAAGAGCCTTGGAAACTCTCCAAAAAGAAATGGACAGAGGTGGCTGCTGCTAGAGGAGGGAGAAAAATTAATAATTCCATCTTTTCCAGGAGCCCCATGGCAGGCCCTGCCTCAGGTATATTGCAGACTTAACTCTCTCCAGTAGCCAATAAAATCTGGCTCTCTTAATCTGTTTTAGCCGGGCTTTTCGGCTCCCTCCTCCCCATTCTGTTTTCGGAGATTATATGAAACAGGCCACCGAATATTACAAATTATTTTCGTTCAAACTGATTCGGGCCCAAGCTTATCATTTCTTTAGGAGAAGCTGGTGCATTCAGTTTAACAGATAATACACGTTGTTTTCTGTGATTGTCTCCAGTAATAAAGATGTATCTGTCAGCACTCCCAAACTGAAATCTGATCCTTTAGGTGTGTGTGTGTGTGTGTGTGAGAGAGAGAGAGAGAGAGAGAGAGAGAGAGAGAGAGAAGAAAGAAAGAAAGAAAGAAAGAAAGAAAGAAAGAAAGAAAGAAAGAAAGAAAGAAAGAAAGATGTAATCCCGGCATTCCTCGCCATTGGGTATGTTTCCTTCAAAGTGGATAGAAATGTTTCCTCTTTCAGAGAAGTCCTTTCTGTACACAATTCATCATTTTCCTTTTCTTAGATCTTACTAGCACAAAAAGTAGTGCTAAAAATGTAGTCAGTTACCAGTTTCTTTGTTGGCATGAAAGCGTGATCAAATTAAATTTGTCCAGTGAATCATGACTCAAGAAATGTAAATTTTTATATTTTTAAGACAATCTGAACACCTTTGTCTGCTTAAGTACTTCTTTGGTAAACCAAAAAAAGTTTGCTTCGCATTTGCCCTGAGATGAAAAATGACCCAGGCAGTTTGAAAAGTTCCATAAGAGAGTATCTCAAGGTTGCAGGATGATGGAGGGACATTGTTTCTTTGTCACCACCAGTGTTACAGAATAGGCTTGGTAATGAATTCTCACTTATATCCTGTCAGATGTCATGTACTCATTGCTGTTCCAAAACAGTAGGGTAGACTTTACTTCATCCACTTAGTAAATGCCAACACTTCTTTCAGGAAGGAGTCGTCTTTAGCTGGTATTATTACCAGAACCACCATCCGATAGTGCAGGATTTGTGGGAGAAAAATTGTGAGTTTATGTGGGTCTCTTCTATGTTGTGAGATACCCTAGAACAGGCATGGGCAAACTTGGACCCTCCTCCAGGTGTTTTGGACCTCAGTTTCCACAATTCCCAACAGCCTATTTTTCTTGCTGACATATACATTGCTGATTATAGAAGATGCCTAATCACCACATGTACATTTGAAACTGAGATGCGACTACACCAAAGGCATGAAAACTCAACAGAACAATTTAGTGACTTCCAGTTGTTGATGGACGACATGCCCAAGTCTCTAAAACACACCAGAATGCATGCACTAAGAGATATTTCAGCTGTTTGTTTTATTTAAAATATTCACATTTATGATATTTTATAAACCAATATTAACTTCTGTCATTAATGAAATCAGATTGGCTAGTCAGTATGACACAGAAACTGTTGACCTAGGCCCAGACTATGTTTGTCATATTATAGTTTTACTGAAATCAGAGAAGCTGAAGTTTAGTTATGATGAATGAGTTCAGAGGAACTAATATGTTCGGATCCATACCATTGTGTCTGAAATTTAAAAACATTAGTGAATGTGAAAAGTTTGTTAATTAACTATATGTGGTAGTAGTAATTTATGTCTATAACTATTATTGTCTATAACACTATTATCTCCAAATATAGGGGGTCAGTGTAGAAGCAGTCGATCCTGTTTTTCAAGCTAAAATGTTGGATATGCTAAAGCAAACTGGAAGGTAAGGAACTTGTTTGCCTTTTTTAAAAGTTAGTAATCTACATGCAAACCCTAGTTTCCTGTTCTATTGTTTGCTAGTATCATAGCTAGAGTGTCTTGTGCAACTTAGATTCACCTATGTTGTTGTGTTTTCATAGATGTATTTTATTGTGTTTATTGCTTTTATTGTGTTTATTGTTTTCTGATGTTTGTGATATTTTTTGTGATTTGTTGTTTGGGCATGGCCCCATGTAAGCCGCTCCCTTTGGGGAGATGGGTGCGGGATAGAAATAAAGTTTTATTATTATTATAACTAAGGCAACTTGAAGCACAAGTCCAACCATGGGTTTTATTTGTTGAGATGGCTTAATAGAGTGCATCCGACTTGAGTACTTTCAGGTTCTAACTGTTTTTGAGGAAAGGGGACTCTTTCATTCCATGACCGTTTATATACATATGTACTAATATAGAACAAAAGAGATTATTTCCATGCTAGCTCTCCAGCCATAATCCCCTTTACACCACACTAAAGGTTTCCTGATGAACTGCCATGGAAATATTTAAGCAAATTTTATGGCTGTGCTTGGGTTCTCTCAACAGTTGTCATCTGCTTGCTCAGATTTTTGTACCACAGCAAAAACTACAAAATTAATGTTAGCAAAAGATTCAACAGCTGAGCAGAACAGTGCAAATTGCTTTTTGACCAAGTTCCTAGTCCCACTGCTGCGGTTTAATTGATATTTAATCTTTTCCCGTCGCTTCTTCCTGTCGTCCATGTCTGAAATGGACATTCTGCCGTGAAAAACCAACTTTGGGCGCCAGTGAGTTAGAACAGTTATTTACTGAAGTGCTGAAAGGGTAAAAACTGAATCGGAAGGTGTGGTAACAGGGTGAAAAGCTGAGAACCTGACCTACTGATGTTAATATGCATCCCTTAATGATAGCACTCTTTCAGCACATTTTTATGTTTTGACCATAATTTGATGAGCATTAATTCATGGCTTCAGTTGGGATCCGCCCCCCCTCACCTTTATGTTTTCTTGCTATAGTGAAAATGGTCTTGCTCCATTGTCACTGTTCGTATTTTATGTTGCAAGTGGTCTTGAATCTCTGGGTGACTTTTTTGTTTTAGACCTGAGATGGTTGTTGGCTGGTATCACAGTCATCCTGGCTTTGGCTGTTGGTTGTCTGGTGTGGATATCAACACACAACAGAGTTTTGAAGCCCTGTCAGAAAGAGCTGTGGCTGTAGTGGTGGATCCCATCCAGAGCGTAAAAGGAAAGGTATGTTGTTAGTTTCTATTAAAATTGTGTGTGCCCAACATATCTGTTTCAGTGCATTTTGAATTAATATCCTGTGTAACCTTTCTGGCTTATCCTGTGTGGGAAATTTTAGAAATTGTACTGCCATGTCAACATTTCACTAGGTGAAAATTGTGGGGAATGCATGTTTCTTGCTTGTCTCTCTCAAGAAAGGACTTGAGGGATGCATAATGTGGCTACATAACTGCTTTTCTGTTCTGTCTTCTTGCTCTTGGAGAATTATTTGCTGTTTGTTTTTCTTTTCTTACAAAAAATTAAATATTGTTCCCACAATTTATATTAGAAGCAAAAGGTCAATTTAAGTGCTGTGCAACGTGTCTCTAAATCAACATTTAATGATCCAATTTCTATGTCCAGTGACCAAAGCTTCCTATTCTTTGGATACAGTTTAGGGTGGTGACTCTTACTAAACTAGAAATGATAATGTTAGCACTTTATTTTAATGTCTATAATGTGTCCCATTTGCAAAGATCCCAAAGCAGTTTACAATAACACTGTTGGGGGAAAACCCCATTTTAAGATAGATTTAGTCCTTTCCTGAATAGGAATCACATTTTTTACTTTATTGAAATAGAACATGACAATTTTTATATATTCCAAATGTTTCAGAATAAAAACTTCCCTGAAAGACTTTGCAACCATTCACGTTTGAGGGTAAAGTTTGCAGAAGAATGAATATGTGAAATCATTATGAAAAAGAGATTAACTTGCAACGCATATTGGGTTATAGTTTGTCCTTTGTTGAAATCTCTTTTGTTCTTGTTTGGTTCTTTTTTTTATTTCTTCCTAGCCCCATATGCCATTTTCCTATTTCCTGCCTCATGACAGCAGGGTGCAGCTCTATTATCACCTTCACAGAGCTGTCTGCAAATGTGAGAGGCAATTCGATTTTGCTCAGCCACAGGGAGAGTGGATTAGAAAAACTACAGAACATACAGAAATTGGCTAGGTGGTTACTGCTTTAAAATACTGCTGAGGTGTTTTGTTTGAGCATGCTCTTCTATTGTATTATAGAATCGTCATTAAATTAATAATATGTATGACATTTTATAAATATTTGTAGTATTTAAGTTTCTTTGTGTGTCAGTGGTTCCATGATGCTCAAACGAATAACCGACTATAGGTTCTCAAACAGTGAAATGATGGCTTGTATGAGTACAATAATAGTAACATACATTCAGATTTATTATTAATATTCATTTTAAAGGCCAAGAATATTTCCACATATATGGTCAATTTAACAACAACAAACATGCATGAAAAAGATGAAACCTCAACATGTCTTTGTGTAAAATGCTACATTGACCTGTCTAGATCTGCTATAATGCCTGCTTTCAGAGATAGTGAGAAGCATTGTTTTCTGATGCAAAGTTTATCTGATGTTTGTTGCCGTACTTGTTTGCAGAATTTCCCCTCTGATACAAAACACGATAACTGTTGTATGATTTCAGAATTTTTAGGGCTTCATGTTGGTGTTGCTATTGTTTTAGCCGGTTTAATCTATTGCTTTCAGTAGTACACAACATTAATCATGTAGAAAGAGCTACTTGGTCTTGTTCACCACAGGTTTAATTGGCACCTTTTGGAAGGAGTAAAAGAATGGGAGGTTTCTTACTATTAATACATGCTGAGGAGCCCCTGAGCATTGCGAATCCCTACATTCTTATGGAGTTGAAGCTAGATATGATCCAAGCACTGTGCAGTCTCTAAATCACATGTGCAGCTCTTTCCTATGGTTTGTTAACACATGGATCTGTCTAATAAAGTCCTGTCTCTTAGTTATACCTGCAAACCACCTACCTTGCATTTATAATAGGATGTGGGTAGATGAGGAGCTTGGACTTGTTGATGACAGATTATGTTTTCCTACCTTTCTAGAATTCAGATTTTTTTTCTTAAAAGGTTAAGTTAAAGCAAGAACTTCAGTGCAAAAATAGGTCTTTTCTTATGACAGTCTTATACTTCCCTCCCAAGGTGTGCTTTATTTGTTGCTCTGAATTTTGTCTTTTGAAGGGCATACAAAACTTAGGAATCTGTTGCAATGATCATTTGGGCAAGTACATAGGATTTTATGGTACATATATTACTGAGGAGAACATGGTGAGCATATATGGAGACTGCACTCTTCTGGAATAGTGAGAGACCTTGATAGGAGAAATCTAATGCTCTGGGGCCTAATTTGCAGGACACCGTTCCAACGAACAAAAGGGTGTAGGTGGAAAGGTAGCAGAGCAGTTAGCAGATGGGTGATCTTGCTTCATACTCCCTTTGGCAAGAATGTGGCGCCAGATGTTTTAGGTAACAGCTCCCTTACCATTGCTCATGTTCGATAAAGCTGCAGGCCAAAACAACTGGCTAGCCAAATATTACTCCATCTTGTATTAGGAATTCCCTTGACTGTCTCAAATATCTACTCTTCCCAAATGCAAAAGTTCTGCATTAAAGAAGAAAACAAGATTGGTACAGGCAGTCCTCAGATTACGAACAATATGGGTTCTGTAGGTTCTTAAGCTGAATTTGTATGTAAGTCAGAACAGAGACTTTAAAAAAGTGTAGCACCAGCCAAATATGTATATATTTTGATAGCATGGGTAAAAGTTAACACCCCTGTATTGCTTGCTTTGCTATCTGTGCCCCTGGTCAGAAGATTTCACCTCACTTTCTGTCCCTGTGTGAAATCAAGGATTGGAGAGAAAGTTTCAGTTGAGACATATTTTTCCATAATAAGTCTTTCAGAAGTGAATTTATCTTCCAGGGGGTAGATTTCTCATTTCCTGTTGTCTCACCCCCGTTCTTAACTATAAATCGATCATAAGTTGAATGTTTGTAACTTGGGGACTGCCTGTAGTCTGTTTTTCCTGCCCACATACACATGCTTACTTTGTTAAAGCAGGTGAGCCAGATCAGTTACATGAGAAAACATACATCCTGGTTGTCATTTTCCATGAATATCTTGAACTAGGTTAAAATGGGTCTGGGCATGAACTTGACTACTTAAGCAAATACAGTGGACTAGAACATAACTTTACTTCTGAAACCAGCTTAATGGTGTAGAATCCAGTAGAAATCCTCTTTGTCTCTCATCTGTTCTCCTCTTGGGTCTGGGGCCTTCAGATGTTTTGGATTGTAACTTCCATGAACCTCAGCCAATATGGCAGGTAGTCGGGAATGATGGGAGGCTGAAGTTGAAACATATGAATTGGGTCACAATAGGGAAGGTTGCTCTGTAGTTATGGCTATCTTTGTTCCAGACTGTTGTGAGTCTGCCTTCTGAGCAATGGCGAACAGAAATGATTTACTAGAAGTAAGCAATCTGCCAGATAATAACTGTACCTACCAGAGCTGTAACATGGTGACAAAGTGATGCAATGGGTGTAAAGCCCCATACAGGGGTGCTTGTCACAGGATTGGTCGCCCCATTAACCTCAGTTTGCCTGATCATTTTCTGTATATTCGGCAGCCGAGGGCTCTGACTTTTACTCTTACTTTAGACTTGAACTTCAGTTCTTGGTTTGCACAAAAGTTTCTTATGTGGAGGGAGAGAATTTGATAAATGAGGGAGAGATTATGCTTTGTATTTGCTACCTGTAATTACAACATTATTTTCACAAGTTTACAGTGCTTCGTTTTTTATTCTTAGGGTGATACTAATTGAAAACCATGAAATAACCCATCCCCTAGCAGCATTTTATAGTGCAATCCTATGGAGCTCTGGATAGGTAGAAATGTGTTCAGTTGAGTTCTCTGGAATGTATTCCTGCGTACGCATGGATAGAATTGCAATCTGTGCTGCAGAAACTTTTGTTTCAACGCTGGCTTCATGCTACAGTTTTCCACTTTGACTTGGTTTTTTGTTTTAACTTGAACCTTTATTTTTACTCAGAAGTGCGCCCAAGACAGCTTGAGATGTAATGTCTATTCAAAGGTAAAGGTTTTCCCCTGACATTAAGTCCAATTGTGTTCAACTCTGTGGGGTGGTGCTCATCTCTATTACTAAGCTGAAGAGCTGGTGTTGTCCATAGACACCTCCAAGGTCATGTGGCTGGCATGACTGCATGGAGCGCCATTACCTTTCCGCCAGAGCAGTACCTGTTGATCTACTCATATTTGTATGTTTTTGAACTGCTAGTTTGGCAGAAGCTGGGGCTAACAGCGAGAGCTCACCCTGTTCCCTGGATTCGAACTGGTGACCTTTCGGTCAGCAAGTTCAGCAGCTCAGCAGTTTAACCCACTGTGCCACCAGGGGCTCCATTCAAACAGAATTACAATTCCAACAAAATCTTAAACATTATTAAGATAGCTTGTGTCTCAATGCCCAAACAATGCCACAGGTGTGAATGCTTCAGTTTTCAATTTTATTTAATGTAGATTCCTTTGCTAAAACAGATGGAGATCGGGTTTATAAAAAAAAGGGTGAAGAGCACATATAAAAAGGAAAGATACACAGATGCCCTAAGTTTGTGCTTGACCCAGACATGATGGTTAGTATCTTAAAGATACCCTTTCCTTCTCTATATCTACTTTTGCTTTTTGAAATCGTCTTCATTATCAAGTTCTAGTCACAAGGCATGAGTTAAGCAGTCTTTTTGGCTGTTACCTAAACATCGGAGTCACTTGCCATAATCCACTGCATGGGTATCTTTCAGAAATATCAGAGCATTTTATGTGTGGTTCCTGGTCATGAGAATATCCTTTGTATTGCCCAGCAAAATATTATTTATATCAGAGCTTCTCATAGGGTTTTAAGTTACTTATATGGAGAGGCAATAGAAACATTGGATAGGATATGTGTGTGAGAGTGAGTGAGTGTGCCAAAATGTGAACCAGAGCTGCGGTCTGGTATATATTGTCCTTCCTGAAAGCACCATGACCATCTGCTTTCACTCTCTACCACCTAACATAGGCCTCTTCAACTGTGGCCCTCCAGGTCCCAGAATCCCTGACCAATGAAGAAACCGTTTGAAGAGACCTGATCCTATCTAGTGTTGAAGGCCTTGTCTTCTCCTCGGGTTCCCTCTCTATATCAGTGTCTTTCCGTCCATCATCCTTGCCTTATCATTCTTCTCAACGCAGTTTCTCTGCTGCCTCCTATTGTATACTTCTTCCCCTTTGCCCTCAGGTCCCAATAACTCTATTTCTTTTCCATTTTAATCCAATTTGAGTAGAAATGACTAAATCATCATTAAATCTGTTTTCTTTAAATTCTATATGTTCATTTCTTCCTTCATAATCTTGATTGCTTGTGGAAAGAATGGAGAGTTAAAAGAATATAGGAATACTTAGCCTATAGGCTTTTTAAAAAATGCAGTGCCTTTTATAGTTGGATAGTCACTTTTCTATATGTAAATTGATTCACAGTTTAGGAGTATGTATATGCAAACTGTTGATCTATACACACTGAATGCTGTACTCTCTTAAGCAGTCTTTCTTTGAATTGGCTTATTGGGGAAAGCAGAGAGAGCTTAATGAAAAAGTTAAGATATATTTTAACCGGATCAAGAAAATGCTCTTAATTTTCTACGTTATTGCAGGCTGTGTGGCTGACACTTTTAGATCCTCTATAATGCAGGAAGATGACTTTGGCACAAATCTTTGGCTGCTTTTGAATGCAACTTCAGTTCTGTCAAGTTGACAACTTGGAGCTGAAGCGTAACTCTTAAGCTTTCTCTTTGTGATAACTGCAGAACTTCAACTAGATTGATTCAAACCACATTCAGGCCACTCCACCACACTTGCTCCTGCAAAATAGATTACCAAAGACTTAAGTCCTGTAGTATTCGAACATTAGGTGTTTACCCATTTAAATCATTTTTATGGGTTGCTTGTGGATTATTTCTATTAGACACATATGTGATACAGATAAAATCAATTTGGTTATGCAGCAACTTGTTTCTGAACATCTTTTCTCTTTACAAAAGAAAACCTAACTATCTTGTTAAAACATTGTTCCCAAAGTGCTTCTCTTATCATCACATTTATTATGCATTACAGTGGTCAATGGGTTCTACTTTTAATTTTGCTGTCTATAACTCCATCTGCAACCATGTGGATTGTGTGCATATGCAGCTGAAATTTTAGACTTTAATTCATGCATCTGATGACATGAGCTTAATGTTCATAAAAATATGTGCTGCAATTTTTCAGGTACCGCAAGCCTCCGTTTTGCTACTATTTATTACCCTACCAAAAAAACTTTTACACAGTGTGATGCTAGTTCACATTATAGGGAAGGACAAAAATAATATAGATGCTGCAAAAAGACTTGTGTTGTGAACTTGATAAGCAGCACTGAAGTCTATTAAATGCTAGTTATCACATAATGTTTCAAAGTTCCACATACAAAGAAATCTGTCAAGAAATAAAAATCTTATTGTTGCCTTATATTTTATTGAGATTTCATATGCTATATATGTGTTTAACTGCTATTGATTTTATACTGTTTTTGATATGTTGGAAGTCACTTTGGATCCCTTTTTGGGAAAAAGTGGGATATAAATAAAGATGATGATTATTATTTGAAACACAACAAGATGAGTCCATAGCATACAAGATCACTCTGCTGGTTGTTGTATTGGATCACACTCGGACACTTCCCAAGCGTCTAGGACTGTGTGATGTATTGGTGAATAATGCGTGCAAAATCCAGTAAGGTGGCCTTCTGCTGCTGGCAGATGGTAATTTTGTCAGTGCCAATTGTGTTTAAGTGCAGGCCAAGGTCTTTAGGCACTGCACCCAGTGTGCTGATCACCACTGGGACTACCTTGACTGGCTTGGGCCAGAGTCTTTGCAGTTCAATCTTTAAATCCTCATATTGTGTAAACTTTTCAAGTTGCTTTTTGTCAATCCTGTTGTCGCCTGGGATTGCAACGTCATTGACCCATACTCCTCCCCCCCCCGCCCCGCCCCCCCCCCCACGATTGTGAGGCCAGAAGTATTGTGCTCCAAAACTCTGTCAGTCTGAATTTGGAAGTCCCAGAGTTTTTTATTATTATTATTTAGTCAAAATTGCTAGATTCACAAATGTTGTGTGTGATAACTGACTCTGATGGAGTCATGATATGCAAATGAAATATTTGCATGTTATGCAAAACTAACGCCAAGTAGGTCCAGATGTATTGGTCAGCCAGCATTGTGTCTTATTGTGGAGAAGCAAATGTGCAGGTACATATGACTTGATGGTTCTCATTTGGATCCTATTATATGAGCAAGAATGTCTGAACAAACTATAGATCTCCTTGCTGGTCTTGTGCACTGACACCTGTTTTTCCCACAGATGCTAGAATTAGAAATGATACTTGTGAATAGCAAGCCTTGAATCCCAGCTTATGAGTGAACCAGGGCAGTAGCTCATTTCATCCAACTGAATCATGAATAAGCAACATAAAATCTTCTCACCTCCTTCCTTATTGTATATGTTCTCAATTTTCTGTGTACTGTAGGCCATAATTTGCTGGGATGATTGAATCATCACATTTAGGAAAGCGAGAGTCAGAAAGCATAGCAGTTGGGTTTCTCCCTTTTGCAAAGACACGTACTTAATTGGTCTACTATTTTGGAATCATAGTGAGTTATGGTTAGAAAGCTGGGATGTCGGATTACGGCTGGTGCTAAAATGGGTAACGGAGAGAAAAGCAGTATGAGTAGAGAAGAGAAAAGGGGATGAAGAACTGCATGATCATCTAAATTGAGACAGTGTGTACGTATTTCCCAAACCGGCTGTGAAATTCAACTTGTGTTCTGCTTCCAGTACTGTACTGCTATCTTGGTTAGCATTGATATGTATTGAATTAGAAGTTGTAAAAGGGATGGTTTATTCAGCATATGGA
The DNA here is from genome assembly GCA_030556195.1 of Anolis apletophallus. Classification (NCBI taxonomy): domain Eukaryota; kingdom Metazoa; phylum Chordata; class Lepidosauria; order Squamata; family Anolidae; genus Anolis; species Anolis apletophallus. The sequence continues at coordinate 149,303,436 of JARBWK010000002.1, forward strand.
ATCCCTACGTGTAGTTCACTGTTTCCTTGAATAATATTCAATTATGCTATTTAGAAACAGCAGTAGTGTTTGGTTATTAAACTGCAAAGGTTATTCCAGTTTATTTTCCTTCTCTAAACCAAGAAGTTCCAAGTACACTTTTTGTTTAAAAGTATTAATTTTTCAAAGCCTTTTACCATAGTGGATGTAGCATAATCCATCTATCTTCATTAAGGCATATAGCCTTGAAACTTGTGGTTTTTCCTACTTGTAGGGTTACAGATGCATGCCTTCGCTTGTCAAGATAAATGTATTATTCTGTAGCTGTCTTCCCTCCTAGGGTGGTTATTCAGGTTGCAGCATGGACCTGACCAAAGCAAGCAAATCCTCCAAGGATGAAAAAAATAAATGTACATACTCTGAGGAATCTCTTTTCCAGAGCTGAAATTGACATTTTTATAAATAATTTCCATGTAGCAGACCTCAAGCTCACAATCACAGCAATTCAGTGATATGCATTTGGCATGAGTCAGTTTCGTTTCTTAGTGCTTTTCATTGGAAATGGCATAAAAAGTACGGTTTCTCTGAATTTTTTATGCTGTGGGCTTACAAGGGACCAAAGATGTTCTTCAGTAGTGGTTGTCAGAGTGTGCATGGCAGCATAAATAACGAAGTGGTCATAAACCTCAGCTGCACTTCGAGGGTCATGTGTTCCACTTAATTTTTAAAGAATCTAGAAGCCAACTAAGCAGTTGATAACAGGTCAGTTGCAGGTGATAAAAGAGACTTTAGATGGGACATTACTTCTTCTACACCTGGCATAGCTGTATTATATCCTTTGCATAGCATTTCTTGTGCCTGGGTTTGTTTTTTCGTAAACATATGGCATGAACAATAACTGGATGCTTGAATTCCAAATCAACATGATGCGTTTCTTAAAGATAGGTTCCATATGTTAAAAGAGGGGTTTTTTGGGGGGTGCTGTGAAAGAATTGATGGCAGAACTGAATTAACTGATTTCAGCATCATCTTGTATATACCAGAAGGCACTTTCCCTGTGTTACATCATGTGTAGATGCTTAGAATGTAGCAGTCCTGGATGATATCGACCTATATAAAAGGTGTAGCCTGCCTGGAAAGGTATTGTATTTAAACGCATATAACAGTAGTGGATCAGACTGATTAAGGGTAGTAGTTGAAAATATGGGATATCATTGTTTTTCATTTAATATGTTTTCTAAAGCTAACACCACAACATATATACAGCATGTGTGTGAATGTGTGTGGATTCCGTTTTTATTTTCTATTGACATCTTTCGAATATTGGACATCTATCTCCAAGAACTGCAATTATTAAAGCATCTATGATTGTGAATTCCCTGCATCCCATAAAGTAATTATATATGCAAGGTCACAATGAATATACATTTTCAGAAAAGTATATGGTTATATAACTGTGTCTTCTGCTTGATTGTTGTATCACAGTTTGTTGATCTGGAGTATAATGTGTACAATTCACAAATTTGTCTGATAACAGAAACTGGTGTGTGATTGTGTTTATTTTACTAACCAGTATATTCACAGCAATCACTTCCAAATATCTCTGCAGTAAAGATGTGTTAATTACAAAACAGACAAGGTCTTCTATTATATTAAAGCTACTAACAAGAAGACAGCAGGAATCACACATGTAAATAGCATCATCAACCCCTATTTTAGTCCTCTGTTTTGATCTGTGAGTTGCGCATAGACCAAAGGTGCTATTAAAGACTCACTGTATGAAATCGGCAGCATTATATGAACAAAATTTATTCAACAAGAAAACAGACCTTTAACATGAATTTAACAAGCCGGAGAAATTATAAACTATCATATGCTGCAGATTCATGCAGTGATAATAAACAAAAAAAAGAAAGTAAGAGGTTTCCTTAAGCTAGCCAAACCGCTAATGGTTTTGTTATAAGCTGTCTGGTGCTGAAGTGACCTCTCCAGAGTCTCAAGGCGCTTGCACCAGGCAGAATTAAACCGTCCAGTTGGTGAAAAGCATGGCTATGTGGCGTAGTAGTGTGTCAGCAAAAAGCCACCTTAATCAGTATACTTTAAAAAAACCCACACACAACCACCCTGTTGTGTTACACCTCTTCGCTGGGAGAGGAAAGGCAGCAAGAAGCCTTTGGGCTGTTTTTTTTACTGCATTTGCAAATCAACATAATCAGAGTAAGTGGAGAGGTCCAACAGCAAGCAACTATTTGTGGAAATGGGTACATTTTTTTTCTCTTGAGTTGATCTTTTTGAGAGCAGCGTTTCTCCACTAAATAAAAGGTTTTCTGCATTTCTTTCATTGCATCGCACAGGGCTTCAAAGTATCCAAATCTGAGGAGGACTTAAGCTCATACATATAACCAAGAGCTCACCAGGGCTTTCTCCTCGAATCTTATCATAGCATAATTAACACCTCCTTCATCCATTGCTTATTAGTACACTGGACATTAATGAGCCTATTTATTTTGATACGCTTTTCTAAAGAAGGAACTCGTTTGTTCTTGCTGAGCACAAAAAAAGCAATTATAAGATTGCACAGAAATCAAAATGTAGAGTGTGTTGCTGCATTTATGCTTTTTATTGCATCCCAGATCTAATTTTAGGTTGCAGTTTGTTGAGCATGTTAGTTTTCCTTAAGACAGTTGCTATAGTGATCACAGTGAATTCCTTTAATCTTGGTGTAGTTAAAATATTCTTTTCCTTATTGGATGTAACAATGCTATGTAGAAGCAAAATGTCATTGGAGCCATATCTTTGTCCATTGGTTTATGTAAAAAGTTAGAATTTTTTAAATTGTAACAGAGCGCATTTATGGATTTCCTAAGTTTTGGGAGCCTGTTGCAGTCCAAAGGCATCAAAGCCAGGACAGTTTTCTCCTCCAGAGATCTATCTGAGTAGTGGTTGAAAACACAGTGAAATAAGCAAGTCCACTAGTACTGATGTTCAAAGGGATGAAACTTATTCTTTTATTCCAGACAAGTACAAATAGGCCAGTTATTTGAAACTTGGATACAGCAATATTCTGTGTATTTGTGCATTTTCAACGAAAGCCCACTAGATGACTGAAGGCGTTGTATCATAAAAATCGCCAAAATATGACCTTGTAAAAAATGGGCCATGACAGTCATAGAAAGTTGCAAACCTTGACGTATGGCCGTTGTTGATTTAGTCTGTTTTCGCATGATAGGAAGCTACCGTGAAAAGCGCATACAGCGCTTAACTTTGAGTAGAAGCAATTTTGTTATAAAACGCAGTTTCAGTCTTGGACGGGTTCCATCTTTCCTAATGGAGCCGTCCGCTAGAATCCTTTCTACGAGTGTTAAATGTTAGTGTTCTAAATCATGAAGCACCTTGTGAATCCGATAGACTGCCAGGCAATTGTCTTTCTCCCTCAAAGTCAGTTCTTTATTTGTGGCATTTCATATCGAGCAAACCTCTAGAGGACCACAGTGTTGAATGTTTTGCTTTGTTTTTGCTAACTTTTTATTTATGCCCCCCTCCTTGCTGTGGTTGGGCATTTGCAGGTGTTCATAAACGAGAACATCTGGTTCAAATACTGCTTCAAGAGTTTCGGAAGTAAATAGGTACCAGTGTAATATAGAAATACTAGATTTAAATTGATAAAAGTAAAAATTGGGATACCATGCTTCCTTGGCTACTCTTTTCACATTGTTGCCCATGATATACCAAGAGAAATCCAACAGCATACTACACTGTGATTATGCTTACCTGGGGGAGAGAAGATTGAGAGGCAACAGAATAGTCATGCTTAAGTAGTTAAGGGGACATTATATGGAAGATGGGGGGAGCTTGTTTGCTGCTCCAAAGAATAGGATTTGAACCAATGCATTCTAATTACAAGAAAGGGGATTCTGACTAAGCATTAGGAACTTCTTGATAACAGTTGAACAGACTACCTTTGAAGGTGAAATATTATATTTTGTTGGAGGCTTTAAAGAGTGGTTAGATGGTCCACTTCAGTTAGGGATGCCTTAGCTGAACTAGCAGAAAGGTTGACCAGGAGCTATCTAGTCAAGTAATTACCAAACCTTGGTCCTCCATATATTTAAACTTGACCTCTCAGAATTCCTGATTATTGGCCAGGTTGGCTAGGAATTCTGGGAGCTGAAATCCAAAATACCTTGAGGACCAAAGTTTGGGAGCAATTGGACTAGATAGCACTTGGGTTCTTGTTTTGTGATTTTGGGGAAATATTTGCAGAAGGGTTCACCCAGAGGCAAAAATGAATTCAGGGTAAAAATGAAATCCCAGTTTTTATAGCCAGGAGATGCATGGCTGATATGTGTGCAATTCTGGCTGAGAATGATATGGGCATAAATAGCGTCTCTCCCGAGGCATCTGATCTGTTGAATCAGAATATGTATATGGTGACTGTCATGCCTTAAGAAAATCCATATGTTATTTGTAGTTGTATTCAGTTTACTTATGATTGTGTCTTGAATAGAAAGAATGACTTGGATAGCATACTGTGCTATCATGTGAAGAACATCTGAGCCTCTAAAGTTTTTTCCAGCAATTTTATATAATTGAAGAATAGAGACAAAACTCTTCAGTATTTGAGAAGATGAATTGAGATCAAGTATTCTTTTTGCTTTGTTGGCCTCTGGATTTCTTCTCAGTCTCACTTAGTTTAGTCCTTTGAAGCCTAGTTGGAGTTTCTAACTCTGTCTCATTGATCTTCTTTTGTCTTTCATTGTGCTTCATTTGCCTCTTGGGAATGAGCCCTGGATAGCTCTCTTTCCCGTGCTCTTAACACTTGCCTGGCCTTCTTGTGTGATTAAAATGCTGTTGCTACATCAGAAAACACTTCCATATTTTTTAAAAAAACAACAACACAGTGAATAGTTTCTCTTTTGGTCATTGCATGCATATTTGTTTAACTTGCCAATGGATACTTCCTCAGTAGAGATGGATAGCAACAGCAGTTTGAATTGGGATTACTCCATACGGCAGAGTTGATTCCCTGGTCCAAAAAGAAAAAGAATTATTTTTGTTTGAGAGTTTGGTTTTCCTTTTCAGAGTGTACAAAATACTGTGCTCATTTTTATAAACTTACTAACCTGATGGTCACTGTTATCATAATTTTACTATAGCTTGTATGGGGAGCTGAGAAATAGTGGCTTACCTGAGAATTTGTAGTGTGGGCATATGGAGTACCCATTCTCTCTTTAAAAGAAAAGAAAAAAAGGGAAAGAGATATAAGAAAACGAATATGAAAGACTTAAAGACTAACCTAAGAAATGTGTATAGTAGTATAATCTTTATCACTAATGTACATTTTGCAATATGTGTTTTCTAATCATAATCCCTTAGATGATATAGACCCAGAGATTTTATGTCCGCAGATTGAGCTCTTTAGGAATTAACAAGAATGGGTAACAAACTTCTGTAAGTTTTGGACCGTATTGTCACTGTTGTAAGTGACCTTGATTTTCTGTTGTTGTTGCTCCGCTTCCTTTTTTGCTCTGTTCTGCTCATAGCCATGGCATGACAAGGTCGTCATAATCCATCCGACAGTTTATAGCCTCTTCCCTACTTGCGGGGAGTAAAAAGCATCTGACTAGAAGGGAATACATGGGGCAAGTTCCTTGCTGACTATAATTTTGTTGTCATTTCAAGTATTCCAGTGGTATAATTGATGTGACAGGACTGGGCTTTAAACATAGTCCCTTAGCTTGTGCTCACTTTCAGTTTTAGCCTCCCTGTCATTCAATTTGACTAGGTAAGATATAGGTGACAAATATATTTTTAAAGTTACATAGCATGTGTGTGTATATATGTAAACTTAGCCATCAGGACTAAATAAAAGAGTGTATAGAACTTAATTTATTTTTGCTCAGTTCTTTGAAAATGTAGTAAATGGTGTTGCCATACAATATGAATTTCAGTTATTGTGCTGATGACAGAGACAGCAGGTGGTTTTTCTTTATTAATATTATAATTAAATATTTTCCTGGAAAAAGGCCAAAACCAGATGTGAGTTGATCGTGACTTCTCCACTGTTACTTGGTGTAATCACGTGCATTTTCTATGAAGAATTGACTTTGGCATCTTGTTTTTACAGGTTGTTATCGATGCCTTCAGATTGATCAATGCTAATATGATGGTCTTGGGACATGAACCAAGACAAACAACTTCAAATCTGGGTCACTTAAACAAGCCATCTATTCAGGTAAATTCAGTGCTTGGTAGTATGTTCATTTTGAGGTATGTTGCTTTTTTGCATCCATTCTCTTGTGTGTAGACAGACTCTATTTGCCATAGACTCATGCTGTAGGACCTAGAATTGCCCAGAGAGGACACAGTTTGTGAGGCTTGGATAAATGAAATCACATACACCAGCACATCAATATGGGGGGGGGGGTCATAAAATAGTAGTAAAAAATAACAATGGAAAGTTTTAAAACCTGATAAAATATTGACTCTTGCTGAGGAGATCAAGTAAATACTTCCAGAATTGTTAGAGGTTTCATGTGAAATGCAGATGTTGATAATGAACATACTTATCTTTCATCATTGTTGTGCCTCTATTGCAATATGTTGTTATTATCACATGCCGATCTTTTTCTCATAAATTATTTCAGATCTGGGCTTTCTCACTGTTGATGTTAGTTTTTGCTATGGTTACAAGACCATAGAGGTAATTCCTGCACACAAACTGTGTGGAATGTAGACATTAAATTAAGTACATCCTCTTCCTATTTTTTTGCATTTGGTTTCTTAGTTCCCCTACCTTTAGCACTGCAACCTTAACATGAGAAACTGGGTGTCCTCTAATATTTCCTTGTGTCCTGAGGATTTTCAACATATTAGGTTGCAGGTTGTGTTCCAATGGGCTTCCTCCCATGTTCGTTTGATTATAGATTGGAAGTAAACTGTGACTGGAAATGAAGGGAAAACCCATGATGTCTCATAATTTTCTGTCATTTAGAATTCTCAGACCAATTGAACCCATGAATTAAACCCAAATGTACATGTTACTTATTGTATTGGCAATGCATACTTTAATGGCACCTTGCCTAGTCCTTAGACACATTCACAAAGAGGGAAGGAAAGTGTATGAGTGTAGAATATGATATCTGTTCCTTCCAAAATAAATACTTTGCCAGAGCTTTCAGGAATGGATTGGAGCCATAAGGCTGAAGTCCCAGTTATGACTTGAAATTTGACAGGATCTCTGAAGGAAGAACTGTCCATCTTGTTAAACGTTGAAACTATACTTCTTGTTCCAAAGTAGGGATTATATAAAATCCAGGCACTGTAATGTCATAGAGCAGTGGTTCTCAGCCTGTGGTCCATGGACCACCAGTGGGCCACAAGAACAAAAATATGGTCTCTTACCTCACCTTTACTACACCATTGCCTTGAAACCACATGGCAATGAGAACGACTGGTCTCACAAAACCCTCTTAGAGTGCCGAGGCAACGGGGATGTCTGAGGGGACAGGCTGCCTACCTACAAAAGATTACTACTACCACATCAGCTCTGTATTTTTAAGTATGGTTTTTTGTGGGTGAGCAGATGGTGACTATGGGATGGCATATGTTCTGTATCAAAAATTAGAGCTGATATGGTCTATCTAGTGCAATTTGAATCAGCACCCCAAAAAAACAAAACAAATCTAAAGTTGACCAAAAACTTATTCATAGCATTTTTAGTACTAATGTTGGGGAGTAGTCCCTGGTCAAAGTGGTCTCTGGTCAAAAAAAGGTTGGGAACCACTGTCATAGAGGAATTATGGGCTAGCCCTGTACAGTACTTCCTTTCATTAGCCCTTCTATAGATGGATGTCTGATTTCATCCTATCTGCAGTTAATGCTCAACAGGTTTCCCTGTTTATCCAAAATTTGAACCCAGGTTTGAATTGCTTAACAATTCCGAACAGAAAATTAGTCTTGTTGATCTTAACTGTAGTTAGAATTGGTACTGACCTATTTGTTCCCTTTGGTGAAGTCAGAAGTGGGAGAACAATTATGTAATAGCAGTGCAATTACCCATACATTGGAGGTGGCTTTCTCTGGTGGCTTTCACCAGCATCACTTTATTGTATGGAAAAGGAAAGGGGGAAACAAGATGTTTTGCCATGCACTAATGATATTACTGTCCAAAATATTATTTTCATTTTTAAAAGTTGAGAAGGCCCAGATAGTTCCCCCCCCCCCCCCAAGAAGCCAAATGATTTCTCTGAAGATTAATTACAGGGCGCTAATAGCAATGTATGCTGAAAACATGGCATTTCTATTTGAAAACAACATCACATCTCTTGAGCTATAATCACAATCTCCACCTGGAAATTTCCTAACAAGGCATAGCTTAAACCTTCAATCTTAAAAATATGTGATGTTACCCTAGCTGATTATTCACAGATTTCACTAACAATAGCTTTAAAATGTATCTTGCAGCAAAATAATTTTGATTTAATAGGGTTGAAGCAGATTATTCTTGAATCAGTACAAGCTGCAAAAAATAATGAGTTTGGATCAACCTACTAATATTTTTGATTGGGTGCAGGCAAGCCTGTGCTTGTATGTTTCTAGAGGATATATTAGTGGACTGTATAATGACTTCCCATGGAAACCCCGTAGTGTCAGTCCGCTTCATTATTGTCTTTTTCCCCAAAAAGTTAAGCATTGCTTTTCTCTTAGACTAGATATTAGCAGCAAAGTCAACTTCTAAGCTGATGCATATTCTAAACATATTTCCTTAAAATTACCATGAATTAAAGTACTCTATGTGATTCCCTAAAAACAAATACTTTCGACCCATTGGTGGCAAAGCGCCAGGGCCTACAGCTGAGTGCGCAAAACGTTGAATAAGAGGTGCGTGGTACTTGGCTGTAGGCCATGTCAGGGCCTACATCTGAGCGCCAAAAATCAGCCAACCAAATGGTTATCGTTCCCACTTATCTTTCGTTTCACCAATTTTTCCAAACAGGAGGGGGTTACCATTTTGTTCCATCCAAATAAACGGTACAAAATCAAAACACGAAAGAAACAAATGTGATAAATACTGGGCCCGTGACTAGCACATAGCAAATAAATGCTCTAGCATCCAAAACCCAACAAACCCCAGAGAAGAGCACGCATGCATGGTCTTTCATTGTTTCCTAGCTAAAAGCAGTTGCACACACATATTTAATTTTAATTTATTCTAAGATTACTCAGAGAGTCAGTCATATCTAAGTGCCTCTCATAAACATTATTGCATTCTGTTTGGTTTGTGAAAACTTTTTTGCATGTCTGCCATTTTAAAGCAAAATTGCTTTTTACGAAAATGAATGTTATACTACATGATTTTACAAAATTTGAATGTTAGCATATTGTACCTTTATCCCAATCTTGAAATTCTCTGCATCATTTTAAAGTACATCAATTTAAAAACAAAATTGCATTCAAGGTTTTCAGGTCTGACAGGAAAAATGAATGTTATACTACATGATTTTACAAAATTTGAATGTTAGCATATTGTACCTTTATCCCACTATCTGCTGCTACTATATTGTTGTTACACTCTTTAAAAAAGCACATTTGAAGTTGCAGCAGTGCAAGCAAGCCTATAGACTCCAAGGACATTGGTACAATATTTCTTAAGTTTTAGATATAGAATACCATATGCTATAGATTATATAGAATATGCAACAAAATATGCTATCTTTATTAACAGATTTCTAAAGCAACTTTGAAGGTTTAAAATTCCTTACAAGGAAATATACAAATCTAGCTGTCTTTTAAAAAATGCAAAGTAGCACACACTCCAGACCCAGTATTTCTAGACTTCAATCTGTTTTTTCCATGTCCTTGACAGAACTGATCAGGTGGATTATTTTATTTATTCCTTTTATATGTTTTTTCCTAGGCTTTAATTCATGGACTGAATAGACATTACTATTCTATTACTATCAACTACAGGAAGAATGAGCTAGAACAGAAGGCAAGTTTTGTTTTTGTTTTTACTTAGGGCTTTCTCAATAACTCTTGGGTATTGATTTTTTTAAAATTCACAGTATAAAAAATAGACTAAACTGATTGTTGGCATGCTGAAATATTTTGATCTGAATTCTAATTTCTCACATTTTTCATTGTTATCCCTCCTCGTGTTATATATTCTGTGCATTACCACAAGAAATGAACCTTAATTTGAACTCTGGGAGGAAAAAAATCCTACTTTCTTTTTCAGAAGGCATCTGCAAACATAAGTAACAAATGCTAAAAACAAGTTGGTGAAAACCAGTCTGTCTTATTTGAACAATTTAGGAACATCTTTGTTTAAATTATGATAAAGACATGCCTATTCTATTTTTGAAGCCACATATTTCTGAAAACAGTTCTGTTACAATAAACTTGATAATTTTTTGCATTTATTTTTAAAAGCCTGTAGTTTACTTCCTTATATAGTTTTTTGTGTGTCAGAAGCGACTTGAGAAACTGCAAGTTGCTTCTGGTGTGAGAATTGGCTGTCAGCAGAGACGATGCCTGGATATTATACCATCCTCTGGGAGGCTTCTCTCATGTCCACGCATGAGAAGCTGGAGCTCACAGAAGGGAGCTCACCCCATCTTGCGGAGTCAAACCCCCACCATCAGGTCAGCAGTTCAGCTGGCACAAGGGTTTTACCCATTGTGCCACCGCAGCTCCAACTTATGTCCTTCAAACATGCAAACAAAGTTACTGTTGTTAAAAAATTCATTGAAGGAACCCTTCAACTACAGCTAAGTAAATAGGCCCAAGCTAATGCTGTAGAAATATTTAAGATTTCACCTTCTTGAAACAGGTAGGGCTTGCAAGCCACTGGATGAGTTATGCAGGAAAACTATTTTGTAACATCAGGGGCCTCACTGAAACCACAGTATGCCAGCAACTCTTAAGGGTGGAAATCATAGAACGAAGCAGCCCTCGAGACATCAAGTGTCATAGATTTCAGTCCAAACCTTAATGTTGTCTAGGTGCAAACAGATTCTATATGCAGTTGCCGCAATATAGATTCATAATATAAGAGGCATCCATACAATCAAATATAATCTTTTACTAAGGGGAAATGCAGGGTGGGAATTCATAAGAGGCATCCATACAATCAAATATAATCTTTTACTAAGGGGAAATGCAGGGTTGGAATTCATAAGAGGCATCCATACAATCAAATATAATCTTTTACTAAGGGGGGGAAATGCAGGGTGGGAATTCATAAGGGGCATCCATACAATCAAATATAATCTTTTACTAAGGGGAAATGCAGGGTGGGAATTCATAAGAGGCATCCATACAATCAAATATAATCTTTTACTAAGGGGAAATGCAGGGTGGGAATTCATAAGAGGCATCCATACAATCAAATATAATCTTTTACTAAGGGGAAATGCAGGGTGGGAATTCATAAGAGGCATCCATACAATCAAATATAATCTTTTACTAAAGGGGAAATGCAGGGTGGGAATTCATAAGAGGCATCCATACAATCAAATATAATCTTTTACTAAGGGGAAATGCAGGGTTGGAATTCATAAGAGGCATCCATACAATCAAATATAATCTTTTACTAAGGGGAAATGCAGGGTGGGAATTCATAAGAGGGCATCTTTTACTAAGGGGAAATGCAGGGAGGGAATTCATAAGAGGCATCCATGCAATCAAATATAATCTTTTACTAAGGGGAAATGCAGGGTGGGAATTCATAAGAGGCATCCATGCAATCAAATATACTCTTTTACTAAGGGGAAATGCAGGGTGGGAATTCATAAGAGGCATCCATGCAATCAAATATAATCTTTTACTAAGGGGAAATGCAGGGTGGGAATTCATAAGAGGCATCCATGCAATCAAATACAATCAAATATAATCTTTTACTAAGGGGAAATGCAGGGAGGGAATTTTTACTAAGGGGAAATCCATCATAAAGGCATCCATACAATCAAATATAATCTTTTACTAAGGGGAAATGCAGGGAGGGAATTCATAAGAGGCATCCATACAAATCAAATATAATCTTTTACTAAGGGAAATGCAGGGAGGGAATTCATAAGAGGCATCCATACAATCAAATATAATCTTTTACTAGGGGGAAATGCAGGGAGGCATCCATACAATCAAATATAATCTTTTACTAAGGGGAAATGCAGGAATTCAAGAGGCATCCATACAATCAAATATAATCTTTTACTAAGGGGAAATGCAGGGTGGGAATTCATAAGGGGCATCCATACAATCAAATATAATCTTTTACTAAGGGGAAATGCAGGGTGGGAATTCATAAGGGGCATCCATACAATCAAATATAATTTTACAATCAAATAAGAGGCATCCATACAATCAAATATACTCTTTTACTAAGGGGAAATGCAGGGTGGGAATTCATAAGAGGCATCCATTCAATCAAATATACTCTTTTACTAAGGGGAAATGCAGGGTGGGAATTCATAAGAGGCATCCATACAATCAAATATAATCTTTTACTAAGGGGAAATGCAGGGAGGGAATTCATAAGAGGCATCCATACAATCAAATATAATCTTTTACTAAGGGGAAATGCAGGGTGGGAATTCATAAGGGGCTTCCATACAATCAAATATAATCTTTTACTAAGGGGAAATGCAGGGTTGGAATTCATAAGAGGCATCCATACAATCAAATATAATCTTTTACTAAGGGGAAATGCAGGGTTGGAATTCATAAGAGGCATCCATACAATCAAATATAATCTTTTACTAAGGGGAAATGCAGGGTGGGAATTCATAAGAGGCATCCATACAATCAAATATAATCTTTTACTAAGGGGAAATGCAGGGTGGGAATTCATAAGAGGCATCCATACAATCAAATATAATCTTTTACTAAGGGGAAATGCAGGAAATGCACTAGGTGGGAATTCATAAGAGGCATCCATGCAATCAAATATAATCTTTTACTAAGGGGAAATGCAGGGTGGGAATTCATAAGAGGGCATCCATGCAATCAAATATAATCTTTTACTAAGGGGAAATGCAGGGTGGGAATTCATAAGAGGCATCCATGCAATCATTCTTTTACTAATGCAGGGTGGGAATTCATAAGAGGCATCCATACAATCAAATATAATCTTTTACTAAGGGGAAATGCAGGTGGGAATTCATAAGAGGCATCCATACAATCAAATATAATCTTTTACTAAGGGGAAATGCAGGGTGGGAATTCATAAGAGGCATCCATACAATCAAATATAATCTTTTACTAAGGGGAAATGCAGGGTGGGAATTCATAAGAGGCATCCATACAATCAAATATAATCTTTTTTCTAAGGGAAATGCAGGGAAATGCAGTGGGAATTCATAAGAGGCATCCATACAATCAAATATAATCTTTTACTAAGGGGAAATGCAGGGAGGGAATTCATAAGAGGCATCCATACAATCAAATATAATCTTTTACTAAGGGGAAATGCAGGGTGGGAATTCATAAGAGGCATCCATACAATCAAATATAATCTTTTACTAAGGGGAAATGCAGGGTGGGAATTCATAAGAGGCATCCATACAATCAAATATAATCTTTTACTAAGGGGAAATGCAGGGTGGGAATTCATAAGAGGCATCCATACAATCAAATATAATCTTTTACTAGGGGAAATGCAGGGTGGGAATTCATAAGGGGCATCCATCCAAACCCGGAAGTGGGCAATTTTTTAAAAAAGCTTAGGGGGCCGCAGGGAAGGGGCTGGGGGCCGTATACGGGCAGCCCTGAAGTAGCCAAACAATGACATTCTGCATCTGGAATACATTGTGGGAAGATTTGGGGAAAGACGGTCTCTTCTTCCTGACAGATGCCAGAGGATTTTTTTCCCCGAAAGCCTTTGGGACCTAATTGTAGTCATCCAAATCCAAACGTGTGCATGATCTTAAACTTCCTTTAACATGTTTTACTGGTTTCAAGCTGTGTTTTAGTTTGTCAAAATGTTAATAAGTTCATTTACATTATTTTTGTTGTTTTGAGCTGTTCAAACTGATTTCTGTCTTTGTTACCCTGAGATCCCAGGATATAGGGCATCCCAGGACAACTGCATTGTAAACAACACTGCTATAATTTGTTCTCAGATACAAACAATAGCATCAAGAGTACTGCTTCTCAGCCTGTGGGTCCCCAGGTGTTTTGACCTACAACTCCCAGAAATCCCAGCCAGTTTACCAACTGTTAGGAGTTCTGGGAGTTGAAGGCCAAAACATCTGGGGACCCACAGGTTGAGAACCACTGGTGTAGTGCAACAATTTGTAACCCTTTTTTTGAGCCGCAGACCCTTTTCAGTATCATGTGTAAGCTGTGCATCCCTTGAAGAAAGAATGTGAAAGAACATTCAAGCAAAATTTTGAATACGATTAACTTTATTGCCTAATATAAATAAAGTTATTTATTTATTGTAAATTAATTCCTTCGTGTAAATAGAATATTTTTAAAAAACACTTAATAAACAATGTGCCTTTTGTTCTTGTTTTTCTAGTAAAAATTGGAAATAAATAGACACAATAGACCTCTTCAGTTTCTACAACCATGAGACCACATGAAGGGTTTTTTTTCCAAATACTTAATCAGATCTTTAGAAATTTATTTGACACCATGGACTTTTTTGTCTCATCCGACAATTTCCAAAGGATTGGATCCTCAGACTTTGGAGTTGTGAAACAGTAAAGTTATCTGTAGTGGCTCCATATAATTTGGAATTAATGGAAGTACTCTGAATAGTTTATACTAACTAATATTTTCCTCTTATTACAAATCCCAATAGATACAAAACATACCTGATTTCTCATCTGTCCTACTAATCTTGTACAATTCAACTCCTGTTGCATTATGGAGTTTCCTCCACCGGCCACTAGTAGTAACTAAGTGCTTATATCTACATAATTTCCCCACAATCACCAGTCTACATTTGGTTGGATCAACTCTTTCAATTTCATTTCTTTGCAGATGTTACTCAATTTACATAAGAAGAGTTGGATGGAAGGATTAACCCTTCAAGACTACAGTGAACACTGTAAACTCAATGAAACTGTGGTGAAGGAAATGCTAGAATTAGCAAAGAATTATAACAAGGTACTACACTAAGTATTTGTTGGAGCATTTTGTGTAAGTGTTGCCCACACAGTCAGTATGTGCCCAAAACTCATATTATCATCTTCCAGTCTTGATTCAAATGTCCAGCCCATATGATATAGTGGGGTAGCTGTCCATCGTTCGACACACAATAAGGATGTTGTGTAGCAGGGGTGCCCACACTTTTTCAGCATGCGAGCTACTTATATTAAAACCAAGTCAGAAAGATCTACCTACCTCCTCAAGGCTGGAGAGGGGAGGGGGTGGGACTTGGCCAGATGGGGCGGAGCCAGGCTGTGCCAAGCCCCGCCCCCTCCCCTCCGGCTTTGGAGCTCCCAGCAGCTTCTCCAGGCTTGAGGATGGCAATGCCAAGCCAGTGGTGACATAGCTAGCACAAGGCTGGCTTGGCACTGCCATCCTCAAGCCTGGAGAAGCTGCTGGTAGAGCGGAAACCACAGGGGGCGGAGCCAGGCCGCGCCAAGCTCCGCCCCCTCCCCTCTGGCTTTGGAGCTCCCAACAGCTTTTCCAGGCTTGAGGATGGCAATGCCAAGCCAGTGGTGACATAGCTAGCACAAGGCTGGCTTGGCCCTGCCCTCCTCAAACCTGGAGCAGCTGCTGGTAGTGCCGAAGCCGGGGGAGGGGCAGGGCTTGGCATGGCCTGGCTCCGCCCCCCTCTGAGAAGCGCCCTATCCGGCTGGGATCGACCTCCTTCGGTCCCGAGATCGACTGGTCGATCGCGATCGACTTCCTGGGCAGCCCTGTTGTATAGTAATGGAAGGTTACCCAACTTACAGATTAAAATTACATATTTTGGTATTCATTTGTTTAGGAAGGGGCTAGCTGTGCTAGTACTTAAAAAATAAATCAGCCATGTGAACGTTTCCATAGTGGAGAATGCAGTGGAGAAGTATTAAGCCTGTAAAACAATAGAAAGGGGTTCCAAGTCTAAAACAGAGAAAGGGCTTCTTACTCATCTCACAAGAAGCCTTCCTTTCTTCCTCCCACAGTTTCTTCCTCTGTCAAAATATAAGCCTTCCAACGCCTATAGATTATGGCTCAAATCCAATTGTAGTTCCAAGTAATCATTTCACAGTTCTTCAAACCAATAAATCAGAAAACAAAGAAAGATAGAATATCTCAAATAGAATGAGAAATGCAAAAATACAGATCTTTGTGATTAATGATACCAGGTAATACAGGAAAATGTCTGGTTTGAAAACTTTGAGGAATCTAGTGTCATTACTCAAACCTGGAACAGATGTGATAATATCTCAGATCAGAGAGGAACAGGAGGTAATCGTCCCAACTGAAGTAGTAGGCTCACTGACTGAATGGGTATTTGGTAACTCAGCAGCTAGGTAAGTAATTCCCTTGATATGTACAGCTTTGTGTAATTGCTGAATCACTGAAGTTAGCTTGCTTGTTAATTAGATATGTAGTCCTTGAAACAACGCTATAGTTTTTCTCTCAGCTTTACAAAATTACACCTTTAAAAGAAAATACATAGGCTGCTGAATTCATAAGATCTCAGATGCTAAGATTTTCTGCATTTTTTCACAGGCTGTTGAGGAAGAAGATAAGATGACACCTGAACAGCTGGCAATAAAAAATGTTGGCAAGCAGGTGAGGTGTAATGAATTATAGTGACGTGAAGTAACATGCTTTGTGTGTCTTGTTTAGTCACATGCTGGTGGTTTTTCTTTCTCCTTACCGCTCCTTATAAATAGTGCATTTATTTCCAATGAAACAAATTATTTCAAGCCTTCAGTGTCAGCAGTGGACATAAAATTGTCATTATGCATCTGCCGCTGTTTTTATTTGCTACTTGCTCAATACATTTGATATCCCAGCTTTAAACAATGTAGGTTTATTTTGTATTTGTGCATATAAGTGGAGATTCCAACAGAACGAGATAGTGATACCTAATTTTACCTTCCGCAATATTGAAGCTTTATTAGCATTTGGAGGAACATGCAGACAACAATCCAGTAATTTGGGATCATTTCTATAACGGTCATGATCTTGGCCTGGAGCCAGAGAATTGTGGGACTAGTTCCAGGTGCCCAGCAGACCATAGAATATCTGTTATTTAAATAGCAGGTCTCTGAGCATGCTTGATGGGATACTCAGTCTGCTTCCGTTTACTTAAAAGTTAGGTTGTGAGTTGGAATCCAAAGAATTTCCCAACAACCATTACATCTATGATGAAAGTACTGAAGTTCGCCTTTCACTATAACACCAGTTGCCACATTTCTTCTTGCTCTGGTTCCTTAACTTTACAAGGAAAATCTGTGTTTCCATTGACTAGGTGTCCTTGGAAGTAGCAACTCGTATAACTTAACATAGTGGAAAGGATGAGAGATTGATCTATAAATCAGGAAATTTGCTATCCAAAACAGACAGTAAATACTGAATTCCATGACTCTCTCCAGTCCTAAACATGGACGTGAATTCATTGAACATGGCACTGCTTCTTAAACTGTAGGTCCTGGCCCAAATGAGATCCTTTTAATTCAGTGTTGGGTCACACAAAAATTGGCAAGAGCAGAACGCCACCCATTTACAAATTGTTAGCAACAACGTGTAATAAATACAGTGGAATCTGCAGAAAATGCTTCAGATGTACTTAATGAAAAGGAAAGTCGGCCTGTTGAGCAAGCCTTGGAAATGCTGATTTGTTTTCAATAAACATTTGATTTTTATGCCTATTGTATATACCTGAGATCAGATAAAATATTTTTTGGGGAAAGGGGTTGAAAATAAAGTTTAAGAAGCCCTGGAATACGATATGTATCTAGGAGTGCCTGTTAACTGAGTAAGAAATTCAAAACCACTCAGAAATTAATTTTGGCCAATCCAGTAGGGTAAATTTGAAGAGTGAAGCTATTATAGACTATAATAGTTCAGAATGTTTGGTTTGTTGTAAACCGCCTTGAGTCCCCTCAGGGGTGAGAAAGGCGATATATATAAATATAGTAAATAAATAAATACATAAATAACAAGCAACCATTCCTTTAAGGAAAGAGGTACCATTTATTTTACTACACCTCTAAACAGGTATGGAGCATAAGATTTAGTGCAGTTTTTGATACTCATTGGTATATTTAGTTTTCTAGTATCATAAAATAGTGAGATGCCCAAGTAACTCCTGTATCGTAACCCATCTTTTTGTTGAACTTTTTTACATTGTTGTAACATTTTTACATTGCTTCAGAGGGGTTTTTTCTATTTCAGTATGTTTTCCTAGCTGTGTTTTATAGCTTGTTTTCATTATTTAATTGGAAAGCACTTTTGTTTTGAGTGAGGATATCTTAAAATAACATGGGATGAAGTCCCAGTTCCATTGGAAGCAAATGGCAATGCTCCCATTGATTTCATTGGAGCCCAGATTTCATTAATGAAATTAATTAAAAATGCAGTGCAGTAGTATTATTGAATTAGATATTAATTTTAAGGGCATTCTCAAATAATTAAAAACAATTGGTTTCATATAGGACAGTGTATGTTGATACATCACTTTGAATACTTTCTGTAAACTTGATAGGATGTGCCATTCTGTACTCAAGCACAGTCTTGAAGTAAGTCTCATTGAGTGTACAAGACTTACTCCCAAAGATAAGACAGTATATGATTACGGCTGCAATCTGATAAGGAGGACCAGAGGTGAAAAGTCCTTCACACCAATCAACTCAGCAATTGGGAAAAGGGGGCTAGCTCCATAGTTCCAGAGCTACTCTGCTGATTGGCAGGTAAAAATGGATGAAGCTACAGGAAAAGTTAAACAATGTTTGCAGCTCTTCCTCACCAACCAGCTGAGCTGAATAGAAGAAAGGAGAAGATTAATCCTCTCTTTACCTCCCTTGTGATTTAATACCTCCGCAAAAGTCAAAACCACAAATGTGGAGAGGAGACAGTATAAAGGAGCTTCCTATGTTTTCTAATACTTGTATGAGAGAGCCTGGGCATGTCGTTACTCATTAATAGCATACATTCTGCCATCAAATGGAAACTTCAAATTGTTTGCAAATGTGATGTTCTCTTCATGTCTATTAATAACCTTTTCCACTTACCTTTTAGGACCCCAAACGCCATTTAGAAGAACACGTAGATGTCCTGATGACTTCTAACATTGTCCAGTGTTTAGCAGCAATGTTGGATACTGTTGTGTTTAAATAATGACTTACTCATAAGTGCTGTTCTTTGCCTGTAATCATCTGTTTTTTAAAGCTCTGAAACGAAGATATATTTGGATGCCAAAGACATCTGGCATCCTTTACAGTCTAAGAGCATCACTCTTGACACCTTTTTCTCTCTGTCGTGCAAATTGCTTTGGAGGGGATTTTTTATGTCATGATCTTTATTCCTGAGCAATTCAAGGACTGAATTATAAAATGTGTTGTGTTTTCATTTTAATATTTCAAAGATAATTGGTATCTGTTATTGTTACGTATTTCTTTTAACTCTGTTAACTTGTGTAGCGTTCATGAATTGGGAAAGGACTGTTGACAACGCTGTACAAACCTTAATACATACATACATACATATATTTCAGTAAGCTGAAGAAACACAGGGAAGTGATTTTTGCAAAGACTTCATCTGTGAGAAGTGTGTATCACTCAGTCTCTCCCTCCCTCCCTCTCTTTCTCATATGTGTGTATGTATATGTCTTGACCCAGGGCTAAATCAAAGTCCTTTTTTAAATACCAGGGATCGGCCTAGTATATCAGAATCCTCCCAAATGTGTGCAATCACTTCTTAACACTGAATATGAGGTTTCCTTGCTTTTAGGATGATAGTTTTTCGGGTCAAAGGAATTGCGGCTTCTGGGCAGGTTTGAACCTGTCTTCCACCTATGACCACTGGGCAGGGTTGCTCACATAATGACCACTTACACTTTTGTATAAGAAGAAATGGACACAAGATAGAGCTGGATATTTACTGCATAAGACAGCTTGAGTAACATCTTCCGCCATGTACCGGCCCAAAACCTCGATAGTTGAAAGTGATGGCAGGTTGTCATTAGTGTGATGTGGTAACAAAACACCAGAGCAATAGTTTTAGGCAAAGGACAGGAGACTGCTATTGTGAGCAAACCAGTGCTCAGTTACGGAATGAATGCTGGAGGTGAGAATAGATACTGCAAAGAATCATCCCGAATTATTAGAACCTCAGTCAACGTCTGATCTTAAAATGCTTATAAGAATCTGATACAGTACAGTCTCGCCTATCCAACATAAACAGGCCGGCAGAACATCGGAGAAGCAAAAATGTTGGATAATAAGGAGGGATTAAGGAAAATCCTATTAAGCATCGAATCACATTATGATTTTATAAATTAAACAACAAAACATGTTTTGCAACAAATCAACAGAAAAAGCAGTTCAATACATGGTAGTGTTCTGTAGTAATTACTGTATTTACAAATTTAGCACCAAAACATCGCAATGTATTGAAACAGCTGTGGATCCGGGCGGGAGGCAGACTGTGTTCGATACTACAAAATGTTGGATGAGCGAAGGTTGGATAAGTGAGACTACTGTACTCTAATCATGAAGCTGGGTCAAGTTCCAGGTTGAGTGCATTTCCATTATAGTGAGGGTTTCTATATATTCCGTGTCCCTGGAACTTCATTTTCCATTTACCTTGCCATAAGGAAAACACACAAAAACCAAAACACCCTTCCTTGTTCTTAGGGCAGAGAAGAGCCTTCAAAGTATTTAGGAAATGCCCGTCACAATTTAAAAATGCACAGAAGAGATTTGAAGTATAGCCCAATAATCCATCATAAAATACAGAAATCCTTTGTCAACACGTTCTGTAAATAAACCAGAATGAAGACAATACCTTGAATTAAGTTTTTGAAAGTGAATAAACGAAAGCCAGTTTCTAGTACAATCAGTCCCATTTATTCCCTCCTTTATAATTTTTTTATGTTTAGCTATCACAACATATTTCTACATCTGCAGTTCTAAATTACACCCTTTGTTATATATAGCATATGCAGGGCTTCCTGTCGTGATCCAGACCACCTTAAGAAGCCAGGCACAGTAAAGTTAGCAGTTTCTAACTACAGACTCCTCTCAGGCTCAACTACAACACTTCCAGTAATGCACTGTCCTGTATTGTTTTCTCACTATCAAACTATGTAAAATAAGCAAACATTCATAATTCATGTTCGTTACAGAGTTGGGAATTAGCTGTGATTTGTAGGGAATGTGGTAGCATATTTACAGCCAAGAGAATGTAAAGGCTTGGCTTTTCATACTGGGATCTGTACAAGGAAGAAGGTAATTCAAATGTAGTGTCCCTTTGGCTGTGAGGAGGAAGGAGAAGGGATTTGGCCCTGTTCAGCTCCCATAATGAAAGCCTCGTTATACTGAAAGGTAGCTCAAGGCACATGTTTTGTATGTGACTCTTTTCTTTAGATCTGTAGGCTGCTCTGAATCAGTCCTCAACTATAGACTATGTCAAACACAAACACATTTTTTTAGGCAACTCAACTTTGGGATTGGAGAGCAGGAGAAGAGCAGGTTAATTTTTGTTTCAAATGTGTGGATGGATCGACTGGTAAGCCCATCAAGAAGACAAACTTTTCTGGAGTTCAACAGTTCTTTAAAAAAGTAACAATCTTGATATTCTGAACTTTTTTTCATGTCAGGAGTGACTAGAGAAACCGCAAGTTGCTTCTGGTGTAAGAAAACTGGCTGGCTGCAAGGACGTTGCCCAGGGGACACTGATGTTTTAACATCCTGTGGGAGGCTTCTCTTATGTCCCCGCATGAGAAACTCGAGGAGACAGACAGGAGCTCACCCCGTTCCCTGATTTGAACCGCCAACCTTTCGGCCAGCAGTTCTGCCGACGCAAGGGTTTAACCCATTAATCCTGAACTGGAAGCGGATACATCTTCATATTTTAGTGCTTTGGCCTGCTTTTGGCAGGTGGATATTGCTGTTGCCATTTGCAGGGCATCTTTATTGGCCACCTACTGTATGTCCTTGGAAAACATTTGTCAAACTTGATATCTCATACTGCCAAATTCTCTAATGGAAAAAAATACATTTCTGTTACCATAGATTTGTTGTCCCACTTTATAAGCCCATTGCAGACATCTCTTGCTTTGATTGCTACCTTTACAGTCAAGTTGCTGCTTCTGTTTAACTTCTAACCTCGTTTTGGACAAATGACCCATCAAGTAAATTAATGCTGTAATATTTGAACATTTAATGTAACCTTCTGAGACCTAGGAATGAAGATCGCAGCAGCATTTTGACAAATTTAGTACTGGTGTACTTTGCTACATACATTCTCTGTAGGGACTGTTTTCAGGTGGCTTGGGCACCAGCACCAGTCCATGGATAATCATGTTATAAATCTATGTCAATCCATTGCAAGCGTCCAGGAAATCAGAAAAGTAATAAACAATAGCCACAAGGAGGGTGCCAATCCCTGAAACATGAAGAAAAATATCTCTTCCACAATCTTGCATCTCCATCCTGCCTTTGAATGCTTCCATGGTACAGGAAGAACTATTGTTAACCGACAAAGCATGTTTGAGCTTCATGCTTGGCTTAAGTCACTACTAAATGGACGGCAGGCCGGATACCGTACCCGATTGTTTCCATCGATGCCTTGAAGCCGTGACTGGTTGGCTGCGCTCCAGCCGGCTGAAGGTGAACCCATCAAAGACTGAGATCTTGTGGCCTGGTCGCCCTGGGCTGGGTGGGTGCCGGTTGCCTACCCTGGATGGCGAGCAGCTTAGCCCGTCATCCCTTGTTAAGAGCTTGGGTGTCCAGTTGGACCCCTTGTTCTACCACCTCCGTCAGGCTAGGCGACTGGCACCCTACCTGTCCAGGGATGACCTGGCCACGGTGATCCAAGCGACGGTCATCTCGAGACTGGACTACTGTAATGCCCTCTACGTTGGCCTTCCCTTGTCGACAATCCGGAAACTCAAGCTAGTGCAGAATGCCGCTGCTCGCTTGCTGGTGGGAGCACCAGTGAGGGAGCATATTACTCCCATCCTTTGGCAACTGCACTGGCTTCCTATAGAGTACCGAATTGCCTTCAAGATGTTGGTATTAACCTTCAAGGCCTTACACGGTCTAGGGCCTGCGTACCTGAGGGACCGCCTTGCCCCGTACGTTCCCTCGAGATCACTACGTTCAGAAGAGCAAAATCTGCTACTGGTTCCATCAATCCGCTCCTGCCATCTATCCACAACTAGGCAGAGGGCCTTCTCTGTGGCGGCCCCAGTATGGTGGAACTCCCTGCCTGACGCTACCCGAGCGATTACAGAGCTCGGTCCTTTTCGAAGGGCCTGCAAAACTGTGCTCTTCAAACTGGCCTTTGACTAACTGATCTGCCCTGAGGGGTTCATGCCTGGAGTTTTTAAAGATTGAATTTTATGGATTTTGTGTACACTGGTTATGTTTTTATGTTTGATGTTATGTATGGCTGCAGGTGTATGCGCAGCACATTTTTAATGTATGTTGTAATCCGCCCCGAGCCTGCAGGGAGGAGCGGAATATAAGATCGAATAATAAACTTAATAAAATAAATACTATGCTGCCAAGGCAGATACTTCAGCATTTGCCTAGCACAGGGGTACTCATTAGGTAGATCGCGATCTACTGGTAGATCGCATAGGGCATCCTGGTAGATTGCAGGCAGGGAGGGCGGAGGGCTCAGTCCTGCCCTGCAGGCTCCCGACGCCACCCAGGTGCAGAAGGAGGTTGGTCTGGATGGCCCTTGGAGGTCTCCTTTTACTCTAGGAACCTATTGTTGTTACTATTATTAGTAGTAGTAGTTGTAGTAGCAGAGACTGAATGAATATTATCATGAATAAATTCAGGGGCTTATACTCACATTTAGTTGAATTCAGTCTTAAAATATATTATATGGCTCTCACTGAAATAAATTTCCAAATATTTTGCTTTTATGGCTCTCTGAGTAGTGGGTAGGTAGATCATTTTGACTTGGTTGTTTTATAAGTAGCTCGCATGCTGAAAAAGTGTGAGCACCCCTGGCCTAGCATATCTGGGTCTATTTAATAATTGGATTGGAGACCATCTGGGGTCATCTTTGCTCAAAAAGAAGGCAGCCAGGATCCAAAAACTTAATTTTTAAATCCAACTAGAGTAGGCTCATTGAATCAAGAGTCTTAACGTAAGTTTATTTAACCAATAGCCATTGAAGTCACTGGACCTACATCAGTTGGAGTTAATAATTTCATTTAAGATGAAATGAAATCGAAAACATTTCCAGCATTTACATTGAACCAGTTTTCAACCAAAAGGTGACAGGCCACATTTGAGCTTCCAGCAAATCTTGGTTGGTCTGACTTCCTTCTTTGAATCTAGCACATTTGTGCAAAATTCAGTAGCCTGCACACTATCCAGTCCAGGAATGAACAAAGAGTGACTCTTGGCTGCAACTCCCATCAACCTCAGCTGACATAGCTGATGGTTGGACCTGTGTTCCAATGTGTGCATTTTGTGCATTCCAATCTGACCCAAGTAACTGTTCAAACCTGATTGTGTAATTTGGTCTGCTGAAAGTTATAGCCCACACAACTGGAGGAGTCTAGAGTGAATTCATGAATTCTGACACGCAGAAGGAAATGTGCTCTTCATGTATTTTGGAGATAATCTTGTTTGAAAGGTTGCTATATGAAAGAGTGAGCTGACACATTTTCTATGATTTTAGAACCAATAGGTGAACTTTGCAATGAATCAGACTTGGGGGGGATTGGAAAAAACTTGGTAATACGGTAGCTGTTTCATGGTGAAACACAGGCTATAAGGTCACCTATTAAGAAAGCTGTTGCTGCATTTTGCAATACAGAACTTGTTTCGATCAGGTGATTGGATCAGATTAAAAGGTAAAGGTTTCCCCTTGACAGTAAGTCTAGTCGTGTCCGACTGGGGAGTGGTCATCTCCATTTCTAAGCCAAAGAGCCAGTGTAGACACCTCCAAGATCATGTGGCCGGCATGACTGCACGGAGCACCATTACCTTCCCATTAAAGCAGTACCTATTGATTTGCATGTTTTGGAGCTGCTAGGTTGGCAGAAGCTGGGGCTAACAGCAGGAGCTCATCCTGCTCCCTATATTTGACCTTTTGGTCAGTGAGTTCAGCAGCTCAGCAGTTTAACCTGCTGCATTGGATCAGATTGGAATGTGCGAAATTCATAGATTGGAGCACAGTTCTCACCATCACTTATGCTAGCTGGGGCGGATGAGAGTGGCAGCCAAGTGTCACTCTGTTCATTTCTGGGTCAGATGATGTGCAGTATATTTCCTATCTGATCCATGGATATATTAGGTATACTGCTGCTCCAAAATTATGTCATGGTAAATATTGCCAAGTTGTCTTTTACAGTGGCTCATAAGAGCAGAACAGATTACAGCTATTACTGTAGGAGATTAATCAAAACACTCCTCCTTTATGACTGTTCCGTGCTCATTAAATCATGAAAGATTACAACTGTGATGGGGGTTGTCATCAGTAAGAGAAAATCTGAATTGAAGACAGATAGTAGATACTAGCCTTGAATATGAGGATCCAAACATTCATGTGGCTCATTGTCCCAGAATATTACTGACCTAATACATGTTTATATTCAAAAGGACAGTGAATGATCTATCCTTAACATCCCTCTCATCTTGCTTAAATTGTTGTTTAACACAGACCACAACCAACATGCGAATCAGATGTGAGGCAAATCCAGATGCCAACTGTATCCTATACTGTATCCCAAATCTACTCTTGCAACACTATTTCTGAAGTGTGCCTTTAAGTTATTTCAGATTTGTGGTGTCCGTTACCTTCACAATATTTGTTCAAAGGAATTTTACCATTACCTTCCTCAAAGCTGAGAGAGTGTGACTAGCCCAGGGTCATCCAGTGAGTTTCCATGGCTGTGAGACTATTTAAAATGGTCTTTCCGTATCTTAATCCAAAGTTCAAGATAATACCCTACAGTGGCTCTTGACAATACAGTTAAAATACATGTCATTGATATACACATGCTTGCTTTCCAATGTGAAATATGCCACTAATTGCCATGTCCTATATGATAAACACATCACTCTCCACATGGCAGTGGAGAAATTGAAACACGTGGGCAGCCACAAATACCTTTTGAACATGCCTTTTGAACACAAGGCCGAAAAGGTTCCTCCTTTTCGGCCTTGGGTAGGGTGCGATTCTCGTCTCCGGTCAGCTGGTGTTGCACAGCAGCAAAGGCGCATGAATGGAACCTGGCAGCCGGATGCGCCCATGACCATGTGGCGCCCTAAGCGGCCACTTACTTTGCTTACCATTAAATCTGCCCCTGGCTGCCTCAAATGGCATTATGTGTGTTGTCATCTGCACTCCTCTGTTGCTATCCTGCCTTGTAGATTATGCCATTTTGCTAATTGGAAGTGTTTCAGTGTTTGCCTAATAAGAAAGTCACAATAACCAAAACTATAAGGACTTTATCACCCTCGGCTGATAAAATGCAATTGTGCCAGGACAAAAGCACAAAAAAATCATGTCTGCCCTGTAGTTGCATTGCACTTGAATCACAACTGGGTCATCTCTTTTCAGTACCTGGAAAATCCATCAATGAATCCAGAACTGCTGTTCTTCCTTCACTCTTTCTTGTGCAATAATATCCTTCCACTCCAGTCCCAATATGGTTTTCAGAGCAAGGTAATGCATAGATAAGATGATGATTATAATGTTCATTTAGACGTTTCTATCCCACCTTTTGGAGCCCCCAGTAGTGCAGTGGATTAAACCACTGAGCTGCTGAACTTGCTGATTAAAAGGTCACAGGTTTGAATCAGGGGAGCAGGTGAGCTTCCACTGTTAGCCCCAGTTCTTGCCAACCTAGCAGTTTGAAAACATGCAAATGTGAGTAGATCAATAGGTACCACTCAGATGGGAAGGTAACAACGCTCCATGCAGTCATGCCGGCCACATGATCTTGGAGGTGTCTATAGACAACGCCAGTTCTTCGGCTTAGAAATGGAGATGAACATCAATCCCCAGAGTTGGACACAACTGGGCTTAATGTCAGGGGAAAACGTTTACCTTTAGCTATCCCACCTTTCAACCCAAGAGTCCAACAACAATTTGAGAATTCCCTGTTCTCAAGCTCTCAATCTAAAAAGGCATGAACACAAGGAAGTGCTGGCAGTGTGGGAAGGGATAAAGTCCAGCAAGTGTTGGCTGCTCTTCTTTCCCTAAAAGGCCAATGGCAGTTGGGATGGAGAGAGAGCCTTCTTTTTGCCGCTAGAATCACGACATGATGTTTCCCTGGAAGTCCAGAACAATTACAGCTTTCAAGGAACAGTAGAAGGAAAGGAAACGGACGTGTATGTATTTACATCTCACGAAATTTTGCCAAAGTGATTTTTTCCCCTCAAAGAATTCTGATCTTGTTGTGGCATTTGCATGTGCATCCCTAAGTGCCATCTCTTTTCACTGTGTAACACATTGAAATGTGTTTCCGAACAGATGACAATGACTTTGCATATGAGTTAGGCATACATAAATTCCTTGGAAACCAATGAGAGCAAAGCTACAATCTTAAATGCTCTTATAACAGCTTACAAGGAACAGTAGAAGGAAGACTCATTGAAATAAATTACATTCAATTGTTTACTTAAAGCCAAACTTTTGCCTTCTAGATGTTTGGACTTCACCTTCCAGAATTCTTGGCTGTTAGCTAAGATGGATGGGGCTTCTGGGAGCTGAAGTCAAAAACATCTAGAAAGGTTAAGTGTGGAAACCATTGATTTCAAGAAGTGATTCCCAACCTTTTATTTATTTATCAGGGACCACTTCAAGCAGGGACCACTCTCCAGCATTAGTACCAAAAGGGTTATGAATCAGTTTTTGGTCTACTTTAGATACGGTTTGGTTATTTGGGGTGCTGATTCTGAAAACTGCATTGGATAGACCATATCAGCAGTAGTTTCTTATACAGAACATATGATATCCAGTAGTTTCCATCTGCTCATGCACAGAAAACTATGTTTAATAAGCCTCAGCAATATAAGAGGGTTTCGCGAAACCAGTCACTGTTGTTGCAGTAATGGTGAGGCCACGGACCATGTTTTAGTTCTTGTGGACCACTGGTGGTCCACGGATCACAGGTTGTGAACTACTGATTTAAAGGATGTTTAAATCAACCCAGATGTAGGCAGTTCTTCAACTGAGATTCAATTCATTTGGAGATTTAATGGCCCAGTTCAAAGAAGCAAGACACCAACTGAAGACTATATGCATGAAATATAGTATTCCAGCCTTGTCAGAATATTTCATATGAGGTTTTGCCTCCTGAGCAAGAAGTTGGCTTTTACTAGAGTTGACATTTTCCTTACCCCGCCAACTGTTGATATCTAGAGGAGTGGGTCCCCAAATCAACAGAGTATTGGGCGATGCCTTAAACCAAATCCATTTGTCCCGGAGTTTCTTGGATTGGTGCATCTTTTAAATAGGTGCCTCAAGAGGAAGAGATATAAAGACGAAAATAGACCTAGGAAGTGGGACAAAAAATACAATGACTTTCACAATCTTAAATTTGCTAATGGTGGAGGTCACAATTTCCATGGAGCTCAATGAAGTTTACTTTTGAGGAGGAATGTGCCTAGTTACACTTACCATCTTGTATCACCTTAAAGCCAAGGACCTTTATTGTGCCATAAGCATTTGCCAAAATAACTAACAGAACCATTTCTTAATGACTTGTGAATTCCACCTTAAGATCTTCATTTAGAAATGGTTTGTCACTGTTCCTACAAAAGAACAGCTTTTAGGATAGTTTGTTGGGTTACCCAACAGGGGCGTACGACCTAATTTTGGGGGATACGCGAAGAAAATTTTGTGCCCCCCTGCCGCGCGTCACTCACCACCGCCGCCACACCCACGCCGCTGCCACGCCCCATGCCGCCCATGCCGCCTGGCCCCATTGGCCGGGGCACACCTCCGTGGCGCACCTTTCTGCGCGTGCCTCCCTGCGCCGCCGGCCGCGCACGCGCAGAAGCACCTACAGGTGCTATAGCGCCTGTAGATGTTTCTGCGCACGTGCGAACATCCACGCATGCGCACTCGCTCCCAAGCACGCCTGCCGCTTTGGAGCCAGCGCATGCGTGCAGTGCAGGTTTTTGCATGCGCGCTGGCTCCAAACCAGCAGGCGCGCTTGGGAGGGAGTGCGTGTGTGCGGACATTCGCGCGTGCGCAGAAACGTCTACAGGCACTATAGCGCCTGTAGGTGCTTCTGCGCATGCGCGGATGGCGGCGCAGGGCAGTGCGGCGGCGGTGGGGGCGCGGAGTCGGCACGGCGGCGCCCCTCCCAGCCGGTGGTGCCCCTCCCAGCCGGTGACGCTCTACGCAACCGCATAAGTGGCGGAATCGCTGGGGCCGCCCCTGTTACCCAAAACACCTCTGTAAAAGTAGGAATTTCCCATGCTGTTTAGAAATCTTTCATAGAATCATAGAATCATAGAGTTGGAAGAGGCCTTGTGGGCCATTCAGTCCAACGCTCTGCCAAGAAGCAGGAAAATTGCCTTCAAAGCATCCCTGACAGATGGACATCCAGCCTCTGTTTAAAAGTCTCCAAAGTCTGGGGCAAACAGTTCCACTGCTGAACGGTTCTTACAGTTAGGGAATTCTTCCTAATGTTCAGGTGGAATCTCCTTTCATGTAGCTTGAAGCCATCGTTCTGCATCCTAGTCTCCAGGGTGGCAGAAAACAAGCTTGCGCCCTCCTCCCTGTGACTTCCTCTCACATATTTATACATGGCTGGCTATCATGTCTTCTCTCAGCCTTCTCTTCTTCAGGCTAAATCTGAAGCCTTTGGGGAGTGGCGGTTATATAAAATTGAAACATAAAAAAATAAATAAACATGCCTAGCTCTTTAAGCCGCTTCTCATAGGGCTTGTTCTCCAGACCCTTGATCATTTTAGTCGCCCTCCTCTGGACACACTCCAGCTTGACAATATCTCTCTTCAATTGTGGTGCCCAGAATTGGACACAGTATTCCAGGTGGTGGTCTAACCAAGGCAGAATAGAGGGGTAGCATGACTTCCCTGGACCTAGGCACTATATATACTCCTGTTGGTGCAGGCCAAAATCCCATTGGCTTTTTTTTTTTGCAATGAAGGAAGCTTCCCAAACCCCATGTAAATTTTTTAATGATGGTGCCATAAAATCTGTCAGGGCAAGAGAGTGAGACAACACAGACACATACAGACTGCTGAACCATTTCAATGTGCATGCAAGATGGTTAGTTTTACCAACAGCTTTGGG
This sequence comes from Anolis apletophallus, assembly GCA_030556195.1. Lineage (NCBI taxonomy): Eukaryota > Metazoa > Chordata > Lepidosauria > Squamata > Anolidae > Anolis > Anolis apletophallus. The sequence goes on from JARBWK010000002.1 coordinate 149,333,835, forward strand.
GATTCTGGTTTTCCCAAGAGATTATGGGTGCCTTTTCCAAAAGGTTGTGATATCAAAGGTCATGCCTTCCCAAAATGAACTCCCAGAATCCCTGACAGTTGACTTTGTCAGCTAGGGCGTTTGGGAGTTGAAGTCCAAAAGACCTGCAGCACCAAAGTTAGGGAAGAAGTGGATCCCTTTTGTAACACAAACAAAATGGTGGATTCGTTGAAGGGAATGGCTCCTTTGCTCTTGCTCCTTTTGGAAACTTCTACAATGTCATATGAAATCTACATTATCTGCTGCGAACTGGATTATATGGCAGTATGGAGGGGGCCTGTGTTACTGGGTTGTTGTAGGATTTTCGGGCTATATGGCCATGTTGGCAGGTAGAGTTTGTGAGGTCTGTTGGAAACTAGGAAAATTGGGTTTATATAGCTGTGGAATAATGCCCAGGGTGGGAGAAAAAAACTCTTGTCTGTTGAAGGTAGGTGTGAATGTTTCAATTCGCCACCTTGATTAGCCTTTGATGACCTGAGAGTTTTTTGGTGTGGCTTGTTACTGCCTGGGGGAATCCTTTGTTGAGAGGTGATTAGCTGTCCCTGATTGTTTCTTGTCTGGAGTTCCCCATGTTTGAGTGTTGTTTTACTGTTATAATTTTAGAGTTTTAAAATACTTGTAGCCAGATTTTGTTCATTTTCATGGTTTCTTCCTTTTTGATAAAATTGTCCACATGCTTATGGATTTCAATGCAGCCTGACATGGAGGTTGTTGTAGTGGTCTTGCATTTCTGTGTTCTCAAATAATATGAGAATATGAGCACCTGATGGACCAGGTTGATTTTCATGTGAGAAGGCCACTTTCAAAAGGGCGAAGGAGCCCGCGCCTTGCCTTCCAGAAGAAAGGACTGACTGACTCTCTCTCTCTCTCTCTCTCTCTCTCTCTCTCTCTCTCTCTCTCTCTCTCTCTCTCTCCCCCTCTCCCCCTCTCCCCCTCTCCCCCTCTCCCTCCCTCCCTGATCTTCTCCCCCGCATTCCTGGGCGGAGATGAAATATTTATTTACCCAGCAACCCGTAAACATCCAGGCAAGAGGCATTAAAGCACTTCGGCTTATGATTATTTCAGGGGGATCATACTTTGGAGTGTCTGGGGCAGGAGGAAGCCACGCGTGTTTGTTTCCTCGGCCCCTTCCCGCCTGGCCCAGCTCTTTCCCCCACATACACACAGACAGAGCTAGATCTAGGAACAAAAACAAACCCAGGCTACCAAGATGTCTCTGTGTGTATACTGATAGCCTTGGTTTGTTTTTGTTTATGGATACAGTATATATTATTAGATATAGATAGGAGCAATGTTTACATGTATATTGGTACTTGGGGTTTGTGTGTCTGTATATAGCTATGTGTATGTACATATGTATGTGTGTGTGTGTATATATATATATATATATATAGAGAGAGAGAGAGAGAGAGAGAGAGAGAGAGAGAGAGAGAGAGAGAGAGAGAGAGAGAGAAGCCTGAGGTGTGTGTGTGAACCTGGGTTTGTTTTTGTTTATGGATATAGATAGGAGCTATGTATATATGTATATTGGTAGTTGGGGTTTGTGAGTCTGTATATAGCTCTGTGTGTGTGTATATATATGTGTGTGTGTGTTATGTATGTATGTATATATTAGGGTTGCCACTTTTTGATAAAAGAATAAGGGACAGGTACCTAAAAATAGGGAATTTTTCCACAAAAAAGGAACACTTCTATTGATGGTTTTCAAGTTTTTATGAAGTGTCCCTTATTTTTGTGAAAAATTCCCTATTTTTAGGTACATGTCCCTTATTCATGTGGCAACCCTAGTATGTATATAGAAGCCTGAGTAATATGTGTACTGTGTGTGTGTGTATGTGTGTGTTAACCTGGGTTTGGTAGCCTGAATTTGTCTTTGTTTATGGATATAGATGTAGGTAGGAGCTATGTATATATGTACATTGGTAGTTGTGAGTTTGTATATAGCTAAGCATATGTATGTATATAGTAGCTTGAGTTATATATGTGTGGTGTATGTTTGTGTTAACCTGGGTTTGGTAGCCTGGGTTTGTCTTTGTTTGTGGATATAGATAGGAGCTATGTATATATGTACATTGGTAGTTGGGGTTTGTGTGTCTGTATATAGTTTATGTATGTGTATAGTAGCCTGAGTTTTATATGTTTGTGGGTTAACCTGGGTTTGCAAGTCTCGGTTTTTTTTGTTCATATAAACACACACACACATACATATAGATGCACTATGTATGTTTATATATATAAAGTTGGGTTTGTGTCTGCTAGTAAGTATGTTACAGCTTGAGATTATATAGAGAGACAGGCAGAGTGTGTGCGTATGTGTGTATATATTATATTATATTTGTTCTATTATATATGTGTGAGTATAATATATTAAGTGCACACATATGTATATGCATATATGTATACTATATTATATAGGTTACATTATATAATATAATAGATGTGTGTGAGTATAACATATATGCACGCACATGTATATGTATAAGCATATGTGAGCGTCTATATGTTATATTATATCTTATATCGTTATATAATATAATATGATATATCTTTGTATAATATAATATTATACACACATATGTGTGTGTGTGTATATACATATATATGTATATGCGAGCGTGTGTGCTTGTGTGTGTTATCCTGCATTTGGTAGCCTAGTTTGTTTTTATTCCTATATATAATAAACCCAAAACAACCCCAGGCTACTAACATATATATCTTTCTCTCTGTGTGTATGTATATATATATATCTACACGCACACCAATATTTATAAAAAGAGCAGGCACAGATATGTGTGTGTATTTCTCTATATTGTGAGCCTGGGTCTGTTTAGGGGCAGGAGAAAATTATCGAGGAGAGAAGAACCGAAGCAGTTCTGTTCTTTTGCAAATTTCTTTTTCCATCTGAGGCCCTTGGCTCTGATCCAGAGTATCTGCTTATCCCATATTATCTTGCAGTGGAGACTCATATAATCCAGTTTAAAACAGATAATCTGGGATCGGATCCTGGGATATAGGGCACTGCAGAAGGGGCCTGAAATAGCCAGCCGGTGGGAAAGGTGGAATACCCTTGTGGCTAAGGCATATTACATTCGTGGTAACGGGGTGGGGGTTGCCTCGTCTGCCCAAAGGCTTCCCTTGAAAGCAATTGGAGAAGCTCTGGATCACCTCTGGAATGTTACCTCATTCTCCCAAAATGCGTCTACACTGCCGGATGAATGCCGTTTGACACCATTTTATCTGCCCGGGCGGAAGGCCATGGATTCCTGGGAGATGTAGTGTGACAGGATTCCAAAATATGGTGGTGACTCACCAAACTGCAAATCTCAGGATCCCATTCCATAGCCTGGCAGTTCAGGGGCTCCAACTGCCTGCCTGCCTGCATTTCTCCATCCATCCCTTCCTAGGCAGGTGCGCCCTCAGGGGGAAGTGGGCAGCCTGGAGGGGATCCTGGAATCCAAAGGCTCTCTTTGACTTCCCCCTCAATCAACACGGATCAAGATGGAGAAAGGAGCTACAGAGGGTCTTTTGGACCTTCCCTTCCTTCCGCCCCAAGGTCTCATACACCCCCAAGCCTGTTTGGGAAAGCTCCTCTCTTTACCCCCCCCCCCCCCCAATTACATTAAGTCTAGATTACTGGGATCCAAACGTTCTCTTTAATTTCCAGTTTAGCACGGATCGAGAGAGACATTTGGACTGACTTCCTTCTTCCCTTCCTTCCCTCTATTTCTTTTGTTCCTTCTCTTCCTTTCCTCTACTCCTTCCTTCCTTCCTTCTCTTCCTTCCCTCTATTCCTTTCTCCCCCTATTACTTCTTTCCTTCTCTTCCTTTCCTCTACTCCTTCCTTCCTTCTCTTCCTTCCCTCTATTCCTTCCTTCCTTCTCTTTTTCCCTCTATTCCTTCCTTCTCTTCCTTTCCTCTACTCCTTCCTTCCTTCTCTTCCTTCCCTCTATTCCTTCTTTCCTTCTATTCCTTTCCTCTACTCCTTCCTTCCTTCTCTTTCCTCTAGTCCTTCTATTCCCTCTATTCCCTCTATTCCTTCCTTTCTTCTCTTCCTTTCCTCTACTCCTTCCTTCCTTCTCTTCCTTCCCTCTATTCCTTTCTCCCCTATTACTTATTTCCTTCTCTTCCTTCCTCCTCTCCTTCCTTCCTTCCTTCCTTCAATACTCTATTCCTTCCTTCCTTCTCTTCCTTCCCTCTATTCCTTCCTTCTCTTCCTTTCCTCTACTCCTTCCTTCCTTCTCTTCCTTCCCTCTATTCCTTCTTTCCTTCTATTCCTTTCCTCTACTCCTTCCTTCCTTCTCTTTCCTCTAGTCCTTCTATTCCCTCTATTCCTTCCTTCCCTCTATTCCTTCCTTTCTTCTCTTCCTTTCCTCTACTCCTTCCTTCCTTCGATTCCTTCCCTCTATTCCTTTCTCCCCCTATTACTTCTTTCCTTCTCTTCCTTTCCTCTACTCCTTCCTTCCTTCTCTTCCTTCCCTCTATTCCTTCCTTCCTTCTCTTTTTCCCTCTATTCCTTCCTCCTTTCCTCTACTCCTTCCTTCCTTCTCTTCCTTCCCTCTATTCCTTCTTTCCTTCTATTCCTTTCCTCTACTCCTTCCTTCCTTCTCTTTCCTCTAGTCCTCCTCTATTCCTTCCTTCCCTCTATTCCTTCCTTTCTTCTCTTCCTTTCCTCTACTCCTTCCTTCCTTCGATTCCTTCCTTCTCCCTTTCTCTTCCCGCCTTCCCCCCAATACCAGGAAGGCCAGATTCCCCCTGCAAGGCTGGCAGGGCTCCCTGCTTCTACTGGCCTCGGCGGTGGCGACCGGGAGCCAGGTGATTATCCTCATTAACGTCCCCCTAATTAAATTACTCTCCGCGGCGAGCCAATGGCAGGAGGGGCTGCGTCCGCGGGCCAGGAAGGAAGAAGGAAAGAAAGGAATTAGAGGAGGAGAAGAACGAGCGAAAAAGGTGGAGAGAGGCAGAAAAAAGGAGGGAGGCAGAGAGAGAGAGAGAGAGAGAGAGAAGAGGAAGAGGAAGAGGAAGAGGAAGAGAAAAGAGAAAGGAAAGGGGGAAGAGGGAAAGAGAGGAAGAGAAAGAGAAGGGGATTGAGAGAACAGAGAAAGGAGGGGGAGGGAAAGTGCAAGGGAGGATGAAGGGGAAAGAGAGGAAAGGAGAAAGAGAAAGGGATTGAGAGAGGAGGGAGAGAGGAAGGGAGAAAGGAATTGAGAGAAGAGAGACAGGAGAGGAGGAGGGAGAGAGGAAGAGGAAAGGAGAAAGGATTGAGGGAGAAGAAAGACAGGAAGGAGGAGGGAGGGGAAAGAGAGGAAGAGAGAAAGGATTGGGGGAAAGAGAGACATTAGAGGAGGAGGGAGAGAGGAAGACAGGAAGAGAGAAATGATTGAGAGAGAAGAGAGACAGAAGAGGAGGAGGGAGAGCGAGGGTGGGAGGGAAAGGGAAAGAAAGAGAGAAAGGGATTGAAAGAGAGAAGGGAGAAAGGAGAGGATGAGGGAGAGGGAAAGAGATTGAGGGAGGAGGAAGAGGGAAAGAGAGGAAGAGAAAAGGGGATTGAGAGAAGAGACAAGAGAGGAGGGGAAGGGAGAAGGAAAGAGATGAAAACAGAAAGGGATTGAGAGGGAAAAGAGAAAGGGGAAGGGAAAGAGAGGAAGAGGAAAAAGTGGGGGAAGAAGGGAGAGAGGAAAAGAGGAGGGAGAGAAAGGAGGGAGCACAGTCGCGTGGCTTCACTTTGGGATCAGTTTGGCGGGGAAGCTGCGTGCTTCTTTTCCACTCCTCGTCCTCACCGGAGGGTGAAGAAGAGTAAGGGCCGGTGGCCTTGCCCAGGGAAAACCCAACCAAAAAAGCAGCAACACCCTCCCCGCAACCTTTCCAAACCCCAAACAAACAGGCACACACCCAGGAGGGGGGGAAGAGGTAGGAGGGGGTGCCTCTCTTTCTTTCCCCTCTCCCTCCCTCCCTCCCTCCCTCCCTGTTTTTGGCCATGCAGCTGGAGCATTGTCTGTCGCCTCCGTCGGGGATGCTCTGCAAGCGCTTCCTCCAACTGAGTGCGGCGTCGTACCCAGAGCTGGCTGTGCACGAGGCGCGTCCTCCTCTTCCTCCCCCTCCTCTTCCTCCTCCTCCTCCCTCCTCTGACAACCTGGAGCGGGGCTCACCTCTGCGGAAGCTCGCCAGGGGGCCGGCGATGACGCAGCCGCCGCAGCCGCCGCCGCATCAGGCCGAGGCGGACAATTTCGATGACTCCAAAGACCCGCCAGGGGACGCCCAGCAGCAACCACAGCATCCTCCTCCTCCTCCTCCTCTTCCTCCTCCTCCATCTCAGCAGCAGCAAGCACAACAGCAGCAGGCACAACAGCAACAGCACCAGCCGCGCGCCTTGGACAGCCAGGACCCGCTCCAGCTCCGTCCCGCCTTCGATGGAGCCACGGCGGAGCGCTACTTGCTCTCCTCGCCGGTGGCTCGCGGTGGTGGCAGCAGCAGCGGCGGCAGCTCCTCCTCTTCCTCCTCTTCTTCCTCCTCCTCCTCTTCCAGCCTTCCTCCACCTCCTCCTCCTCCGTGCGCCGCGATGTTCCCCTACCCGGGGCAGCACAACCCCGCGGCTGCTGCCTTCTCCCTGGCCAGCCCCGGGCGCTACATGGCGCACCACCCGGCGCTCAGCAACGGCGCCTACAACAGCCTCCTGGCCAACCCGGCGGCGGCGGCGGCAGCGGCAGCGGGGGCTCCGCAGGGCTACCCGTCGGCGGGATACCCCTACCCGCAGCAGTACGGACCCTCGAGCTACCAGGGCTCGCCTTTCTACCAGTTCCCTTCCGCCGCCGCCGCCGCTCAAGGCGGGCTGGTGCCGGGCAAGGCGCAGGTCTACCTCTGCAACCGCCCGCTCTGGCTCAAGTTCCATCGGCACCAGACCGAGATGATCATTACCAAGCAAGGCAGGTAAGGCAACGGAGGACCCCGGCGGCAAGCTCCCCTCTTCCCCCGCTCTTCCCTCCCCTTTCTTTCCCTCTTTCCATCCTTCTTCTTCCCCTTTGATTCCTTTCCACCGTTTCCACCATGCAACCCGTCGAGGAAGAAGGATATTTTTCCCTCCCCACGTTTGGGTAGCCTAGATTTTTCTAAAGTCCTCCCCTCTTTCTTTGCTGAGCCTCCCCGACGCTTTGGGGCTGAGACTTTTGTGTTTGAAGATCTAGACTTCCGCGGTGGTATTTTTTGTCTTCTTCCCGAGATGCCTGTTGAGAGAGGACTCCTTTTGCACATCACAACAGCAGCAACAACAATAATAATAGCAACAGCTAGAACAATAACAACAAGAATGTATTTTCCTACATGGCAAAGGATTAGGCTGCGTAGCCCTTGTGGTCTCTTCCAGCTTTGTGATTTAATAATAATAATAATAGTAATAATAATACATCACACAGTCCTAAACGCTTGGGAAGTGTTCGACTTGTGATTTTGTGATTCGAAATCCACCATATATGTCTCGTTTGCTGTGTCATACTGTGTCTTTGTGTCAGTAAAATAATAATAATAACAATAGTAGTAGCAGTAGTAATAGTAATAATAATACATCACACAGTCCTAAGGTGTTCGACTTGTGATCTTGTGATATGAAATTCATACTGTGTCTTTGTGTCAGTAAAATAATAATAACAACAACAATAGTAGTAGTAGTAATAATAATAGTAATAATAATACATCACACAGTCCTAAGGTGTTCGACTTGTGATCTTGTGATATGAAATCCGCCATATATGTCTCCTTTGCTGTGTCATACTGTGTCTTTGTGTCAGTAAAATAATAATAACAACAACAATAGTAGTAGTAATAATAATAGTAATAATAATACATCACACAGTCCTAAGGTGTTCGACTTGTGATCTTGTGATATGAAATCCGCCATATAGGTCTTCTTTGCTGTGTCATACTGTGTCTTTGTGTCAGTAAAATAATAATAACAACAACAATAGTAGTAGTAATAATAATAGTAATAATAATACATCACACAGTCCTAAGGTGTTCGACTTGTGATCTTGTGATATGAAATCCGCCATATATGTCTCCTTTGCTGTGTCATACTGTGTCTTTGTGTCAGTAAAATAATAATAATAACAACAACAATAGTAGTAGTAATAATAATACATCACACAGTCCTAAAGTGTTGGACTTGAGATCTTGTGATACGAAATCCGCCATATAGGTCCCGTTTGCTGTGTCATACTGTGTTTTTGTGTCAGTAAAACAATAATAATAATAATGATATTACTAATAATAATAAATCACACAGTCCTAAACGCTTGGGAAGTGTTTGACTTTCTGATACGAAATCCAGCATATATGTCTCGTTTGCTATGCCATTCTGTGTTTTGGTGTCAGTAAAATAATAATTATAATAACAACAACAGCAACAACATGTACTCTGGCACAAGCCAATCAAGGTGGCACGCTGGGTGCAGTGCCTAAAGACCTTGGCCTGCACTTAAACACAATTGGAGTTGACAAAATTGCCACCTGTCAACTGCAAAAGGCCACCCTACTCGGATCTGCGCGCATTATTCGCCGGTGCATCACACAATCCGAGACACTTGAGAAGCGTCCGACGTGTGATCCAATACAACCGCCAGCAGAGTGATCTTGTTTGCTGTGTGCTACTCTTGTTGTGTTCCAAATAATAATAGCAACAATAATGTATTTTCCTGCATGGCAGAGGACTGGGCTGCGAAGCCCTTGTAGTCTTTTCTAATTTTATGATTCAATAATAATAATTGTAATTATAATAATAGCAACAATAATACTGTATTGTCAAGGTCTTTCATGGCCGGAATCATTGGGTTGCTGTGAGTTTCCAACAGACCTCACAACCTCTGAGGATGCCTGCCATAGATGCAGGCGAAACGTCAGGAGAGAATGCTTCTGGAAAACTTCCTGCAACCCATTGATTCCGGCCATGAAAGCCTTCGACAAATAATAACAATAATAAATTTCTGCCAGCATTAAGTTTGCCAGACTGTATAGCATATAGTATATTATTGCTGCTGCTGTTGTTATATTTGAAATCGCTTCCTTTAATCCCCCTCCCCATTTGTTTCTCTCTCTCTTTCTTTGGAAACAGGCGCATGTTCCCTTTCCTGAGCTTCAACATTTCCGGCCTGGACCCCACGGCCCACTACAACATTTTCGTGGACGTCATCCTGGCCGACCCCAACCACTGGCGCTTCCAAGGCGGCAAATGGGTCCCTTGCGGCAAAGCCGACACCAACGTCCAAGGCAAGCCCGGGGTCCCTTGGCTATTCTCCCGCTCCTTCCTGGTGCAAGAAAGAAAAGCTCATTAACACATCTCCCTCCCGGCCCCCTCCCTTGCCACGCGCGCCCCACACCTCTCGCTGGAGGTGCGAAGGCTTAATTGGGAGCAACTCGGCGGACGGGACGGGAAGGAGGAAGGAAGGAAAGGAAGGAAGGAAAGAATGAAAGAAAGAAGGGACAGGGACACAGAGCACGGAGGGTTGTTTATGTTGTTTGCCAGACTTCCTTTCACCCGCTTTTGGTTCCTTTTGTTGGTTTGTTTGCTATTCCAATGGGTCCAAATTCGATAGATGGCCAGAGAGGTTTGTTAGGTATATAGGCAGACAGATGGGTAGATGGATGGATGGATGGATGGATGGATGGATGGATGGATGGATGGATGGATGGATAGATAGATAGATAGATAGATAGATAGATAGATAGATAGATAGATAGATAGATAGATAGATAGATCGGGTAGAAAGGCAAAGTGATAAAGTTATGAATAGACAGACAGATGGATTAATGAATTGATAGATAGAAAGATTAAATAGATAGAACGATAGGTAGATAGTAGATAGATAGATGGATGGATGGATGGATGGATAGCTAGAACGATGGATGGATGGATAGATAGATAGAACGATAGATGGATGGATGGATAGATAGATAGATGGATAGATAGAACGATGGATGGATGGATCGATGGATAGATAGATGGATGGATGGATGGATAGAACGATAGATGGATAGATAGAACGATAGATGGATGGATAGATGGATAGATAGAACGATAGATGGATGGATGGATGGATGGATAGATAGATGGATAGATAGATAGATAGATAGATAGATAGGACAGGTAGATGGGAAGCCATAGTGATAAATTATGAATAGACATGGACAGATGCATTAATAATAAATAAATAGATAGAAAGATTAGATAGATAGATAGAACAGATAGATCCATCGATAGATAGATAGACGGACGGACATACAGTCAGATAAATAGATAAGACAGGTAGATGGGAAGGCAGAGTGATAAAATTATCAATAGATATAGACAGGTGGATTAATGGATAGATAGAAATATAGGTAGATTGATAGATAATATAGGTAGATGGGAAGGCAGAATGGCAGAATGAGGAAAAGACAGAGCATGAAAGGATATATAGATATCCTCTTGATAGGAAGGCAGAGTGACAGAGAGGATTAGAAACAGCGCGCTAAAATGATGAATGGATTTATATACTGATAGGAAGGTAGAGAGATAGGTAGGTGGGTAAATCGGAAAGTAGATCTGTCAAAAGAAAAATACCAGATAGATAGAATGATTGCAGAGGGGGGGGGGGGGATGAATGGCTGGGTGAGAGCTCGAGAGAGGGGCCTGGGATTGTTCTTCAAGCGTGTGTGCTGGTGGGTGTCAATATTGGCAAGCAGGAACGCTGACCGCCAGCAGTATTTCTCAACACAACCGAGAAAACACAGGCTGGGTTGCGTTGAAACCAGATCTGCCTCGTCCTCCGCACCCGAGCGGAGCTGGAGGCCGATGGGAATCCCCGCAAGACAAGAGCAAAGCCTCAGGGCTCATTTACTTTACTCCAGATTGATTGTATCTCAGGGACACAGGAGCCTTGGGGTTTAGATGCTGAGGTCGCTATGGGTTGTTGAATTATTATTATTCGTGGGGATGAACCTACTGCCCCAATAGTGGTAGGGGAGTGCACTGGGAAGGTAACGTGAAATGGATAGATTTTTTTTGTCGTGTCAGGAGCAACTTGAAAAACTGCAAGTTGCTTCTGGTGTGAGAGAATTGGCGTCTGCAAGGACGTTGCTCAGGGGACGCCTGGATGTTTTGATGTTGTTACCATCCTTGTGGGAGGTTTCTCTCATGTCCCCGCATAGGAAGCTGGAGCTGACAGAGGGAGCTCATCCGTGCTCTCCCTTTACGTTGCCCAGGGGACGCCAGGATGTTTTTTAAAAAAATGTTTTACCACCTTTGTGGGAGGTTTCTCTCATGTCCCCGTCATGTCTCCACCCTGGGGGAGCTGGAGCTGACAGAGGGAGCTCACCCGCGCTCTCCCCGGATTAGAACCTCCGTCCTGTCTGTCTTCAGTCCTGCCAGCACAAGGGTTTAATAATCCATTGTGCCACTACTAGAGGCTCCTGATAGATAGATGGTTTTACAGAAGTCCTCCCTGCAGGGTTAGGAAGGGGCTCTTGGGTGGGTTGGTTTGCCGGCCCTGCCGCCCTTGAATTTTATTGTTCTTTTATTTATATGTTTGTATTTTTATGGTGTTGTTGTTGATGTTTTGATTTTTATTTAATTGTAATTTGTTGTTTGGGCCTAGCCTCATGTAAGCCGCCCCGAGTTCCCATTGGGGAGATGGTGGTGGGGCATAAATAACGTTTATTATTATTATTATTATTTTATATGATGTATTCTTTGTGGGCGCCCCTGTGACTCTCTCTCGCGTGCCTGTTTCGGCGTGTCTTCCCTTCAGGCAACCGGGTCTACATGCACCCCGACTCTCCCAACACGGGCGCCCACTGGATGCGCCAGGAGATCTCCTTCGGGAAGCTGAAGCTGACCAACAACAAAGGCGCCTCCAACAACAACGGCCAGGTCAGTGGAGGAGGCCTCCTTCCTTCCCCCGAGTCCGTGGGACCAGAGAGAAAAGCCTTTCCCGCCCAGCCCTGCCTTGCTTCCACGCGGGCCCCAATCCGCGCTCTCTCTAAAATCAAATATAATGACATAGATGGGGAACAAAGATGGGGAAGGAAGGGGGTCCATTCTAGCCCTGGGTGCCCATGGAGACTCCCCCGAGCGGAGAGCTCTCCCTTCCTTCCTTTCCCCCGAAGGCTACATACGTGCAGCCTCCCATCTCTTTCTTCTCCTCCCTGCCTGCCTGCCTGCCTGCCTGCCTTCCCCGCTCTGCTTCTGCTCCTGCTCCCGGTCCAGATGGTGGTCCTGCAGTCGCTCCACAAATACCAGCCTCGCCTCCACGTGGTGGAAGTCAACGAGGACGGCACGGAGGACAGCAGCCAGCCCGGCCGCGTCCAGACCTTCACCTTCCCGGAGACGCAGTTCATCGCCGTCACCGCCTACCAGAACACCGATGTAAACAAGGGGAAGGAGGAGAGCGCGCGCGGGGGGTGGGGGGTAGTGTTTGGAGGGCGGTGGGAGCAGGAACAAAGCGGGCCCCAGGCTAGGAAAGCACGGGGGGGCTGTTGAAATTCCCCCCACACACACACACACACACTTGTTTCCGCCCCACTTTTGTTTCGTTTCTTTTTTTAATTGTTCCCAGATTCGGTAGCTGAACTGATAGCGCTATAGATGAATGGATGATAGGTGGATGAATTATTCATAGGAAGCTGGAGCTGACAGAGGGAGCTCATCTGTATCAAACGGGTGGATGGTTGCATGGATGGACAGATGGGGCTGGATGATAGAGAGGTAGATGGTTGGTTGGATGGATAGGTAGGAGTTACGGACTGAGGTTATTTATTTATCGTGTCAGAAGCGAATTGAGGGTACAGTTAAAATGTAAAGTAAAGGTAAAGGTTTCCCCCTGACATTAAGTTTGGGTGTTGGTGCTCATCTCCATGTCTAAGCCGAAGAGCCGGCGTTGTCCGTAGACACCTCTAAGGTCATGTGGCCTGCATGACTGTATGGAGCGCCGTTACCTTCCCGCCAGAGCGGTACCTATTGATCCACACACATTTGCATGTTTTCGAACTGATAGGTTGAAGAAGCTGGGGCTGACAGCGGAAGCTAAATGTTCTTTTGGCCAGTAGCTGGCCCCTTGGAGTGCCTCTGGTGTTGCTGTGAGAAGGTCCTCCATTGTGCATGTGGCAGGGCTCAGGCTTCATTGCAACAGTTGGTCTGTGGTTTGTCCTTCTCCACACTCGCGTGTCGTGGACTCCACTTTGTGAGCCCATTTCTTAAGGTTGGCTCTGCATCTCGTGGTGCCAGAGCGAGGTCTGTTCAGCGCCTTCCAAATCGTCCGTCTTCTCGGGTGTCCAGGATGAGTCTCTCATTTGGTATCTGCCACTGATTGAGGTAGTTAGGTTAGGTAGGTAGATTAGGTAGCTGCATGGATAAATGATCCTTAGATACATCAAAAGGTAAAGGTTTGTAATAAAGTCGACTTTGGGGATTGGTGCACATCTAAATTTCTAAGCCTGCGTTTTCTGTAGACACCTCCAAGGTCATGTGGCTGGCATGACTGCATGGAGCACCCTTACATTCCCTACTGGTCTATTCACATTTGCATGTTTTCGAACGGCTAGGTTGGTAGAAGCTGGGCCTAACAGCAGGAGCTCACCCCGCTCCTTGGGTTTCGATCGATTTATTATATATGTGTAAATATTAAATAGTATTGAAATGCTTTTCGTGTAAGAAGCAGCCCTGAGTCTCCTGGTGGAGAGAAAAAGAGGGGTATAAAAAAGCGGGGTATAAATAAACATCATAACTTGGTAAGTGTCCGCGTGTGATCTAATACAAAAGACAGCATAGTGATCTTGTTTGCTGTGAACTAATCTTGTTTATCAAATAATAATAATAATAGATATACAGAAACATAGATGCATGGAGGGCAAGATGGATATGTTGATGGATAAATGGATAGGTAGGCAAGTAAATGGATGGACAGGTGCACGGGTAGATGGCAGAGAAATAGATGGATGGGAGATAGGTGGATATAGATTAATAGATGAGGCATGGGAAGATAATGATATATAGAGAGAGATGGATAGATGGATTCTTGTTTGTATGATTCTGTTTATTTTAATCCCACTTTCCTCTCCTAAAAGAGAGATGGATGGGTAGATAGGTTATGGATGGAGAGAAAGAGAAATAGAGAGAGATGGATATTATTATTATTATTATTACCCGACTTTATTATCTTAAAGGAGAGATTAATGCCTTAAAGGAGTTGAATGGATGGATTGGAGGTTAAGTTGAATGGATGGATTGAGAGAGAGAGAGAGAGAGAGAGAGAGAGAGAGAGAGATGATAGTTGGATGGATGTTAAATGGGAGAGACCCTGGAGTGTGTGTGTTAAGGGGGGGGGGGTGTTCAACACTGGCAAGCAAACAGTTGTGGAGAGACGGGAGGGCTTTCTCCTTGGTCCCACCCAACAAAGCCTCAGAGCCGACGATGGAGAGTTTGTTCAAATGTCTCCTGTATCTCATTTTTATTTATTATTTATTTGTACCCGCCTTCCTCCCAGTACAGAGCTTCATGAGGGCCCCCCAATCGCCCTGATTGTTTTTTAAACATAGTTGAAATATTGGCCTGAATCCTATGGTCAGTCCCAGCCAGAGTAAACCTCTGAAGCTATGGGAAATCCAAGGGATCCCAATAGGAATGGCACACACAGGATTCAGGCGTGAGTCTCCTCCCTGGTCTTGGTGGAGGGACTCGTGGCAGGAGCCTTCCCCTCCAATCTTTCTGGGCTGGCTGGGTAGGAAAGTGCGCTTGCGTACTTGCACAAATCCAAACGCAGAGCGTGGGGTCTCTCAGGACTTGGGGGTTGCATACTTTACTCGGGAGTAAGGCCTGTTTCATTTAATACACCGAGGCTTCTGAGTAGGGACGGTGAGGAATGGCTCCCTTGGATGGATTGGGAGAGTTCCCTCCGAAAACCCGGCTTTCGGTTAATGACAAGTGCGTTTTTGACATGGTTTCCACGCCATTCGAGGCTGGTCTGAGAAATCTCCTCTGGTGGTTTTGGCGGGAAGACTGCACCCGGAACTCGGTATCACTTCGAATTGAAGGATTGGGACCCGAGATCGAGATCGGGTCGCCTCACCTCCCTACATCGACACTGACGAATGAATGCAATTTGATACCACTTTAACAACACAATGCAATGGAATCTAGGGATGTGCAGTTTGGTGAAGCACAGGCAAGGAAGGCTAAAGACAACGTGTTGTCCAAGGCGTTCGTGTCCGGAATCACTGGGTTGCTGTGAGTTTTCCGATCTGTATGGCAAGGAGAGAATGCTTCTGGAACATGGCCATACAGCCCGGAAAACTCACAGCAACCAAGACCTTGCAAAACGACAACTCTGCCAGTGACATAGCATTTCGCCAAAGCAGTTCAAGCGGTATCAAACTGTATTCATTCTCCAGTATAGATGCACTCTGATGTCAGTCCGCTTTCTTGCCACCTCTGAGCGAAATGTGTCCCCAGTGGAGCGCCTGAGGCCTGAACCATTTTGGCGGCGGAAAAGGGGTTTGCTTTTGCAAAAAGGAGCTGAAAGCAACGCTTTTGAAATGTAATACCCGAAGTTTAAATAGTAAAATGTGTAAATAGACACAAGATGGGAACATCTGCAGGGCTGTCCGTGTTGGCCATACGCAAAACACCACAAAACGTATCATCCACCAAAGAGAGACCAAGAAATACATCTCTCGGGCTTGAGGACAGATTTCTAAACCTTCCCCGGTTCCTCTTACTATTTCATTATTCGAGTGAGAGGGATATGTGTGCATGCTTCAATGTTATTTCCTCGCCATCAGTTGGGTCCCTTTCCTGGCCATTTTTGGCTTCTTTCCCAAAGCAGGACGTATGTTTACCTTCCGCGTGTGATCCTCTTTTCCTTCCCTTCCTTTCCAGATCACTCAGCTCAAGATAGATCACAACCCCTTCGCCAAAGGCTTCCGAGACAACTATGACACGTAAGTGGCGCGGGCCACGCCGGTCCTTTGGCTTTCTCTCTTGGTGTCGGGAAAGGTCTCGAGAGGGAGAGAGGGAAGGAAGGAGGGCGTGGGCTTCCCGGGAAAGAAAGGAGCGAGGCACCCCTGGGGTCAACCACCCCTCTCTCCTCCAAATGTGGCCACGCGTGTTCTTCACCTTTTCCTTACTGGACGCAGAGCGTGGGGTTTGCTCGGTTAGGTGCCTGGGAGGGAGGGTTTCAAATACTGGGAAGGATGGGTTAAGAAGAGTGCCTGGCTGAATGGGGTTGGACTGGGTGGCCCTCCTGCTACTTCACCACACTAGAGAATGAATCCACTTTAAATCCGGTTTCTGCCTCCTGCAGAATTCTAGGGTTTGTAGTGTCCGTTCAAGTCTCCTCCATAAACTACAAACCTCAGAACTCTGCAGGAGGCAGAAACCGGATTTAAAGTGGATTCATTCTCTAGTGTGACGAGAGGCTCTCTTCCAACTCTATGATTCTATACTGGAAACATTTCCGGTTTGGGGGGAGAACAGGCGAGGAAAATCTGGTTAGTTCATCCTATCCTAACGCAGTTTTATATCCACAACCACCATGTGAGGTAGGCTAGGCAAGGAAAAGAAAAGAGGGCGGCGTAGAAGTCAGGTTCTCCTCTTCTACCTTAGGCTGGATCTGCACTGCCCTATATCCCAGGATTTGATTCCAGATTATCTGCTTTGAACTCGATTATCTCAATCTACACTGGATAATCTTACATATAATCAAATAATGCGGGATAAGCAGATAAACTGGCCCGCTCTGAATTCTTATCCCGACTTGAGGCAAATGGGTTTGCAAGACTGTATTCGAATTCATCTTGAGGACCAGCGTAGTTTAGTGGCTGAAAGCTCTGGAGTCCCCACCTTGGAAATCCCATCTCTCAGCCTCAGAGGAAGGTGAAAGTACCCCCCCCCCCCACATACACACACATGCACTGAACACGTGTGCCTCAAACACCCCTCGATAATGCCTCTGTAAGTCGGAATCGACTTGAAGGCACACGACCACCCAATTGCCACCTCAAAGGTATCTGCGGCTGTTCTCTTCAACCATCTTTTGGTGGGAGAGGTCCCATGGCAATGGGAATATTAGCCTCAGAGGAAACACTTGGGGGATCCCGTTTGGACAGGGGTAAGCAGCATCCTCCTCGCTTGAAAAGGAGTTTAGGGTTGAGCGGCTGGCCTATTGTGAAGGCTCCTTTGCCCATTTGCCTGCCCAGCAAGGATGGCCAAGAATCAGGACCATGCCAGTCATGTCAACCTCCTTAAAATTAAGCGAAAAGCATACAGATAATAAGCAACCCATCAACCATTAATAATCATGATGATGTTGAGACTCCATTCTCTTTATATTATTATTATTTGATACATAACAAGATTAGTACACAGCAAACAAGATCACTATGCTGGCTGTTGTATTTGATCACACGTCGGGCACTTCCCAAGTGTCTAGGACGACGACTACTTGTTCTTCTTCTTGTTCTTCTTCTTCTTGAAGTGAATGGAACTCCAACATTATTATTATTATTAAAACCAAAATAATTCTTTGTACTTTGTTCCCGAAAATTCCTGATGATCCCTCAGCCATTGGAGAGTGGACTGAAAGTGAGCTGTTACCTAATGGAGGCATTTTCAGTTCTCCCTTTACACCAATTGGATTACACGATCCAATACCACACAATGGATCCAATAGGTTAGCTCTACACTGAGAATTAAATAATAATAGGTTTTCCTCTGACATTAAGTCCAGTCATATCCGACTCTTGGGGTTGGTGCTCATCTCCATAAGCCGAAGAGCCGGCGTTGTCAGTAGACACCTCCAAGGTCATGTGGCCAGCATGACTGAATGGAGCGCTGTTAAATAATAATCATAATGATGATATGAAATCCAGCATATATATATATATATATATATATATATCATTTGCTATGTCACACTGTGTTTTTGTGTCAGTAAAATAATAATAATAATGTATTTATAACCTGCCCAATCTCCCCAAGGGACTATTCCACCCTCCCACTCCCCTCAATCTGTAATGTAAGCCTGATTGAAAACCACGTTTTCAAAATATAATCAAAATAGCAATAAATAAATAAATAAAGCAAAAAGGGCTGCCTGCATTTTTTTTATTCCTAGCTTGCCCAGAAGTCTTTGTCAGGCCCTGAAGCACTCTGGGTAAATCCAAGCCTTCCTTATTCTCTCAAGAGCAAAGACCGCTCTTTGGGAGGCTCAGCCTGCATTTCTTGACTGGTGCCAACTTTAGGTTGTGGCAACGTCAAATAGTTTCACATTAGGATTGGGCAAAACTGTCCTGGGGTGCCTCTACACGGCGGGATAAATACAGTTTGACCCCAGTTGGCTCGATGCTGTGGAATCCTGGGAGCTGTCCTTTCAGCAGACTGAAAACTCTTAGGGTTCCTTCCTAGCATTGAAACATGGTGGCTGAAGTGGGGTTAAACTGCTCACATCCTGCACTGTAGACCTCGCAGCATTTGCCATGTTGTCGAACAGTTTCATGGCCGGAATCCTTGGGTTGTTGTGACTTTTCCGGGCTGTCTGGCTATGTTCCAGAAGCATTCTCTCCCGACGTTTCGCCTGCATCTATGGCAGGCATCCTCAGAGGTTGTGAGGTCTGTTGGAAACTAGGCAAATGTGAATGCTGGGTGAAATTTCTGGGCCATTAAATGCTAATCAATGTGGCCAACTGAAACATTCACATCTACCTCGAACAGTCAAGCGTTCTTTCTCCCACCCTGGATATTACACTACACCACAGATATATAAACCCATTTTTTCTAGTTTCCCACAGACCTCACATCCTCTGAGGATGCCTGCCATAGATGCAGGAGAAACATCAGGAGAGAATGCTTCTGGAACATAGCCAGACAGCACGGAAAACTCACAACAACCCATTTACTAAAAGCTGTGCCTTCAAATTGAAAAATCAGGACCCAGGAAGATGAGAGAGAGAAGTGTAGTGCTTCTCTGAGAGCCGGAATACGATCCCGGAGGCCATGGCCTCGCTTGGCCAGGGGAAGCCACTGGGGAACTTGGAACCCCAGAAAAACATGGAGAATGTCGCCTTAGGTCGCCACAATTGGAGAGTTCAGTGACTGGGCAGCAAGCAGGCAAAACAGCCAGTCGCTTGTTTTTTTGGAGGAGAATGGTGGGCTCCCAAAAGTACATTTTCCTTGAGTTTCCCTTGTTCAGAAATTAAAAGGCAGAGAAAGAGAGAGATGGGTTCAGCCGAAGGTTGAAACACCGAAAGAGTCCCACTAGCTGCCCTGTCTCAATGGTTTGTAGCTTTGAGAGTTGTGGTTTGGCGAGGCACCAGCCTTCTTTGGCAGAGGGAAAAGCCTTGCAAAACTACAGCTCTTCTGATTCCATAGCCCCGAGCCATGGCAGTCAGAGTAATGTCAAACTACATTCAGTCTATGCATCCAGTATTGTCCAGGAATACTGGCTCTTATAAAGGAGACCAGATCTCCTATAAAAGGCCGCTATGGCTGAAATCCCAGAGCTCGTCCACTTGAATTGCCTTGAGCTGCATTATATGGATCTATACTGACCATATTATCTAAGTCAGGGCTGTCCAACTGCCGGCCCTGCAAGTGTTTTGGACTTCAAATCCCAGAAATCCTAACAGCTGGTAAACTGGCTAGGATTTCTGGGAGTTGAAGTCCAAAACACCTGCAGGGCCGGCAGTTGGACAGCCCTGATCTAGGTCACATTGCTTTGACAGTGTGGATCCAGCCATGGAAGCAAATGAATTCGCCTCCATGTTCACTTCGTGGGAGCTTACCAGTTGGTTCAGGGCGTCCAGTTTAAGGCCCGGATAGAGCATAGAGCAGTGGTGCGCATTAAGGGTTTTCTTTCTGGGCGCTTGTTGTCTGGCCGCAGCAGTTTGAAGTGAGTTTGGACCTACGTTAAATGGCCAGTTTAGATGGGGTCAAGAAGAAAGGCAGAATGAATCGCTTCAGAGGTACATTTCCTCATTCAGACTGGGCCCCCTCTTTAAGATGGCTCCCTTCTCTTCCAAAGGAAGCCTTTCAAAGCCGACAACAAACCTAACCGAAGGGAGAGTTTCCATCTCGTTTTTCCTTCTTCTTGAAAAGGAAGGCTTAGGCGGGGGGAAAGGCATTCAAGAAGTATTTGACAAGACAACTATGAGGACGTGTGACTTTAGTGAACCTGACATAATCCAATCTTTCCTTGTCTGGGTTAGTTATCAAGCAGACGAGGACTCAGTTGATTGGCTTCTGGGCTCCAAGCCAGGCAGCGACCCTCTTCCCCTCTGGATCTCCAGGTGCGCTGCCTTGTCTGAAGCTCTAGGCTTCGCTTCCTATTTAAAACGGGTCCCGGGTTTAGGATTCAAGGGGAGGGGGACTTGGGGGAGGCAGGAATGCCGGCTTTCCCTGGGAGGAGGAGGAGGAGGAAGAGGAGGATTTTCACTGTTTGGGATCCCTTGGAGGAGGATTGTTGTTGTTGCTATTATTATTATTCTGTTGTATCTCCTTAACCAGGAGACCTATGTACACTTTGCCTGCACTGGGCTTTCTCTGCAGACTCAATTCCCTATGTTCCCTTCCCCAATTCCCTTCTGTGGGTAGCTGCTAGATCAAAACGTCAACAAACATTAGCGAAATGCTGGCAAATGCTGGTGCTTAAGAGCAGGGGTGGTCCTGGGATGTTGTGGTCACTTTTGCATGCAGAAAGGGATGTCTCCCCCACTTTGCATTGACCCATAACACAGGGGTGTGTGTGTGTGTGCTTTGAATCAGTTCCCTTTGCCGTTTTCTTTCCTTCCCGTCCCCAGTCCAAAGGCATGTAGACTTGGGGCCCATTCACACAAGAGTTATTTGAACGATGGTGGGATTGGTTGTGTCCAATGGGCTTCATTCCCTCAGTGCCCTTGTTTACGCCTTTAGCCCAGTGGTTCTCAACCTGTGGGTCCCCAGGTGTTTTGGCCTACAACTCCCATAAATCCCAGCCAACAGTTAGGATTTCTCGGAGTTGAAGGCCAAAACACCAGGAGGCCCGAAGGCTGGGAACCACTGCTGTAGAATGAAGGTAGTTTGACTCCACTATGCAATTATGGGAGTTGTAGTTTGGTGAAGCATCGACAGTCCTTGGCAGGGAAGACTAAAAGCCCTGTAAAGCTACACCTTCCAGGATTGCATCGCAGTGCGCCTTGGCCGTTCAAGTCAAACTACATTGATTCTGGATGTAGATTGACTCCTGGCGAAGTGGTTTTAGTGTTGGACTGTGCCTCTGGAGACCAGAGTTTGAATCACTACCACTGTATAGCCTCGGGTGAGTCACACTCTCTCAGCCTCAGAGGAAAGCAATGGCAACCCCCTTCTGAAGAAATCTTCCCAAGAAAATGCAATCGTAGGAGAATCGACCTGACCTATCAGGGCAAGATTTATTCAAGTTTGCTCATGCCTTCCTCTGAGGCTGAGAGAGTGCGACTCTCCCAAGGTTAGACAGTGGCTTTCCAGGGCTGAGCGGGGATTCAACCCCTTTTCTGGAGTCATACAACTGCTGGCTCTCAATAGTAGTGTAGAAGAGTGATTTTCAGTGGGTATTGGGGGGCTTATAGTAACAATACCCCCCCCCCAGATATTGTTACTATACAACAGCTGAAGAGACTGGAGTCCTATGTCACCTGAAAATCTTATCGCTCTCTGGTTTCCTAATTTCGGGCTTTAGTGTGTTGCCTAATTTACATTATCCTTAATGTTCCCCTGAAGACCCTCCCAGCACATCCAAATTATTCTTTACAGGAAGTGTGTCAGTATATGTGGAGGGAACAGGACTGAACCTTATAATTAGATATGTCCAATTCCATTGTATTATTTCACTTTGTCCAACAATTATTTAACTTTGCTACTTTGGGGGTACATCTCCACTGGAGAATGAATGCAGTCCAACACCACTTGGTCTCAAGGCTGGGGGATCCTAGGTTTTGTAGTTTGGTGAGGGACCTGCACTCTTTGGCAGAGAAGGCTAAAGTCCACGAAAAACGCAACTTCCAGGATAGCAATGGGCCATGGCAGTTAAATTCTACAGTGTAGATCAGACATGGGCAAACTTTGCCCCCCACCCAGGTGTTTTGGATTCAACTCCCGTTGAAGTCCAACTCCTGAACTTCTATTCTTACTGGCTAAAGGGCCGAAGTCTGCCTGCCTGGTGTAGAAGCACCCTGACTACGCCTAAGGCAGGCCTTTTAGATGAGATTGGACCTCAACCATCTCATGAAAGGCAGAGGCTTGCCTTGACCCAGCAGTTGTATTGCCTCCTTAGGATGAAGGCACTGTGAGGAAGGCTAGGCAGAGGATGCTAGGCCTCTCACAGCAATGCCACAGACTAGGCTTCTGTTGTGCTTTTCTGTGCGCCATATAAGGAGGCAGACATATTTATGGTCAGTGTAGATGGGCCCTTTTCCTGTCAGATGCCGCCATTAGAACTGCATTACCTGGTCCCACTGCTAGGCAGGCTGGGTGGAGGGGGCAAGGCCTCTCCTAGTGCTTTTCTGAGTGACAGATAACATGGCAGCTATAATATTTATGGTCAGAGTAGATGGGCCATTTTGCTGTCAGATGCCATCATTAGTAAGCTGGATTCCATGGTCTCATTGTGAGGCAGGCTGGGCCAAGGCTGAGAAGAGTAGGCCTCTCATAGCAACGGCTAGACTTCTGTTATGCTTTACTGTGCCCCAGATAAGAGGCAGCCATAATATTTATGGTCAGTGTAGATCAGGCCTGGGCAAACTTTGGCCCTCCAGGTGTTTTGGACTTCAACTCCCAAAATTCCTAGCAGCCTATCGGCTGTTAGGAATTGTGGGGGTTGAAGTCCAAAACACCTGGAGGGCCAAAGTTTGCCCAGGCCTGGTGTAGATGAACCCTTTTCCTGTCAGTGGTTCCACTGCGAGGCAGCCTGGGCTGAGAGGACTAGGCCTTTCCTAGCGAGGCAGACTAGGCTTCTGTTGGGCTTTAATGTGCACCAGATAAGGTTGCTGCCATAATATTTATGGCCAGTGCAGATGGGCCCTGCATTACTTGGTCCCACTGCAAGTGACTTGGTTCCTCATAGGAAGGTCGACTAGGCCTCTGTTGTGCTTTACTGTGTGCCAGAGAAGGTGGTTGCCATAATATTTATGGTCAGCGTAGATGGGCCCTTTTCCTTCGAACTGCATGGCACGGTCGCGCTGCGAGGCAGGCTGGGCCGAGGCGAGTAGGCTTCTCTTGCAAGGCCGGCCTGCCTGCCTGGCGCGCGGCCGGGCTTCTTCTTCTCTGCCGGGCTTCTGGTGCGCTGCGTCTCAAGGCGCTGTCCTCCTCCTTCCCTCCCGGCAGGATCTACACGGGCTGCGACATGGACCGGCTGACCCCGTCCCCGGGGGACTCTCCGCGCTCGCAGATGGTTCCGGGGGCGCGCTACGCCATGGCAGCGGCGGCGGCGGCGGGCTCCTTCCTCCAGGACCAGTTCGTCAGCAACTACGCCAAGTCCCGCGGCTTCCACCACCATCATCACCACCACCACCACCACTCCGGCGGAGGGGCGGCCGGAGGCGGCGGCGGGGGAGGCGGCGTGGCTGGAGGAGTGGGCGGAGGCCCCGTCCCGGATCGCGGCGTGCCCCACCCCAACGGGCTGCTCTCCCCGCAGCAGGCCGAGGAGCCCAACGCGCCCTCCCCGCAGCGCTGGTTCGTCACGCCCGCCAACAACCGCCTGGACTTCGCCTCGGCCGCCGCCTCGGCCTACGACCCCGCGGGCGAGCTGGCGGGCAACGCGGCCACCTTGCTGTCCTACGCGGCGGCCGGCGTCAAAGCGCTCCCCTGCAGGCCGCCGGCTGCACGGCGCGCCCGCTCGGCTACTACCCGGACCCTTCGGGCTGGGGCGCGCGCAGCCCCCCGCAGTACTGCGCCAAGTCGCTCTCGTGCTGGCCCAACGCCTCTTCGGGCGGAACCACCGGCGGCGCCCGCTTGGGGGGGAACCTCTACCTGCCCGGCGGAGGGAGCGAGGAGGTGGAGAGCCTGGCGCCCCGGAGCGCTCCCCGCTGGTCGCGCCCGCGCCTCCTCCCCCCCCCCGCCGGCCCCTCCGGCCCCGCCCTCCTCCTCCTCGTCCTCCTCCGCGCCCGGGGCCCCGCCCCCAGAGGACTCCAAGCCCCCCAAGGACTTGTCCGACTCCAGCTGGATCGAGACGCCCTCCTCCATCAAGTCCATCGACTCCACCGACTCTGGGATTTACGAGCAGGCCAAGCGCCGGCGGCTCTCCCCCGCGGGCACCCCGGCCTCCGAGAGCTCCTCGCCGCTCAAGAGCGAGCCGGCCTTGGCCGCCCCCCGGGACTGCGACAAGGCCGCCCCCTGCGCCAAGGACATCGGCTACTACGGCTTCTACGCCCACAGCTAGAGGGCGAGGGGGCGGAGCGCCGGCCACGCCCACTCTCCTTTTCCCCGCCCTCTTTCCCCTCACCTCGCCTCCCGCGCGCCCCCTCCCTGCCCCCGCTTTCGGGCGAGTGGCCCTTCTCTCCTCTACGCACGCGCATTCCCGCTCTTTTCTCTCTCTCTCTGTCTTCTGCGCACGCGCGCAGAAAAAAAGCGCGCCAAAGCCGCCCTGAAACGCATTTCCTGGTGGAAGGGATGGCGCCACTGAACAATCCAGCCGCTGCCCACCTGGTCCTCCAACTTTCTTCCCCCTTTACTGCACTGATTCCCAACCTTTGGGCCTCCAGTTGTTTTGGACTTCAACTCCCAGAAATCCCAGCAGTTAGGAACTGTGGGAACTGAAGTCCAAAACACCCAAAGCTTGGAAAACCACTGCTTTACTGGAATGTGGTTTAATATCGTTTCAAGTGTCATGGCTCAAAAGTATGGAATCAAGGGAGTTTGGCAGTGGTGAAACGAGGCACCAGCACTCTTGGGCAACCATTAAAGACCTTGTCAAGCTACAACTCCCATTATCCCATGCCACTGAGCTATGCCAGTTAAAATGGTGCCAAGCTGCATTTATTTCTTCAGTGTACAGCCTGGTGGCCCTATCTTTGTAATCCTCATCAATGCTAGCTCAGATCCAAATTAAGTGTTTTGCCTGAGGCCTAATGACTGAAAGAATCAACACTGCAGAATTAACACAATTTGGCACCATCTAAATGCAGATTAAGTGCATGGAACTGGATTATATGGCAGTGAGTATATATTCCAGTTCAATGCAGTATACATTGATCATGATAATGCAGCTTAATCTGCATTAGGTGACAGTGTGGCTGGGATCTTTGAGGTGGTTCAATGCTGTGGAATCCTGGGATCTGTAGTTGTACAAAGTTTTCAGCCTCCTGCCTCACCAAACTCTAGCTCCTAGGATGCCACAGCATCGAGCCCAAGCCATTAAATGGTGTCAAACTGCATTAATCCTACAATGTAGTCCATACACCCTGAGGATACTCCCTTTCCGTCGTTGTAGGAAGAAATAGGAAGCAAGTGGAATAGCTGTGCTATCTTCCAAGGGGTGAGGTAGGTTTCCAAGGGGGAGAGGCAGGGCATTTTGCTGTCTGAGATGAGAGGAAGGGGCTCCATCCAGTGCTGGGAGGGTCCTTTGCCTCCCCCTAAAAAGCGATTGATAGGCAGCTAAATAGCTTAGCATCTCCTGCCTTTTCCCTTCATCATCTGCCACCAACTCTAGTCTGCCCCCTTTGGCCCAGAGAGGCCAATGCACCCAATGCACCCCTGTAAACAGTGGAAGCTGTGCTTTCCCTTCATGCAACTCTTTTCCTTTCCCCTCTTGGTTCGGAAGGGAACCTCGCCGCTTTCAGCCGACTGACTCCCAGGTAAGTCAGTGTGAACGGGGAAGCAGCTTTGGTCACCACCCCTGCTCTGCGGCTGCATCTGCACTGTGGAGTGAACGCAGTTTGACCTCGCTTTAACTGCCTTGGCCCAAGGAGAGAGAAGCCTGGGATTTACGGCCTGGGAAGATCTGCCAGAGAGTGATAGTGCCGCATCATGGCTGGCGCAATGGGTTAAACCCCTTATGCCGGCAAGACTGAAGACCCACAGGTCGTAGGTTCGAATCCGGGGAGAGTGTGGGCGAGCTCCCTCTGTCAGCTCCAGCTCCCCATGCGGGGACATGAGAAAAGCCTCCCACAAGGATGGTAAAACATCAAAACATCTGGGCATCCCTTGGGTAACGTCCTTGCAGACGGCCAATTCTCTCACACCAGAAGCGACTTGTAGTTTCTCAAGTCGCCCCTGATACAGAAAAAATCAAACTACACATTGAGCCATGGCAGTTCAAGTGGGACCAAACCGCATTATCCCCACAGTGAAAGAGGCACTGTTCCTTTCCCCATTAGCCCCGTTTCCTCATTTCTTCCTGCCTCTGAAATAATAACCCTTAGTTAATTGCTCGATTGAATTGAGACCCCGCTTTTCTGAATGCCAGGCGGCTGTGGCCTCATCAGCACCGCCATCTACATCGCATTATATGGTCATAGAATGATGATTATATGGATGATCTGAGGCTTCATAATGCAGCTTAATCTGCGTTATAATGGGGGTGTAGATGGGGCCTTAGTATATTCACTCTGGCCAATTGGGGAAAGGTTTTCCAGGGGATTGAGATGCAGCGACTCAGGGCCATCTACGCTGCTTTAGATCCCAGGATCTGATCCCAGATTATCTGGCAGTGGAGGCTCACATAATCCAGTTCAAAACAGATAATCTAGGATCCGATCCTGGGATATAGGGCAGTGTAGATCCAGCCTCACCATCGGCAGTGGGATTTCTTTCAGGGGAGACAGGTGGACAAATGTACTGTCTAGCAACAGCTTGCTCCATTTTTAACCCCAATGCCCTGATATAAATGCAATGGAATCTGCCTGATCTTGGAAGCTAAGCAGAGCAAGCCCTGGATAGGACTTGGATGGGAGCCCATCAGTGGGTGACCGGATGCCACAAGGGCAAAACTACCTCTGAGTGTTTCTTGCCTAAGAAAAATGGACCCTGAAAGGCTCCACTGAGATCAGTAAGTCTTCACGACAATGTTGAAGGCTTTAAATTTGATCAATAAGTTTTAGCCCCAACGAGGCTTTAAATTTGACATCCTGGGGGCATTTCAGAGCTGGTTTCCCCAGGCATAAACCCCTCCTTGCTCCAAAACTGGTTTCATACTGGTCTTCTAAACAGGACTATGGGGGCCCTCGCCTCTAATGCTGGAGTTTTATCCAAATTCTGCAGGTCTTTCTATGGAAAAACCCATCAATTCCCAATTTTGTTGATTTTGGGCCTTTTCACACAGCCCTATATCCCAGAATATCAAGGCAGAAAATCCCATATTATCTGAGTTTGGACTCAGATATCCCAGAAGATATTGTGGGATTTTCTGACTTGATATTCTGGGATATAGGGCTCTTTGTGTCCTTGTGACGAATTTCATAGGGTTTTCTTAGGCCCCTTCCACACTGCCATATACAAACTAGATTATCTGCTTTGAACTGGATTATATGGCAGTGTAGACTAATTTAAACCAGTTCAAAACAGATAATGTGGATCATACGCTTTGATAATCCGGATTATTTTGCAGTGTAGAAGGGGCTTTAGGGAAGGAATATTTAGAAGTGTTTTTTGTTACCGGTTCCTTCTTTGGAAATGTATCCCACAGTCCTTAGCGGTCTCCCATCCAATTAGCAACCAGGGATGAGCCTGCTTAGCTGGTAGCTAATCCGGAAAGCCTTCAAATAGTAGTACCACAATAAAATATTTCTACTTGTTTCACTGAGGGCAGTCTCTAATCCCCATCGTCACCATCGGGTACCCAAATAAACCCAATCTAGTGCAATAAAACATAAAAGAATGACAATAATAACAAAATATTTGTTAGTTACCTGTGTCTCCTCAAAGGTTAAAATATATAGATGAAAAGCAATCCCGTTAAAAGACATGGAGCTAAGAGTAAAACACATCAGAACCATACCTTCTAAGGGCCTGTCAATTTCAAGAACTAGCTTAACATTGACTGCCGGAAGAGACCGGTCTTTAATTCTGCTTTATGTACTGAGAGCCATCCCTGACACATATTAGCTAGCTAATGCTATCAGTTCTGATCCAAGAATTGGCTTGGTAGCCTGATAACAACTGTAGTCTCTGTGGGAATGTATGCATTTCTAAGCAAGTTGATATACTGATATCCCCCAAATTTCTCCAATGATGGGCCGAGTGTGTTGGGAAGGAAGAGCAGGACCAGGAGGGAGATCCTTCCAAGGCTGCAGGCTTGGGCGCCCTGAGCTGGGAGGAAAGGCGGCTGGAAAAGGGCAGCCAAGGGGGTCTGGGTGGGCAGGCATCTCCCCCACTTCTCTCTCTCTCTCACCCCATTTCTCTCTTCCTCCCCCAATGATTTCTATCGCTGTAAATCTTTGTAATGAAGAAGCTACAACCGGTAATAGACGACCGACTTGTTGGTACCCATAGTGTAGTCCAGTGAAGATGACTTCGTGAGCTGTACAATTCTTTCTTTTTTAAAATTTAAACTGCATTCCGTTTGGATTTTTTAAAGTTTATATTTTTAATGCATAACGAAATGACACGAAAACAGCCTTTCTGGGGGATAGACTAGGCAATGTCAGTTAAGAGTGAGCTGCCCTTCCTTCCTTCCTTCCTTCCTTCCTTCCTTCCTTCCTTCCTTCCTTCCTTCCTTCCTTCCTTCCTTCCTTCCTTCCTTCCTTCCTTCCCCTCTCTCTCTCCCCCTTGCTGTCTTTCCTTCTCTCAACCTCCTTCTTTCCTTCTCTTTCTCTCTCTTCCCTTCAGTTTTTCTCCCTCTCGCCTTCCTTCTTTCCATCTCTCTCTTTCCTTTCTTAGTTCTCTTCTTTCTTTCTTTCCTCTTTTTCTTTCTCTCTCTCTCCCCTTTCTACTTCTGTACTTCCTTCTTTCATTTTTCTCTTTTTCTTTTCCTTTCCTCTTCTTTCCTCTTCCTTCCTTCCTTCTTCTCTTTCTCTTTCCTTCCTTTCCCGTCTTTTTGTCTTTTTTCTTCTTCCTTTTCTTCCTTTTTCTTTCATTCCTTCCTTTTCTCCCTCTTTTATTTCTTTCTCTTTTTCGTCCTTTCATCCTTTTTCTTTTTTCTTTCCCTCCTTTTCCTTCCCTTCTCCTGACCCTCTTCCCTTCCCTTCCTTTCAATCCATTTCCCCTCACTTTCTTTCCCTTCCTTCCTTCCTCTTTCTTTCTCTGTCTCTTCCTTTTCTCTTTCCTTATCCTTCTCTTATATCTCTCCTTTCCTCCTTTTCCTTCCCTTCTTCTGTCTCTCTTTCCTTTCATTTCAGTTACTGTTCTTTTCCATCCCTCCCCTTTCCTTCCTTCCTTTTTCTTTCCCTCTCTCCCTTTCCTGCCCTTCTCTCTCTTTCCTTCCCTCCTCCCGTTTATTTTCTTTTCTTCCTTTCTTCCTTCCTTCCTTCCTTCCTTCCTTTCTTCCTTCCTTCCTTTCTTCCTTTCTTCCTTCCTTCCTTCCTTTTTCTCCCCCTCTCTTCTTTTCCTTTCCTTCTCTGCTATCTCTAGCCTTTCTCCTCTCTTCCCCTCTCTTCCCCCTCCCTCTTTCCCCTTCCCTTTCTATGTCCCCCTTTCTCCCCCTCCTTTTCCTTTCCTCCCCCTTCCCTTTTTGGGCACTCGACCTGGCCCCTTCTCCCCCCTCCTTGATGTAGAGTAGCGAGTCTTCGGGTTTTGTGTAGGAAATCGATATGATCAACCCATTTTGTGCTATCGGGGGTGGGAATGGGGTGTGGGGATCATTTGAAAAGCCAACGGAACCGTGAGCGATGCCCCAGGCGAGTGATTCATCCCGGACTCTGGCCGAGAGGGAGGCCCTTCCTCCCCCCCTTCCTTCCCCCAAAAGAGAAGAAGGCACCCAGGGAGTTCATCGCGTGTATCATTTGGGGCTCTTCTGTGAACGATTGTCGTGATTTTGTTTTTTAAGAAAACGAAACAAACTACACACACAAACAAAAAAACTTCCATTTTGTTCTGGGTTCCTGTTTTTGTCTGTGCACCTGAACTAAGGGTTTCTTTCTACGAGCTGCCAATGCCACTCGCGGGGGGAAAGGTCGGGGGTTTTTTCGCCCGTTTGTATTGTCCTGTGTATACAACAAGCATCAAATAAAACCTGGCAAAACGTCTCGCGGGAGGTTTTTGGGGCGCTTTGGGGAGGTTTATTATTACTATTACTATTTTCAATGACTGAACAACCAAAGTGGGAAGGAGTTCAGAAGCAAAGCTTTTCCCTGGCTTTTGAACGATGTCCAGCCATTCTCAAGGTGGCCGCTAGGGGGCTCTGATGCGAATTCTCCATCCATGTCTTGCTTTCAAGGGAAAGTTGTGCTTGATATAAGATCTAAACACCTTATATTAAATAACTATAACTCCCACGAATGCACTAGATTCCACCTGCTCTTGGAGACTAAGGGCCCTTCCAGACAGTCACTATATCCCAGGATCGGATCCCAGATTTTCTGCTTTAAACTGGAGTGTATGAGTCCGCACTGCCAGATAAACTGGCATAAGCAGAAAATATGGGATCAGATCCTGGGATATAGGGCCTGTCTGGAAGGGCTCCAAGGCCCCTTCAGCACTGCCATATAATCCAGATCATCAAATCAAATAATCCACATTATCTGTTTTGAACTGGATTATATGAGTCTACACTGCCATATAATCCAGTTCAAATAAAATAATCTGGATTTTATACAGCAGTGTAGAAGAGGCCTAAGAGTGCATCTACAGTATTTGATACCACTTTAGCTGCCATGGCTCAATGCTAGGGGATATGGGAGTTGTAGTTTGAATGCGGCAGCAGCGTTCTTTGGCGGAGAAGGGTAAAGACCTTGTAAAACTACACATCCCATGATTCCATAGCATTGAGCCATGGCAGTTAGAGTGGTGTCAAACTGCTTGATTTTCAGAGTGTAGATAAACACTTGTTAATACTTGATAGGGAATTGGATTATCAAGGGTTGTGAGCTATAATTTTGAGGCAGACAAATGAGTCTTTCTTTCTTTTAAAGCATTATGAAAATCATGTAGAAACAGGCAATTTGAAGGTGCATGGGTTGCAATAGAGTTTTAACCAGCACAGCAATTAAGGAAGTGTTATAGTGTTTATCGCTGACCCCATATTTTAGATCTGTCTGCTACAGGAAATTGTTTTCTTGAGGGCATAAACACACAGCCTTGTCATACACTTATGGATTGAGAGAAAACAGCACTCAATTGTTATCTTTATCTATGATGGCAGTTGTTATCAATACCTGTTTGACCCAAATTCTTTGTGTCAATTAGACTACAGTTCTGTAATATGAATGATCTCGAACTCATTGGATTTTTATCCCTGAGTAAACAAGTGAGCGATTATGTTGTTACTCTTTTTCAGACAATTCTCAAGAAGTGGGACAACCAGGCCAACATAGTATTCTTAGGCCCCTTCTATGGCCCCTTCTACACTATATACTCCAGCCTTTCAAAGCAGATGACCCACATCATCTCCTTTTAACTAGATTATATGTGTCTACACTGCCATATAATCCAGGTCAAAGGACATAATCAGGATTTTATATGGCAGTGTAGAAGGGGCCTATACTGTCATATAAAATCCTAATTATTTTATATGAACTGGATTATATGGCAATGTAGACATAGTCCCCTTGTACACTGCAATATAATCCAGATTATCAAAACAGATAATCCACATTATCTGCTTTGAAGTGGATTATATTATACTGCCATATAATCCCGTTCAAATCAGATAATCTGGATTTTATATAGCAGTGTAGATGGGTCCTAAACACTTAAAAGATTCTATATACTATAGGTAATTCAGAATATAAGAAATAATAGACCATAAAATTATTTCAAAATGAAACAAAACTTCTAGTAAGATGTAAAATAATGTTTATTTTAGTGAACTTCTCCTTTTTTGTGGAACCTGATATAGCTGCATCATTTACTCTAAATCCAGCAATGTATGTGGCGCCCCATATTTTACTTTATGGATAACCCAGCTCTAATTGCGGGAGGAAAAAACCCACAGAAAGCCTCTTGCAGATCTTCTTAGTGATAACAGGAATCTGTTCAGAGATACCATTCCTGCTGTGCCTAACCCTTAGTCAAACACTGTTTACATTTTCGGCACAAGAGCAAGACTGCTGGTGGGAAATGGCTGGAAGAGAGACTTCAGCATACCAGAAAGCATGGCAAGGCAAGGAGGGTGAATGAGTTTGCCACTTGACAGCCACTTCATTTGTTGGGGAAGATAAGACTTGAGTTTTGTAGGGATATATATTGGTAAAGGTATACTGATATCAGATAATAGCTGGCATGATGCTCATTTTCTCTTTTATTGATGCAGAGCAATCATTAGCTTTTACTGAAGTGGACCAGAAGTAGAAACATATACAAATGTATTCAGGACTTAGGTAAAGGTAAAGGTTTTCCTCTGACATTAAGTCCAGTCATATCTGAGTCTGGGGGTTGGTGCTCATCTCCATTTCTAAGACGAAGAGCCAGTGTAGACATCTTAAAGGTCATGTGGCTGGCATGACTGCATGGAGCACCATTACCTTCCCACCAAAGCAGTACCTACTGATCTACTCACATTTGCATGTTTTGGAACTGCTAGGTTAGCAGAAGCTGGGGCTAACAGCAGGAGCTCACCCTGCTCCCTAGATTTGTCCTTTTGCTCAGCTAGTTCAGCAGCTCAGTGGTTTAACCCACTGTGCCAGGGCTGATAGCTCACGCTTCTCTCCGGATTCGAACCTGCGACTTTTCGGTCAACAAGCTCAGCAGCTCAGCGGTTTAACCCACTGCGCCACCGGGGGCTCCTATACTCCCAAATAATTTAGGATTTATACCTAAATGGCTATCAGACCAAGCTTCGGGATGTTTGTCCTGCTGCTCTGAGTATGACTTCCTTCTATGTGAGAGTGTCAAGGGCCACATTTTTTACTTCTGACTGATGGTGAAGAAAGCCACCGTATCTTCAGGGCTTGCAGACTCAGGGCTCTGGCTTCTCTGGTGGAATCTATCCATCTGGAACATGGTCTTCCTCTTTTCCTACTGCCCCCATCTTTCCAAATATTAGTGTCTTTTCTAGTGGGCCATGTAATCTCATGCTAAAGTATGAAGCCTTTAGTCATTTTAGCTTCTAGGGAGAGTTCTGTTTTGTTCCAGGACTCACTGGTCTTTAGTCTTTGTTTACTCACCAGAAAAGTATCTTATCCTTGAGCATGATCCATTCAGCTCACAAATATTTTAAGTCACTGAGTATAAAGTGTGTGTATGTGAGGGAGGGTTGATTGCCTTTAGATTTTATCATGAGGAGCCGGCCTATGACTTTCAGAGAGCAAGGTTCAAATCCTTGCTCTGCCATGAAACCCCACTGGCCTTGATAACTCCCTTGGCCTAAAAGGGGAAGACAAACCTCCTCTGAAGAAATTAGTACCCAATTCCATCGCCATAAGAGACATGCAGCCTTTGAGATGGAATTTCTGAGGCAAGATACCAGTTTTGCTTGCAGATATTTGTTCCCTGACTGGGCAAGTCTGTCATGTTAAAATATCATAGAGTCAGGCTGGTTACTCTGCGTCTCTGACCAGGATTCAAATGGCTGCTCAGCTATGGAGCCTTGGCCAAATTCTACTCTCTCAGCCTCGGAGAAAGGCAGTGACACATCTCTTCTCAACAAACCTTGTGATATGTTTGCCATTGCCATAGGTCAGAAATGTCTGGAAGACACACAACAACAACACTGACGATGATGATGACAACAACAATAACATTTCTGACTTATTATTATATTTATTAATACCCCACTTATCTCTTCCAAAGGAGACTCATTAGCATACAATTTAAAATATACAAATATAGAGACCCCAAGGCAGTTCAAGGTTGCTCTTAGAATCAAAATTTAAGGCTAGATCTTCACTGGCTATATAATGAGTTTGAACTGCAAGTGTTTTGGACTTCAACTCCCACAATTCCTAACAGCCTCAGGCCCCTTCCACTTAAGTGGCTGAAGGGGAAAATAAAGGGGCCTGAGACTGTTAGGAATTGTGGGAGTTGAAGTCCAGAACGCCTATAGGGCTGAAGTTTGTCCATGCCTGATATAGTCAGTTTAGTATCTCATAACGCAGTTCAATGCATTTCAAATTTTTCACTGAAACTGGCAATTCTTTTCCCTAGTTCCTCCTTGGTTTGGGTGACTTCTCCCTATAACAAAGCCTCTGGACCCAGGACCAGATTTCTTGGGAGAAAGGAAGCCTTAATGTGTGGTCTACTGTGTGGATGTATTCAGAATTGGTTGGGTGTTTATCTTTGTAGTTTGAAAACACATATCACAGCAAAAAAACCTTCCAATGACATATTAGCATATCTGTGATCAATGCTGTAGTGCTGTGAACATAGACTTCTTTAGAAATAAGGGGACACCTACACTGTAGAATGAATGCATTTTGACATCACATTAACTGCCATGGCTCAATGCTATAGTATGGAATAACAGGATTTGTAGTTTTATAGGGTCTTTTGTTTCTCTGTCAGAGTGCTGGGGTCTCACCAAACTAGAACTGCCAGGATTCCATAGCATTCAGTCATGGCAGTGAAAGTAATATCAAAGACCATGAGTTTAATGGTGTATATGCACCCCAAGTCTCACGGTGGGGGTGGCCTTTGAGTAGGCTGGAGAACAAATGGACATGAGTTTGAGGGCTTTCAACTTTGAAGAATTGTGGATGTGTTTCTCTAATGGCAGGCAGTTGAACAATCCTGAAAAGGGGCGCGCCTTGCCATTGCAGGCTGTGAGAAATCAATGTCATGCTGGATAGGCAGCAAGCATTTGGGAGAGATGCAAACCCTGTCCAAATATGGTGGATATGTAATAAAAGATGATTGGCACTTGTGAACACCATGAGCAGAAGGGTCACGCTACCTTCAGAGGTGACAGGCTTTTCATGAGTTCCAAATGTTGAGTAACAGTTGGGTCAGCGTGGAGCCCTGGATTTGGACCTGGGATGAGTGCAACCTCAGAGATTTCAGCTCAAAAAGGAATCAAATGAAAACCAGATGGACTTTCTGATAAGTGAAGTGGCTCTAAAGACCAATTTACAGTCAGCTATCCAAATTCAATGGAGTCAGGAGAACAAGAGCACTGTGAAAGTGAAAAACCACACATTAAAATTTGCTTTTTAAAACCTGAGACAACACCTCTCTAGCAATTTTAGGTCATCTAGCATGACTCTGTGGTCAACTTCCACTGGAAACTGACTCTAGAATTGCATTGAAGGACCTAGAGATTCCTAGAGAGATATTATCTCTAGAAATCTCTAGTTCAGGCCTCTTCAACATGAGGCCCTCCAGGTATTTGTACCTCCAACTCCCAAAAGCCCTAGCCAGCTTGTTCAATGGTCAGGACTTCTGGGAGTTGGAGGCCCAAACAGGTGGAGGGACAGAGGTTGAAGAAGCCTGCAACAGGTCCTCCAGCATGACTGGAGAAAATGGACCATACAGTGATACTTAGAGATGTCATTTTAATCAAATCCATACATGATTAAATCAAAAGTCAAAACTACAAATGTGGAGGGATAACTGTATTACCCCTTATTGGACTTAGATCTTTCAAATGGCCTTGTAGATGTTTGGTTCTTCTCTTAAGCGAGTTTTCAAAACAATGATAATTCACAGACTCATCAACTCAGATAGATAAAATAAGTCTTTTGGGCTATCTAGTCGAACTGGCTCCTCTATGCAAAGCACCCCAGCAGGAAGCTGTCCAGACTCTTTTTGAAGACATCCGGAGAAAGAGACCATTTCCTTAGGTACCTTGGTTCCAGGCATGTAGCCAGGGGGGGGCTAAGGGGGCTTCAGCCCCCCCCCCGAAATTCTCAGGGTGGTCCGCGAAAAGGCCTTACTGGTACATTATTTAAACTGTTATGTTTATTCATAACATGATCTGATCACCATGCTCATTATATCCCACATTAATGGGGTTATTGGGATAACAATACAAAAGGTTTGCTAGGGTAGACCCTCTTCCACCCAGTCTCAGCCCCCCCCCGAACCCACCGCAGCCCCCCCCCCGAATCAAAATCCTGGCTACGGCCCTGCTTGGTTCCATTCCCAACCCCTCTTGCGCTCAAGAAATTCCTTCTAATGTTCAATCAAAATCTTATGATAAACATATCATGAGATGATGTGACTCATTTGGGTAGGATTTCAGTAGCTTCCATTTTGAAACCAGGTAGGTTTAAATCCAGAGTTACTTGTCTCTTGTCCCTTCAAGACTTGTTAGTCTTGAAAACAGCAGGAATTAAGTAAGTTTTGACTAACAGGTGCCATTCCTTTCAATGGATCTATTCTAGGACTAACGTTCAATTTAGTCTACAGACTCCTCCATGTAAAAGTACAAGGCCTTACACTGCCAGTAAGAGAGAGATAAACAGAGGGGGAGGGAGCCCAGGATTTGTGTGACCCTTACTTCACACACTGCGAAAGTCAGCATACTTCTGCTTCAGAAATGTGGGTGAGAGGAGAGAGTAACACTGTCAACGTGATTCTTTTTGGAAGAGAAAGAAGGGGGAGATCCCTACCAAGTAGCAGGGCTCAAAACTATACTTCTGTGTCTTCTTTCTAAAGTAAGTCCAAAACAAGAAAAAAAAATCTTCATTGTGGACAGCTTGTAGATGTAAGCAGTCAACAGGATTGAAAGCTTGTTTTATTATACACTTCCAAAACACCACTGAGCCCACACAGTGCAATGTAGCCAAGCAGAATTCTTTTTTTTAAATGGGGCATCAAATATTGATTATTACATAGTACAGCTATACCTAATACAATACTATCTCCATACCAACAGGACAGGTGGGTACCCACTGTTTTGTTTACCCATTTCCAACAAAATATAACCTTCTAGGATTTTTTTTAAAATTTTCCCATGTGATTATGGTATTCTTGCACCAGAAGTCTTTCATTTTAATAGGATTCTCTGTTATCTATGTTTGTGTATCCAGGAATAAGGGGCTCATACTGTACTTCTGTAACATCCCCTCAGGAGCATTCAGTAAGAAAGTCAAAGAGGCTGCCATTGGTACTCATTTCCCAAATCCCTTACTTACTAAGCCATCAACTTTGGGATCATATTCTATTTTTTTCTTCTGCATCCCTTTTCATTCTCATGGTGAAAGGTACTGGCTACTTCATATTAAATTCCTAATTTAATTTCTTAAAAGGCAATTGTTATTAATTCCATGTGTGCAAGTAATATTAACTTTGATTTGAATTGATTTATGCATGAATAACTGTGAGCTGCATTTTGGCCCGAAATGAATCTTGAGGTTTCCAACCCCTCCCTCCTTTTTTGATGTGGTTGATGACATTTGAAAAGGCTGTGTAATGAAGCTGATATTAGCTGTCTCTTTTAAAGTTGATCACATGACATTTAAATATGTTGAAATTTTCTCATTAATAAAGGCAGGGGTAGAGAATAGCTGTTTTTTTGAGTCCCATGTCTTACTTTGAGTCTCGGGTTGAAGGAGAAGGCAAATTAAGAACCAAGGAATGATGAACTCTCAAATTGGTGAAAGAGGTGTGGAGGCAGGAATCCACCCAAATTTGGCTATGAACCCCTCAAATATGTGCTT
The DNA here is from genome assembly GCA_030556195.1 of Anolis apletophallus. NCBI lineage: Eukaryota > Metazoa > Chordata > Lepidosauria > Squamata > Anolidae > Anolis > Anolis apletophallus. The sequence continues at coordinate 149,371,527 of JARBWK010000002.1, forward strand.
ATCAGCCCTAGCAAGCAGAACCAATGTTGACAAAATGCTGGTAGTATTTATTTAGGAATAGTATAAAACAAGTTACAGCTCAGAATGAGCTGAGATAAGACAAGGAAGTATTTTATTTTACATATTTGTATCCTGTCCTTCTCATCCCCGTGGGGGGGACGGGGGGACGGGGGGACGGGACTCAGGGAAACTTCACAGCAGGCAGCCATTCATTGCCATCACACAGATATAAAATAACAATAACAATTAAAACAGTTAGTTAAAACATCAATTATTAACATATTCATTTAAAATCATGCAAATTCAAAATCATAGACTAGGTCAGTCCATTGTCATATAGAATCATTCTTGATTGCTGCATCTACTGTTTGAACGCTTGGTCCCACAACCATATTTTAAGTTTTTTTCTCAAGATCAGGAGGGAGGGGCCTGATCTGATGTCACTGGGAGCGGAGTTCCACAGATGAGGGGCCACCACTGAGAAGGCCCTGTCTCTTATCCCCACCAGTCGCGTTTGTGAGGATGGTGGGACCAAGAGCAGGGCTTCCTCTGATAATCTTAACCTTCACAAGGGTTCATAGCAGGAGATACGTTCAGACAGGTAAGCTGGGCCGGAACTGTTTAGGGCTTTATAGGCTAAAGCCAGCACTTTGAATTATGCTCAGTAGCAACAAAAAGGGGTTTTTTTCCAGACACATTCAAGGCAAGAGAATGTCCATGGAGAGAGTGGGCCTGTTGGAGAGTCAAATGCTAACAGGTCACAACAAATAGGCAAGAACCCTCAGTACCTATTTTGCTTCATTTTTATCCCAAAAAGAGAACTGTGCTTTTTAATGTGGCACCAGAGAAGTTGGGAAGGGATCTGGATTGCATATCAAGATTGATGGGGAATTGGTTAGGAATCTCCTCACTAACCTAAAAGAGTTCAAAACTACAGAGCCAGATGAACCACATCCCAGAACACTGAAGGAAGATGCCGATATACTGCCATCGTTTTTGAGAAATCTTGGAGAACATATGAAATGCTACAGAATCAAAGAAGGTCAAACATTGATAAAGTACAGACCATTCAGCCTGTCCTCAATAGCAAGAAGTATCAGAATGAATTATGCATGAGTTTGCCTGCAAGTATCTTGATAGCAATGCAGTGATCAGTAGGAACAAGCATGGATTTGTTCTTGACAAATCACTGCATTTCCATCAAGATACTTGCCAAACTAATCTTATATCTGTTTTTGATGAGGTTACTAGTTTAATAGATCGTGGAGATACTGTGGATGTCATTTATCCGGATTTCAGCAAAACTTTTGATAAGGTCCCCCACAATATTTTGATTAGCAAATTGATTAAATACGGAATAGATGGGGACACCGTCAGATATATCCATAATTGGTTGAAAACCCATGCTCAAAGAGTCATCATCAATGACTGCACTTCAAATTGGAAAGATGTTTCTGAGTGGAATGCCTCAGGGTTCGGTCATAGGGCCATTACTCTTCGTTATTTTTAACAATGACTTAGATGATGGGGTGGAGAGATTCCTTATCAAGTTTGACACAAAACCGGGAGGGTAGATAACACATCGGAAGATAGGAACAGATTTCAAAAGGAACTAAATAAACTAGAAAATTGGGCAGAAATTAATAAAATGAAATTCAATACAGGCAAATGAAAAATTATACATGTAAACCATAAGAACCAAATGCACAAGTTTAGGATGGAGAATAGATGGCTCAGTATTACTATTAGTATAAAGGACCTTGGGAATATTATTGATCATAAATTGAATCCAAGCCAGCACTTTGTTACTGCAGCAAAGAAGGTGAATGCTATTTTAGCTACCACTAACAGAAGCATTGTTTGCAATTTGAGGGAAGTACAACTGTTGCTATATTCTGTGCTGGTCATCTGAAATATAGTGTCCCCTCACTTATTGCGGGGGTTACATTCCAGGACCTCCCGCAATAAGTGAAAAACCACGATGTAGGGATATTCTATTTATTTTAATATTTATACATTATTTTAGTACTTATACTCTATTTTAAGTCTTTATAAACTTAAAATAAAGAGAAGGAAAGGCCCTTCAAGGCTGGACGGAGTAGGGAAAGCACCTCAGAGAGCGGTGGCGGCAAATTTAAATTAATATGTTTTGAAAACCACAAAACAGCGAGTCCACTAAATGCGAACCATGAAGTAGCGAGGGAATACTGTACTGTGTTCATTTCTGGTGTCTTGTCTTAAGAAGGATATAGACAAGTTGGAGCAGGTTCAAAGATGAGTAATATTGATCAAAAGAGGGAAGTAGAACAAAAGCTATCAAGAGAGCTTGAAGGAGCGGGTCATGTTCAGCCTTATGAAGAGAAGACAGAAGGGTGATATGGCTGACAACTTTAAATATTTCAAAGGCTGCCATAGATGGGAAAGGCAGTCCTGTTTTCTGCTCTAGACCAGTGGTTCTCAACCTGTGGGTACCCAGATGTTTTGGCTTCCAACTCTCAGAAATCCCAGCCAGTTTAACAGTTGTTAGGATTTCTGGGAGTTGAGGGTTAAAACGTTTGGGGACCCACAGCTTGAGAACTACTGCTCTAGCTGGAGATCCTGCACTGAAAATGGGGTTGGATTATTTGGCCCATGAGGCCCCGTCCAGTTCTATGATTCTATACATCTATAAATTACAGTTCAACAACATCTGGAGGGAGATACAATCTTCATCTTTGCTGTTCCCCTTTTAAAATGCTATGCGTACCCTTATGTAAGAGCTGGGCAGAGTGCAAGCCAGAGGGCTTTGGTATGTGGCTCTCCAAAACTTGTTATTATGCTCCCCCAACTGCCCTTATTTGGCAACAACAAAAAGGGGGGAACAGGAATGTAAGGACTGCTTGTCCAGGAACTCTGTAGGAAAGGCAGTGGTTTGCTGTTTAAATAGGTTGTTGCCTTCACTGTTCTGTTAGCATCATTTGCCCTGGAGTGTACTCCCTCCTCCCACAGTCTTGCTGCTTTTCTTTTCAAAATGGGGGACGTGGTACTGACTTTTATCAGTGAGCCATTTTGTCTGAGGCAAAGGCATGGTGGTGCCTTCACAACTCCGTTCCATGTACAGTAATCGAGTGGCCCTGTAGGATTAACACTGCCAAATGAGGCAACATCTTGTATTTTCGCCCAAGCATAGTAGGGTGGGACAGGGTGGGACTGGAGAGGCATGCTTCAAGAGGGGAAAATCAGGAGAAAAGGCACAGAGAGACCTCTCCTGTATCCACTGCATGAATTGTGTAACCCCATAGTAGTCCCAGTCCTGACCCTTCTTGTATCTAGTTTGGGTTAAGATATGCCATCATCATACAGTTTTTTCCACTATGCTAGTGGATTTTGGAAGGAGGGGACTGCCTACACCCCCCTCCCCCCGGCTCTATGTTATGATGTAGAGGTATATTACTGTTGCTTTTTGTTGTAGTAAAGATAGCTATGCTAGTCTATAATAGGATCCTGTGACACCATAAAGATGAAGGAAAATATTGTGGCATAAATGTTTGCAGATAAGAGCCTACTACCAACAGATTCCTGAATTAGCTTCTTCGCTACATCAGAAGAGATCTATACATTAAGCACACACACACACATATGCACACATAGCATCCTCCTGAAATTTTCCTTTTTCCTTGATTCTGGCTCATTGCATATAAAGCTTGTCCTCTACCATACAACAATAGTCCCACTTCCAGACATTTTGCAATTGTGATTCAATGAATGAGACGGAAGAGGAATTTATTGGGCTAAAAAAAGGGTTTTATTGGAAAACATTGGCCCAACTAAACTGACCATATAGTGCAGTTTCAAACTGCATTACATGACAGTGTAGATGAGGGCATTATCACTTGATTTCTAAAAGGATTGTGTACATTTCTTCCTTCACATGTTTATTATGAAAATTTGGTGCCCCTCAAAGAAAAGAAATTAGATAATTTACAAAGGTGTTGGTTTAAAATAAAGCTTAGAACATGAAACCCTCATGTAAAATCAATGGGCTTTTTTTGACAATGGGCATTGCAGTTATGGTTTTTCTGCCTGTCCCCTCCCCCTTGCAATCTTGATCAGGAGAACAGAGATATCAAGGGTTAAACTACCTGGTTGCAGTCTAGTTCTCCTGTGTTTATTTTTGAACTTAATGAGCTGAGTATTGGTGAGGAAGACACATTAACAAACTAAGGTATGCAGTTGATACCACTTTGATGGCCAAAAGTGAGGAGGAGCTGAGGAGCCTTCTAAGCAAGGTGAAAGGAGAAAGTGCAAAGCTGGGTTGCAGTTAAACATCTAAAAACCCAAATTATGGCAACCAGACTGATTGATAACTGGAAAATAGAGGGTGAAAACATGGAGGCAGTGACAATGTTTGTATTTCTAGGTGCAAAGATTACTGCAGATGCAGACATTTTCTTCTTGGGAGGAGAGCAACGACCAATCTTGACTAAATTATGAAGAGTAGAGACATCACACTGGCAACGAAGATCAGCATAGTCAAAGCAATGGTATTCCCTATAGTGACCTATGGATGTGAGAGCTTGACCATAAGGAAGACTGAGAAAAGGAAGATAGATGCTTTTGAACTGTGGTGCTGGAGGAAAATTCTGAGAGTGCCTTGGAACGCAAGAAGATCCAACCAGTCCATACTTCAGGAAATAAAGCTCGACTGCTCACTGGAGGGAAGGATATTAGAGGCAAAGATGACGTACTTTAGCCACAAAATGAGAAGACAGGAAAGCTTGGAGAAGACAATGATGCTGGGGAAAATGGAAGGAAAAAGGAAGACAGGCCGACCAAAGGCAAGATAGATGGATGGTATCCTTGAAGTGACTGGCTTGACTTTGAAGTAGCTGGGGGTGGTGAAGGCTGACAAGGGGCTCTGGAGTGGGCTGGTCCATGGGGTCACTGAACGAATAAACAACAAAATTGGTGAGGAATGTTTGTTCACATATCCTTCCACAGTATCCCATTTCTTGGTCTCTGGAATAATATAGCAATGATTCACATGGACATTCTGAGACTGATCCTAGCCATAGAAACAATGGCAACACGGCAAATGCAACCATTTTTGTCCTGTCAGAAGAGGTGAACCAAACTCCTTTTCAGCAGGTAGGCAAAAAATAACCTCTGAAACACAGAATCCTAATTTAAACAGGCTATTAGAAAGTAGCACAGCAAGAAAAGGAAAAAAAAAGGGGGGGGAGAGACCACTAAATAGAGTAAAATAGAAGATTATTTTTAGTTTCTTTAAAAAGATAAATAGAGGACTTTTCCTATAGTATAAAGGCATTTGCTACGATTACCACCTGTAAAGACAGATTAAGAGAGTTTATCAGCAATTCCATCAAAAAGGCTTCCTTTTGTGAAGACAACCACATATATATTTAGTTCAAGTTTCTAAGGGTGCCTGCGAATATGTTTAGGGTTGCACTCCAGCTTTTGAGACCCCAGTAGCTGAATTGTCCACATAGCAAAATACAGGACACATATACGTTTTCCTCTTATAGCATTTTTTCCTGATGTGAATTGGCAAAAACACTTAGAAGTTGTATTAGAATTCAAATTTTAATACAGCTTATTTTCGAAATGTCATGTCTGATCCACTATTTGAATTTTTCTTTTGTTTTGCCTCATCCTAAGTAACACATGACATGGACTGGGAAAAATCTAGATCAACTGGTCACTGTCATGCAGTCAAAAGAGGCAGAACCTTTCCTTGGATTTCCTTCATCAAGTCTTCATCTTCTGGATGTGCCATACTATAATTTCCATCACCCCACTGGATGGGGATGATGGAGTTATGGTCCAAACCATCTGAATAGTACTGATTTAGGAGAGGTTCTATAAGCATTCCTATATGTATTATCGAAGGCTTTCATGGCTGGAATCACTGGGTTGTTGTAGGTTTTTCAGGCTATATGGCCATGTTCTAGAAGCATTCTCTCCTGATGTTTTGCCTGCATTTATGGCAGGCATCCTCAGAGGTTGTGGGGGTCTGTTGGAACTGGGGAAATTGGGTTTATATATCTGGAATGCTTAGGGTGGGAGCAGGCATGTAGCCAGGGGGGGGGGGGCTAAGGGGGCTTCAGCCTCCCCCCGAAATTCTCAGGGTGATCCGCGAGAAGGCCTTACTGGTACATTATTTAAACTGTTATGTGCACTTATATCATGATCTGATCACCATGCTCATTATATCCCACATTAATGGGGCTATTGGGATAACAATACAAAAGGTTTGCTAGGGTAGACCCTCTTCCACCCAGTCTCAGCCCCGAACCAATCTCAGCCCCCCTCCCCGAATCAAAATCCTGGCTACGGCCCTGGGTGGGAGAAAGAACTCTTGTCTGTTGGAGGCAAGTGTGACTTTTCAATTGGCCACCTTGATTAGCATTTGATGTCCTGGCAGATTTTTGGTGTGGTTTGTTATACCATGCAGTTGTGGACAAGTCTACATAGGGACCACCAAACACAATGCCCAAACATGAATCAAGGAACATGAAAGGCACTGCAGACTAATTCAACCCGAGAAGTCAGCCATAGCAGAGCACCTGATGAACCAACCTGGACACAGCATATTATTTGAGAACACAGAAATGCTAGAGCACTCTAACAACACCACCATGTTAGGCTACACAGAGAAGCCATTGAAATCTATAAGCATGTGGACAATTTCAACAGAAAGGAGGAAACCATGAAAATGAACAAAATCTGGCTACCAGTATCAAAAAACTCTAAAATCATAACAGTAAACAACACTCAAACACAGAGAAACTCCAGAGAGGAAACAATCGGGGCAGCTAATCACCTCTCAACAAAATATTCCCACAGGCACTAACAAGCCACACCAAAAAAACAGCCAGGCCATCAAATGCTAATCAAGGTGGCCAATTGAAACAGTCACACTTGCCTCCAACATGACAAGAGTTCTTTCTCCCACCCTAGGCATTCCACAGATATATAAACCCAATTTTCCCAGTTCCAACAGACCTCACAACCTGAATGTGGCGCAGCTGGGTGTCAGCTGCATAAGTTCTCTCTGGCCAGTAGGTCATGAGTTTGAGGCCTGCCTGGGTCGAGGTGGGTGCTCGGCCTTTAAGTGTAGCCTGCTGTTGACCTTTGCAGCCCGAAAGACAGTTGCAGCTGTCAAGTAGGAGATAAATGTACCACATTAAGTGGGTAGGCAAATTTTGACTGAATTATGAGGCCATAAAAAGAAATCCAGTCACGCTGAGGAATGCAGAAGGAACAATGAGGGACGCTGGAATGCTGAGATGAGGAGTGTGTCAGCTCCCCCTGGTGGCCAGATTTGCCTCTGTTCGTTTATATGTGTGTAATATGTCAAAATGTATGTACTGTACTGTGATAAACTGCAGGGATTGTATGCTTGTATTTGTACCTGTAATCCGCCTGAGTCTCCTTCGGGGTGAGAAGGACGGAATATAAATAAAGTAAATAAATAAATAAATAAATAATAAACCTCTGAGCATGCCTGCCATAGATGCAGGTGAAACGTCAGGAGAGAATGCTTCTAGAACATGGCCATATAGCCTGAAAAACCTACAACAACCCATTCCTATATGCTTTTCTGATGCATGACGTGATATCCTTAACTGTCACCAGAATGGATAAGGGTGCCCAAAACAGTTACATTAAACATTTGGTTCTTCACATATTTATGAACTTCCAGAAGCTCCATCCAGCATGGCCAGTGGTCAAGATTTTGGTGAAGTTGAGGTCTGAACCATCTAGAGCAGTAGTTCTCAACTTGTGGGTCCCCAGGTGTTTTGGCCTACAACTCCAGCCAGTTTACTAACTGTTAGGATTTTTGGGACTTGAAGGCCAAAACATCTGGGGACCCACAGGTTGAGAACCACTGTTCTAGAGCAGTGTTTCCCAACCTTTTCTGAGCTGCGGCACACTTTTAACATTAAAAAAAATCCGGGGGCAAACCACCAACCAAAATGACACAAAATGACACTCTAACACAGTAAAGAACGGCTGGGGGATGGTGGCCTGCTGGGAGCAGCTGCTGGGAGCAGCTGCTGGGAGTGCCGAAGCTGGAGAGGGGGCGGAGCCAGGCCGTGCCATGCCCCGCACACTCCCCCCAGCTTCAGCTCTCTCACAGAGGAGGAGCATGAGCAGTGGATGGGCTTCAGTGGGCGGGGCTCCTCCTCCGCGCGGCTTCAGCGAGCGAGGGACGAGAGTCATGGTGGGAGTCATGGCGGATTGGAGGCTGGCTGGGGAAACGGCTGAAGGAGGCGGCGCCCCGGCCACTTCTTCTTTTTCTTCGCCGCCGCCCGGCCCTTCCTCCCCCCCCTAAGCAGCAGGAGTTCGGCAGGAGGAGGGGGAAGGAAGGGGGGCAGAGAGCTTTTCTCGCAACACAGTAGGAGGTCCGTCACGGTACACTAGTGTGCCGCGTCACAGCGGTTGGGAAACACTGCTCTAGAGTACTAATGGCTGAGAACCAATGTCATATATACTTAGGCTGAGATCTGGAGAGCTTGTTTGACATAGAGGATGCGTTTGGATTTTCTGACTCAAGACTGAAAATATGTGAGACCGGTTCTATACATTTGTTGTCCTGATTTCATACATACCCACTTGATTCTTCATCCCTCGCTCTGTAATGCTGCCAAATGTCTTTGATCACTGACAATCAAACCTTCCCCATAGTTCACAAAATATCATTTGAACATAAAGCATGCTTTTTGTTTCACAATCTGACAGCCCCAGAAACCTCAATCCAATTTAAGAAATTCCATTTGTGTGTCCTTGATTTATTTTCTTTTACAGTGGGGCTCAGAGCTGCAGTAGGGGGAAAGTGTTAAGTTGCTAAGAATTATTTTTAAAACCTCAACGCCTCTATTTTTTTAAAAGGAAAAAATCCTACATATTTACTTTAAAATGCTAATAAACTATTAAATGAACAAGTAACACAATATGCAGCAATTTTTACACCATCCCTCTAGTGCCTAAAAAGTGAAGGATAAAGTTGGTGTATACTTGATAACAATTTACATGTTTGTTTTACCATCTGGTAAATGTGTAAATGATATTTTGGGAAGCACATTTCAAATTCACTTTAACAACTTATCCTCGACAATATGCATCCTATCTTATGTATTGACTGGTAGGTGGGGTTTTTTTGGAACTGCAAAGGGGATAGATCTCTTGAAACATGAATGCAGTATGGGGGAAGGGAAGACCACTCTTGTAAGATTGATCTATCCAGGATGAGTGCAGAGTTAAGCCCGTGTTTCATTCAAGATGGAAGGCTTTTCTGTGTTGAGAGTCTTTCATTTAACTGGAGTATTATTGCTTTTCTATGTGTTACAGCTCAGCAGTGAATACATAAAGTTTCTGGTGGATATCTGATGGGAATTCCAAGATGCAAATAATGCATCAGGCATGAGATGCATCTACATTGTAAAGTGAATGGAGTTTGACACCACTTGAACTGTCACAACTCAAAGATATGGAGTCATAGAAGTTGCAGCCTTCCCTGTCAAAGAGCCAAACTACAAATCTCATAGCATTGAGTCATGGCAGTTATAGTGGTGTCAAACTGCATTCATTCAACAATGCACTCACAGTTTCAGGTTGTCCAATCCTTTCCAAAGGCTTTGAATTGTACATCCATCATGTCTACCTATGGGAAGGCCATTATTGGATGTGTTAGAGAAAGCCTCAAGTGAATTGCCTGCATTATGTACTTTAACAACATTTTGACCCTTGGCTCTTAGCCTCCCTTTCTCACCCTCTTCATTTTTCAAGTTTGCTGGTTTCAGCGGAGGAGATTATAAGCATTTTCATGCATGTTACAAACTAGGAATCTGACTAAACCTTTCCCCCTTCACACCTGTTTCTCGTCCTTTCTTGGCTGGAGACAATCTACTGTGGTAAAAAGGCAACTTGTCCTCCAACCTCAGCAGCATGTAGTGCACAGACCTCCACATTGGTTGCCATCTGGCTGTTTGGCAAATGAAGCAAGAGTGAGCCTTTCCAATGTGGGCTTGAAACTAACATTTCTCTGTTGTATGCTAGTCCCTCCCTACTGAACCAACCCAACTTCACCTAAGTTAAAAGCACCCAAATCTCACCTTCAGTTCAGTTCATTCTCTTCCACTCATTTTCTTTTGAAATGTTTATTCTCCCTCTATATCCTGGTTTTCATTCATTTTACACCAGTAATCATAAACACCTTTGTCTCTCTGACTTAGCTGCTACTGCTCTTCCTTCTTTCCCTCTTTCTCTCTCTCATCAGTCTCTCCCTCCAGCCCGGCCTTTGTTCAGTCTTTCTGCTGCTTAACTCCTCTCCATACCTTTCCCAGGGAACATAATCAGCAGTAGCTGACTTGTCCACATAGCAAAATACAGAACACATATAGTGCTGATAGCTTTTCCATTCTATCGGAAAGATGCAAAATACGTTATAATGCACTTCTCTGCTCAATGTATTCTTCATTAAGCAAAGATATTTAAGAGAAGGAAAGGAAGAGAAGGAAAAGAAGAGAAGGAAAATAATAGTTGAATCACAAGCCTGCATCAGATGTTTCTCTCTTTGAATTGTCAGTCTAGTTCCCATCATACAGCCAGCCAGACATGACTATTTCAGTACAACTATTTGTCTACTATTTGTTTATTATTCAAATATCATGGTGGACTATATCAAATATCATAGGCACGCACACACATATACATAGAATTTATTTCTCTTTATTCCAGAGATGCTTTGTGGACAGAAGGTTTAGCTTTCTTTGAGACTTTGCATGTAATGTAGAAATGCACAGACTGTGCCCCAAATATTTTGGATGTCCTCACAGCTCCCTTTCTTTTCTATCCCTTTAACATCTTTAACAGTTGCAGGAAATACATATATTCAACATGTATAGCTTTACCACTAAGGGAAATTCTACCAAATTTTGAATACTGCTTCAGGCATGACGAATTACCCAGCTGTGGGTATCCATGGAGTTGTTATCTACTTCCTGTTTACTTGTGCACCTTGATCAGATTGGGTTGAAGTGGTATCAGAAAAGAATTATGCAATGCAAAACATTTCCAGTCACTTCTGGTGTGAGAGAATTGGCAGTCTGCAAGGATGTTGCCCAGGGGACGGCCAGATGTTTTGATGTGTTACCATCCTTGTGGGAGTCTTCTCTTATGTCCCCACATGAGGAGCTGGAGCTGATAGAGGGAGCTCTTCCATGCTCTACCCGGATTCGAACCTGTGACCTGCTGGTCTTCAGTTTAACTCACTGTGCCACCGGGGGCTCCAGATAATTCAAAAGCAATGTATGACTCAAGATTTAAATAATCATACAACTTCCTGAATAGCTAATAACAAATGTATGCATGGATTTAACAATAAAATAGTAATCCAGGCAAACATCTTTTTTAAAAAAAACAAAACAAAACACTTAAAACAAGCAAATCCAAAAAGCAGCAAAAATAAGATTTTTCCTAAATTAATCATTATTCCTGCTATAACTCTTAAGTTCTCAAAATTTCAGCTTTGTATTTGATACACATTCACACAATTACAACAGTAATATTCCACTTTAGCATCCATGGTTCAGTACTATAGAATCTAGGAATTTGAAGTTTAGGAAGTGACATTTAGAAGTCCCAGACAGAGATCTAGTGACACATTACATTTGAAACTCTGAGATTCTAACATATGTTGGAGTGGTTTTTAAAATTAAATTGAGAGATATATAAGCAGATATATAAACCAAATTTTTCTAGTTTCCAACAGACCTCACAACCTCTGAGGATGCCTGCCATAGATGCAGGAAAAATGTCAGGAGAGAATGCTTCTAGAACATGGCCATATAGCCTGAAAAATCTATAACAACCCAGTGATTCCAGCCATGAAAGCCTTTGAGAATACATTAAATTTGGAGAATTTTTGCCCCAAAACAGTTTGCATGGAGGTTGGAAGTTCGGTGGAGCTTCATCGGGGTTGGGAGAATCTCAGACTCTTTGACAAAAACCTTGGAGAATTTCAAAGAGGTGTAGTCATGGGGGTGGCAAGCAAAATTAGGGCTTTGCCCCTCCAGTAGGAATTCTTCCCCGCCAATGAATTTTTCCTTCATTTCTCATATTTCTATCCTTGTTGCATTCAAAAACTTCAGCTAAGCATTTAGATATGTAGTGATTAGGCATTCACAGAAAAGGAGTGGACAGTGTGACCCAGGGAATGTGAACACAGCGAATCGGGTTGGAATGATTTTTAGCATCCTACACTTTTCAATGCTAGGAATGTCAGGACTGAAAGAAATCATTGGGGAGGGGCAGAATGAATATGTGGGGCAATGCCCACTTTCTACCCATTTCCTAGCAATACTTCCAAATATGGTTTGGAACATTGTCTTCCTCTAATTTTATTCAAACTTTTGACAATACTGGAAAACATTTGTTCCAAATGTGTGTGTGTGTATTCGTATATGTATGTATATGTATGTATAATCGTGTTTTAATAGTGAGTGTAATGTTTTAAAATGTTTTAATGTGTATTAATTTTAATTTAAATGTTTATTTTAATTGTATATTGTTTTTAAGGCATTGAATAGTTGCCTATATGTTAAGCCCCCTTGAGCCCCCTTTAGGGTTGAGAAGGGTGGGGTATAAACATGGCAAATACATAAATAAATAAATGTATGTGCATATACACACATACACATTTGAAAAAAATATTTTCAGCATGAAATGCTGAATATCCCAGCATAAAATGAACCTTCTCCATTTCTTAGCACTGAAATAATCACCAAGTAGAACAGCAGTATGCCTTCACACCAGGTCTGTTTAAAATTAAAACTGGCAGATGTGTTGTCCTTTCTACCTGGTGGACTGCAGAGCGCTTGCTGAAAAGCTAGGTGGTCTAGCAGCCCAAAAAACACTCCAAAATAAAGTTGAAAATCAAACAGTTTATTCAATAACAAAGTCTTTGCAGGACTTGGCACAGCTTCTTAATGGTTGCAAAAAAAAAAAAAGGACTGGACATGCCTTGGGTTGTTGCTCAAAAGATTCCCACTGCTTCTCTTTGGAAGGCAGGAAACCCGATATTTCCCACCCTGGTCCTAGGTGTTTGGTTGAAGGAACCACTCCTTCCCCCCTCTAAACCTAAGCTCAGTCCAAAGGTGACCTAAAGCTGGGCTGGTAACCAGATGTCTATCCTATACAGCATGCAAAGCCAGTCTCTGCAAGGTACCATAAACTCATCTGGTTCCAGCAGTCCCCCAGCTAATGGTCAAGCAAATAGCAATCAGCAGGTCAGCATGCAGGTCAGCACCCAGGTAAGCACCCAGTAAGCACCCAGTAAGCACCCAGGTAAGCACCCAGTAAGCACCCAGTACTTATGGTGACCCTTTCGGAGCCAATCCTGGCTGGCCAAAAAAACACATCTGGCTTCCTTCCCTCTCTGAAAGGAACTAAAAACACTTTCTAAAATGGAGGCCAATCCCCAGGAAGAAAAAGGGGCGGACACCAACTAAAAAGATACATTTGCAGAGCTTTAGGTGGCAAATTCTGCACCAGGCTGCAACCTTGCTAATATTTAACAGGCAAGGTGCCAGTGTGTCTGGAACAGTCCCAGTAAAAAATGCAAAAGGAAAAATGCTGCCTTTTAAAACCAAACTATGGGGCTATGCATATAAAACGTCTGGAGGACGGAACAAGCAGTATTAGCTTTAACAATTACAAGTTGAGTGTACTTTGATTATTCTTATTCAGTGAATACAGTGGAGCTCTCTCCCAAGAGAGATCAAGATGGTCCCATCCCTGGTGGCCTTCCACATGCACGACAAGTTCTTCTGCCAGCAGGCATTTGGGGAAGGATAAGGGACAGGCTTTGGAGAAGTGTGGGTGGGATTGGGGTGTGTGTGGGAGAGTTTTAAGGGCTATATTTATTGTATTTTAATCTTTTTAACCACATGGTTACTATTTAATTGTTTTTAAAACTTTTGTATTGTGGGATTATTAGCCACCTTGAGTCCCCACTCAGAGAAAGGTGGGGTATAATTAAAGTTAATAATAATAATCAATAGTTTTAGCCCCAAAATGATAACAAATATTTGCAAAATAATACACACATTTTAATATCACTAAGGCACATCCAGTTAAATTCCTCCTGTTGATAGGCTCAGAAAAACCTTGGCAGCCAGAGCTGCTGGTACAGAACCAATGCTATGTGTTTGAATCATCAGTCTGCTATAAGCAACCAGGCTGCAGAATGCAAAGGAGGCAATCCTTACCCACAGGTTTACAATCTGAAATAAAGGAAACAAAAGAAAATGGGAAAGAAAAGGAAAAAGCACAGTTGCCAATTGTTAAGGTCGTTTAGTAGTGCTTATAACAAAAAGGAAAAAGCGTCTCAGCAGGGACGAACAGATACAAGTGTTCCCTTCTCTTCCTCTGTGAATGGTCACATCTGTTGGAATGATAAGAGGTGAAAGTCTGATGATGAGGATATGCCTGGTAAAGTTGAACTTCCAGCATTTCAGGACCTCATCACAAGGCCCATGGATTCACCACGCATCGTGATGAATCCATGGGGTCCCAGTAGGGGCTGTGGCAAACCTGTTGCTTCATGTCCTGCACTGCCCCTCTTTCCTTGATCCAATGAGTAAGAAACGGGTAAGAAGGAAGACACCAAGGGTTCAATATACATTACAACTATCTCCAACAAGGAACAACGCCGCATTTGAGTGCAACTAAACACAGCAACTCTTTCTATTACTCTAACAATCGGATTTTCAAATGGCAATACCGCTCTTCCAGAGGACCCTCCCCCAGAAGGGTTCGCTTCCCTGAAGGGGAAACCACCTCCGGAGAAGACACTGGCGCACTCTCTGACTCTCTGGCCAATCCCCAGGAAGAAAAAGGGGCGGACACCAACTAAAAAGATACATTTGCAGAGCTTTAGGTGGCAAATTCTGCACCAGGCTGCAACCTTGCTAATAATTAACAGGCAAGGTGCCAGTGTGTCTGGAACAGTCCCAGTAAAAAATGCAAAAGGAAAAATGCTGCCTTTTAAAACCAAACTATGGGGCTATGCATATGAAACGTCTGGAGGACGGAACACTCCCCGCTAAATTTCCAGGATATGGAAATTTACCAAACAAAATAAGCAAACACCTTTGCAATATAACAACATCAATATAAAACTCATATAACTATATAAACATTCAAAACAAGGTCGTTGATTGGCCTGTCCAAGACAGACATCTTGTCCTTGCTGAGAGTCCTTAGTTGAACTTTCCTAACCTTGCCATCAGGGCAAGGAAAGGTCTTTAGTATGATGCCCATAGGCCAGGTATGGCGGGGCAAGTCTTTGTCCTTGAGTAATACAAAGTCAATCTAGTCATGGTGATACGCATGAGCAACAAAACAATGTGGCTATAGGGGGGGTACAACGATGGGATTTCTAGTACACAACTCAAGATTGGCCTTGGCCAAACTCCCACTGGCTCCCAGAACACCCTTCTTATAAAAAAGGGGGTAAAACATAATGTGATGTCTGAGCAGTCCCTACCCTTTTTGAGGATGACAGAGGCAACCTGCTCACTATACTCCCTAACTTCTCTACCCACAACCCATACCGGGGTCTTGAAGCTGGGTCATCTAAACAGATTGAACTGGCCAGAGCTGTGATAGAGGTGCTTGTACTTGAAGCAGGAACACAAGCAAAAGTAAAAGGAGCACAGATTTTTTGTTCCTTCTTTGGACTACTGTCATTTTCCAGCCTTTCAGCCCTCTCTTTCTCTTCCTTCCTGTTCTTCTTGTCACTCTGACCATCTGTATGGAAAACAGGAGGTGGGGAAGGAGGAAGGGCAGGAATGGCAAATGGCGTGGTTGATGGTGAGACTGACAATGGAACCATGACTTCTGCTACCACCAATGAAGACTTGTGAGAAGTGCTATCATCCAAAGACAGGTCACTGCCGCTCCCACTCAGCTTCTTCTTGCTCTCTGAATGGCCAGAAGTAGATTTCTCTGATGGCCTTTTAGAAGACTTAGAGCCAGTGGCAAGCGGAGAGGTGATAGTCTTAAGGTGATCCATGGCAGTGTCAGTAGAGGGTGGACTCAATGCTGATTTTTTCTTCTTCACTGCTTTGTGTGAATTCAAAGCCATTACCTCCAGCTGCTTAGACACTTTCATTTTCCGTGGCTTTTCTCCTTTTCTGCCACATGCCTGTTGTTTGACAAAGCGGGCCTATCTGGCTTAAAGGGCAAAGGGGCTATCCAATTTCCCTCTGCACTTTGCATTACTTGGGAGTTCATGATCTCCAAGGATCTTTGCTCGTCTTTTGAGCGGGCTAAGGCTTTGTCTCTTTCAGAGTCTTTAAAGATGGAGGAATACTCTGGAGTTATTCCTTGGCAGCAGACGGAGATGTGGCTTAGGCAACTGTGCATAAGTGCAGGACGTCCACCTTTAGCTTGATTGGAGTCCAACGATGATGGTGGGTGCATCTTGTTCATGCACACTGGGCCTATAACTGTCCAGCCTAGAGGGAGTTGCTGCGCGATAGGTGCGCCTGGCGGTCCTTTAACTTGGTCGTTGACGCAAAACAAGCTCGGACAATCCGCACCAAGCAAAAGAGCAATGTCCACATCTGGCCGGAAAGCTGGTATGGCATTCTTCAGCCTTCGCAGGTGTGGATGGGCCTCCACAACTTCCCTGGTTGGAATTTGATCTTTATTCCGTGGGATGGAGGAACACTCTATGAGGTCTGGCAGCTTGAACTCTCTCTTCTTGTCGCAAGAGGAGACGACAAAACCAGACGCTATGCGACCCTGCAACTTCTTTCTCCCCGAACACGTTGTCATAGTGTAGTCGACCATCTTTGATTTAAGGCCGAACATGCGGAAGAAAGCTGGAGTAGCCAGGGAAGCGTCGCTCTGGGGATCCAACGCCACATAAAGTCTCTTTCTAAGCCATGGGCACTTGGCTGGGTAGACATCTGCCAAGCAAATGGGATGACAAACTCTAGACCGGTGTGCATCAGAGCACAGCTCAGTGCAGGCGACTGCTGACACCTCCACATCTCTCTGTGGTGTGGCTGACCTGTCGGCGTCTTCGGCCGCTGGCTTCTCCTTGGATGGACCGTCCCCTTTAGAGTGGGAGGTGGCCTCGGAGTTGTGCATTGCGGTGCAATGTCTTGGGCTGCTGCATTCCTCACACTTGATAGCCTCTTTGCAGTTCGATGCAAAGTGTGGAGTTGCACCACAGCACCTGAAGCAGATTCCTAGCTTTTGAGCCAGCTGCTGTCTCTCCTTGTATGGCTTCTTGCTGAACTCTCGGCAATTGGCCAAACTGTGAGGCTTTTGGTGGATAGGGCAAAGGACTTCCTTCCCTCTGGCCTTGGCGCATCGGTCCTGTGCTGGGTTTCAACAGCCTTCACGCTGACCGGTCTCTTGGCCTCTCTACGCGGTTTCCTGTCCACATTGGGGGTTTCTCCAACTGAGTCCCTTGGTACAATGCTGGCAGACCTGTTTGAGGGTCATTCCTCTCTCTGGCGGCCCGGTCGATGAACTTGACCAGGTGAGAGAACGGTGGATACGCCTGGGCGTGGGCCTCCTTGAAGTTGAAAACCTCTCCCCCAAAATTCCTGCAGAGCGAAGGGAAGCTTACTAAGAATCTGGCGCTGGGACAGATGTTGATCGAGGCACGCCAGTCCAGGCAACTCTGGGTTGTCTTTAGCCGTTTCCAGCTGTGCCAGGAGGTCACTAAGGTCCCACAGAAGCTTGCAGTCCTTAAGCTTCAGAGTTGGGAACCTTTGCAGCTTGTCCATCAGAGATTCTTCAATCTCCGTGCTGGTTCCAAACCTTTGGTCTAACCTGCGCCATGCCTTTTCCAAGGCTTTGATGGGGTCGGCTACGTGGACTGCGTAAATGTTCTTAACTTGAGAAGAAGAGTCTGGACCCAACCAGGCGCCCATCAAAGTCAGCTCTTCTTCAGGTGACAACCTCAGGTCCCTAATTGCTCTTTTGAAAGTGACCTTCCAGAGAAGGAACTCTTCGGCTTTGTCCGAAAACCTTTCGACCCCCTTGTCCTTCAAGTCTCTTCTGGGACTTCTTAAGATTGGGGTGAGCTGGAATTCTGGGGTTGCTGGGGACAAATGCGGTGTAGGCTGCTGCTGGGTAAGGTCCCATGGTGCCTCCGCTGTTGATCTTTGACCCTTAGGATGAAGGTCGTCTCTTGTTGATGGACTGGCAGCTCTTCTGGAACTAGCCGAAAGGGTGCTGAGCTTTAGAGGTCTTGCAGGTGGTCCTGGAGCCGTAGTGGGAGGCACAGGAAGCCTGAGCAAAGACGAACTCCCCGCTATGGCACTCTGTACTTTGGGCAACTCAAAGGCAACTTTAGGGCCCTGGTCCGGCTGAAGTGGGAAATCTTCGTACTCCGCATCAGAAAGCTGGCTGCTTAAACTGCTAAGGTGTGCAAGCACCTTGGAAGAAGGGTCCTGTATTGGCAACTGTCTTACATTCTCTTCTGTAAGCTGCCCATTTAGGGAAAATTCTCTGGACAAAACCTCAGCCCTTACACTCTTGGCAGCAGCATCAGCCCTTACTCTAAGCATCTCTATCTCACTTTGCCTTTGGGCCTGTTCCAACTGGCTTTGGGGCCTGTCTTTGGGCCTGTTCCAACTGGCTTTGGGCCTGTCTTTGGGCCTGTTCTGGCTTTGGGCCTCTTTGGCCTGGAGGGCCTGTCTTTGGGCCTGTTCCTTTGGGCCTGTCCCAAGTCGCTGTTCCTCCTCTTTGAAGAGGAGGGACTGATCGGCTATCCTTGCTTCAACTTGGGCCTCTGTGATCTCGCTGCAGCTTGAGACGCAAAACAGCTTCTGAAGAGAAAGAGCTTCCGGCATCTGAAGATTTATGGGAGCGGCTATGCTTAGATGATGCATACTCTCTCAACTTGGATGCCTTACTAGAGTGGCTAGACTTAAAGCTAAGCGCCACTGAAGGCGACTTTAAAAGATTGGTCTCGTGGCTGCCTAAGGAGACTGGTTTCCCTTAGGCACAGACCTAGGATTAACAGGTGGAGAACTAAATTCTAGGGTATCTAGAACTGCTCTTACCCTATCCTCCTTTTCACTGGTGTCAGCCAAGACACTCACTATCTTTAGCTCTGAGTCCTTATCATTGATACGCTCAATGACCTGGACTGCTTCAGACACCAAACCCTTCCACAGGTCGAAGGCCTGTTCAAGGTCTGACCTTAACATGGATGGCACCTTTGTAATGCCCACGCTCTCTACTCTGTGCATTAGAGTTGCGATGCGTTCCCATGCTGAGGCTATCTTAGCATGGAGGAGCTCCTCTTTCTCAACTAGCTGGGCTAGCATCCTGGCTGAAGGGTGTTTTTTCCCTCTGGGGCCTTACAACATGACCTTCAGACCCAACTCTACTTACATCATCTTGCAATTGCACAGACATTGTGAACCCTTAGTAAAAAAAAATAAATTTTCAATAAAGGCAAATGCAATACACAATGAAATGCACAGCACTCAAACACAACAATAAATGACCATGCAATGATGCTTTGCAAGGAGCAAGATGTTGGCGCCAAAATTCGATGGGCAAACTGCTAGACGACAACAAGGTAGCAATTTGCTGCTGGAAGCCTTCTTAGCGAAGATCAACAATGAAGGGAGGAGCTTCTTTGGCGCGTATAGCGCAAGCTACTAAAATGGCGGCTTTGCCGAATCAAGCATCTCGCCGAAGGAGCGACGAGGCCGACGTTGGAAGGTGGGAGAGAAGCGCCTTCTCCCCGCTGTGCAGAGATGTCACCGCTGGTCGACTGTTCCAGCCGAAATCTTCGCTGACGTGAAGGCTGGCTGTTCTTTCTTGGCGTTGCCGGGCCCAGCCGGGTCCCGGTCTGGCGCTGCTGGGCTCAGCACTTTAGTGCGAGCCCAAACTGCCGCTGGAGCTCCGCGGCTCGGGGCGTGCCGCCGAAGGAGCTCAGAAGGAGTTGCTGGGAACTGCACAGCCGTGCAAACCCAGGGACAGCCGCGGGGGCTACTAGCGTGCGCGCGAGCCCAAAACAGCCGCTGGAGCTCCGCGGCTCGGGGCGTGCCGCCGAAGGAGCCCGATGAGTTGGTGGGTGCTGCACACACGCGAGCCCAAAACAGCCGCTGGAGCTCCGCGGCTCGGGCGTGCCGCCGAAGGAGCCCCGAGTTGGTGGGTGCTGCACAGCTGTGCAAACCCTGGGACAGCCGCTGGGGGCTGCACAGCCGTGCAAAAACCCAGGGACAGCCGCGAGTTGGTGGGGCTGCACAGCGTGCAAACCCAGGGCAGCCGCGGGGGGCTGCTAGCGTGCGCACACGCAAACCCAAAACAGCCGCTGGAGCTCCGCGGCTCGGGGCGTGCCGCCGAAGGAGCCCGATGAGTTGGTGGGTGCTGCACAGCTGTGCAAACCCAGGGACAGCCGCGGGGGCTGCTAGCGTGCGCACACGCGAGCCCAAAACAGCCGCTGGAGCTCCGCGGCTCGGGGCGTGCCGCCGAAGGAGCCCGACGAGTTGGTGGGTGCTGCACAGCTGTGTAGACCCAGGGGCAGCCGCTGAGGCTACGCGCACGCACACGCGAGCCAAAGGACTGCCAGAACTGAGGGAATGGAGCCCCACTCCCTCACCTTTCTTCAGTCTGGCAGCAAGCTTGCTGGCTCAGACCACAAAATAAAATCTCTAAGGCCGTGCAGGCTCAACTGAGGCGGATAGGACCGCAGGGCCGTAAGTACTATGCCGTCACACCAGGTCTGTTTAAAATTAAAACTGGCAGATGTGTTGTCCTTTCTACCTGGTGGACTGCAGAGCGCTTGCTGAAAAGCTAGGTGGTCTAGCAACCCAAAAAACACTCCAAAATAAAGTTGAAAATCAAACAGTTTATTCAATAACAAAGTCTTTGCAGGACTTGGCACAGCTTCTTAATGGTTGCAAAAAAAAAAAAACAGAGTGGAAATGCCTTGGGTTGTTGCTCAAAAGATTCCTACTGCTTCTTTTTGGATGGCAGGAAACCCGATATTTCCCACCCTGGTCCTAGGTGTTTGGTTGAAGGAACCACTCCTTCCCCCCTCTAAACCTAAGCTCAGTCCAAAAGGTGACCTAAAGCTGGGCTGGTAACCAGATGTCTATCCTATACAGCATGCAAAGCCAGTCTCTGCAAGGTACCATAAACTCATCTGGTTCCAGCAGTCCCCCAGCTAATGGTCAAGCAAATAGCAATCAGCAGGTCAGCATGCAGGTCAGCACCCAGGTCAGCACCCAGTAAGCACCCAGTAAGCACCCAGTAAGCACCCAGTAGTTACAGTGACCCAGTACTTACGGTGACCCTTTCGAGCCAATCCTGGCTGGCCAAAACACACATCTGGCTTCCTTCCCTCTCTGAAAGGAACTAAAACACTTTCTAAAATGGAGGCCAATCCCCAGGAAGAAAAAGGGGCGGACACCAACTAAAAAGATACATTTGCAGAGCTTTAGGTGGCAAATTCTGCACCAGGCTGCAACCTTGCTAATAATTAACAGGCAAGGTGCCAGTGTGTCTGGAACAGTCCCAGTAAAAAATGCAAAAGGAAAAATGCTGCCTTTTTAAACAAAACTATGGGGCTATGCATATAAAACGTCTGGAGGACGGAACATTTTAAGGGCTATATTTATTGTATTTTAATCTTTTTAACCACATGGTTACTATTTAATTGTTTTTAAAACTTTTGTATTGTGGGATTATTAGCCACCTTGAGTCCCCACTCAGAGAAAGGTGGGGTATAATTAAAGTTAATAATAATAATCAATAGTTTTAGCCCCAAAATGATAACAAATATTTGCAAAATAATACACACATTTTAATATCACTAAGGCACATCCAGTTAAATTCCTCCTGTTGATAGGCTCAGAAAAACCTTGGCAGCCAGAGCTGCTGGTACAGAATCAATGCTATGTGTTTGAATCATCAGTCTGCTATAAGCAACCAGGCTGCAGAATGCAAAGGAGGCAATCCTTACCCACAGGTTTACAATCTGAAATAAAGGAAACAAAAAGAAAATGGGAAAGAAAAGGAAAAAAAGCACAGTTGCCAATTGTTAAGGTCGTTTAGTAGTGCTTATAACAAAAAGGAAAAAGCGTCTCAGCAGGGACGAACAGATACAAGTGTTCCCTTCTCTTCCTCTGTGAATGGTCACATCTGTTGGAATGATAAGAGGTGAAAGTCTGATGATGAGGATATGCCTGGTAAAGTTGAACTTCCAGCATTTCAGGACCTCATCACAAAGGCCCATGGATTCACCACGCATCGTGATGAATCCATGGGGTCCCAGTAGGGGCTGTGGCAAACCTGTTGCTTCATGTCCTGCACTGCCCCTCTTTCCTTGATCCAATGAGTAAGAAACGGGTAAGAAGGAAGACACCAAGGGTTCAATATACATTACAACTATCTCCAACAAGGAACAACGCCGCATTTGAGTGCAACTAAACACAGCAACTCTTTCTGACTATGTCCGCAAAAAACTCATCCCGAGGGGCCTCCGCATTCACCTTGCTCCGGACATTTATGATACCGACCCTGTCTTTGTTGAACATTGGAAAAATATAGACCAACGGTGTTCTAAAGATCTAATGTTATTAATAATCCAACGTGGGATGACGGAACTTGACACTCTTTCTCAAGAAATTGAGACCCTGAAATCATCATTAGATCCCCCCATGGACACCCCCGACTTAGCCGCTATTAAGGAGCAATGCGACAAATTATATGCAGACATCAAGAAAAGCAAATTGGAGAAGATCCAACGGGATGAGAAAGATTACTCTAACAATCGGATTTTCAAATGGCAATACCGCTCTTCCAGAGGACCCTCCCCCAGAAGGGTTCGCTTCCCTGAAGGGGAAACCACCTCCGGAGAAGACACTGGCGCACTCTCTGACTCCTCTGGCACATCCACTACAGGCCCCAGGTATAACCTACGGAATCAACGGAATCCCCGTCAACCCCCCAGACCGACAAATTTTCGAAGGGGCCGCAACAAAACCAGGACAACTTGATTATAAATCTTTCGGATTTCCCCCTTTCGACCCAGGACATCAGGACTCTGAACAAAGGTATTTCTTATGTTTTCACTCCCAATTGTTCATCTGTTGATATCCGGAGGGATTTAGCTACACTGTTCCGGAATATCCGTTTAAAAGAACATTTCCATAATCATCCTGAATTATCAAGAACAGAAACTATCCCTCCCCGCTTAAGATCAAAACCCACCTTTGTTCCTCCTGTATGCTCTGATAAAATCAAAATTTTCGAAACAGTGGTTACCCAACAAGTGAATTCAATCAATCACCACCACGACAGAGCCAAAGCGAATCTATCTATACAAGATCTTACAAGACTTAGGGAATTAGGCCGCAATCCCAACATCGTAATCAAGCCAGCAGATAAAGGTGGGGCCGTAGTCCTATTAAAGATTACCTGAAAGAAGCAGAAAAACAACTATCAAATAGACAATTCTACTGCCCCATCCCTCAAGATCCCACTGATACTTTCTTACGCACTATCACCCATACCATCCAAACTGGAGTCGAAATGGGCTTCATTTCCTCCAAACTAGCGGAATCACTGATTAATCGGCATCCCTCCATTGCGAAATTCTATTTGTTACCAAAGATACATAAGGGAATACTGCCCCCTCCTGGCAGACCAATTATTGCCGCCACTGATTCCCTTTTACAACCATTGGCAATTTACCTGGACACTTTCCTGCAACCATTTGTTTCACAATATCCTGCTTATATAAAAGACACTATGGATTTTATTGCGAAAATTGACAATATTGATGTGAACCCCACGGATTTTCTTGTGACAGCGGACATCACCTCTTTGTACACAAACATCCAACTACCTCTAGCCCGCACCATTATTTTTCGTCTACTAGACTTAAGACCACCACCAAGAAATCCTCCTACAGCTTTTCTAATGGAAATCGTGGACATTGTGTTCGATTATAATTATTTTGTATTCAATGGGGATTTTTCATTCAACAAGGTGGCATTTCAATGGGACTCTCCTTCGCTCCCAGCGTAGCCAATATCTTTATGAGTGAACTAGAATCTCAATTTTTGTTTATGGAAAATGATATTACTGCACCCATTAAGAATACTACCGGTATATAGACGATGTTTTCTTTATTATGGGGCAAGAGGGCAACCTAGACAATATTAAGACCTATTTCAATTCCTGGAATGACCATATAGAATTCACCTTTGTAGTGAGTGATGTTTCTGTTAATTTTTTTGGATGTCTGTGTATTTAAGTGTAATAATAGAATCTTTGTGAAAAACTACATCAAACCCACCAACCGCAATTCGCTGTTACACTACAGTTCCTTTCATGATCATTCTCTACGTAATAACCTACCTTATTCTCAGCTAATTAGGTTAAAACGGAACTCTTCCCGTGAGCAGGATTTCCAGGCATCTGCCAAGCTCCTAACCAATCAATTATTGCAACGAGGATATCCCTTAAGGATCATTGAGAAGGCCTATCAGAAAGCTAATAAAGTACCCAGATCCCACCTATTGCAACCCAAGGACGCATAGTTCCTGATAGATTGATCTGGCCCCTAACCCTTACCCCCCATGCGAAAAACATTCAAAGTATAGTACGCAAATTTTGGCCTCTAGTCAACTCCAGTCCCGGCCTGGAAAAACCCCCCATGAGTGCTTACCGTAAAACCCAAACCATTAAACAGATCCTGGTGCATGCCGACACCCCTCAGTCGGTTCCCATTGACTCCTCCCGTTGTTACACCCATCCATGTGGTCGTTGTTCGATATGCAAACATATCAGCCAACAGAAATCCATAGAATCCAGTGATCATACCGCACCTTCCACTTTAACACGTGGAGTACCTGCGGATCTAAACGCGTCATTTATTGTTTAATATGCAGTTGCTCCTTATACTATATAGGTGAAACTGGGCGTGAACTTAAAGTTCGCATCCAGGAACACAAATCGCGTTTTAGGACAAAAAATGATTCCTCTATTCTTTACAAACATTTTAGGGAATTCCACCAATGTGAGGATTTCAAAGTGCTGATTCTTGAAAAAATTAACCCCAAACCACAAAGTGACATCAAAATGCACTTACTCAAAGAGAAAAATTCTGGATAATCAGTTTAAAATCTGAGTATCCGGGAGGACTCAATGACGACCTGTCAATCAGCGAACTGCTAGGGTGATTACACCTGTGTTGCCTTACAGAGTTATATTGATGCGCTTTCCCAACTATCAGTGTTCGGTTACATCGCGTCGGTGGCTGCGCCCACATTAAATGCTTAAGAATATTGAGCTGGTATGTACCTTAATTCTGACCTTCAGCGTTATAGTTCCATGTACGGGCTATTTATTATTATTTCTATCATGTATTGATTATAGATTTTGTATATATTAACAGAAATCCGGACCTGTGAAACTTATATACAGCAATTGAGTCTGGGGTCCTGATGAAGCCAGGATTGGCGAAACAACTGGGACCATGATTGTCGACCCCTTTGAGAACCACGCCTTTATTTGATAGATATATGGTGGATTTACTTGAGATTAGTGTACTCCGTGGTTTCTCTAGACCTATCTTTTGCTTTAAATATTCCGTCTAATACAGACCATTAATTTAGAAATACTTGTCGGTTTCACAACGACGAATGCAGAATACTGCCTTGATTTTGGAGAACAAACTTACAAGATAAAGATTATCATTGACTATATATTGAACCCTTGGTGTCTTCCTTCTTACCCGTTTCTTACTCATTGGATATCCTGGAACTACTTACCCTTTACCCTCTTTCCTTGATCCCCAGCTTCCCCCCATTGCTCCTAAGGAAACATAGGAAGCTCTTCTCTTTTGGCATGGAGCCCAGCAGGAAGTACACATGCATTGTGTAATGGGCTCCATGCTGAAAGGGGAGAACAAGCAGTATACAATGGGCAATGTAGCCCAACTGATGAGGTCACAAGTCTGCAGTATGACCACTGTGTCCACAGGATGTGTATCGTTTATCTGACCAAAATATCAACATTAGGCATTTTTCTAAATCTTCCAGTGTAACTCTATGGTAGTCTTGGCCTGGAAGCCCTTCATTTTAATATGCTTCATATTATCCACCGTTCTGCATATCCACATGAAGTCCAGAAAGGTATCCCCTGTTGATGTGAAGTTTTACGGCACTACTCTTACCCTGATATTTTACTTGGCTTAGATATTGATGACAGTATAGGACTACTGTACTACCTTTAGGTCCCTTAATTCACAACCATATTAAATATTTTAATGTCACCAGCTACACAAGCAGCAAACAACTAATTGTTTCCCACTAATGATCATTCATACAATCTATGTTTGAAGGCTAAATCTAAATTGCATCATTTTTAAGCAGAACTTAAAATAAATTCGCAGATGAAGAATTTTTGTATTGCTATCTATTGTATAGTTAGCTTTCATTCCCCTGCCCTTAGAATAACTCATACATGTTTATAAAGGGGGGCGGTTTTTAGAACCGTCCCAAGACCCCAACCACATTAATCCATTGCACTCAATCAAACCAATTTCAGCTCCTAGATCTCTTTGTGCAGTCATCCATTCTTTATAGAATCATACATCTACACTCACTCTAATTAGTAGTAACAGAAGTAGCATTATTTCTCCGCCCCCTGAACACATAGATTCATAGGACCTTCCATTTATTTAACCATATTTCAGTTAGCTGGCATTTCCCCAGTTCCTTCTGAGCTTTCAGATATGTTAATTAAAACTCCCCTTTACTTTATTCATTCAGCTTGTTGGGTTGTAATTTTTGTTGTTGGCTGGGTGCCTTGGCATAATTCAGATATTCTAATTGCTTATCTTAACTGGGCTTATCAAAAATCCTTTTAACTTCTTCTATGTGTTTGCAGTAGGACCAGCTATGGTAGCACTAGCCACAAGACACAATTCTGGACCCCTAACCCCCCCCCCCAGTAAAGAATTACTGATGATCTCTTCCATGTAGGATATTTCTAATGGTCCAGTAATACCATCCCTTGAAATCATCTTTCCGTCACGGAAGACTTTGGGTTGCTGTGAGTTTTCTGGGCTGTATGGCATGTTCAAGAAGCATTATCTCCTAATGTTTTGCCCACATCTATGGCAGGTATCCTTAGAGCTTGTGAGATTTGTTGGAAACTAGGCGAATGAGATGTGAAATGTGAAATGCCCAGGATGGGAGAAAGAACTCTTGTCTGCTTGAGGAAAGTGTGAGTGTTGCAATTGGCCACCTTGATTAGTATTGAATGGCCTTGTAGCTTCAAAGCCAGGCTGATTGCTGCCTGGGAGGATCCTTTGTTGGAAAGTGTTAGCTGGAAACATTCACACTTGCCTCAAGCAGACAAGAGTTTGTTCTCCCACCCGGGACATTATTCCACAGATATATAAACCTCACTTGCCTAGTTTCCAACAAACCTCACAACCTCTGAGGATGCTTGCCATAGATGTGGGTGAGAGCTCAGGAGAGAATGCTTCTGGAACATGGAACATACAGCCCAGAAAATTCACAGCAACCCAGTAATTCCGGCCATGAAAGCCTTCAACAACACAAGGAAAACTTTGTTCGGTAGGTCAAAATGGAGGTATCTCTAAATGCTAATTGTACTAATTAGTTATCTCAGTTATTAACAGTTGTTAACAGGAGTTAACATTGGAAGATTTTCTATACCTAGGTTCAGATATTACTCAGAATGGAGATTGCAATCAGAAAACGACTAGGACTTGAAAATAAAACTATGAAAGAACTAGAATAAGCATGACGTGTTATGATTAAGTTAAGCTTGTTCATGACATCAGATCCCTCATTTCTACAGTATGTATGGATATGAAAGCTGGAGAACAAATAAAGCTGCTAGGAGGACAATCAACCCATCTAAAATATAATGCTGGAAAAGAATTTTGTAGATGCTGTGAACTGCTAAAAAGACAAATAAATGGGCCTTAGAGCAAATCAAATCTCTACTTTCCCTAAAGGCCAAGATGAATAAACTGATTCTATCATACTTTGACCACATCATGAAAAGATAGGATTCACTAGAAAATACAATAATGCTTGGTAAGGTAGAAGGCAGCAGAAAAGAGAAAGACTTCCCCCCAGATATATCAGCTCAATCAAGAAAGCCACGGCCCTGAGTCTGCCAGATCTGAGCAGGGTGGTTGGTGATAGGGGACGTGGGGGGTCTCTCATTCACAGAGCCACCCTAAATTGAAGTTGGCTTTAACTTAGGAATTACTGTAAGTTGATAGCAAAGAAATCAGGTTGTAAAACTATTTGTGTATCAGTTGTGCCAACCTTACCACTCCCCCCCCCCCCCAAAGCAAATCTACAAAAACTTAAAAGAAAAAATGAGGCAGCATGCCAGGGATTAATGTAAAGATAATTCCAAGCATACTGAGAAACATAGCGAAAGACAGAAGCTGCAACCTATTGACAAGAGGATTTTCTTGAGGTGGCAACCCTACCCTTCCTTACATGGAATGAAGTACTACTGAGCTCAAGTAGTAGGCATGTGTAGGATTGGGCCAGGAGAGGCCACAAGCAATGGCAAGGACCCAGCACTGCTGCAAATGCACAGTTTCCAGGGATGAAAGATGGCTAATTAGCGTGGGAGGCAGAAGGGTTACAGAGAGCATTCGGTGCAAGGATGACATGGAAGAGTGGGAAGCTAACAGTCGGGGGCAGATGGTAAAGTGACGTGACCTTCTGGAAAAGAGAGCCTTTAAATAAATGAGAACAAATCCATTTCCTGGAGGAAAAACAATTAAAACAACAGTGATGCCTGATTGCCTCCCCCATTGTGCATTTAATATCATAGTAATCTAAAGCTTGTTTTGCAGCAGCTGTAGAACTGGGTTTGGAAGATAGGCCGTCAGAAAAGTGTGCTTCTTGTGTCATTAAAGGATATCTAAGGTAAGGCAAGAACTGTATTTTGAACCACAACTCCCACAATCCCCCAGTTGTAGTCCAGAAATAGCTTCAAGTCCTGTTTAGTGCAGGATCAGGCTGCAATGCTTTGATATCAAGAAAGAGTGAATGCCAGAGGGCGCCCCCCCAATGGTCTATAGCTGCTCAGTAGCAGCAGCTTTTAAACAGAGGAAAAGATCGTGAGAGATGCTAGTACAGGTCTCCCATAATGGACTTCATTTGGCCATGAGACATAAGTTGTAATTTGTGTCAGAATGAAAATGGAACTTGTAACAATATGGACAATAACATGATTGGCATTCAGCATATTTCATGTAAGAGTCAACTTGGCCATGAGGAATAGTAACCCTTACTTCACACAGACTAAATCCATCTTCATGAAGCACTGAATGTGTAACAAGTTTTTATTGGCTTTTCATTGCGGGGGTGGGGGGGATAATATTTTCTTTCATTGACCTTGATATCGCATCAACCATGGTGGGTACAATTCAAAAGCAGGGAATTTCTTTAGGGTGGATGGGTGTTTTGATGTATAAGTGGCCCTTGCCTGGTTCTGGTGTGGCCCGTGGACAACACTGTTGTGCCTCTCTTAGCAGAATCAAGAGAGCAGTTTTGCTCAGGATCACTAGAGAAGTGAAAACCTGGGATAACCTAGTTTAGATAGTGTTAAGATCAATTTTTATCCACCTAAAGCAGTAAAGAAATGGACCACTGGAAAATTGGAAGCACTTTAATCTTCACCCTTAGGAATCTGGACATTGCAATAATGATTGAAGGGAGGTTACATTTTTTCAGCTCTCTGCACAGTGTGAAAGGAGTGGGTACATACAAGCAGTCCTCAAGTTATGAACAAGATAGGTTCTGTGGGTTTGTTCTTAAGTTGAATTTGTTTGTAAATCAGGTACTTTTTAAAGTGTAACTCCAGCCGTGTGTGTGTGTGCACGCACGCGTGTGCGTATCGGCTTTGAATAACATAGGAAAAGGTTAACACCCCTGTGGTGCTTGTTTTACTATCTGTGCCCCTGTTCAGAAGATTTTGCCTCACTTTCTTTCCCTGTGATAACTGGATTTTGAAAAAAATGGCTTGTTGTGGAGACAAGGATGGGTGATAAAGTTTCAGTGGAGACACCTTTTCCCCATGAAGACTCTTTCTGGAGTGAATTTCCCTTCCGAAGGGTAGATTTCTCTCAATCCCTGTTGTCTCAGCCCCATTCTTAAACTGTGAGTTGTTTGTAAGTTGGATGTTTGTAACTTGGGCACTGCCTATATATCCGTGCATGGGTACAAACGACCAATACCACATGCATCTGGAAAGCTTGTCCTTCCAGTGGCGGCTCCTGGCTTCCATATCCATGGGAGAAGGCCATGCTAGTTTTATGTGGAACTTTAAAGAAGCTGTCCAATGCACTGAACCTATTTTGGAGGTAGGATTAAATGCTCTGATGATGATGATGTATTCATTTTTATCCCGCTTTTTTTCCATGAGTGGGATTTAAAGAGGCGTGCAAAGATTGAAAACACTAATATATATACATAAATACATATAATCAACTAAAACATCATAAACCAATAACCCATTTTGAGTGCACCATATACAACAAATTAATAACTTACAACAAATACCATTAAAATTCCCTAACCTAAAATAAGTTATACAAACTCCTAAGATTCTCTGTTTTTGTAAGGCCATGTCGCAGTTGCCATGACTAATAAAGTATTCAGATTTAAATATTACCAGCAGCTGCCTGGCAGTGCCTATTCCTATTCATCTGGGAAGGACTAGCTCCACAAAAAATTTTTAATTTGTGATTGAAAGGCCAGTAAGGAGGGCCCCCGATTGTACCTCTATGAAAGGGAGAGGTTTCAGGATAAAACCTAGAGTGAATTCATCATACCACTGAAACTGGAGTCTTTTGAAGCCACTGAGCCCTCATCTTCCTGCCAATGTCTTTTTTAGGTCTCAGACCTACAAGTTCTTTCTTACTCTCCATGTTGCCAGAGAGTCATTAATTATGATAGTGATTTTTCAATGAAGACCAGCCATCTTGGACTTCCGGATCCGGCAATGGAGGGAGAGGACGCGTTCTAGGAGGCTCTCCTGGGGACGAAGCTGTAAGCGGGTATTTGGGAGGTATACTCCCCCCACAGAGTTCGGGAAGAAGAACTCAAAGGGCCAGGGTCTACACCAAGTCCCCTTTGTCCCACTTTGGTCCTCTTCAAGAGGGTCGGGAGAGACAGAGGGGCAGAAGAGAGACCCGAAGGTGATACCCGCCAGCGTCTCAGCAACAAGGCTGAGTAACTCTCCGTCCGCCGGACCTGCACATGGGCAGAACCTTTTAAAACAGTGAATTGAAGAGACTAACGGAAGGTTTAGACGGCACTCGAGTGGAGGAGGAGTGGAGAATGAGGTCTATCTCTATTTTTTTGAATATAAAAGATTCACTGTTAAATTGGATGGTGTATAGCTTTAACTGACGACGCACTGGGAGACGGAGAAAAGCGAGCCGGCAGAGGAGGAGGAGGAGACGGAGGCGGAGCCAGTGAAGTAGCGGGCACATAGAGCTACAAAGAATTCCAGATAGATCCCCAGACAGAGGGCTTGGAACGGATAGTGGGAAACAGCAAGAGGAAACGGAAGCGACTGGAGAAGAAAAGCCATATAGAGCTATAAAGGCTGTATAAATATAGAGAACCCACGGAGAAGAGAAGAGTGAGGACGAAGGACGAAGCGGCGAAGTGACGAAGCCGCGGCAAAGTGGCTAAGTGGCTAAGTGGCTAAGGGCGAAAAGCGGCAGGGAGGCAAAAGCAGTCCTGAGTAGTGGCGTGGTGTGGAAAAGAAGTGGAGGGAACGACGAGAGAGGCGGAGGGGCGGAAGGTTGGTGAGGACTAGTGAGGTCTGAGGAAAAGAGGAAAAATAAGTGGAATTAAGTGGAATTAAGTGGAATTAAGAGAGCCTGGGAGAGGTGTAGACGGAGGTAAAGAGGAAAGAGTATAGAACGAAAACCCCCCAAAGCCCAGGAAATACCAAGAGAATACTCAAGTGCCCAATACTACATACTAGTCAGATCTGGAACAGTAACTCTTAATAAGCCTGATTAGGGTGATAAGTGAGGTTAAGGATTAGAACAAAGTCAATAAAAGGAGATATCTATAAAGTGTACATCTTAGTGAAGTGACTGAATAAATGATAACTATGTCTACAAGAGGTCGCCAAGAGAAAGAAAAGAAGAATGAACCAGTACGTAGGAACTCTGGAGCTGGGATAGGAGGATACAGGGAGAGTGTCCTAAAAGACTTGTTGACAGAGATGAAAGACATTAGAAAACTTATACAAAGAGGAGACGAGGATAGAAAAAAAATGAAAGAGGAGTTGAAAGGAGATTTGAAAGATATAAAAGGAGAAATGAAAGATATGAAAAAAGATGTACAAGAGATGAATATAAAAATGCAAGAAATGAAAGAGGAAATAGGGGATTTAAAGAAAGATTATAATGACTTAAAGAAAAAACAGAGAGTCAATATGGAGAAAACAAATGAAGCAGTGACAAAAATAAACAAATGGAAGAAAGACATCTGCAGATGGAGTAAGCACAGAGAGAGTACCAGATTCGTTTTTGAGGAATAGAAGAAGAGGAACAGGAAAAACTTAAGGACTGTAGCACAGCAGTTCTCGTTTGTGCCTGGAGGGCAGGGGACAGGGCCTGGGGTCCCATTAGCATTAGAACCGGCCATGCTAGAACAGGATTCTGAGGATGAGCTAGATGACTGGGGTGAAGGGCAGCTTTCCCCGCAAGGGCCTCTTTCGCCCACAGAGAGCTTGGCTTGGGAAGAAATGTGCTTTGGTCCAAGGGATGATTCAGATCACCAGGTGCAGTCTGATAGCGATCCAGGGAGTTATGAACACCCGGGAGGGAGATCTTCCCAGGAGCCCCCTGAGGAAGATATGGAACAAAGCGCATGGGAAATGGCTAGGGAGGAAAGCTCTCAGGAAGATAGCAACACAGCTGCCGAGAGACAAGGTGGAACCTTTGATAGGAGACGGAACATAGAGGCTAGTAGGAGGGATTGGTCCCGGGCCCTAGACCGGCCGAGGTCCGTCAGCAGGGATTGAGACGACGAAGCCTAGAGCGTCGAGGACCTCGGCCGAAGGATTAAGTATAGGATCCGTGGGAACGAATCCTCAGTTCTCCGGCCACGTCTTACCTGAATAGGCGTGAAGCGGAGTGGGGCCACAAGCCAAGCTGTGGTCATCAAGCCTTGCCTTGCTAAGCCTTGCCTTGTTTCCTGATCCGCATTGGTTTGCGGAGCCTTGCCTTGTTTCCTGATCCGCATTGGTTTGCGGAGCCTTGCCTTGTTCCTGATTTTGCCTGCCAAGCTTTTGACTATTTGCTTCGTTATTTTGGATATTCTTACTTCAAGCCTTTTGGACTATATCACTTCATATTGGACTATATTCTTTGGAACTGTTTTTATACTCAATAAAGTAGTTAGCCTTCAGTACGTCTCTGTGTGTGTGATTAAGGGGCCTGCCAAGTCCGTGCATTGTGACAAGGACATAATAATAGCAATAACAGCAAAGATCCTAGACACCCCCGAGACTTATTTGGATGGAAAGATCGATAGGGTATACAGAATCAATTCTGCATACTCTAGGAGAAATAAGACGCCCAGAGACGTAATAGCAAACTACACGCTGAAAAGCATTAGGGATGAACTGTTGCGCTGGAAGAAAAACAGGAATGGGCAATATAAAGGCAAGGAAATAATTATTTTGAAGGAGACACCGCCTGAAATTATGGAGAGAAGGAAAAAGTATTTTTTTAACGGACATATTGAAAATGAATAAGATTAGATATAGGTGGGAAAAATTAGAGGGGCTCATGATAACCTACAAAGGTAGACAACATTGGGTCACATCTGAAGAAAAAGCTAACCAGAGCTTGAAAGTAGCCCCCGAGGGAAAAAAGAAGGTATGCAAAGAAGGTTCTTTGAGGACAAAGAACCAAAACAAAAGCCAAATGGAGGGAATCTTTCGGAGAAGGAAGAGGGAGAAACGGAGGACGACCTAACAGATGATTACGGAAAAAGAGACCGGGATAACGAGGAGGTAGAAGAGGAGGAGTGTGACGGAGATAACGAATGATGACGTCATTAAGGTACCTATCATGGAATATAAATGGACTGAATAGTGGGGCTAAGAGAAAAAGAACTTTCCATAATATTAAGGAAAAAAAGGCTAATATAATAGCCCTACAAGAGACCCACATTAAAGATTCAGATACACATCACTTAAGAAATGAAAAACTAGAGTTAGAATTTGTAGCTGCGGCCAAAGAAAAAAAAGGGGTGTAGTCCTATATATTGACCCAAATCTAAAGCCCAAATTATTATTTACAGATACTGAAGGAAGGTATATAGGAGTTAGCATAAGTAAGGACCAAAAAATATTCTTATTTGTAATATATATGCACCTAATAATGCCAAAGGGAATTTTTTTAAAGACATTGAAAGAAAGATAAACACATGTGAGGTCAATAGTTACATTCTATTGGGTGACTTCAATGGGACTATAGACCCCCAAATAGACAAAAAAAACAGGAAAATCAAATCGCAAAGAGCAAAGCGGTAAATTACCAAAATCCTTTTTTGACCTGATGAAAAATTTGGAGCTAAAGGATCCCTGGAGATATTTGAATAGAAGAGAGAAAGACTTTACATTTTTCTCGAATAGACATCAGACATGGTCTAGAATTGATCTCTTTATGATTTCCAAAGATCTTATGTTACAACTTAAAAAAACAAAGATACTCCCTAGGTTTTTCTCAGACCACTGTCAGATAGAGATGGATCTTTATAATGAAGTTAGAGAATTCTGCTGGAGATTTCCACAGGTCCTGTTGAAGGATGAAAAAATCCTGGACGAGAGCAAAAAATTATTAAAAGAGTTTTTCGAAATAAACTGTCAAGATAATCAAAAGTACAATGTAATTTGGGATACTAGTAAAGCTTTTATGAGAGGCTACTTTCTTAAACACCAGTCTATTAGGAAAAAACCTCAGAGGAAGGAAAGAGCAACCACTCTCTGAAGAAATCTTACCAAGAAATCCCCATGATAGGGTCACCATAAGTCAGAAGTGACTTGAGGGTACACATCACAACAAAAATGTGGAACAAAAGATCTGAAGCTGTGAAGCCATTGTATGGGTCTCAGGAGCAAATCTAGGACGCCCCTTGTCAGGGGTGCTTTGAATGCGATTTTCCTGCTTTTTGGCAGGGGGTTGGATGGCCCACGAGGTCTCTTCCAACTCTATGAATTTCTTGCATTTAAATATATTTTCATGAGTATTTAAATATATTTTCATGAGCACACATGCCAGAATCTTCTCGTTTTAGCAATCAGTGCTCGATCATATTTCGTGTGAAACTGTGGATATACTAGTTCTGGAAAAAAAAAACCTAACACCTATCACTGAGTATATGCTGGTCTTCAGAACAGTGGTAGACAGTTGAATATTATGTTTGCCACTTATTGCATTCATTTTACAATTGCTTTTTGTTATGTCATACAAATGTGCTGGTATGTGGCTTAGATCTCTAGGCAAAACTTGGAAAAGTTACTTTTTAGGACTATAACTACAGAATTCTAGAAGTTGAAAGAAAAATTTCCAGCATTGCCCAGATTATAGGTTGATCTGGAAGTGGACCCGTGGAGTCATCAGAGAAACAGACAGGGCCAGCAAGTTTGACCAGGGATCACTCTCCAACATTAGTTGGTGAATCAGTTTTTGGCCAACTTTAGATTCGGTTTGGATATTTGGGGTGCTGATTCAGAAAATTGCATTGGATAGACCAGTATTTCCCAACCAGTGTGCCGGGACACACTAGTGTGCCGTGAGTGATCATCAGGTGTGCCATGGGAAATTGGAACCTCCAATACCCTTACTTATTAAAGGAGCGCCGCTACGTCACAGTACAAAATGCACAATTAATCATACACAATCATATGCAAAAAACACATTCAAAGTACCCAATCCTGCTGGAGAAAATCAAAAGTCTTACATAAGGTAGTTCGGCGTAGTCGCCACAGAGAGCGGAGGAGTTGCGAACCAGGAAGTAGCAAGTTCACGGAGCGCTCCTCTATGGAAAACTCGTGATATTTGATGAAATCATGGAAGTGAGTGCAATAAACAAAGTGTATTCTCATGATGTTATCCAATGTCAGTTCCGGGATCCGCACAATAACACAGTCAGTTTGCGGACATTTTAAAGAAGCAGCACCATAATCATAGCGACAAGGTAGAAAATCACGTAGATAATCACATATAGTCAAACTACTGAAGATATATGTGGTGATGGAATCGAAAGCTGGTATGGGCAAACTTGGATCTTCTAGGTCTTTTCGACTCTAACTCCCACGATTCCTGGCAGCCTCAGGCCCTTTTCCTTTTCTCCCCTCAGCCACTTAAGCAGGAAAGGGCCTCAGGCTGTTAGGAATGGTGGGAGTTGAAGTCCAAAGCACCCAGAGGGCCGAAGTTTTCCCATGACTGACAGCTGTTGTGTCTTTCTGCCATTCCTGCCAGGATATCTATGTTGTGTTCATCGAAACAGGCCCAGGTTTCACACTGAGTGTATAAATACATTTAAAAACATAGTAAATATATGTATTACTGTGTTAGAGTGTCATTTTGTGTCATTTTGGTTGGTGGTGTGCCCCAGGATTTTGTAAATGTAAAAAATGTGCCGCGGCTCAAAAAAGGTCAAAAAACACTGGGATAGACCACATCAGCTCTAGTTTCTGATACAGAACATAAGCTATCCAGTTGTCACCATCTACTCACTCACAGAAAACCATATGTCATAATCTAGAGCTGATGTGGTAGTATTAATCTTTCGTGGGTAGTCAGCCTCTTATACACTAAGTAAGCCTGCTGTCTTTCAAAAAGTAGCAAATACTTCCTCATCATTGATTTTAGGAGCCCCTCATGACACAGTGGGTTAAACTTTTGTGCTGGCAGGACTAAATACCGACAAGTTGGAGGTTTGAATCTGGGGAGAATGCGGATGAGCTCCCTCTGTCAGCTCTAGCTCTATATGTGGGGACAAGAGAGAATCCTCCCACAAGAATGGTAAAATATCAAAACATCCAGGCATCTCTTGGGCAATGTCCTTGCAGACAGCCAATTCTCTCACACCAGAAGTAACTTGCAGTTTCTGAAGTCGCTCCTGACACGAAAAATAACAACATTGATGTTGAAGTAAGTTTCCACTGCCTATCTAGATTGTTTCTCTATGTGGGATTGGAGATGGAGGGCAGATACCAGCCTTAGGCAGCATTATCTCTTGAGCCAGCCTTGGCTGGAGCTTTCTGGTAGATTACTGGTGACCTTTGCTGAACTAGAAAAACAGGCCCAGGGCTTAAACCTATGCCTTTTGCATACTTGTAGAGTGTGTGCTTTATCACAGAGTCATGGTTCCTTTGAGCTCCTTTAAGTTATTGGCATGTTACTTTCCTGGCATAAGTTAAGTTACATTAGTCACCATGCTGGTTGGTTGGGGATTCTGATGTTGTAGTCCAAAAAATAACCTTCTCAAGCTCTGTTCTTCCTTTAAATGTACCGCCAATTCCTTACCCAAGAGAGAAAATAAATACAGCAGAATTTGCAAACACTGCACAGCTATACCAGTGGACTCTAATTTTTGAATGTGCTATAGCTGGCACTGATTAACCCTTCCCCAGCACTTCTTTTTTGCCTGGGAATTTCAAATTGTTACATTTTTTCTGGCTGAATACTTACTCCTCTCCATCTTGTATTGTTAGCGCCTTGTGTTGTTTTAAATTGTAATTCTCAGGGTCTGTCCAAGCACCTGTCAACAGTTCAGACTTCACACTCTGATTTAGATATTTTTGGAGGAAATAGGAAGAATAAGGTCCAGCAGCTGTGCCCATTCCATTGGTCAACAGACAGCCTTGACAGAATACCCAGATTTCAGGTTCAAAGCACTGTGAAATCTGTTTCTTTCTGGATGGAAGAGCAGTTTCTATAAACAAATATACTAAACTTTGTCAATCAACATGAAATATTAATGGACAACAACCAAATCTTCCCTTCAGCCAAGATGTAATATATTCTTAATATGAGCTAGAATTGCAACACAATATTCTGTTCAAGTCATCTGTTGACTTATGGTGACTCAATGAATTTTCATAGTGTTTTCTTAGATAAGGAACACTCAGATGTGGTTTTGGCTGTTCCTTCCTCTAAGGCCCCTTCTACACTGCCATATAATCCAGATTTTTAAAGCAAATAATCCACATTTTCTTTTAGTTGGATTATATGAATCTACACTGCCATACAATCCAGTTCAAAGCAGATAATTTGGATTTTATATGACAGTGTAGAAGTATAGCCTGAAATACAGCCCACAGCACCTGGTATTCATCGAGTGTCTCCCATCCAGGTAGTAACCAGGGCTGACCCAGTTTAGGGCCCTTCCACACAACCATATAATTCAGAATACCAAGGCAGAAAATCCCACAATATCTGCTTTGAATTGGGATATCCGAGTCCACACTGCAATATCTGCAGAATGAGCAGTTCCAAGCCTGGAACTCCTCTGCCATATAATCCAGATTTTTTGAACTGATTATATGGATACAATCCAGTTCAAAGCAGAGTCAGCCACTAATGCTTTGGATTTTATATGACAGTGTAGTCCACACTGCCCTTTATATATATTCCAGTTC
Source organism: Anolis apletophallus (assembly GCA_030556195.1). Classification (NCBI taxonomy): domain Eukaryota; kingdom Metazoa; phylum Chordata; class Lepidosauria; order Squamata; family Anolidae; genus Anolis; species Anolis apletophallus. The sequence continues at coordinate 149,410,278 of JARBWK010000002.1, forward strand.
AAAGCAGAAAATGTGGGATTTTATTAAACTGTGTGGAAGGGGCCTTAGATTCCATGATCAGAGAGAAACAGATGCCTTTATATTTAGGGCACTTCTACCCAGAATTAAATTTCATTTCCCCCCAGGACAGGCTCCTTCCAAATAATAGTGAATGTTGACAGGAGCTGTTTGAAGACCTCACTGGAAAATCGACTTAAGCCAGCAATTTATAATAGTCTACACAATGTCAATGTGGTACATAAATAGAGTGAAAACGGGGAAGCAACCTAAATCTTTCCTGGGACTTTAAAATGTCTAAATACAAATTAAACTGATTATTTCATAGTTACTTGAACTACCCAATATAGTTTTGAAACACTGACAGAAACAGTATGGACAAGACTCCTTCTTCTACCTGTTCTTAATCCACACACATTCTTATAAAGCACAGTAGCCTGCCCCCTGGTGGATTGACAATCTTTATTCTTTATTCTTTTACTACAAAACGTTGCTAACGTGCTAGTAATATGTCACAATAGAACACTTACTTGGGCCCCTTCCACACAGCTGTATAAAATCCCATATTATCTGCTTTGAACTGGGTAATATGGCAGTGTGGACTCAAATAACCCACTTCAAAGCAGTGTTATATGGCTGTGTGGATGGGCCCAAAGTGAACCTGCAAAACTAGGGCAACATCTGCTATCAGTTGCAGTGTAGGAGGGTTACTTGGTATGTGATTGATTGAGGAAGAAAACAGGTGGATCATACTGGACTAGATTCAAGGTAGATCTAGTCAAACTTTATGTTCCTACAGAGCCCAACCAGTTGCCTATGGGAATTACACCTATAGGACAGAAGGGCAGCTCTGCCTTCCACCTTGTGTTCTCCAGCAACCTCCTCTCGTATTAGAAGTGAGAGTAGTGACTAGAAGCAATTAATAGTCTTCTCCTCCACAAAGTTGTCTCTTAGAAAAATTATTCAGGGTGGTTGCCATCACATCTTATGGCTATCATTGCTATCATTACTATCATAGTGATCATTATCACCATCATCATCTCTTCCCACTTCTCCCTATGGATCGTGGGAGTAGTGTGGTAGTCACTGCTGCATGCATTCTCCTGATACAGTTCTTGTAATATATGGGCCCTTCCACACAGCCCAATATCCCAGAATATCAAGGCAGAAAATACCACAGTATCTGCTTTGAATTGGGTTATCTGAGTCCACACTGCCATATATTCCAGTTCAAAGCAGATATTGTGGGATTTTCTGCCTTGATATTCTAGGGTATAGGGCTGTGTGGAAGGGCCCTCTATCTTCCCTTGTCATGATACTGCCTGCCCAGCAATAAACTAATGTCAGAAGGGCCCACACAACTACGAGAAATCACATAATAGGTTTACCTCTTATTAGAGGAAATTACATATATGGAAGAGAAAGAGAAGGTGGATCCACACTGCCCTATATCCCAGGATCTAAACCCAGATTATCCGCTTTGAACTGGATTATATGAACCTCCTGCTAAAATTGGATAAACAGATAATCTGGGACCAGACGCTGGGATATAGGGCAATGTAGAAGGGTCCAGAGATGTAGGATCTGCTACCACGGGCAACAAAATAGAAGACATGCATATACATTTATGAAGTCACTAGGAAGTGCTAACTACTTGCCTCTGCCTCTCTTGCCTCCAGGAAGAGAGGCACATAGTCACTTGCATGACAGCAGGTCCACATTTCCACACTTCTAAAAATATATAGACATTTCTAGAACTCCTTCTTCCCAAGAAGTCTAAGGATGGCAGTGACTTTTAGGGATACCTCTCTCAGGACCCTTCCACACAGCTATATAACCCAGAATTTCAAGGCAGAAAATCCCACAATATCTGCTTTGAACTGCATTATCTGAGTGTTGACACAGATAACCCAATTCAAAGCAGATATTGTGGGTTTTTCTGCCTTGATATTCTGGGATATAGGGCTGTGTGGAAGGGCCCCCAGTGACTGCGGAATAGGACCCAAGAAGTTCTCCTCTTACCCGGACCCTTCCTCCCCCTAGCTGGCATCTTCCAGCTATGTGGGACTACAATACCTATCATTCCCATCTGGAAGTGCTTCAGCTTCTACTTCCCCAGAAGTGATGGACTTCTAGCGGAAATAATGGAAAAAATGTATAAGAATGGGAGAATGTCTGTGTGTATGCCTGCTATGTCCATCTTCACATATGTATGAGTAGTCCAGGCACTCGCCTGCTATTTCCCTTTCATGATCTGTTCTAAAAGTTTTTAAAAGTTTATTGAACTTGAAGGCTTTGAGCTCCACCATTACGTAGAGGCCATGAAAGGAGCATGGCGATAGCTCACCTTGGGAGTGAGGTTCTGAGTTTTTTGAGTTTGTTTTGTTTTTTGCTCTCTTGTGAGAACGGTGCCTCTCCACCCAAAAGCTACTCCTGTCAACCCTTCCAACTGGATACAGATTTTCCTTTGTTTGAATTAACATCGACCCTTGGTGACCTGAGTGAGCTGAAACAGTTGCCAGTGCATATTAATAGCAGTCAAATTCATTCAGTGCTAGTAAAGAGCCTCATGCGTGAATTTAAGTCCAGTTGGCAAGGTAAGCTAGAATCTGAAATGTTGTTGGCTCTGCTGCAGCTGTCATTCCGTGCCAATCCGCTCCATCCGATAGTAAGCAGGTGGCTCACGCATACTGTTTTTACTACATATCATTTTAATTTTGCAAAGTCTCGCTGAAATAAATAGGGCATTTGTGCTATTCATCACAGGGCATTTCCCCCCCAAAAGGAAATGCAAGGACCACATTTGAATGTGCAGAAATATTGCTTCCTATGTAGAATATAGCAGCTGGTGAACCTGTTTATTCCCTTTGGCTGCAGTTGCATGCTACCCTAAAATATAACTAATTAACTTGTATTAATTAGGAAGGGGGTTCACACAAATGCGCTCAAAGAGAAATACAAGTCGAAGCTTGCCTTCCTTAAACCTCTCTTTTTAATTGCCTATTGGAGGGCTCTTTTTATGAAAGCATAAAGTATTCCAAAGCTATATACATCTGTGCTTTTCTAAATTCTGGTGTCTTGTGAATATTGGAGGAGAAACATTAATTAGAAATGTTCAGTGCATAGAAGAGTCATATATGAGGTATTGGATCATTAAATGTTGATATTTTAACATTTCATAATGTGTCAGAATAAAGAACCACAATAACAGACAGTAGGAGCCTTGAAACTGCCCATGAAGAGTTCACCCCTTGGTAGCAAACTATTAAAAATGCAGATAATTAAGTCACCAGGCTTATCCGAGTTCATTTTCCTTCTTAAATTACATTTACACACAGAAACCGATATATGCAATCACTATTATATGAATCTTAGGAGCCACTGGTGGCACAGTGGGTTAAATCACTGAGCTGCTGAACTAGCTGGCAGAAAGGTTGATGGTTTGAATCCAGGGAGCGGGGTGAGCTCCCACTGTTAGGCTCAACTTCTGCCAACTTAGCAGATTGAAAACATGCAAATGTGAGTAGATTAATATGTGACTCTTCGGCAGGAAGGTAATGGTGCTCCATGCAGTCATGCTGGACACATGACCTTGGAAGTGTCTATGGAAGTGTCTATAGATCAATACGTACTGCTCTGGTAAGAAGATAACGGCACTCCATGCAGTCATACCAACCTTGGATAATGCTTGCTCTTTGGCTTAGAAATGGAGATGAGCACCCTCCCCCCTCCAAAGAGTTGGACACGACTAGACTTAATGTCAAGGGGAAACCTTTACCTTTACTATATGAACCTGAACCTGCTTCTATTTGCTGGTGATGCATTTCTCTTTTTGGTGACAGAAACCCCATTTTCTATATCACAGCAATATTTTTTAAAGTATGGACTTTCATAAAGAGTGTTGAGTGTTGGATTATTTGAGGTCCTTTTTAGACAGCAAAACACATTGAGTATACACTACTTTTTCCTCACTGTGTTCACAACTAATATAGGAAGGAATGCTCTGGGATAGGATTTTTTCTTGCTTTTTTGCCCCCATTTTTTAAAACTGAGAGACATGCACAGGAATTGTGGGAAGAGGCAAATCACTGGCCCTGTCTATATGGATCCTCTATGGGCTACTTGGTGGTTTTAAAAGGAAATTAGACAGATTTGTGGAGGATTAGGAAACTATTGACTACGCTTTGTCATAATGGCTTATGTTTTTTCTTCTTTCCAGAATCAAGATGCAGTAGATTTCTTGATCTTAATTCTTGACAAACATAGATGGGAAGATTCAGGAACATGATCACCTGCTTCCAGATTTTTAAAGCTATCTTTGTGGCTACTCCAGGTAACTAATTTAGGACCAGATAAATCTAGCAATTCTTGCTTGTGTTCTTATATTGTCTTAGCTAAGTGTTTTGAATCTAACTTGTAATGTTTGCTTATACAACCTTTGCAAAATGACACCACAAGAAACTGAAGCATGGGAGCATACATGTTACTTTGCTCTTTATTTCAATAACTTACATTTGCATTTGGGTTGCTGCTGGTGCTTCTCAAAATTGCTTGCGTCTATGCATACGCTTATAGATTCCTGCCATCATTACAGACTCGTCTTATGAAATTTCAGGAAGGCAGTTGTAATTCTTTGCAAGGGTTACATGGCTATATGTATCAGTCACACTATGAATTTTCTGCCATCACACCCCAAATGTGAGCTAACTTTGGCTAAGGTGTTTGCAGTATTGCTCTTTATTTGCCAAATGCAGAGCAGATCTAAATAGTGCAAAACCCTGGTGTCCTCCAATAAAAGGATTTTTCCTCAATCCTAACAAAATACCCACTTGCTATAGCATTTCTAGGCCAGGGATGGGAACTTTAGCATCGTAGACCACATGTACTCCTTTGACAGGTCTAGAGTAACTATTGGAACCAGTGCTATCCACCCCAAGACCCCACCCCCCAATCACCTTGATCTACAAAACACAACTTTTGGCCATTCCACAATTTAGAAATGCTGTTTTGACAGTGGGGTACATGGAAGGGCACAAGTTGTTGCAGTGTAGCCTTTTCTATTCTGGATTAGGCCCACCAGATTAATTGAAACCAAGGCTGTGCTAATTTTTCCAATATAGAGTTTGGTGTCTGATTTTTTAATGTCTGGTTTTTCTCTTAGGGTCAATCTATCTTGTAGACTGCAAATAATTGTCACTCTCCATCTTAGAAAAGCTTTGAGGACTGTGATTCTGTCAAAAGTGAGAAGATGGAGTGGGTCACTGACAGAACATAATTTCTTCTTTATGGCTATTGAAATACAAAGGCAGTTGAGTGGAGAAGGGGAAATTCCTTCTTACTGTACTCTGAGAATGCATGAGAACAAGCTAGAGCAGATTTACTGTGAACTCTGTTGTGGATTGTTCAGTGTTTGTAACCCAGTTATCCAGTTATACAATGTACAATTCAGCCAGTTCAAAAATATGCAACACAAACATGAAAAATGCAAAAACCCAGAAATTTACTTTTAAGTATTCAGAGAAGAAAATTTAAAAAAAACAAAAAAACCCCCCACAACCAGCAGTATAGTCACAATTCCTTTTGTGTATTACACTCACACATAGTCCATACAGTCCATAGAAAATAAATCTTCCAATGTTTCTTGGATGTAGAAAATACCGGCCAGCATGAAATGGAGCAACTGCCAGTCAGAAGCTTTATGCTGAGCAACAAAACTTTCAGCAAGGCTTCCAGGAGCAAACACAAAGTAAGCCCAACTCATGGGACAAACTCCCCCAGTTATACTCTTCTGTTAGTCACCTAAACAAATCAACCTTAATTACCTTGCCTATGTATACAATTAACCTTAGCATGCTTTTCTCTTAACACACCTATATACCTGGTAGAGATGATTCCACTGCATTGTAGCCATATACCTTACCAAACCCCAGTGGTGGGATATAAAACACACATGAGCATATTCTTTTCATAGAAACTCCTAACTGTTCTTGTTGATAAAACTCTATTGAATCAGACTGCATTTGGCTGAATACAGTTACAACATGTTATGCGGCCTGCAGCCCCATTTCTGCAGTTTCCAAGTGAGCTGAGGGCTGAAGCTTCAGTCGGCCAAATATAGTTGCAGCCACACTTCTTTAAACTGAGAGTACTAAGAAGAATCAAGCAGAGTTGGCTCACACATTCCCATGTCCCCTCCATGCTTATAATTAATGCATCTGAAAGAGCAAGCTTGCTTATTGTAGATCACTTGTGGACTTCCTGAAGTTGTTGGACCATACTGCCTATTGTTGCAACCCTAACCATGGAATTTATCACATTGGGATATAATCCATTTATATCAGTATGCATTTTGTATTTTAAAGGATTTTTTTTAAAAAAAGGATTTGATGCATACTGTATTCAGACACACCCAATTATTATGATTTTTTACAATTTGAAAATACTGCACATTGACTCCTCACAAATTGGTTTCTCCCAATCCATATTAATGCCTCCCAGAGTTACTTTCCCCTCCTAATATTATTGCACAGTGACATAGCCTGGAAGTCTCTAACTATTGTTCTGGTGCGATTTTAGCTGATTACATGTATACTGATTTCCTGATACAATCATAATAAAAAAAACATGCTCAGAATCTCATGTGCAATTACTCTGTTTCTGGGATGTTCTGTAGATGGATTCCAATAGATTACTGACAGAATGGGGCAAACATCACCTGATAGGACCTATTCATAATCTTGTTCAAAGAGTCTCAGAAACTGAGTATATCCCAATGTAATAAGATCCCATCACAGACAATATTGAAGGATCATGGGAGTTGCAGTCTAGCAAAATCTGGAAGGCCACAAATTGACCACTCTTGGATTAAATCCAAGATTCCATCCATATGTATGCTTATGACTAGGGATCAATTACCAGCATAATCTAATACATGTTCATTCCAAAGAAAGTTCCATTGTTTTCAATTAAGTTCATTCCCATGGACATGTTAGATAGGATTTTAAATATAGTTAGTTTTGGAGAACTAGGCATGCAGAATGCAAAGAAATTACCTTGCAGTTCTCCTTGGTGGCCACAGAATGGCACTGCAACCTTGTCACTGAAACCAAGTCATAAGATTTAATTTTCTGAAGGCTTCTATTTGCATGGTGTAATGGTTTGCACATTGAACTATGACTCTGGGCACCAGGACTTGAACTCCCACTCAATCATAGAAATCTTGCTAAGAAAACCCTTAGTGTGACCCTAAAGTGAAAATTACTTGTGTTTTGATTGTGTTAAGTGGCAAGACCAAAGGAGGAATATGATATAGAATATTGAAATTTGTTGTGGTTGTTGCTGTGTGCCTGTTGTTTTAAACTTATGGAAGCCTCAAGGCAATCCTGTGACAGGGTTTTCTTGGCAAGATTTATTCAGAGGGGATTGGCCTTCTTTTGAGGCTGAGAGAGTGTGACTTGTTCAAAAAATCATCTAGTAGGTTTCCATGTCCAACTGTGGATTGAAATCCTAGTCTTCTACAGTCACAGTTCAACTTCAAGACTAATATACTATACTGTGTTGCATACTTCTGGGCTTACTTCTTCCTTCAATCAACATGAGTTTGATTAAAATGACAAATGATAGCAGCAATAGTAATAATTTACATCATAATTTAAAGTTCATGTGCATAAATAGCAATTATTGCCAGCACTCTTTAAGGTAGATTAGTACCATTGTACCCATTTTGCAAGAACTGAACAACGGGCAGCCAGTTGCTCGTTTAAAGCCTTTCTGAAGAAGTATAATGTTCTATCATATTTATTTATTTACAGTATTTCTACCCCACTCTATCTCACCACAGAGGGGACTCAGAGCATCAGTTTTGGCAAATATTCAATGCCACATGGTGCATAAAGCATACAACACATAACACATTAAACTTTAATATCAATAAAACATATAAACACTATTAAAAACTGTTAAAAACATAGCACCTGATCCTGTTGCTATTGATTTCATGGATATATATTGCGCATTATTCCCCAAATGTCTGGTTCCACAGCCAGGTTTTGACTTTCCTCCTGAAAACCAGGAGGGAGGAGGCTGCTCTAATATCGCAGGGAGTTCCACAGCTGAGGGGGCCAACACTGAAAAGGCCCTGTCCCTCATCCCCATCAGTCACACCTGCAAAGGAAGTGGAACCAAGAGCAGTACCTCTCCAGTATATCTTAATGCCCAAGCTGGTTCATAAGGGGAGATACTTTCAGATGGGTAAGCTGGGCCAGAACTGTTTAGGGCTTTATAGGCTAAAGTCAGCACTTTGAACTGTGCTCAGAAGCAGACTGGCAGCCAGTGGAACTGACGTAAAAGGGTGGTTGTATGATCGTAGTCACTGGAATTGTGCACATTCATGGAAAATGCCTCCCATAATAACTATCAGTTGTATTGATATGGGGGAGGAGAGTAAAGGGTGGTTGCCTTCAGAGCCTCTTGGCAGTTTCCCAGAAATCCTTGCCTGCTCATTGCTGAAAATAGAATATTAACTAGATGGTTCCTTTGTCTGATCTAGCAGAAATATTGTTATATTTCTGATAAGCAGAATAGCCTGAGCTCAGGAAGAAAGACACTAGACAATAGAACTTTGTAGCTGTCCAGTCCTGTAGATTCTGGATATTCATCACACTAGAGCAGTGTTTCCCAACCTTTTCTGAGTTGCGGCACACTTTTTACATTTACAAAATCCTGGGGCACGCCACCAACCAAAATGACACAAAATGATACTCTAACACAGTAATACATATAATTAATCTGTTTTTAAATGTATTGATACACTCAGTGTGAAACCTGGGCCTGTTTCGATTAACACAACATAGATATCATGGCAGGAATGGCAGAAAGACACACACGAAGGTCTTGCTTAACAGCTGTCAGTCTCTCTCTGTGTTTAGAAAAAATGTGTCCATATAGTTTCAAAGCAGTCCACTAGTACTATTCTTATGCATCAATACACCTCATGACACAATAATGAGGCTTCCACCTTCAATATATATGCTCCTGTATCATTCCATGTAGGCATTCGATGCGTCCCTCGTGTATAACTGGTGAACAGGAGAGTTGTTACACAGTCACTAGAAAGGCTATCACGTCCAGCCAATGCCAAATGTAGTAATAGTTGGTATACATAAACACAAAAACGGCCGAAGGAGGCGGCGCCCCAGCCCCTTCTTCTTCACTGCCACCCAGCCCTTTCTCCTCCTCCTCTCCCCACAAGCAGCAGTAGCAGGAGTTTGGCAGGAGGGGGAAGAAAGGGGGGAAGAGAGGTTTTCCCGCGGCACACCAGGTGATCGCTCACGGCACACTAGTGTGCCGCGGCACAGCGGTTGGGAAACACTGCACTAGAGAATGAATCCACTTTAAATCCAGTTGCTGCATCCTGCAGAACTCTAAGGTTTGTAGTTTAGGGAGGAGCCTTTAACAGTCTCACTAAACTACAAACCTCAGAATTCTGCAGGAGGCAGAGACCGGATTGAAAGTGGATTCATTCTCTAGTGTGATGAAGTACAACTTGTTGAGGAAACTTCAAGTGATACTTTGCTATTAGAACTAAATAACCTGATCCTCAGCACAGGATAATTTGGACCCAGGATGCCCTGGATAAGAAAATCCGTCAGAGAATAAGGCAGACCGACATCCCATCTAAGGATGGAGCAATCTAGGGGTGCATCTATAGTGTAGAATGAATGACGTTTGATGCCACCTTAATTGCCACAGCTCAATGCTATGGAATCCAGGGATTTGTAATTTGCTGAGGAACTTGCACTCTTTGGCAGAGAAAGCTAAGGACCATGCGGAATTATAAGTTCCACAATTCTGTAGCATGGTGTCAAATTGCATTAATTCTACAGTGTAGATACACCCTTGGCCTCTGTGCGAAAAGAAGTGAAAAAAGGCAGCAGTCTGAGTTTTGAGTCGGAGATTAAAAGAAAGCAACATTGAGTTAAAATGACCCTATAAATGGGGGACCTCCCTATCATCAACTCAGATCTGCTCAGGCCTTTCAGATTCAGGGCTGTGGCTTTCTTGATTGAATCTATCTATCTAGAATGCCACCTTTTTCTTTTCCTATCATACTAACCTTTATTGTATTTCCTAGTGTGTCTTGTCCTCTCATGATAGATTTAAGATATGACAGTCTTGACTATTAAGGAGAGTTCAGGCTTGATTTGCTCTAGGACCCGTTTACAGTATTTGTCTTTTAGCAGTCTATGGTATCCACAAAACTCTTTTCAAGCACAACATTTCAAATGGACTGATTTCCTTCCTATCAGTCTTCTTTACCTTCCACCTTTCACAACCACAGATAGAAATGGGAAATACAATGACCTAGACATGTATTTATATTTATTCTGCTCCAAGTTACCTCTAAATTACAATGTAACCAAAGTAAGTGTTCATTAATTTATTTGCCATATTTATACTCCGCCTTTCTCTACCCCAGCAGGAGGACTCAAGGTGGCTTACAATGACACATACACAGTGCCTCAAAACAACAAATTCACCTTAAAATAGTTTAAAATTACAGCATATTAGACATGGTTAAAAGTACTTTTATGTAAGACTGTGTATAGAATTAGACCATTGTATGTCCTGGTATTGCTTTCTTTTACTCAGTTATTTGATTGGAGAGAGTTCTTTATGACACTATGGATAACTTGAAGAGACTAAAAAATAATAATTCAATTTTAACAGAAAAAACAGCAATGCCTATACATACTGTACATAAACGTACCTGAATAACATATCCCAACATATACATAACTAACTACACAATTTCCATCAACAACCTACTCTACTATAACTAAACATACATCCAAAATATAAACAAGGGAGACAAATAGTTTTCTTTGTTTTTTTATAGTGTTGATGTCGTCCCCCCCTTTTACTGTTTTCCTCTGATCCTAATAAATTGACAAAACTGAAGAGTTTAGGTGCTTTTGTACAGCTCAGAACCTTGTGGAGATATGTAACAACAAGAGGATTATTTTTTAAAAGTTAATTATTTGTAATTATTTAAACTGTATTTAAATATTCTACATGTTATAATTTTATGTTAAATCAAATAAGACACAATATGTTTATGTTCTCAAAGTGACCTAAGATTTCCTAACCTTTCAGATGGTGGTGGAGGAAGTCTATTTAGCCCAGGAGAGGAGAGGAAGCCAGTAATTCTGGAGACAATCTAGGATGTTTATCATAGGTGGCAAATATATGGGCCTGCCAGCATCCATTACTACTGGCTGAGCTGACCGAGGTAAAGATCTGCAATACAATAACATCTGGATGATGACATGCCATCTCTAGACTCTGTTCTTTTTAGAAACTGTTTTATCAATCAATCAATCAATTTTCCGATTTTAATGCTGTTGTTGATTGTTGTTGCCGATGTTTTTAATGCCACTGACTAATGTCTAATAAATAAAAAAATAAAAAAATAAATAAATTGCTCACCTTGACATGTCTGAGCAGAATGCTTTTTGAAGCAGCTAACATGGAAATGCTCTTTCTCTGTGTGTGTGTGTACACACACCAGGGGGAAGTGGGGAATACCTCAATTGGTTGCATCAAAGAGAGTAGATTTTATTGAATTCACCTCCTACCCATACAGTTACCTCCTGCTTCTTAGTTATAAAAACTTAATACAATATCTTTGTCATCAGATTATTGTAGCAATGAAGACACTGAATTCAGTCAATGCTCAAGATAATATTCTTTTGAATGTTTCTTTTAAATGAACCATTCAAAAGAGGCTGTTGTTTTTGGGTTACAGCTCCAAGAATTCTTCTGCCAGGATGACCTTGGAGAAGTTGCAGTTCAAACGTTTAAAAATGCTGTTCTTTGGGACCAGGTGACATAAAGGAAAACAGAGCATCCTGTTTTTTCCCTTTGCAGCAAAAATCTGCAAGCCATTGAAAGAATGGAAGTCTTCGTGCATACACTCTACAAGTCAGGACATAGCAGTCTAGCAAGTGGCCCATCAGAGTATATTGGAAAAACTTATAAAGACATGGGTTTTTAAATTTGGTATTCTCCTTTTCTCCTCTATGGTATCCGAAATAATTTATGTTGTTGATAAAACAAAATAGCTAAAACAACATGTAATACAAATATTTTAAAAGGCATTAAACAACAACCCCTTTTAAAATATGACTTGAAAACAGTTAAAATACAGTTTAACAGAAGAGTTGAATAAGAAGAGGCTTGCCTTCACTGGACTGACTCCGTGGTTCAACAGCCATTGAACAGCTCCATCAAGCAAGAGCTCGAGCAGCAAATGGTGAGGGGCAAAAGGTAATGGAAAGTTTGAAAAGGTAGAGTCTCTTTGTTGTGCAGCTTGCTCTGTGCTCACTTAATAGACCACTGTCCTCTAAAACAGAGATGGAGGATACTGCCCACCCACCTATAATTATATCCCACCATCCTCACAAATTGATACTCAAGGTGGCTCATCCTACAGAGGGGGGTGGGGGAGTTGGCAATCTTGTCCTTTCTCTCAGGTTGCAAAATATCTTTGCTTGCCCTGATGCCAGTGGATGAGAAGTCTCCTGGTGTTTCAGACAAGGAAGGCTATTGCCTTCCTAGAGATGTACAGGAGTGAGGTTGTAGGTGGGCTCCAGAGCAGGAATGAGTGGGAGTAGAGTGGGGTTTGGTCATTGGAATCTCTAGCTGTGGAAGAAGGAAGAATTTGAAGAGGAAATGAGAGATTTTTCAGATGGTTGAAGACCTCTTGTGCCTGGTGACCACCACCACCGCCATCTACCACTTTCCCCCCTTAAAGAATGTCAAAGCAGTGAACATCGGTAAAACATCTTTCCATTGACAGTTTTGAGAATGAGTTTCTACCATTTGGAAAGAGGTCCCTACCCCAAATGATTAAATAATCACCTTTTGGTTTGAATAGAGATGTAACTTTAAAATGTTGTTATTCTATTCTATTTGCTACATCTTGAAAGTCAGAAACTTCATTCTTGATTCTGCTCAGATCCACTGGGTTGATCAGATATATCTGACCAACCATTTTTAGCGTTTTTTCCTTTTTTGTTTGTTGGAATCTGCCCTGAGTCCTCTTGGGGAGATAGGGAGGAATATAAATACATCATTATCATCATCATCATTTTACCCACTTTCCTGCTTCTTGTCTCTTCAAGATCTCTCTCTTAAAATAGCTGTCTTGTCCTCATTTTTCTTAGCATTCTGATTGCTGTGTTCCAAGTTCCATGCAGGAGTCTAGGATAAGAGCACAAATAAATGGGACTATAAAAGTAGATAGATAAATGAGAAACAGTTGGACCCATCACCTATGCCTTGCCAAAAAAGGAAACACACACACACACACACAAATGGGGCTGTGGGCAGGAGAAAATATATTACCAAAAAGGAAGACTCTGATTTGGAAAATATTTGCATTTTTAGTCAGAAAGACCAATATATCCAAGTGGATACATTTCTAGCTGAACCATGGTTACGTAAAATTCTGAATACAAGTGAACACATTTTAATTATCAGATCTCTGGTCCCACCATAGTATAGAGTTGTGTTCAAAGACCTAGAGATTCCTAGAGAGGTATTCTCTAGGAATTTGCTAGGACCTTTAAGGCAACTTCTAGTTTTAGCTCAACTGAGACACTTCCATCTGGACCTCATGAGATTCACGAAGATGCTCTTAACTGAACTGCAGTTAAGAGCATCTTCTTGCATCTCATGAAGTCCAGACGGAAATGTCTCAGTTGAGCTAAAACTAGAAGTTGTACATGCTATATTTTAGCACCTGAAAGCCTACCCATCTTGAGCCAGTTATTCACAAGGTTAGTAGTTTCCTAAAATGTGTTGCAAGCAACTAACCTATCTGATAGCGATAGTTTTCACTCAAAATAGTTATTATGGAGACTATTACAAGAGATTGTCTATATAATATCAGAATGTAGAGGCTGTAAGTTACTAAGTCACAGCACCACTGGACCACAAGCATGAATCACAACTGAAGCAATAAGTATGGAAGCATATGTCAAATTGCTGAACTAAACTGAATGAAGGTAGTAGTGGTACTCTAGTATTTGCAAGACAATGAACCTTCCTGTTGTTGCTAGAAAACCCAAGAATGCTCCAGCATCTGTATGAGGAACTTTCCATTCACTTTCCCTGGAGAGGCTGTGTGGGTCTGAGGCACCGGGTTGTGACAAAATGACTTCCATTGGCAAGTAGGTGTTTGGAGATAACCCACTGCATCAACAACGTCAAGCAGACAGGGCAGAAAGTATAACAAGACCTTGAGTACCCCACCCCTATCTACATAGAATATACAGTGTTCCCTCACTTATTGCTGGGGGTAGGTTCCAGGACCTCTCACAATAAGTGAAAAACCACAATGTAAGGATGCTCTATTTTAATATTTATACATTATTTTAGTAGTTATACCCTATTTTAAGTCTTTATAAACTTAGAATAAATTGAAGGAAAGGAAAGAAAGGCCCTTCAATGCTGGAGGGAGGGAGGGAGGACTGAGGAGGGAAAGCGCCTCGGAGAGTGGCGGTGGCAAAACCCTATAAAACAGCAAAAATACCATGATATATATTTTAAATTAATATTTTTTGAAATCTGCAAAACAGTGAGTCCGCAATAAGTGAACCGCAAAGTAGCAAGGGAATGCATTGAGCCGTGACAGTTAAAATGGTGTCAAGCTGCATTCACTACAGTGTATATGCACCCTCAAACACACCCTCCTGAGAGCATGGACATTGTTCACCGTTAATTCTAAATTAGCCCTTATTTTTTAACTCTCAAAAGCAGGATAAAGACAAAAGAAGGCATTTATGGCCAGATTAATCCTTTGGGATACAGCTTCATTCGTTTCTGAGTAAACTTTTGTTCTTGCAGGAGGTCAAATGATATTAATAGCCTAGCCAATTACCATAACCAAACACATTTCGAGTGTCCTAGATTCACATACCGGTCTGAATTGGTTACATATCTAATGTTCACTGCTAATGGTTATTAATTTCCTATAAAGGGATACAACTGCAATGTCCATGCTGTGCTTGCTAGGTTTCTCTTCTGCCTCCTAAGTAACCAGCTGAGAAAACTGATTAAGGGGCCATTGCTCCCTCCAAGGACCGCTGGAAACACCTGGGGCTGATTTCTCTTCGCTCATTGAAATAAAACAAAATGGCTTCCTGTGGAATCAGATGTACAAATGAGAGGTTTTGGCCTGCAGAGACATCATAAAAATGCCACTAAAATTAACATTTATTCTCACATGGTGCTACTGCCCTGGCTTAGAGCAGTGTTTTTGTTAAGCAACAATACAGATTTACAGGAGGTTCTCTGCTTTTGGAGGGGTTAGGGTCACGGGACTGCTATGAGAGTGGGAAAAAATGAATGAAAAACACTTTCAAATGTCTTTCAGTGTGATTCCTTGGGGTTGAAACATATTAGAAAAGTCATCTCCCCTGCCTAAGCACTGGAAGTAGTTTACCATTTCTCTGCTCGAGATTTGCCTGGGATCATTGGGGCCGTGGTTAGCACAACGAGTTAAACCACTAACCACAGAAAATCTTGCTGACCAGAAGGTTGATAGTTCAAGCCATGGGTTGGGGTGAGCTCCCGCCATCAGCCCTATCTTCTGCTTACCTTGCAATGTGAGTAGATAAATAGGTACCGCTTTGGTGGAGAGGTAAAATATGCCCCTGAAGACATGCTGGGAATTCAGTCAGGAAGGTATCCATGGACAATAGGATCCTTGGCATGAAAAAGTGGAGCAACAGCACCTCCCCATGGTCAAATCCAGCACAGCCTCCAGATGCCGGAAATGAAAAAGAGGGAAGCCTTGCCTCTGTCCGTGTACTGCCTGCCTTTGTTGTTAGTTGTATAACTGCATTGAATGTTTGCCATAAAGGTATTCTATAATCTGCTCTGCATCCCCTTGGGGAGATAGAGTGGAATATAAATAAAGTATATTATTATCACTTACAGGAGAAAGCACCATGAGATATCCACACCTGAACTACTTATTGAATTATTGTGGGAAAGGAAGTCATTGATGGATTATTTCCAGCATGAAAAGAACCAATATTTTCCATTACTTTGCATCGTTTTGATGCCTGGAGAGCAATGACGTCATGCAATAAGACTGAAGCAAAAGCAGAAGTAATGTAATGCACTACTATGACAGTACAACAGCATTGTGTGATAACATCCTTCATTTCCATTCATTGCATTTCCATTCATTGCAATTTCATTTTACCTTTGGGATTTTGTTTAAACACAGCACGTCACAGGTAGCTAGCTATGTTACTGATAACTCATTTTTTCCAGAGGAGGGATGGAAACCTGGGGTTTCTAAGGAGGTGGATGAGGTTTGTGTTTGTATGATCTTCTGGGGTAAGACGCACAATGCAAGCTGATGAGACTATTGAGTAAACTGTGGATGATGTTTATGTGCTACGCCTCCCAGTGTGTTACGTGTTCATTGTTGACTCTTGGAATATCTTGCTTATTTATTGCCATGCGAAGCTCGAAGGTACCAATGTGATTTTAAATGCCTGACAACCTCTTTAGTTGAGTCACAGGGGAGACACACGTTGGTGAGGTTGTGTTTGTGATATGGTATTTAATTGCGACTTCCCTTCTATAAATAAATTATCAGGATCTCTTTGCTAGTTTGCACTCACCTTGAGCATTCTGTCAGTGAGCTACTAATGGTATAGGTGTGAATAGAAGTGCCATGTCAAAAGGTATCAAGCAATGATTACAGCTTTCTGGGGACAAGTCTTTTAAGAGCAGGGCACAGTTTTCCACTTCTCTGCCACCAGGCTTCAAAGATTATGTGTATATCCTTTTTTAAAAATCCACTGACACGGAGCATATTGTTAATTATTGCTTTAAAACAGTTTTATTTATTTTAAAAATAGCAAAATATTTGTTAAATAGAGCTCTGGTTAGTATTCTTTAACTTTAGTACCACTCAGGGAGGTCATGTACTGCATGCTAAATTCCATGAGCTCCTTGTGAGTTGCTGGGAAAAAGGTGAACTGCCATCAGATCTCCAAGATGCAGTTATCATCACCCTGTATAAGAAAAAGGGAACAGAATCCGATTGCTCAAACTATCAAGGTATAACACTGCTCTCCATTGCTGGAAAAATCCTTGCAAGGATACTCCTGAACAGATTAGTTCCTGCCATTGCAGAAGAACTTCTCCCTGAAAGCCAATGCGGCTTCAGAGCTAATAGGAGCACCACTGATATGGTTTTTGCCCTTAGACAACTGCAAGAGAAATGTAGAGAGCAGAACAAAGGACTGTATGTAACATTTGTCGACCTCACCAAAGCCTTCGACACTGTGAGCAGAAAAGGTCTGTGACAGATCCTGGAACGTCTAGGATGTCCCCCCAAATTCCTCAAAATGATTATCCTGTTACATGAGGGCCAGCACGGTCAAGTCAGATATGGCGATGCTCTCTCAGAGCCTTTTCTAATAACTAATGGAGTGAAACAAGGTTGTGTTCTTGCACCAACCTTATTTACAATCTTCTTCAGCATGATGCTCCAAAGGGCTACGGCAGACCTACAAGAAGAAGACGGCATATATATATGCTATCGTACTGATGGCAGCTTGTTCAACTTAAGTCGTCTGAGGGCTCGCACTAAGACTCTAAACTATCTAGTTTGTGAACTGCTTTTTGCTGACGATGCTGCCCTTGTTGCCCATTCAGAAGCAGCCCTGCAGCACCTCACATCCTGCTTTGCAACAGCTGCAAAGCTGTTTGGGTTGGAAGTCAGCCTGAAGAAAACGGAAGTCCTCTACCAGCCCACACCAGAGGAAGAACACCATCATCCTCACGTCAGCATAGGCACATCTGTGCTTAAGTTCGTTCAGCAGTTCACCTACTGGGAAGCATCATCTCTTCAGATGCCAAGATTGACAAAGAGATAGATCACAGATAATCAAAGGCATATAGTGCATTCGGAAGGCTTCACAAAAGAGTCTGGATCAACAAGCAGCTGAGGCAAAGCACCAAAATAAGTGTGTACAGAGCTATCATACTGTCTATTCTCCTTTATGGGTCTGAAACATGGGTCACCTATCGCCAACACCTACGACTCCTCGAACACTTTCATCAGCGCTGTCTTCGCACAATCCTAAATATACACTGGACCGAATATGTGACGAATGTTGCTGTCCTTGAGCAAGCAGGGATCACCAGCATTGAGGCCATGCTATTGAGAACACAGCTGCGCTGGGCAGGGCACATCTCTAGAATGGAAGACCACCACCTCCCAAAGATACTACTGTACGGTGAACTCGCCACGGGTCAGCGCAAGAGAGGTGCCCCCAAAAAGAGATATAAGGACCCCCTGAAGCAACATCTCAGGCTCGGCCAGATTGATCACCAACAATGGTCCACCCTGGCCTCACATCGGGAGGCATGGAAATGCACTATCCACAATGCTGCGGCCTCTTTCAAGAAGACACGCCGAATGGGTCTCGAAGAGAAACGACGACGCAGAAAGAACCGCAACTTGGAAACAACATCACCCAAGGAGACTTTCTGCTGTGCTTTCTGCAACCGAACTTGCCTATCTCAGATTGGCCTTTTTAGTCATCAACGCGCTTGTAAAAAGCGTGGGATGAGTCCTTCCTGAATCTTCATTCGCGAAGTAATGCCGAGAGAGATTAGCTATTTTGTCTTCATTTATACTGGAATCCACTATGAGTCTCATTTTGGGAGAAAGATATAAAAATTTTTTCTGATTGAGCTATGATCTGAATAATTTGGAATTATTTAAATTTAGTTCACTTGTACACTTCTTGAGATCCCATGATATAGGGCAAGATATAAAGTAACCAACCAATCAATCAGCTTCATTGGTGGAGGAGGGACATCCTACTGCTGAATTTTTTAAAATGGGTTTTAATGGGCTGTTGCTTTGTTGATGCGTTTTTAAGCTGCTTCATGTGCTTTGTCTGGTTATCGATTTTACAGGATTGTTTTATTTTGTGTTTTTAAAAAAGCATTGTTTATTGGACTACGTAGACAAACCCTGGTAGTGTGGAAAGAGGACTATATAAACTTTTATTAATGATATAGTCAATTCCAGGATAGTTTTCCCAGGTTTTCCCATTTTTACAGGGAGTCCTGGGTCCCAATCCACTCTATACAGTCGTTACACTAAGGTGAGTATGTCAGCATATGTACAATGAGATGATTCTGTATAGTGAACAACAAGGTTTAGAATAGCAATATAGTTGTTATGAAAAAGATACTAAAAGAAATAAATGAACACATCTCATGATTCCAGTACAGACAAATTAGAGAACATTATATTATGGACAAGAAAAGAGGATTCATGGTAATGGAAACCCTGTGGGACAAGCTAAACTAAAGCAATCACAAAACAAAACCATTACCAAAATCTACAATAAATTATTAGAACGGTCAAAGAAAAAAGAACCAGTCAAAGAGTGGATGGTGAAATGGGCATTGAATGTAGGACACACTATTGAATTGAGCTATTGTGAAATAATTTGGAACTCCAAACTAAAATATATGTATTCATACGAATTATAGGAAAACTGGTACAAAATACAATACCAATGATACATCACTCTGAAATAAATGGGAAAAGGCTATAAACACTTAGATGTGAAGTGTTGGAAGTGTAAAACTGTAAAAGACACCTTCCTCCATATGTGATGGAACTGCACTAAAGCAAAGAAATACTGGAAAACAATCCACTATACTATCCAGAAAATTCTGCAATAACGAATATATTTTAATCCAGAATACCTTTTGTTAGGAATTACAGAAACAAAATTGAAAAAACAAACAAACCCAAAGATAGTCTCCTCAGCTACCTGACAATTGCTGCGAGAATTGTATTTGCAAGACATTGGAGCACAGAAGACATCCTGACAAGCAAAAAATGGCTGACAAAAAATGGTGGAGATCACGAGAATGGACAGACTAATACAAGAACTAGTGTATAGTCAAAACAAAACTAGAAGAGAGACAGATTGGTCACAATTGACAAGCTATATGAGACAGGAAAAGATGAAGATTTTATTATAAATACGAACAAGAAACAAGGAAGAAAACCACATCCCTTGGAACCAATCAAGTCACCAACAATAAAAAGAAACTAGGACACTTATTGAACTAGACCCACGAGTAAGAGGAAGGAAGACCTTTGAAATCACCCCATCCCTACACTACCCCCCTAAAAACCAACTCTAAATCATCCCCCTTCTTACACCCCTTAGACCACAGGCCTCCCCATATGCCCTTTTAATCTTTTTTTCTGGAAATATTTAAAAATATATTTTTAATTTTTAAAAAAAAGTTATTCCCTTTAATGCACTGAGAATTTAATCCACTGATTTGTATGATGAAAGAGACTAGCAATAACACAACTCAAATCACACAGATTGTCACATTCTGCATTTTCCAAGCCACACACCTACACCATAATCCACAGGTCAAACTGGATTGATTGATTAATGTAAGCTTCCCCACTGAATGAAATAGTGAGGCCTGACCAATGATGGAGAGCCATTTCTTACAAAACCCATCAAAGATGGGGGCTAAATGTTGCACTGGGCTCATCCGGTTTATCCTTGCCTTGGGTTAATTTAACTTGGAAGAAAGACCAAATCCTATACTTGAATTCCAGCTTGATCTGTATTAGGTGCAGTCATGAAAACTGGGACGATTTCAAACCAGAACTGGGGTCGCTGCCATCCACCAGGCTCAGGCAGTCCCCTGTTGTGTGCCCCCCCCCCGGTGCCATAGCTGTTGTGTTCAGCATGGCTAGACAGTTGGGACCCCCAGCCACCCGCAAGGCAAATTAGAATCCCAATCAGGGCCTATCTTACGTTCCATACAGACTAAAAAAAACCCTGAATTCATTTCAAATCCTGCAAGGCCTCTCTCCATGATACAGACTGTTTGGAAGATACTCTGGATTTTGCAGGAATCTGAAATGTTCTGGGGCTTTGCGGCAGTTTGAACAAATGGACTGGGTCCATTTCAGCTCAATGGGGGGCACTGCAGCCAGCATTACTTTCCAGGGGGGTTGATCAACCCTCTCTTTGCTGGTTGCAGGCCACCCAGTTGTGACAGGTAACAGATGCTCGAGTAAGCTCCATGTCCAGAAGGGAGCACCAGTGGTGATATGGAGAATGAGGTGCCATCCCAGCTGGATCTCTTGGACACCAGCCAGAGATTTAGCAGGTATATGCTAGATTTGAGGCTGCTTTAGGGCCAAAATACAGCAATCTGCCCAGTGTAGACACTAGGCATGAGAAAAAAGTTATGAAAATCAAAAGAAATCGTAAGTGATTCGTATGTAATGGGACTTTCTAGTTTATACGCATCACGGCAGCTAACCAGGAAGTAGACTTCCTTTTACGGTCCTTGAGGCCAACAATTTGCGTTATGATCGTAATAAATTCTTAATTATTGTACTACGTACTCACTTCTCCCTGTCTTCTCCCCCTCATTTCCTTCCCGCCTTCATTCAGCTTCTTCTTTTTCCCGCATTTCTATGGGGAACTGGAAGTGACGCTGCTGCTAGGCAATGCATTCTGGAAAGTGTAGTCCTCCTCTTTCCTGCTGGCTTCTCTCCCCCTTCTCTTCCCCGTTGCTCTGCCTTGCCCCATCGCAGGGGCCAACTTCTCTCTCTCTCACACACACACACTTCTCCTCCTCTCCCTCCCTGCGCTCTCTCAGATGCTTCTCCCCCCTCCCTTCTCTTCCCCGTTGCTCTGCTTTGCCCCATCGCAGGGGCCAACTTCTCACACACACACTTCTCCTCCTCTCTCTCCCTGCGCTCTCTCAGATGCGTCTCCCCCCTCCCTTCTCTTCACCGTTGCTCTGCCTTGTCCCATCGCAGGGGCCAACTTCTCTCTCACACACACACACTTCTCCTCCTCTCTCCCTGCGCTCTCTCAGATGCTTCTCCCCCCTCCCTTCTCTTCCCCGTTGCTCTGCCTTGCCCCATCGCAGGGGCCAACTTCAGCCCTCCAGGTAGGTGTTTTGGACTTCAACTCCCACCATTCCTCACAGCCTCAGGCCTCTTCCTTTTCCTCTCAGCCTGGGCAAACTTGGGCCCTCGCTCCCTCAGGATTGGGGTGAGAGAGAGGCAGTGAGGAGCGAGGGGGGGGGCTCCTCCTCCTTTTTTTGCTGCTTCCAAGAATAGAATACCCCCTCCCTCCCTCCTTCCTATTTGGAGAGTCCCATCTAGAATTCAGTGTGATTTATTCAAGTTTTGGCCTACAACTCCCAGAAATCCCAGCCAATTTACCAGCTGTTAGGATTTCTGGGAGTTGTAGGCCAAAACCATCTGGAATGCGCATGCTCTGGCATACGAACTACGAACGAATTTCGTTAGTAATTAAGTTACATTTTAGAAATTTTTGGAAATTTTTTTGTAAGTCTTTCTTTTACTAATCAAAAAAAAAATCCCCCCCCCATTTGATTTTAGAATCGCCATTTTTGGGTTCGAAACCATGCCTAGTAGACACAGCCATGGTCTGTCACATATAGAGTGGGTCTATACCTGTTGATTTCTTTTTCACCCAAACACCACACAGATGAACAAGAATAGTAAGTTTATTAAGAAAAGAGTATCTAACATGAAAACAGTTTCAAAATACACCCATGAGCTAGATTTCCAGAAGCTTAACAAAAAACAGTGACCAATTCTGAATAGGAATTCCAAAAATAACTGTAATCTAAGTGTTGTAGCACTTAAACTAGAATTATATCATAAAGCTTGAAAGCATGAACATGAGCATAATCGAAAGGTTTGATACTTGAACTTGACAATAATCCCAAAGGCTTGAAACTTGAAACAAGACTTGTAATCCAAGCAGGAGGCATAGAACTTAAACAGAAAAACAAGATACAGACCCAAAAAACAGAACTCCTAACTCAAAGCTGAAAATCCAACATTGATCTCCCCACCAAACATTGATTCCAATTCCTTAAGAATACTCCCTCTTGTGCATGACATCACTCTTTCTCACACCTGTGTTCCCTTTGTTTATCTTCCAGTGTCTGGGACCACCAAATTTGTCTGTTTTGCACTATCCCTTCCGATCTGTAAATGCTGGGTTATCTGTCACCCTCTTGTTTCCTCCATATTCCTTTCAGATTCAACCCCTGGCCGATTCTCATGAGAATCACTGCCTGTTTCCCCGATAACAGATCTACCCAAAACATTCCCATCATTTCAAAAAACACTTTTACTTTCCCCATAGAAACACTAGGCTCAACCAGAAAATCCACATCCTCATTCTCAGAGGCTTCACAGGCCTCAACATTACCATCCAATGTGTTACAGAGGAAAACTGGGAAGTGGGAAGAGAGGAGAGAAACTGGAGCATTTAAAAAACAGCTGAAAAAGTGGGATGATGGAGGATTAATCAGGACTGTCAAATTGGGACAGGAAGATGGTATGGACCTTTTTCTTTGCACTGCCAGAAAGTTGCAATGGCACATTGTGTCAATACACAAAACTCGATTGGGGCACCTTATCAATCTATCGGCATCATTGCCCCATACGCCATAACGTCATCAGCCCGCCTTGGTTTCGCTTGGCGCTCTCCAGCTGCTTGAGACTCTGCATATCGGCAATCCTCTCATCAGGCCTGGTGAGAGACACGGAAGGGAGCGCAGCGACCGGTGTCGCTGCATCGGACTAGATTTCTTATAATTGTGAACTTTCAATGGGATTGGCACTAGCTCTTATAGGTAACATATTACCTTGCATTTGATGTATATGTATCTATCAATTTGTGGTTCTTTCTATATCCAACCAGTATTGTTGACAACTCATTTATTGATGTGCATCGAGACATTATATCCCAGTTCATGCATTTATCGGGTCTGATTGAAGGTATTAGACTTACCTTTTGTATAGAGCTCTGATAGTCCATGTAAGAAATTCGTTGTTTCTCCTCGTTTTTTGGTTTTTGCATTTAGAGACTTAACATGTTTAATATATAGAGTACCATCAATTGGCATTATTGATATATGCAGATCCCCCATTGGAACAGGATGGTCTTGCTCAATTTGTGCAGTTGATTTTCGATTTTCGATTCTTTAAAAACCTATGCCTTATAGTGCAGTACAGTTCTGATATATTCAATTAGAATTTTGATATATTTATTCTATATTTGCTGTTACCTTTCTACTTTTTGTGGGTACAGCCTACAGTGTGTTTACATTGTGTCAATAGTTTTGAATCTGGTCATGATATTTCAGTAGCAGGCAGTGGCAAACAGGGAAAGTAGGGATGAAAAAAGAGAGTGTGTGTTGTTCATCTCTTATCTGGATTTTCACATATTTAGCCTTAACCACACATGTATTTACTTTCCCTTGGTTTTTCCACTCCCAATCCTCTTATTATGTAGATTGGATAACCAATTCAGACAAAAAGGGAATTATGATTCAACCTCCTTTTGTAAACCCTGCAGTACAAGATGAACTGCAGCCTTGAAATGTGCTAGAATATTTATTGTCTTATTATCTTTTAAGCTTTGGGCTTTGACTGGATTTTGAGTCCATACAGATATTTGTAAACAATAAGCTCATTTTAACAGCTCCCTGAGCAGCTTCACAGTCTTTTCCAACCTGGTGGTCTTCAAAAGTTTTTGGACTTCAATATCCATTAGTCCAAATTAGCATAACAGTGAGGAATAATGAGATCTATAGGCTTCTTAAACTTTTTCCAGTTGCAACCACTTTCCTCCCAAGAGTTTTTTACATGACCCCAGGCCTATAGATATATAAAAATGTAAACAAATCAAACAATTGCTGATAATAAATCAGCATTTGCAAGGCTTGCTAAAGAGGCCAAATTCCTTTTTTGTGCAGCACAGCTGAAGCATTTTCTGCAGAATCCACTGTAAACATGGCATGTTATTGCTCACATATTCAAGTAAATGGGTGGCATTTAGAAAACATTTACTGTTCCCAAATTTTTGTGACACCAACATTGAGCAAATGGGAACCCATTGGGGACTCAGAACTCTCAGTAATAAGACAGTGATCTAAAATATCTGAATAGCACAGTTAGAGTTAGCAATATTTGCATGTGATCACTTGCTGCTATTTCCATTAAGATGTTTTAATACATTTACTTTCCTTCTACATCACTCTAAACTACAATAGGTTACTTACAATTACTTGTATATAATCAAAAATGGAGGGAAGACAGAGAAAAAGAAAATGATTGCAGCCTAGAGTGATGCAGAAAGAAAGAAAAGGAAGTAAAGGGAGAATATATAAAAGTAATTTTCCCCCTATGTTCTCCTTTTTCTCGTCTTCCTTCTTCCCTGGGCAATGTCTTTGTAGACGGCTGATTCTCTCACATAAGAAGCAACTTGCAGTATACTCTCAATTAGCTTCTGTTGCGATAACAAACCCTTTCTCTCTTAAAATCAAAGTGTAAGATGCTTTCTTTCTCTGCAAGACCCCTTATGTTTATGTGTGTGTCAGCATGGGACTGGTTGCTACTGTTCAGCTTCTGCCTTGCCAATTTGGTTACTCTGCTTGAAAGATCGACTACTGTTTCACACAGTTCCCAACAATCATATGGGGAAAGAGTTCTCTACATATATGCCAGCTGCAACATTTTAACAAATGGTGCATATGTATATTATCTGGATTAAGCAGTGGAGAGTGATGAAAAGAGAGGAATCTGTGATGCAGAGTGGTACAGAAAGACAATGTGAAGAGTAAAGAGAGAAGTGCAGAGAAGGAAGATAACTCAAAGAGAGACAAAAGGATAACAGTCACAAATTTGCACAGCAAAGACCTGCAGGCAGAGAAAGACAACATGTCAGATGAAAGAATCCCACATCTCTGGCTGCAATCCTCCTGTTTGCATATAAAGCACTTGCTCCTGCAAATGATCCTGTTAAAATGCCATACAACTTGAGTTTGCATAGTCAGGCTCTTGAACAGTCTTGCTTTTCTGGGTCTTACCCCCCCCCCCCAAAACCCTGGTCCCTCTACATTTGGCTGGAATGAAGGCAGGCTTGCTCTAATTAAATTGTGAAAGGATTACCTACTTGCATTTTCAATCTTCCTTAGAGAATAAAAGAATTGAGGACTTAACCTCCAAATAAGCTATGCTTAGGGTAAATGAAAACACACTGTGTGATCCAATGTTCTGCTCTAGCTAAAAACAAAACACTGCTTGGGATCACAGGAATCATCGAGGCAGTCCTGTGCTGGTATAAGAAAATGTGAGTTCCTTAGCCATTCACATGAGATACTATTTTTCCACTTAGCCCCAGGGCCAGGGTAAGCTGAAGAATATCGAGAAAGTAAAGGAACCAGTGGTTTGAATACGTAGTGCAGTGTTTCTCAACCAGTGTGCCGTGGCACACTAGTGTGCCATGAGCGATCATCAGGTGTGCCGCGAGAAAAGCTCTCTGCCCCCCTTCCTTCCCCCCTCCTCCTGCCAAACTCCTGCTGCTTGGGAGAGGAGGAGGAAGGGCCAGGCGCCGCCTCTTTGGGCCGTTTCCCCAACCAGCCTCCAATCCGCCATGACTCCCGCCCCTTGCTTGTTGAAGCCGTGCGGAGGAGCCCCGCCTACTGAAGCCCATCCACCACTCATGCTCCTCCTCTGAGAGAGCTGAAGCTGGGGGGGGGGGGGATGACGCAGCCTGGCTCTGCCCCCTCCCCCCCGGCTTCAGCACTCCCACAGCTTCGCCAGCCTTGAGGGGGCAGTGCCAAGCCAGGGGTGGCAGAGCCAGCACAATGCTGGCTTGGCACTGCCCCCTCAAGGCTGGCAAAGCTGTGGGAGTGCTGAAGCCAGGAGAGGGGCAGGGTATGAAGCGGCCTGGCTTCGCCCCCTCCCCCGGCTTCAGCACTCCCACAGCTTTGCCAGCCTTGAGGGGGGGCAGTGCCAAACCAGTGGTGGCAGAGTGGGCGGGGCATGCCGTGGCCTGGATCCTCCCCCGGGTTCGGCACTCCCAGCAGCTGCTCCCAGCAGGTCACCATCCCCCAGCCATTCTTTACTGTGTTACAGTGTCATTTTGTGTCATTTTGTGTCATTTTGGTTGGTGGTGTGCCCCCAGATTTTTTTAATGTTAAAAGTGTGCCGCGGCTCAAAAAAGGTTGGGAAACACTGACGTAGTGGACTAAGACTCTGGAGACCAGGGTTTAATCCTCAGTTGATCATGAAATCCAGTGAGTGACCTTGGACAAGCCACATGCTCTCAGCCTCAGAAAAAGGCTTCTGAAGAAATATTGCCAAGAAAAGCCTGTGATAGCTTTGTCATAGAGTTACCATAGGTTGGAAATGCCTTGAAGGCACAAAACTACAGTCATCATATACTATCACTCATGGCCGAGTGATTTCAAGTGTAGAGTCTTAATGCTGCGTTTGGGGCATTCACTGTCAGTATTATCCAACAGTGTCTGTACGTTCCATGTTCCAAAATTCTTTTTTTTTTGGCCACAGGGTGGTGACTCCTCTGGATGTGGCAGTCCAGTCAGGGATAAGAGAGGCAGACTGTTTAGGGCACTATTTCTAGCCCCCTCCCCATATGGGGTGAACAGAGTGGATCCCAAATAGGGCTGCTCAGTCATGGATACAGCTGCCAAACTGCTCAACTGCCTTAGACCTTGAATTAGAACAACTGAATCCATATCCACTGCCCATGTGCCAGTCCATAGCTAGGAGATTCCAGATTTCACAGTCCTGACCCCTTTGCCATTCGCCGATCACCATGAGACTTTTGGGTTTTGGTATGTCTTGGAAGATGCCTGTGTGCAAATTTGTTTTATGTGTGGAGTGCACACCCGATCAACACACAGTCTTCACAGAGACATGTTCGGATCCAGTGACATGGTTAATTTGATGACTGGTGGCCTATCATCTGTTGCAGCCTTCATCTACCACCACAGTTGTTGGAACATGTACCATGTTATTATCTATTCCAGGGGTGCTCATTAGGTAGATCGCGATCTACTGGTAGGGCGTCCTGGTAGATCACAGGCAGGGTGGGAGGAAGGCTCAGCCAATTCGTCCAGTAGTAAGAAATCAGTTTGTGTGTGTCAACTGTAAAATAGGATCTGAGGTCCTTTCCACACAGTTGAATAAAATCCCATGTTATCTGCTTTGAATCAGATTATATGGCAGTGTGGACTCAGAAAACCCAGTTCAAAGCAGATATTGTGTTATATCTTTCACATTTTTGTAGTGGGTAGGTAGATCATTTTGACTTGGTTGTTTTATAAGTAGCTCGCATGCTGAAAAAGTGTGAGCACCCCTGATCTACTCACTCTGCCGTTGAGATCTTCGGGATTGTGCTTGGTCTGATTCCTCCCCCATGACCCTGCTGACTTGGGAGATCCCTCTAGAAATATATGACTCCAAAGACTTCACTCACAGGTTCACTGGAACACACAAGCTTCCTCACCATGACAAGATGACAATCCGTTGAGGGGGACAACAATAGTAATAACATATTATTATAGTGAAATCTAAAACATACAGCTCAAGTGAAGAAAACAAGTAGACACAAATGGACGCTTGGCCATTCTGTTCCTCCTCTCTCAGAATTTTAAACAGTTTTTGTTTTTTCAGATTAGTAAGAATCACCAAATTGTGCATATATTTTATTTGATTTGCTCAAAAGCTGTTAGGGAGTCTGTTTCAGTCGTTGTTTGTACTTCATATATGCAGTACTGTAAGCATTAGCTACATTGCACTGTATAAAAGTATTTTCCTTATTTATATTTACAGATTTTCAGTTAATTTCTGCAGTTAAAATATGGACCGGTTTCTTTTTTTATGAATAGTGAGGGGGGAAAACCCAGTTAAGGAGATTTTTTTAAAAAAAAGTACAGCTAAGGGTAACTAAGTCAGAACACTCATCTGTAGTCATGGAGCTTTCAAGAACAGTAATGAATGAACCAGGCGGTGTGACATTGTCAATGGTTAGATGTCATGTAAAGAGTTAAAGAATATCTTCTTTTGCAACTTAGGGCCCTTCTACACAGCCAGGACCGTAGCCAGGATTTTGATTCGGGGGGCTGAGACTTGGTGGAAGAGGGTCTACCCTAGCAAACCTTTTGTATTGTTATCCCAATAACCCCATGAATGTGGGATATAATGAGCATGGTGATCAGATCATGATATGAATAAGCATAACAGTTTAAATAATGTACCAGTAAGGCCTTCTCGCGGACCACCCTGAGAATTTCTGGGGGGGGCTGAAGCCCCTAAGCCCCCTGTCTACATGCCTGTACACAGCCTTATATCCCAGAATATCAAGGCAGACAATCTCACAATATCTGCCTTGATCTGGGTTATCTGGTCATATATTCCAGTTCAAAACAGAGAATGTGGGAATTTATTCAGCTGTGTGGAAAGGGCCTTACTTCAAAGTACATATGCTGGTACATATAAGACGTTATGCCAGTACATGCCATCAACAGGATTTTGGCTAAAGTGTGTATTAACAAAATATTTCCAAAAATAGCTGAGGCCTAATCTACTGCCACTCATACAGAGAGTGCAAGTCCCTCTAACGTTGCTTAAAGCTTCCTGCATATCAGCCTTTTAAAATTATACTAAGCCTTTGAGATCATGACTTCCTCTGTCAGGAAGCAAGGGAAATTTTTCTGATGTAGAAGTGGTCAAAATATCAGTTTCAGGTTTCAGGTTTCTTATAGTTTCAGGGACTAGACTGTATGGATTCTGTGAAAACAAGCATTTATTAGCAGTTATACGCTTCATTTGAATGCAGAAGAAGAACTGAATGGCGATCCATGCTCCCTCCCCCTTTACTGCAGAGGTAGTTTTAATTGTAAAAATCTGTTTAGTTGTGTGCAGACTTAGTTCAAGTGTAACATACGCAGAATGCTATCTGATGCTTTATGAGAAATATACTAACATGCATTTTTCCATCAGACTAACTGGTAGTAAAAATACATTCAAAGAACATTACTAAGATAGGATGATATGTGAGCAACAGCTTGTTCTACACTGGACACAAGCAAAGCAAACAATGTGGATTTTTCGTGCAGTCAAAAACTGATTTTTGGTGCTATATTCATATTTCCTATGTAATTTCATCTGAAAAAAACAAGATAGTAAGTAGAATAATAATAATAATGTCATGTCAGGAGTGACTTGAGAAACTTCAAGGAGCCCCTGGTGGCACAGTGGGTTAAACCCTGGTACTGGCAGGACTGAAGACCGACAGGTCACAGGTTTGAATCCAGGGAGAGAGCGGATGAGCTCCCTCTGTCAGCTCCAGCTTCCCATGTGGGGACATGAGAGAAGCCTCCCATAAGGATGGTAAAACACCAAATATCCAGGCATTTCCTGGGCAACAACCTTGCAGACGGCTAATTCTCTCACACCAGAAGCAAATCACATTATAAAAATATACTTTATTTATAACCAGCCCTATCTCCCGAGGGGACTCAGGATGGTTTATATTTTGCATTTTTAATAAAAAGAGATTGTTCATAGAAACATTATTTTGAATAGTATACAGGACTGGCAGAGATGGAGTATTTCACAACATCAGACAGAAGAATCAGTGTCTGGCATATGGCTGTTCTCTGTAGGTTCCCTTTACTGTTCTTGCTGGTGGCACCTTGTGTCTTGATTTGATCCATTCTTGTCTGTAAGAATCACATGTCTCGCCATCTAGATTGCGGATGTAATCATAGTAATCGGTCCCACTCTGTGTAGTAGTGTTATAGCAGTATCATAGGAATCGTAACTCTGTTCATCATCTGAAGTGACATATCCATCATCATATTCTCCACATGTATCTTGTGCTGGAGGTGGTAGGAGAGGTTGATAGCCTGCAGATGGAGGAACTCTTCTTTCTCTGGGTGTCAGAAGACCACAATCATGAGACATGGGACCTTTGCCGGGGGTATGCCTCTGGGTACTGATGTCCCTTTTGGAATGCCGGTGGGTGTGGGTGGTATACCTCCATGAGTTCTTGCCAAAGTAGTAGGTGTAAGTACACCTCGTGAGTCGTGCCCCCCCCCCCCCATGAACTACTGGAACTTCTGCATTTTCAGAGCCGCCATTTAAGTCAGTTAATTCTTGCAATTGCACCTGATGGATTTCATCATTGTAGTCAGGGATAAGGAACTTTTTATTTTCTTCCAGTGCATGTGCTATCATAGCATATGCTTTTGCTGGTGAGGTGAACACTTCAATTAAGACATGCAAGTCATCATTTAGATGGAAATATTTTGCTTCTCCTCTTGTCCCTCAACTCTTTTTCCTTTGCTTTGTTCCTCATGGACCCTTTCTACTAACTAACTAACTAACTAACTTTATTTCTTATGAGTCACCCTCCACCAAAGGTGCTCTGGGCGACTTACACAATTAAAATAAACAGGTTACACAGTCACCATTTGTTACTAACAATCATAGGCTATTCTGAAAAGCCATGTCTTAAGTGCCCCTAAAAATGTATGTAGATCAGGAGTGGCTCTTTGGTCTGGTGGTAGGGAGTTCCACAAGATTGGGGCTACAATGGAGAAGGATCTCTGTCTTGTGGACTCCAAACAAACCTCTCTAAGGACATGGAGAAGATTCTCATGAGCTGACAGTGGCAGTCTCTGGTGGTGGAGTGGCGTTAAACGGTCTCTTAGATATGGGGGACCCTGAGCTCGAAAGGCCTTGAATGCTAGGACCAGGGTCTTATAGAGGACTCTGTGTTCAACCGGCAGCCAATGCAAGCGCTGCAGAGATGGCGTTATATGGCACCTCATTGATGTTTTTGTGAGGAGTCTAGCAGCTGCATTTTGCACAATTTGGATCTTGCGAATTGCTGCTCGAGGTAAGCCCACATACAAAGCATTGCAGTAATCCAGCCTCGACGTAACCGTGGCATGGATTACCGTAGCCAGCGCCTCTGTTGGTAAATAAGGTGTCAACTGCCTCACTTGGCATAGATGAAAGAAGGCCCTTTTACTAATGGAGGCAATCTGGGCTTCCATCGTCATTTTGGAATCCAGGATAACACCGAGACTCTTCACAGTGGGGGATGGAACTAACGGTTCCCCTTCAAAAGATGGTAATGGACCAACCAATTCTGATGGGCGGCCAGGTCACAAGATTTCAGTTTTTGCTGGATTTACTTTCAATTTATGGACACATAGCCATCTTGTCACCGCTCCATGACATCGAGTGAAGTTATCTGGTACTGAAGTTTCCCCAATATTGACATTGCAAAAGTCACAAAGATATCATAGAGAACAAAAAGTGTGTACATTATTTTCTCCTGTAGTATGCAAGATGCAAGCAGGCATAAAGGCCTTTAATTGCCTTGTTTTGGAAATGGAAGCAAAGTTAAGCCTCATAACAGTTTAGGCAGCTAGTAGTAAAAGAGGCTCTGGACATACCATTTGACTGTGATCTCCATTTTAGTCTGATAGCAAAGAGTAAGGATGCTTCTAGCAGAACTCAGTGGGAATCAAAAAAAGAATGCTACTCTTAAAAGACACTGCATCCACTGGTCCACAGCCCCTGTTTACATGTTTATGTGCTAGCCTCTATAGAAGCTGCTTTGGAATCGGAAATGCACAGTCTTCTTAAGAAGAAAGTATTGATCAGTGCATGCTCAGATTCCCCTACAGTTATCTATACAAAAATCTGTAAGCCAAGAGTCCTTGATGATGACATTCTAGCTATTTAATGCAAACGTATGCCACTTGCAATCAGTCACTTGCAATATTTATAATTGTTATTTGCCATCAAGTCAGCTTTTACTCATGGTGACCTATGAATAAGCTAGAGAGAGAGGGAAAGAGAAAGAAAGAGAGAGAGAGAAAGAAAGAAAGAAAGAAGAAAGTAAGTGGGATGTGGAATAAAAGAAAAGTCTAGGCAGCACAGTGGTTTCAACTTTGGAGTACCACTTTGGAGGTCACTCAGCTATGGAAAGCAACCTGTTGATCCTGAGCAAGTCACATACTCTCAATCCCAAAAAACCCTTGTGATAAGTTTGCCTTAGGGTTGCCATAAGTCAGAAATGTCATGAAGGCACGAAACAACAACAACGCTTGAAAATCATAATAGTAAATCAAGAAAAACACTCAAAAACAGGGGACTTCAGTAAAGAAACAGTCAGCACCAGCTAATCACATCCCAACAAAGGATTCCCCCAGGCAGTAAGAAGCCAGATCTTGAAAATTGCTAGGCCATTAAATGCTAATCAAGGTGGCCAACTGCAGTATGTAACTCACAACAATTCAGTGATTCCAGCCATGAAAGCCTTCTACAATACATTAAAGCTTGAAAAGTGTTCCCTCACTTATTGCTGGGTTTACGTTCCAGGACCTCCCGCAATAAGTGAAAAACCATAATGTAGGGATGCTCTATTTATTTTAATATTTATACAATATTATAGTAGTTATACATATAAACTTAAAATAAAGTGATGGAAAGGAAGGAAAAGCCCTTCAAGGCTGGAGGGAGGGAGGACTGAGGAGGGAAAGTGCCTTGGAGAACGGCGGTGGCAAAACCCCACAAAACAGCAAAAATACCATGATATATATTTTAAATTAATATTTTTTGAAATCCGCGAAACAGCGAGTCTGCAATAAGTGAACCACGAAGTAGCGGGGGAACATTGTATAGTTAAGGAATGAATTGAACAAATACGACAAAGAAGAAACACTTCAGAGACCCCTCCTTGCTTGCCTCTCCCTCTCTTTCCCCTTTTAGGTAAGTATGGCTCTTTAACTCTATAAATATCTAGAACTATAACTCCACTTTAACCACCATAACAACTTCCTATGTAATCCTGGGATTTATAGTTCATTGAAGGGCATTTAGAATTCTCATTCTTAGTCCTCTGGTGCTTTTGTCCAAATCGCAAATGCCAAGAGTCCACTGTTAAAGTGGAATCATAATGCTATAACTCTTTAATATGAAACAGCTGATAGTCACTTATCAAAAGTACATTTCTCACCTTCCAAGAGTACATTAATCACTAAAATAGATGAAACATTGTTGGTAGAAGTTCTATACCCACATGAAGGCAACCCATGCATTCAATTGTACATCATCATAGTGTGACCAACGTAGTCATGCATTTTGCAGGTATAGAGAATGCAACATTTATTTCCGTTCATGCTTCATAGCTCTGTGCATTCAGAGGTAAGCCCTTTTTTCAGTTGAATGGGCTTTGCTTTTTAATAAATTATATTCAGGACTCTAGCCTTAGAATTTCCCGATTTCAAAAAAGCCCATTTTATTTGTATATCACCATTATTTACATACATAGGTAGACGTGTGCCTGGATGCATTTTGCATTCCAATAAAGTCTATACAGTTGTATATTTATGTGACACAAAGCACCTGTTTTATTGCAAACATGTACCAATTTTTGGAGCCCTTGGTGGTGCAGCAGGTGAAACCGCTGAGCTGCTGAACTTGCTGGCTGAAAGGTTGGTGGTTCAAATCCGGGGAGTGGGGTGAGCTCCTGTTGCTAGCCCCAGCTTCTGCCAACCTAGCAGTTTGAAAACATGCAAATATGTGTAGACCAATAGGTACAGCTCCAGTGGGAAGCTAACAGCACTCCACGCAGTCATGCCGACCACATGACCTTAGAAGCATCTATGGACAATGCCAGATCTTCAGCTTAGAGATGGAGATGAGCACCCCCCCCCCCCAAAGAGTTGGACACAATTAGACCTAATGACAGGGGAAACCTGCTTCCTGCCTGGGGAAATTCTTTGTTGGGAGGTGTTAGCTAGTCCTGATTGTTTCATGTCAGGAATTTGCCTTATATATTTAGTGTTGTTCTTTATTTACTGTCCTGATTTTAGAGTTTTAAATACTGATAGCCAGATTTTATTCACCTCCCAACAAAGGATCCCCCTAGTTAGCAACAAGTCAGGCTTTGAAGATGTTTTGGCCTTCAAGTCTCAGAAATCCCAACAGCTGGTAAACTGTCTGGGATTTCTGGGAGTTGTTGGCCAAAACACCTGTGGACCCACAGGTTGAGAAACACTGGTTTAGGGCTTTATAGGCTAAAGTCAGGACTTTGAATTGTGCTCGGTATCAAACTGGCAGCCAGTGGAGCTGATTCAACAGGGGGGTTGTACGCTCCCTGTATGCCGCTCCGGTGAGCAATCTGCCAATATGGTTTAAATGTCACCCATTGAACCAAAGACAAAAACAAGGTCACAACAATATAGAATTCCAATGTGCCGATGACAACGTCTCTGCACATTCAGAATAAGACCTACAAGCCACACTAAATACCTTTACAGAAGCATACAAGAAGCTCAGCCTCTAACTGAAAATTGAGAAAACCAAAGTGCTCTTCCAGCAGTCATCAGCCAATCCCGCTGCAATGCCAGAAATATAGCTTAATGGTGTAACACTAGAAAAGGTTGACCATTTCCACTACCTTGGCAGCCACCTCTCCACAAAAGTCAACATTGACACTGAAATACAACACTGCCAGGGCTCTGTGAGTGCAGCATTCTTCCGAATGAAGCAGAGGGTGTTTGAGGACTGGGACATCTGTAGGGAGATCAAGGTGCTTGCTTATAAAGCTATTGTCCTCCCAACCCTGCCATATGCCTGTGAAATGTGGAGTGTCTACAGATGTCACATGCAACTCCTGGAATGATTCCATCAGTGTTGTCTCCAAAAAAATCCTGCAAATCTCTTGGGAAGATATGTGGACATGTCAGCATGCTGGAAGAAGCAAAGACCACCAGCACTGAAACGATGCTCATACGCCATCAACCCCGCTGGACTGGCCACGTTGTCCAAATGCCTGATCGCCATCTCTCAAAGCAGTTACTATACTCCCAACTCAAGAATGGGGAAACGTAATGTTGGTGGACAGGAAAAGAGATGTAAAGGTGGGCTTAAAGCCAACCTTAAAAACTGTGTCATAGGCACTGAGAACTGGCCTAACTGGACTTCAGCTGTGACCAGCAGTGCTGCAGAATTTGAAGAGGCATGAATGGAGGGCGAAAGGGAGAAACGTGTGAAGAGGGACCGCTTTCAACCTGGAAACCAATGTCCTCACTGCAGGAGAAAATGTGGATAAAAATAGGGCTCCATGGCCACCTATGAACCCACTGCCAAGACATCGCATCTGGAGGACCATCACCCGCAAATTAAGTAAGTAAAGGATTGCCTAGGTAAGTAAGTAAGTCAAGGTACTAAGGTAAAAACACAAGATCCAAGAATGCCAGCATGGAGGTCCAATACACAGAACAGGAACCTGGCAAAACTTGAAACATGAAACTAGAAATCCACTTGGAAATAAGACTCCACCGTTGCCCAGACAGAACTAAAATCCTTTCCTCGTCTCATTTAAAGCTTTTCCTGTCTCATGAAATGAAAGGAAAACATTCTATCTTTACAATCAGATACAGACTTCTTTTCTCTTTTATAATAAACGGGATGACCTGTGGTGAGCTTGGGAACTTTCTCTTAGTTTACAAAAGTCTTGCCTTCTATCTTCTATCTCATTAACTTCTGCACCTGACAACTCATCCTCAGAAGACAGTTCCCCAGAGAAAGGCTGCTGTGGGCCTCTTTCAGGAATTTGACCTTCAGAATATACAGGGGAAGCACTGTGTTCTTTAGAAACCTGGGGCATTTCATCAAGGCCAGAACCAGGCCTTTTAACAAGGCCAGAACTTGAAAGCTCAGGCTCAGGAAAACCACCATCCCCATTGGCATCAGACACAATCACAGGCTGAACTACAGCAGGGACTGACAGGTTGAGAACCACTGGTTTTGGGCTTTATAGGCTAAAGCTAGCACTTTGAATTGTGCTCAGTAACAAACTGGGAACCAGCTCAGCTGATGCAACAGGGGGGTTGTATGATCCCTGTTACGTTACTCTGGTGAGCAATCTGGCTGCTGCCCATTGGAGCATTTGGAGTTGAGTGCAATGTGTGTCACCTAGGCTCCTTCTACACTGCTGGAAGAAGCAAAGACCACCAGCATTGAAGCGATGGTCCTCCGCCATCAACTCTGCTGGACCGGCAACATTGTCCGAATGCCCGATCATTGTCTCCCAAAGTAGTTGCTCTACTCAAAACTCAAGAATGGAAAGTGGAACGTTGGAGGACAGGAAAAGAGATTTAAAGATGGGCTCAAATCCAACCTTAAAACTGTGGCATAGACACCGAGAACTAGGAAGCCCTGGCTCTTGAGTACTCTAGCTGGAGGTCAGCTGTGACCAGCAGTGCTGTGGAATTTGAAGAGGCAAGAATTGAGGGCAAAAGAGAGAAATGTGCCAAGAGGAAGGCGCATCAAGCCAATCCCGACTGGGACCGCCTTCCACCTGGAAACCAATGCCTTCTCTGGGGGAGAACATGCAGGTCAAGAATAGGGCTCCAGAGTCCTCTACGTACCCACCACCAGTACACCAAACTTGGAGGACAATCTTACTCGGACAACGAGGGATTGCCTAAGTAAATAAATAAGTAAATACGAGGGTTGAATGAAAAGTAATGCCTCCACCTAACATGAGGCCAAGCCCAAAATAATACAACATGATTAAATGCAAAATAACAAGAAAATACATCATAAAAAAATATAAAATAACAAATAAAATCAACAATATAAAATAGCATAATAAAATCAAAACATAGCGGGCGGGGCAGTTGTATGAGGTAAAATGTTAAAAGGTGAAAACCCTGGGCGAGATAGGGATTAAAAGCGCATTTATAAGAGAGGAGCCCAGAAGGGAGGAGCAATGGGATTTGGCCTTTATAGGGGACAGGGGAAGGTGCTTTATTCTGAGGCCGGGCAACTGTAAGTGGAAACAACCAGATGGGTTGAGTGGTCACTCTCCGAAGGCACATCGGAAAAGCCAAGTTTTTAGATCTTTCTTGAAGGCAGCTAGGGTAGGGGCTTGTCTGATCTCTCTAGGGAGCAAGTTCCAAAAGCGGGGGCCACAGTGGAGAAGGCCCTCTCCCTCGTTCCCACAAGTCGAGCCTGTGATAGAGGAAGGGGCAAGGGAAGGGGCAAGAGAAGGGGATCAAAGAGATCGTGCAGGTTTGTGGTAGGAGATGTGGGAATGGGAAGCCAATCCCTGCTGAGATCTTCCCCAGATGCCCCCTGGTGCGATTGGGGCTCCGATGCCTTGGTCCTCCTCCTCCACTACTGCGTGGGTGCCTGGCTAAGGGGCTGAGCTCCCACGCCGGGTGCCCCGTCCCGGGTGGCGCCACCCTCCTTCCTCAAGGTAGAGGGCTTTGGCAGGAGAGGCTTCTCCTCCTCTTGCTCCTCTTCTTCCTCCTGCGCCACCAGGACTACCGCGGGAGGCAGGCAAGGCAAGGCAAGGCGACCCGCTGCCTCTTTTGGCCACTGCTCCGAAGGGGGGCTTATATCTCACCCAAAAGCCGGGGGCGGCACCGAGGGAGGCAGGCAGGCAGGCAGGCAGGCAGGAGCCGCGCAAGGCCATGTGACTCGCCGGGGAGCCCGGCCGCGCGGTCCTGCCTCCTGCTTCAGAGCCACCTGATCCGAATACTAAGCAGCAGCAGCAGCAGAGCCGGGGAGTGCGGCCAGGAGCCAAGGGAGAACGAGGCTGAGGAAGAGACCGCGGAGATGGAGATCAAGGACCAAGGCGCGCAGATGGAGCCGCTGCTGCCCACGGTGAGAGGGGAAGGGGAAGGGGAAGGGGCAGGGCCCTTTGTCGAGGCTGGGGAGTGAGCTTAGGCGTGCATATTGGAGTGAGTGGCCCCTCCGTCTCCAGGAGAAGGCGACGCACTCGGGCATCTCCCCGCACTCACTGCATCCAAAACAGGCACCCAACCTCATCATTGGGGTTCAGGATGTGCGCAGCGGGGTGCCTGCAAGGACATGGAATATGGGGGGAAGCCAGGCCCAAGGAAAGGAAGGAAGGAAGCGGGCGGGGGTCGCGCCTTCCTGGGATGGAGAGAGAAGGCAGGGATGCTGGAGCCATTGCCTGGAGGAAGCTGCGGCAGGTCCTTCTCTCTGCCTCTCTTGGAGGTGGCACCACGTCTCCCCCTCTCCCTCCCTCCCCATTTGTGCCTATGGTGGTCCCCAGCCTCCGCACACATGTGCGTGTCTCTCTCTGTCGCACTGGGGGATCTTGTTGCCGCATGCTGGGGATTTCTCTGCTTTCTGAGAGATGGGCTTTGCTGGCTTTGGTTTCCATGCAGAGAGAGAGGGAGAGAGAGGGAGAGAGGGGATGATGTTGGGTTTCTCTCTCCCATACTCAGGTAGAGGCTCTCCCCTGACATTAAATCCAGTCGCGTCAGACGCTGGGGGTTGGTGCTCATCTCCATTTCTAAGCTGAAGAGCCTGCGTTGTCCATAGAGCCCTCCAAGGACATGTGGTCGGCATGACTGCATGGAGCGGCATTACTAGCCCGCCTGAGCGGTACCTATTGATCTACTCACAGTTGCATGTTTTCAAACTGCTAGGTTGGCAGAAGCTGGGGCTGACAGGGAGAGCTCGCCCCTCTCCTGGATTCAAATCTTTGACCTTTCTCTTAGCAAGTTCAGCAGCTCAGCAGTTTAAACCACTGTGCCACTGGGGGCACCTTCCCATACCCAACTAAGGGCTTTCTGGTTTGAGTGGGGGCTGTTCTCTCCCACATGAGTAATAGTGTGGGCTGGCTCTTGTCATCCCCCCCCCTCTCATTGTTGTTTCCAACCTATGGCAAATCTAGAGGTTTCCTACCCAGCTTTCTTCTAAGGCTGAGAGTGTGTGACTTGCCCAAGGTCACCCAATGGGTTTCCATGCCCAAGCAAGGATTCAAACCCTCTTCTCCAGAGGTTTTCGTCCAAGACTCAAAGCCTCTACATCACAATAGCTCCCTGCACCATGCAGGCACTCTCTCTTACAGACATGTAAACTGGAGCCTAGCATTCACTCCTGCTCCTTTGGGCTCTTTTCGCCATCTACAACAGGTATGGGCAAACTTCAGCCCTCCAGGTGTTTTGGACTTTAACTCCCACAATTCCTAACGGCTGGTAGGCTATTAGAAATTGTGGGAGTTGAACCCGGAGGTCCGAAGTTTGCCCATCTACAAGCTTCTCTTCCTTCCCATAGACTAGGGTTTCTCAACCTTCCTAAGGCCATGACCCTTAATGCAGTTCCACATGTTGTGGTGACCCCTAAACATAACATTATTTTCATTGCTACTTCATAACTGTAATTTTGCTACCGTTATAAATATCTGATATGCAGGATGTATTTTCATTCATCGGACCAAATTTGGCACAAATACCCAATACACCCAAATTTGAATACTGGTGGGGTTAGTGGGGCGTAAATTCTGTCATTGGGGAATTGTAGTTGCTGGGATTTATAATTCACCTACAATCAAAGGACATTCTGAACACCACCAACAATGGAATTGAACCAAACTTGGCCCACAGAACTCCCATGACCAACAGAAAATACTGGAAGGGTTTGGTGGGCATTGACCTTGAGTTTTGGAGTTGTAGTTCACCTACATCCAGAGAGCACTGTGGACTAAAACAGTGATGGATCTAGACAAAACTTGGCACAAATAGTATACCCAATATGCCCAAATGTAAACACTGATGGTGTTTGGGGAAATAGACTTTGACATTTGGGAGTTGTAGTTGCTGGGGTTGATAGTTCACCTAAAATCAAAGAGCATTCTGAACCCCGCCGATGATAGAATTGGGCCAAACTTCCCACACAAAAATCCCCATGATCAACAGAAAATGTTGTGTTTTCTGATGGTCTTTAGCGACCCCTCTGACACCCCCTCATGACCCCCCCCCGGGGTCCTGACTCCGAGGCTGAGAAATGCTGCCATAGACACACAGCATTAAACTACCCCACTCTCCAGAAAGAGGCAGTGTTAACTAGACTTCTGTGTTGAGATTCTGTATACTCAAAAACACTTAGGAACACACACACTACTCTGGAGCATTTCTAACACATGGTGATACTGTCCAAATGAGATTGGGAGGGGTGCATTGCCCTCACCCGTCCTTTTGAAATGGGAGCCTAGAGGACAGTGCACTAGTTCGTTGAACTTTTGTAGAACTTTGAACTGATGCCTGCCCGCTACTATACAGGCGCAACAGCATCTGTTTGCTGAAAAACCCAAAGGGCTTCATCAGTGTCCTTCTTTTCTAACAACTGAGAAATTGAGATGGTTTATCTCATTCCTTTTGCGCAGCATGACATATACATCACTCTATTTTTTTATGGAGATTGAGTTTTACTGGAGAAAAAAAATCCAGTAGGATGGAACAGTGGCGGTTTAAAGAGCTTTGCCATGTCTAACATGGCATGCTTTAAGTTGTGAACTACGCAATTCCCAAAATCGCTGATCACTGGTTATACTGGCTGGAGATGTGGGGAGTTGTAATTTGTACAACCTGGAGAGTACCAAGTTGGGGAAATTTGGTTTAGAGTCTCCAAAATTTAAAGTTATTGCAAGGGTTGCATTGGATGGTTCTGTTTGGTGAAAAAACAGTTGTGTGTTCATACAGATACAAGATTTTTAGTTCCCATCTAAACTGTATAATGGGTTATTTGGCATTTACACATTAGAGAGCTGATATTTCCCAAAAGGAAAAGAAAAGCTGATGCTAAATTGATGGAGGAGCCCTCGGTGGGGCAGTGGGTTAAACTGCTGAGCTGCTGAACTTGATGACCAAAGCGGGGAGCAGGGGGAGCTCCTGCTGTTAGCCCTAGCTTCTGCCTACCTAGCAGTTCGAAAACATGCAAATGTGAGTAGATCAATAGGTACCACTTCTGCGGGAAGGTAACAGCACTCCATGGAGTCATGCTGGCCACAGGACTTTGGAGGTGTCTACGGACAACACTGGCTCTCCAGCTTAGAAATTGGGATGAGCACCACCCACCAGAGTCAGACATGACTGGACTTAATGTCAGGAGAAAACTTTTACCCTTACTTAAATTGATGGAAGTGAAGTTGTGAAAGCTAAAAATTGGGAGAAAGGGGTGATGGTATGTAAGAATATGAGTGTTTCTGTGTGTACATGTAAGCGTAAATGCCCTAAAGGAACCAGATCCTGTCTAATCTTGTAAGATAAGAAGGGTCGATCCTGGTTATTACTTGGGTGGGAGACCACTAACGAACACTGGGTATTGTAGGCTGCAGTTCTAAGGAAGGAATTGGCAAAATTACTTCTGAGTATTTCTTGCCTGGGTAAACTCTACGAAATTCAGGGATTTGTAATGAGTCTACAGGCAACCTGAAGGCATATACACATAAACATATGTGAGAGGAAGGCAATTTGTGTACATTGTGCTGATTGTGAATGTAAAGTGCTGCTTTATGGCATACTATGTGTGTGTGTGTGTGTGATAGGAGGATAAGAGACAGAGGGACCTTCCAGACAGGGCTCTATATCCCAGGATCTGATCAGAAGTTTCCTGCTTTAAACTGGATTATTATATGGGTCCACACTGTCAGATAGTCTGGGATAAACATAAAACCTGGGATCAGATCATGGGATATAGGGCCTGTCTGGCAGGGCCCTATATTAATCAAGGTATCTTTGCTTCTATAAGGTTCACCCTACCTGCTTGATCATCATTTGATTTCATAAGTCATATTGTGACTTCAGTTGTAGCCTGTGATTTGACTCACTGTCTCATTCAATGTGATCTCATCTGCCTTTTGAGATCTGTGTGGATTTTATTGCCTTTGATGATAATTTGATAAGAGATGACTGCATTCAACAGTTGTAAGACATACTGCCTCGGCTTTCTCTCTCCACTCCTTCCTTGGGGTAGCAGGGCAATAATAATGAGAGATTACATTGTGTGCCTAGTAAACTTGTTTGAACCATTATATACGCAAGGAAGATAAAAACATAGGTAGATAGTTATGTTAAAATGCCCAAATTACCTATCAGTGCTCAAGGATTACTGCGAGAGGTGTTTTTAAAATGCTGAAACTTTAAATACTTTCATTCTAGAATCTTAGTGAAGCTAAATTTTTATCTTGTTTCTTTCAAAAGTTCACACAATCCACTGAATTCTCTTTAAAAAAACAACAACTTAACAAGCCAAGGATCAAACACCCCTGGCTAAAATGGCAGAGTCAAAGCATTTATAAATTAAGTAATGTATCCAAAAGCACGAAAATTATCAATTAATTAATGCCATGGTGTGGCATGGTGTGGAGAGTCACATGCTCTACACATATTGTACAGTTGTGTTTGTTTATCTGTAATATACATGCCAAACACCCACACGCCATTTTTTTTCTAAGAGCAGAGGAAGATTAGAAAGAAATGGCAGGAGACATATATAGGCCTTTGCAACAGGTTTTTTGATTTTGGCTCTTTAAAAAAGTTAAATTAATTATAACATTAGAATTGAATTTAATTCACTCGTGAAACATAGTATGGGCACAGGGAAACTATACAGTTTTTTTCGTGTCAGGTATTCTTGACTGATGTTCAGCCAATTTTATTTTTGTCTCAGGATTGACTTGAGAAATTGCAAGTTGCTTCTGGTGTGAGAGAATTGGCTGTCTACAAGGATGTTGCCCAGGGGAGGCCCGGATGATTTACCATCCTGTAGAAGGCTTCTCTCATGTCCACATGGAGCAGACAGAGAGCTCAGAACCACTGGAGCAGACAGGGACATTGTGCTGTCATGGCCCCAACTCATTTGTCTCTGTCTTGTGGAGCTGCGCTTCTTTAGGATGGAACCACTGAGTTTTAGGTCACTCCCTGAAACAACATCTCAGGTCCAGATTGCCAACATGAGGGGTTTAACCCATTGTGCTGAAAACAACATCATGGCTTTCTGCAACAACTGTACAATTTGTCTACTCTTTATGTGGTGCAGAAATTAAGGTGGCGGGTCTCGTTAACATTCCCATGCTTTTTAGTGTTGTGAGGTAATGTGCAAATCCCTTAACTGCCCTCTTGAGCTAAAACTTTAACTCTTAAAAAATCCTAGAATAACTGGGTTTGGAATTCTTGTTTTTAAAGAAATAGTGAGTGACTGTGTGGCTTTTCAGAAATTGCTGAACTACATCTCCCATCATTCTTGACTACTGGCCACATGGCTGATACTGATTAGAATTGCAGTGGAGCCAAACATCTCACAGCCTTATCTTAAAACTAGACTCAGAAGATGGAGGCAAAGGATTCTGTGGACCACTCTTCACCGCCACACTGTCAGCCAAGGAAAAGCAGGCAAAGGGTTCTCTAAGCCATTTCCCCCTACTTCACGCTGGG
This sequence comes from Anolis apletophallus, assembly GCA_030556195.1. Classification (NCBI taxonomy): domain Eukaryota; kingdom Metazoa; phylum Chordata; class Lepidosauria; order Squamata; family Anolidae; genus Anolis; species Anolis apletophallus. The sequence continues at coordinate 149,454,525 of JARBWK010000002.1, forward strand.
AAAGAGGAAGGCCGCATATTTCCTCCACACCACTTTCAGCCTAGAAGGCTCAGGCAAAGAGCTTCACAAGGCACTGCCCTTTACCCCAGTGTGAACCAAAACATGTCAAGCAAGGGGTTTCCAAAGAGACTTCATTCCATTGCAGTGAAGAAGACAGCTGAAACACTCTGTAGCGTGAGCTACAAAGTAAATCTACAGTACTGTATATTATACTCATGGGCAAATCAATCTCATACATTCGTTCAGTGCAGGTACTGGGACCAAAACCTTTGATATGACTCGTGGCTAAGTCAAGGGTGGTTCTGTGGAGAGGGGAAGGCACCAATGCCAGCTCAGGAGACCAGCTGCCATTTCCCCAACCAAGCATTTTATTTATTTATTTGCCATATTTATATCCTGCCATTCTTACCCTGAAGGGGACTCAAAGCTGCTACATATAAGGCCCAATTTGATATCTTATATGTGTATTTCAGTGACCTGGTTGGATGAGTCTGAGGGGGTGAATCTCTCCCAGCGTTATCCACTAGGCTACTCCCTGCAGCACCAAGCTAGTTCCAGAGGGTGGGGAGGCAGGGTTGCAGTGGTCTATCGGGATTCCATCTCCTTGACCAGATGCCCCATCTCATAGTCAACCTCATTTGAATGTGTCCACCTGAGGGTAGGAGACCAGGACAGAATAGTGATTCTTCTAATGTACCGACTACCCCGCTGCACTACAGATTCCCTGCCTGAGCTAATTTGTAATCTGTCCTAGGAAGAAAATTTACTTATAGTGGAATTGAAGTCCATAGGTTTCTCGTAAAGTGTTGGAGTCCCAGCGGCTCATAGTGCTGGGGGACTTCAGTGTCTATGCAGAGACATTAAAGTGGAGAGAGTTGATGGGATGGGTTATTCTTTTAAGTTCTTTGTGGTCTGATTAAGTCCCCCCCCCCCTTTTACCATGGTTCATTGTTTTATATGGTAAGGCATAGTAATCACATTGACCTGTAGAAAAGTCTACCCAGTTATTTTGAGTGCTTTTTAAAAACTAACATTTCTAGACCTATACATGAGTATATAGGGCGGGGTCCTGGATAAACTTTGGATGGTGTTACATAGTGGGAAAGGGACCAAAATACATATTTTCTTTGATTGCTCTGTTGAGAGAAAAACACTATTAAAAAAGTGTTTCAGTACCTGCCTTTCAATATATGTTCAGTGCAGAATACACCCCTTCATATTCATCAACTGTAGAACGTATCTCTAAATGGTCAGAGGTGAACAGTGCTGATTCCAACACTTTAGTGCATTACTGCAAGTGACATGTGAGCATTTGTGGACATTTCCTGTCAAGCAATGATTCCATGGCAACTCTTTCAAATGAATGTGATTTTAATTGCCTGCGGTTTATCTTAGAAATGAGGTTTCTAGGGTTGAGTAGACACAGTGCTTATATCTAGACTGTTTGCTTCTCCCTTGTTCCAGTGGGATCCAAATTAAATCTGGCAGAGATGGAAGAGCTTTTGAAAGCCCTTGAGGGAAGGCGAACAAAAAAGAAAAGAAAAGGAAAGCCATGTAGGAAACCATTCCAAAACCCATATTTGGGCAGTAGCTTTTATTAGGGTTAGTCCATCTGGGTGTTAATTATAGCAAAGGGTAGACAAAAGAGGGAAGGAGTTTCTTGATATTGTAGCCACCAAGTCTCAAGTTCATCACAGTATCAAGATGGAACATAGGGCCCTTCCACACAGCTCTATATCCCAGAATATCAAGGCAGAAAATCCCACATTATCTGAGTGTGGACTCAGATAACCCAGTTTAAAGCAGATATTGTGGGATTTTCTGCCTTGATATTCTGGGATAGAGGGCTGCGTGGAAGGGCCCATAAGAAGAGATTGCTACCTTCATTGGATTATGTTCTTTTTGGTGCTCAGGTTACACCCCAGCACTGTTGAGGCAGTAAAATCCAATGGCTGATGCTTCATTTTGCAGACTCTGCAATTGGAGATTTTGTCCCGACTTTCTGTTGTCTCACAGCAATCATGTTTAATCAAATAGAACATACTGCTATGGAAACCATCAGTTTCACACCTTCTCTCCTATAGTGTTGTGGTGCCTCTTCAGTAATGCATATTTCTGCAATCTATCTGCCACATTGCTTCACTTGGTCTTGGCTTCTTATCCATGGTTGCCCTACGTAGCACATTTGCGTTGTTTCATTTTCTTATTTCTATATGCAGTTGTTCAGTCTGAACACTTTTTTTGTGAATCGAGGAGACTGCTGTAGTTACATAATTGTGATCCATCATGATAGCACAATTATGCAATTATGGTAAAACAAATCTAAAAGTAATAAAATGAAATTTGAGAAACATTGTAAAAACTATGTTGTTTCTGTACTTCTCTTTGTGGGACTTTGTCCGAAGTGAAGTGAAGAAATAGGAGAACCATAACTGCTCTCACCACATGACTGCTGGGAGAGTAGAATTGCAGTGGAATGAAACAATTTTACCACAAAATCTTTTTTTGGAGGAGTCAAAATAATGGTCTGGCTCAAGGCAGCATTCTTTCACCAACCTTGTTTAACATTTTTATTAAGGATCAGCCATAGCCACCACTCACAAAGAACTTTATATATGTGGATGACCTTGACCTAACAACACAAGTAAAAGACTTTGAAACAGTTGAAAACCAACTTCCTAATGCCTTGAAAGCTACTACAAAGAGAACCACCTGAAGCCTAACCCTGCCAAAACACAAGTGTATGCTTTCCATCTATGTAATTGTGAAGCCAACAGGAAACTGAAGGTTACCTGGGAAGGCTAAGAGCTTGAACACTGTTCTCACCCTGTGTACAGCAAAATCAGCCAATTTCAACTAGGTGGCCCCCCAATGAAGGGCTTCTTCCAGGGGCAAACAAAGAATGGGCAACTTGGAATAACCTGAACAGGCTCAGAAGTGGAGTGAGCAGATCAAAAGACAACCAGGCTAAATGGCACTACCTAGAGCAGGGGTGGCCACACTTTTTCATCATGCGAGCTACTATGTGAACAATCAAGTTGAAAAGATCACCTGTTGTGCATGTGAGCGTGTGTGCGCCTGTGCGCGCGCACGCTCCTACTGCAGCCTTCCGTCCGCGCAGGGCTTCTTTCTTGCCTGCCCATGAACTCGCTGCCGCGCGCACCCGGGAAGGGGATCCTCCTTGCTTGCGCGCACGCTCACTCTTAATGTCTTCATTGCCTTCCTCCTTCCTGCTGCGTGCTTCTTGCGTGCACAGCAGGCCCCTCCCATGCACGCAGCAGGAGGATATTTATAGGCGCACCTGCCAGTGCTCTGGCCAGATATGCCCCCCCCCCAGCAGCAACCAGTGGGCGGTCATGTCACCACACCGTGCGTGGCAAGACGAGCGCTAGGGCCCGCCCACTAAAGCCTCATTTTGGCAAAAGAATCCCCGCAAAGGTGGCGGCGGGAGCGCACGTGCGCGCGCATGGCAGGAGCGCGCCATCCGGCTGGTGAGGCCCAAAGATCACCTGGAAGAGGGCCGAAGATCACCTAGGTGCTCCCGATCACCATAATGAGCACCCCTGACCTAGAGGAATCCTCCACCTTGTGCGGCTGTGGAGCAGAACAAACAACTCGACATATGTGTACTTGCCCTCAATGCACTGCCTCATTCACAGAGGAAGATTTTTTTTAAAGCTACAGACAATTCAGTCGTTGTTGCCCATTTTTGGTCAAAATTATTTAACTGCTTGTGATCCCTTTATTTTATCAGTGTTAAACTTATTTCATGCAATGCTTTTGGCATGAAACAAATAAACTACTAACATTACTAGTAATATTGGAGCCATTAACAGGTTTTCCCCATCAATGAAAAAAACCCAATGAAAACACAATTCAACAGTTGAAGAGATGCAGTGTCGTGTGATACATTGCAGCTAAAGACACGACTATTCCCATTTAATTGTAATTTACCACCCTCGTGTGATATAGCCTCTAATGAAGATTGGGCAGGTAAGACTCTTTACAGTTTTCTCCCATGCACAGTATTGAAAATAAATGAATATAAAATATACCTGAAGTCTAAGACAATTCCATACTGGTAGACTGCGGCACATGTATGTCGCCTTCCTTTTCCCTGCCACCTCAATATAGGTTTTCTAGCCAGGCCCACTTCTTGTCATTAGTGGTCAGGGCACAATGGAGGGGGATGAAGGGCAGTCAGTCGGCAACAAGAGAAGATGGTGTCTTTCTGGACCTCTGGAGGAATCCTAGGAAGTCCAGAACCACCATGAACTATAGTCGAACTCCAGGAGGCCTTTCTGCAGGTGAGTTCAGAAATAGAGCCAGCCACTTATTTGTTTGCCATTGGCTGGATGTGGGGAGTATGCTCACCTGAAAAATAGATAGGAGGCTCTGTGAAAGAGTCATAGCAGATGGATGTACTGAATTCCTCCGTCTCAAGAGAGGATGGAAGGAAAAAGTTCAAAAGGGGCCAAGTGGGATGTTTTGGTTGGGGAATTCTAGTCATAGCTCTTTTCAGGGGGCAGAAAGTGGGGAAGATTCAGCTGGAGTTAATCATTCATATGGGAAGAAGTGATGCTCACTTCATGGTAGAGTCCTCTGTACCAATATAGGAATGTATCCTTATTAATGGAGTGCTCTGAATCATGTACATTGAGAGAGAAGAAGTCTGATTGGAAATGACACCTTATTTTTAACCTTTTCTGTAATGCTATATACCTTCAGTTTGACTTTGACCTATGGCAACCCGATCCCAAAGTTTTCTTGGAAAGGTTTATTCAGAGAAGGTTTGCCATTGCCTTCCTATAAGGATGAGAATGTGACCTGCCCAAGGTCACCTAGTAGGCTTCCATGGAAAAATAAGGATTTTAATGCTGATCTCCCAAGTCTAAGTCCAAAAGTAAACCACTACACTTGTTCTCACAGCGGCATCTGTATCCTTGGCAAGATTTATTGTGCAGGTTTGCCATCCTCTGAATCTGGAAATTCTCACTTTCCCAAAGTCACCCAGTGGATTTCTGTAACTGAGTAAGGATTTGAATCCTGAATTCCTATAGTACTAGTTCAATGCTCAAAACACCACATTAGATCTCATTTCTCTTATTAGTGGAACAATGTAAAATTGATCTAGTAATTTGTTTGTCTCTCCAGTATTATTATCTGGGCTCAGATAATGACCAAGGTCTAATAATTATTTTTAATGTAGCACAACAATGCTACATTAAAATTTATTGTGGATTACACAATGGCATAAATGATTGCGGAAGAGGGACAAGGTGGTTGGTCAACTGTTGCATAAGTCACAATTAAAACCCTAAGTTAGCAGATCAAACCTGGGGGCTTGTTTATACCATCAAAATAACCCAGCTATAATTCATATCATCCAGCCCCTGATTCACCTTGTTAATGCCATACCTACCTGCCATACTATATACTGCACTAAAATAGTATTGCTTTCCACAACCCAGTTCAAATCAGCATTGTTTTTTCTGTTTACTTGGGAGTAAGAAATTTACTTGTGAGTAAGCCAGTAAAGGATTTACTCCTTCACCTTGGTAAGGCCATTGTTGGGCAGAGATTGTGTTGTTCGGAAAAAAGTAAAGGGATATGTAACATTAAAAACCATGCTAACAAATGACATTAGGCATTAAAAATGATATTTTTTACTATTCAGGAGCGACTTGGGAAACTGCACATCGCTTCTGGTGTGAGAGAATTGGCCCTCTGTAGTTTTTTTTATCATTGTAGACAGGCCCTGGGAGGCTAATCATTGTTTGTGTGTACAAACAACAAACATCAGTAAGTAGGAAACAGACATAAAATTGTCCAATCACCTGTTGGTGGTTGTGTTGGAAGAAGAGAGGCAAGTGTGTTCTTCAGCGAGACAAGATCTAATCTTATTTTCATTGAGTAGTGAAAATATTCATCTCCAGTGGACATACAACATAATGCAGTTCATAGTACAATTGTTTCACCTCCTGATTTGTTCAATATACTGAAATATTATTCCTTTCCTCTGTTCTGAACTGCTTCTCAGAGCTTGTAAGGACCATGCAACATCTGCTGGAGTTCTGATAAACTTAGTTATGACAGAACCTTATACACACTCCCCCCCCCCCCAGAAACCCCTTTCTCCTTTTCCGCCTTGAGAAAGAAGCTGACAACTCTGCTTCTAGGGTGCATGCAGATTGATTTTAGATAAAGGAATTATTTGTGAGGGTTTGTTGTGGAACAACATCAACCAAAATTGACCTTCTTTTCTTCTTTCAGTGTGATTTTGACTGACCAAGCTAAATTTCACAATTTTAAAGCCTGGCACTAAAAAACTGAAAGGTTTACAGGTCAGTTTATATTGAGATTACTATATAAAATGGTTGTTGGAACTGTATAAAATCAATTAAAAGAAGTGAGTAGGGGGATTAATAGAATTGCAGAATTAGAAGTAGCTCCATGGGTCATCAGGTCCAATACTTTGCATAAATGTATTCTGCTACTCTGTCCCGATGCTTTTTGAAGGTGTCAAGAGAAGAAGACCCTACCACCTCCCTAGACCATTAGTTGCATTCCCAAACTGCACTCTCTCAGTAAGTTCTTCTAATGTTCAATTGATATCTACCTTCTAGTCCTAGACCTAGTCCTACCTTCTGTGAGTACAGAGAACAAACCCATATCCTTCTTTTGTGTCAGCCCTTTGGCTATTTAAAGACTGCCATCATGTCACCCCTCAGTCTTCTGTTCACCAGGCTGAACAATGCCACACTTCTTCATTCTATGTTTTATTCTCTATTTGTCTTATCATCCTTATTCTTCTTCTCTGAAGTTAGTTCGACTTATCTATATCCTTCCTAAAATAAAATACAGAATTTTGCATTTGTCTGTGTTGAATTTCATTTTATTAATTTCAGTCCAATTTCTAGTTTATCAAGGACTTTTTAAATTTATTTCCTGATCTCCCAATGTACTGGCTATTCCTTGTCTCTCCCTTCTCCTCCTCCATTGCTGGGTAGTTTCTTTCTCTGTCGTGGCCAACTGCCACATAGTTTTGCAGCTGCTGCCCTTTCCTTCTTCCATGGAATTGTTTGTGATTATGCTTTTAGCAGTTCCTTTTTCATGAAATCTCCCACCCATAGTAAAGGTAAAGGTTTTTCCCTGACATTAAGTCCAGTCGTGTCCGATTCTGGGGGTTGGTGCTCATCTCCATTTCTAAGCCGAAGAGCGGGCGTTGTTCATAGACCTCTCCAAGGTCATGTGGCCGGCATGACTGCATGGAGAGCCGTTACTTTCCCGACTGAGCGGTACCTATTGATCTACTCACATTTTACATGTTTTTGAACTGCTAGGTTGGGAGAAGCTGGGGCTGACAATGGGAGCTCACACCGCTTCCCAGATTCCGACCTGCGACCTTTTGGTCAACAAATTCAGCAGCTCAGTGCTTTAACCCACTGTGCTACCGGGGGCTCATACTCATACTGAGTGTTTTGTCCATTAGCACCTTTACTAATTTATTCATTATTTGTTAAAATATTTATATAAACCAACATTTATCTGATGATCTCAGGGCATTTTCAATGGGATTCTGCTCAGTATTTTCCTGAACCTAATAAAATCAACTTTTCTAAAATCCAGTCTGGTTTTCACTATACTCTTTTTTGGCCTATGACACAACCATGTGGTCGCTTCCCTCTAAAATTCTAGCTGCTTTAATTTCAATGACCAGCTCCTTCCTGTTGGTTAGGACCAAGGCCAGGTTTGCTGATCCTCTTCCTCCTTGAGTACTTATTTATTTATTTATTAACGTCATTTCTACCCCGCTCTTCTCACCCCCCACACTTTTTTCCTATTTGCTATGAAAGCATAATTAGTTCTGCATAAGATGTAGGTAGGTGAAGGGACTGCTTGCAAATAGACATTTTTGATCTGTGTGGACTGCATTTGTTGGAGAGGAATTTAAAAGTTCATTTTCAGGGCTGCAAAACCCACATGTTTCCCCCCATCCTCATCATCCTCATCTTATGCAAGATTGATCTTTCTTGTTTTTAAAAATAACATTGTTTCCCTCCATTCCCTTGATATACTATACGATGGTCTGTCCCATGTATAATATATCATTTTGAATTATTTTGTGTGTGCAAGGCAGAAGAGCCAGGAAAGGAATGCAGGGATGAAGCAGGTGTAGGGGGAAAGCCAGACCTTCAGTTTGATGTTCCTCAGTTGAGTAGCAGGAGGTATGTTAGCAAAGAGGGTAGTTATTTTTTGCATCTTGCCATGGGCAAAAATGCAGGGGTGTCTGAAGCAGCATCCTTCAACTTCAAGAACCCATTGCGGCTGTTCGTGTGAAGGCTGTTCTGAGTGCTTCCCCACCCACCATACAGCCCTGACTTGACTTCCTGTTTCCATGGTAAATTCCATGGGGGTGTACTGTATTGAATAGGCAGAAGTTGATCAGGATTTGCCATCTGCAAGAAATATTCAAAAGTAAGCATTGCAAATACTTTAAATTAAAATGTAAAGACTTTTTCTTCGAGTACGTCTTTGGTCTCTGTAGTTTTGGGCAGCATGATATCAGCCTCCCCTGTCCCAGTATGAAAAGCTATACCAAATTTCTTGCCATGATATGATTATCTCTCATTTCCGTTGTTACCATTACATTCCACAGTACCTTCAAGAAACTCAGATTTCCTCCCTTTCTGTTGTGTCCACTTCATCTTTACAATAATCCAGGTTTTAGCCAACTTTCAAGTCCATTGTCTTTCCAAGGCAATTCATAGCAAAAGAGTTGAGCCAGCTCAGACCAAAGGCCAATATAGTCCAGTATCCTGTTTCTTACATAGACCAACCAAAAGGAGATCTATATTATACAGTTTGTGTTAGTTTGATAACACTGCTTCAACTGTCATGGCTTCCTTCCATGGGATAAATTTGTAGTTTGATGAGATATTTGTCTTGTGGGATGGTTCTGCGCCTATTCTGAACAATGGCACTAGAACTATGCAGAAACAGAGAACGCTTCAGTCTGTCACCAAAATCCATATCCCAGGTTCCCAGAATATGGAACCTTGGCAATTGAAGTGATATTGAATACCTGTGATTGTGTTGGGTAGATGCAGTCCAGATTATTCTGTGAAGCCGATGATGAAACCCTCTGTTGCTGTTGTTCAGCAGCAATTGGACTTCAGTGGCTTCAGAACTGAAAGATTATATACAGCTTTTATGATGACAAGGGGGCCTTTGATAATCCTACCCTCTATGAATTCATCCATACCTCTTTTAAAGCCACCCAAGCACTCGCCAAAGGCTGTAAAACCTGAGTTAATTTTGTTTTATCTTTATTTTGTTGCCAGTCATTTTTTGTCAGATGCCCTAAAGTTCTAAACTTATGAGACACAGGAAGTTTTCATTCCTTTCTTTTTCTTCATCTCATCAATCTTATCACATGCTGCGGATAGGTCTGAAGTAGGATTGAATCAAGTTCATCACATTCAGAACGAGTGCCTGTAAAAATCATTGGCAATGCTACAAGATTTACCAAGAGAAACAGCAGACTTCAGTTAAACCGTATGAAATTTCAGAAGGCAAGTCAAATGTAAACATAATTACATTTTACTTGGAATACTTTTCACATTTATTACTTATCTAGTATATCTTTATATAATTTAAGCTTCTTTTCCCAGTAATCTGATTCACCTTCCATAACTTTCTGCTTAGTTTTATTGAACGTTGGCCTGATGACATAAGGACAAAGCTCACTGTCTCCATTGTGGGTGGAGGAGTTGTTGATTTATAACTAAGGGCTCTTCCACACAGCTGTATAACCCAGAATATTAAGGCAGATAATCTACAATATCTGCTTTGAACTGGGTTACCTGAGTCCACACTACCATATAATGCAGTTCAATGTGGATTTTATACAGGCCCCGGTGTGGAAGGGGCCTAAGTAGCCAATAAAGAGTATTCATCAGGAACTACAAGGAGAAAAGGCTAGTGTTCATGAGATATACCAATATTGTGGTTAAGGTGACTGTGCAAAATAGGGCCCTTCTGAAGTACACAGCTCTATATCACAGAAAATCCCACATCTGAGTGTGGACTCAGATAATCTCGTTCAAAGCAGATATTGTGGGATTTTCTGCCTTGATATTCTGGGATAGAGGGCAGTGTGGAAGGGCCATAAAATGTCTTATTGGATGTTCTGGCTCAATATCGCTTAAGCTTATTGGCAATTAGATTTTAGGAAGTTGGCCTACCATTGTAAAAGATGCAGTTGTCTTCACCTGCTGTGTTGGTATCTTGTTTTTTGTTCATGTTTTTGGGTGAATCCCAGGGGAGGGGGAAGAAATGGGGTACACTTATTGATGGGCAGATGAAGCTACAATATGGATGTTTGGACAGGGAGAGATTATTGAAATATATCCTATGTTTTGCTCCTTCTCGGTCCGCTCTCTTCTCTACTGTTGCTGAGTGCAAGTTTATTCCATTTTATGACAGTCAGGTTCTGGAATGACCTTTCCAATGTGAAATGCTCTTCTCATTTTGGCATCAAAACCTTTGGGTCCTAATGAATTTACCTAGAATGCATATTTTGGGAGTTAATTTTTTAACCCCAGCTTTTAAATTTCTGCAGTAGTTTAATATGGTTTTTGTTTTAATTATTGCTTTTTAAAATTGCCCTACTGATTTTATTGTAGGTTGCCCAGAAATTATATTATATGAGGTGGGGTCAAAATACTATAGATGGTGGTGGTAGCAGTTGGAATACTATTTATAATGTTTATGGGTTTAAATTATTCTGTAACCTACCTCAAGCCACATGTAGAGGTGAGTAAGAAATAATAATTAGTGGATTTGCAAATGTGCAGGCACTGTAATTGTTTCACAATGAGTCTTGCCCCAATCCCCACCTATTGAGTGACAGCTGCTGCCATAGATGTCTAATCTGTCACCCCATTGATTGTTAGGGTTCATTTGACTAATGTGGCTGACTAGATGGGTGTCCCCTTCTTTCCTCACCATTCCATGTGCATCCCTCCCAAAGCTGCACACTCGGTGGAAGAGGACAATACCCCAGGTATAAAAGGAGTGTACTGAGGTTTCCAATCTTCGGTCCCATATATATGATAGCTGTGCTCCCCTGCTAGGATCTCCAAACAAGCTGAAGGTTCCCCCTTTGTGTGTGAAGTAGCTACTGTTCCTATCTGTTCTTGTGAGCAATCTCTGGTGTGTCACACAGGAGTTGGGTTATTGTTGCGGTTTCCTTTGTGCTGGAGATTACTTGTGCAAGGGGATGGTGGGACCAAACAGACTCCTGTCATTCACAGTGATGGCTATCCAGAAAGTGAAAACTGGGGGACTTTCACAATCTCACATAACTCCCAAGCTATTGAACACAGAGCAGTTATAAATGTGTAATTCCAGGTTGTAAATTTAAAACTTCTCAACAAGATTCTGGCCAATAAGGATAATAGCCTAACATTTGTCAATTCTGGCATATTAGGATGGCTAAGTCAAATTTGGGCAGGGGCATTTTTGGTAATATCTACATTTAAAAGTCGAATGAAAGTTTGCTCAATAAGGGCCTTATGTTAAGTATTACTAAAATGGTAGGGAATCTTTCAATACAAAAGTGGCAAAATAGGATATGGACCAGTGATTGTGGAACAATTAGTGTTGAAGGTTACAATCAACATATATACAACATATAAATACGGTACTCAAAAGACAATTTATATCTGTGGTGGTAATTGACAGTGATAGAGTCTATGTCTTTATGAACTGGGTAGGAAAGGGGTAGGTATGGATAGAGGGAGAAAAATTATGATAGAAAATTTAAAAAGCTGCAACTGTGTTGCAGTCAGTGTTGTATAAATGCCAAAAAATTACTGTGATAGTTTGCCTTAGAGCCCTTCCAGACAGGCCTTATATCCCAAGATTTGATCCTAGGTTTTTTGCTTTAAACTGAATTATTTGAGCCTGCACTGCTAGATAATCTGGGATAAACAGAAAACCTGGGATCAGATCCTGGGATATAGGGCTTATCTGAAAGGGCCCTTAGATTGGTCATAAGTAGGAAACAACAAACACCCAAATCCCCATACCATGCCCGTCCCAGTACAAACTTGTCCTTCTGATGCACTTTATCTCATCCTTCAGTGAAGATTAATCCCCACTGTTTTTCCCACCCGAGTTTCCCACTAGATCAGTGGTTGCCAAACTTTTTTGGCCTACCGCCCCCTTTCCAGAAAAAAATTTACTCACCGCCCTACTAGAAATTATTTTAAAATTTTTAATAGCAATTAAACAGAAAGATATATGTATTAATGCAGTGGTTCTCAACCTTTCTAATGCCATGACACCTAAATAAGGCTCCTCATGTTGTGGTGACCCCCAACCATATTTTCGTTGTTACTTCATAAATAATTTTGCTACTCTTATGAATTCTAATCCAAATATCTAATATGCAGGTCAAAGCGAAGGGGGCAGGGCGGGGCCAAATAAGAGGGCCGCACGACCCCTCCTAAATGGCCAATCATTTACCGCCCCCTTAAAGGAGTTCACCGTCCCCCAAATTCCCATGGGCCTCCCACCGCCCCCTTGGATCACTTCACCGCCCACCAGGGGGTGGTACCACCCACTTTGAGAATCAGTGCACTAGATTCACCACTCTATTTATCTATCTCACCCAGGTTTTTAAATATATATATAATTTTATCATTTGCATTTGGCTCAGCTCACTGTGTTTAAATATTTTATCACTTTATATTTTGTATTATGTTGTTATTATTTTATTGTATTATTTTGTTAATTGTTCAGCATTTTATTTGATATTTTGTCTGCTGTATGTATTTTATTTTGCATTATTGTAATTCTTGGGCTTGGCCTCATGTTAGCTGCCCTGAGTCCCTTCAGGGAGATGGTGGCGGGGTTTAAATAAAGATTATTATTATTAAACAATAACAGCTGATTTTTCATAATCCAAATAAGTATATTGCTTGCATGTACAACCTCCATTTTGTTAACCTTCATGCATCCCAAAACTGTTTCCAGACACTTATTCAAAATTTCCCTGGTCTCCCAGGTTTTAGTAATTGGAAAAAAGAGGTAGTGCATTTATCATTAACATACAAATGAAACTTCTGGATGATTTCTCCCAGCAGCTAACTATAAATGTATTTCCAGTCATTGCAGGCTCTCTTTTTACACAATCTTTCTTTACTCTCAAGAGCTTGGCTGTTCAGGAGATCCACTGCAGTCAACATTTCCCTTGATGCGACATAAATATTCTACTCGAGACTCTGGAAACATTCTTCCCAGAACTGCAGTTCCTGGCAGCATTTCTTTAAATGCTTCATAAAACAACCATTTTCACAGCTATGACTGTACAGAGCTAGTTGCTGCATTCAGACAGAAAGCCAGCCAGTGAAATGAGGCTGCCTTACACCAAGCAAAGGACTGGCCTAGCTAGCTTAGTCTTTGCTGAAGAAAGGCAGCTAGCTCTCCAAGGAGAGATTTTCATCCATTCTGCTTGGAAGTCCAATGGACAGAAAATTTTGATATGTGTACAGTACTATGGTCTTTCCCAAACTACTAATGATTACTGGATGACATTCAGCATGGAACTTGCATCTATGTAAGTAGATGCACATCTACAAAGTGACCATTGCCCCATGAGTCCTGTTGAGTAATGAATGCCAATGCACACAGGGACAGTAGTTAGGGACTGCAGTGCACATTAATAGAGCACAATGTGCAGCTGGCTATACATCTTTGTAATTCACAAGGAGGATTCTGTAGTACATATACTACATAGCTGTGTATTTGTAAACTTATACAACATTTACTGATACATACTGTTGTGGCTTTTTAATTTTCTATCATGTTTTTTTTCTCCCTCTATAGCAACCCACCCCTCTTTCCTACCCAGTTCATAAAGACACAGACTATCACTGTCAATCACTACCTTACATATAAATTGTATTTCAAATAGTTCAGAGGAGGGATTGCCTTTGTTTCCCTCTGATGCTGGAAGAGATTGAATTGCCCAAGGTAACCCAGTAGATTTCCATATCTAACCAGGGATCAGACCCTTGCCCTCAGAGTTGTAGGGTTCCCCTACACTGTAGAATTAATCTAATCCGATTTCAAACTGCATTGATTTTACAGTGTAGTCCAACACTGAAACCATGATACCATACTGCCTCTCAATGGAGAAAGAGTAAAATCAAAGATCAGGTGAGCACCTTGGATTTTGCCTGTTCTTGGTGTTAGTAGTGGCTGGGCAAGCTGATTTATTGGTTATGCTCCTTGAAGGGGGGAAAAACAGACTTTACACAGTTATTTTGTCTTAATTACATCAAAACTAGACTACTGCAATGTGGAAGCTTTAACCAATACTGAATGTAACGTGTGGGCAGGTTGCTTGGCTGTACTGGCAGCCAGTATTGTATCCTCCAATATTTCACAGATAAAACCAGGAGCTGTGTGATCAAATACTATCAGAGTGTGTAAAGTTCACAGAGTGAAAGAGACCGTCCAGTTCAACTCCCTGTCAAGATACGTAGTTTCAGTTATTAATAAGGAAGAACAATCATTATAATCAAGGCTGCGGCGGTTTGCTTTTGCCTGAGGCCCCTTCCACACAGCTGAATAAAATCCCACATGTTCTGCTTTGAACTGGAATATATGGCAGTGTGGACTCAGATAACTGAGTTCAAAGCAGATACTGTGGGATTTTCTGCTTTGATATTCTGGAATATATGGCTGTGTGGTAAGGCCCTGAGCCTTTGCCCTTTCTTTCCTGTTTGTATCTTCCCCTTCAGTTGAGTTAACTGAGTGCAAGCTACGTTTCCATTTTAAATTCAGTTTGCTACAATTGAAATAAGCAGCAGACAAAGAAAATGGGAGGATGACTGGGACATTTTAAAGTAGCTGAAAAAGTAGGGTGACAGAGAATGCATCCCTATCAAATCAGGACAGTTGGATAGTATGCAGTACAATTTCAGGGTTATATGGTCTGGGGCTGGTGTACTTGAGGGACTGCCTCACCCCATATGTTCCCCCAGAGATCACTACGGTCTAAAGAACAAAATCTTCTTGTAGTTCCCTCTATCCGGACCTTCCGGACCTTCCATTTGTCCTCCACTAGACAGAGAGCTTTTTCGGTGGTGGCCCCGACCCTTTGGAACGCCTTACCGGAGGCTGTTCGGGCTCTCAGAGAGTTATCCTCTTTTCAGAGGGCCTGCAAAACAACGCTCTTCTGGCAGGCTTTTAACATGGTGGCCTCCAATAACTCATGCTGACTCTCTTGTGCTAGTCGGAAATCTGTTTTAAACTACTTTTTATTGTTGTATGTTACAATTGTGTTTTTTAAGCTATGTAAACCACCCCGAGCCTACGGGGAAGGGTGGTATAGAAATCGAAATAAAAAATAAAAAATAATTAATTCGGAGTGTTGGTTGTTATCAAGACCATCTGTATAGAGTGTTCCTTCACTTATCGTAGGGTTTATGTTCCAGGACCTCCCGCAATAAGTGAAAAACCACGATGTATGAACGCTATATTTATTTTAATATTTATACATTATTTTAGTAATTATACACCATTTTAAAATAAAGTGAAGGCAAGGAAGGAAGGAAAGGCCCTTCAAGGAGGGAGGGAGGACTGAGGAGGGAAAGCACCTTGAAGAGCGGCAGCAGCAAAAACCTGTGAAACAGCGAAAATACGGCGATATATATTTTAAATTAAATACCACAAAACAGTGAGTCCACTAAAAGTGAACCGCGAAGTAGTGAGGGAACACTGTATATAAAAGATGCTCTGTTCGTTTTGAGTGACGTAACTCAAAATCCACTAGATGAATTGCTGCCAAATTTGGCCACAAGACACCTACTAACCCAAGGAGTGACCATCACTAAAATAATAATAATAATTTTGTCATTTGGGAGTTGTAGTTACTTGGATTTATAGTTAACTTACAATCAAAAAGAATTCTGAACTCCACCAACATTGGAATTGAACCAAGCTTGGTACACAGGACTCCCATGAACAACATAAAACACTTGAAGGGTTTGGTGGGCATTGACCTTGAGTTTTGGAGTTGCAGTTCACCTACCGTGTTTCCCCGAAAGTAAGACACCCCCGATTGTAAGACGTATCGGGGGTGTCAGAGGGGTCGGCTAATGTAAGCCGTACCCCGTATGTAAGACATACCTCCTCCTCGTCGCCGCCGCCGCCGCAACCGGCCCATCGGCCGCGGCACACCTCCGCGGCACACCTCCTGCCAGGCCTCCAAGGAAGGGTGGGGGAAGAGAGCCAGAGGCGTGGCAAAGCGGCGCTGCGTCACTCTGACGCGTCGTCCCTTCTCCCCGCCCATGGCGCTCTTTCCCCACCTTTGGAAGGGAGGAGGAAGAGCGCCATGGGCGGGAGAAGCGGGCGCTGCGTCACTCTGACGCGTCGTCCCTTCTCCGCCCATGGCGCTCTTTCCCCACCTTTGGAAGGGAGGAGGAAGAGCGCCATGGGCGGGAGGAGCGGCGCTGCGTCACTCTGATGCGTCGTCCCTTCTCCCGCCCATGGCGCTCTTCCCCACCTTTGGAAGGGAGGAGGAAGAGCGCCATGGGCGGGAGAAGCGGCGCTGCGTCACTCTGACGCGTCGTCCCTTCTCCCGCCCATGGCGCTCTTCCTCCTCCCTTCCAAAGGTGGGGAAAGAGCGCCATGGGCGGGAGAAGCGGCGCTGCGTCACTCTGACGCGTCGTCCCTTCTCCGCCCATGGCGCTCTTTCCCCACCTTTGGAAGGGAGGAGGAAGAGCGCCATGGGCGGGAGAAGGGCGCTGCGTCACTCTGACGCGTCGTCCTTCTTTCCCCGCCCATGGCGCTCTTCCTCCTCCCTTCCAAAGGTGGGGAAAGAGCGCCATGGGCGGGAGCGGCGCTGCGTCACTCTGACGCGTCGTCCCTTCTCCCCGCCCATGGCGCTCTTCCTCCTCCCTTCCAAAGGTGGGGAAAGAGCGCCATGGGCGGGAGAAGGGCGCTGCGTCACTCTGACGCGTCGTCCCTTCTCCCCGCCCATGGCGCTCTTTCCCCACCTTTGGAAGGGAGGAGGAAGAGCGCCATGGGCGGGAGGAAGCTGCGTCACTCTGACGTCGTCCTTCTCCCGCCCATGGCGCTCTTCCTCCTCCCTTCCAAGGTGGGGAAAGAGCGCCATGGGCGGGAGAAGGGGCGCTGCGTCACTCTGACGCTCGTCCTTCTCCCCGCCCATGGCGCTCTTCCTCCTCCCTTCCAAAGGTGGGGAAAGAGCGCCATGGGCGGGAAGAAGGGCGCTGCGTCACTCTCTGACGCGTCGTCCCTTCTCCCGCCCATGGCGCTCTTTCCCCCACCTTTGGAAGGGAGGAGGAAGAGCGCCATGGGCGGGAGAAGGGACGACGCGTCAGAGTGACGCAGCGCCGCCCTCCCGCCCATGGCGCTCTTCCTCCTCCCTTCCAAAGGTGGGGGAAAGAGCGCCATGGGCGGGAGAAGGGACGACGTGTCAGAGTGACGCAGCGCGCTTCGCTCCCGCCCATGGCGCTCTTCCTCCTCCCTTCCAAAGGTGGGGAAAGAGCGCCATGGGCGGGAGAAGGGACGACGCGTCAGAGTGACGCAGCGCCGCTTGCCACGCTCTGGCTCTCTTCCCCACCCTTCCTTGGAGGCCTGGCAGGAGGTGTGCCGCGGAGGTGTGCCGCCGATGGGCCGGTTGCGGCGGCGGCGTGATGGCGGCAGCAGCGGCAGCGGCGCTGGCGGGCGGGGCGTGGCAGAAACGGGTACGGCTTACTGTCGCCCAATGTAAGCCGTACCCCCAAAAGTAAGACGTAGGGGGACTTTTTGGGGGGAAAAGAAAGTAAGACGCTGTCTTACTTTCGGGGAAACACGGTACATCCACAGAGCACTGTGGACTCAAACAATGAAGGATCTACACGAAACTTGGCACGAATACTCCATATGCCCAAATATGAACCCAGGTGGAGTTTGGGGAAAAATAGACTTTGACATCTGGGAGTTGAAAGCAGATATAGTGGGATTTTCTGCCTTGATATTCTGGGTTATATGGCTGTGTGGAAGGACCCTGTAGAACTCTATTATATGAGAAATTGACTCGGAATTACCAGTGAGTAATTTGAACAGGTTTTAAAGAGTTGGTTATTTATTTTTTCATTAATGTATTTGAAAATGGCCCAGGCAGCTAAAGGGAGAAAAAAATTGAAAGTGTGTTGGCTTTTTGTGTAATTTTGTTGGTTTGTAAATGATAAAAATTGTAGGCATTATTATTCATTATTTTGCACATCACTTATCTGCTTTAGGCTGATTTTAGTACGTATACCAACTTGGGAGGCTGTACGGGTCTTAAAGACAGTCTGTCAAGATAATGAGAAACCACCCAGAATATCTGTAAAAGGGAAAGAGCAATGGGATGGATCTCCACAGTTTAACTCGGAGATGGTTCCACATAGTTGACATTTGCAAAAGATTCTTCTGGAAATGCATTTCAGCAGCCAAATGATCATGCAAACCAGGGGAAATGGTATGTTGAATGTTCTGCTGGAAGGCTGAGCCAACTTGTTTCCTTTAACATTTCCTCCTTGAAGTTTCATTAAAAGATTATTTGTTTATATAGGGAAAAGATCCTGCTGGGACATGTAGAAACTGATTCAGTTTGTTTAGTTGTCATTCTAAATTCTGCAGTATCTGCTTATTTCAAATGGTATCACAAGTGTGGGAGAATGCTTTGGATAAATAATATTCACAGGAAGAGGTTGGGTGAGGAGAAAACCCAAAGGAAGCAGCCTTGTGTCTGCTTCATCTCTGCCCAGTGTGTTATGCAGTGGTGAAATAATAAGAAATGCATGAGCCCTTCCTCACACATCTTTTCTGTCTTATGGTTTCTTTCCGTTTTGCTTCATATCAGCAGTCTGTTAATAGAATCTCCAACAAGGCTGACACTGCACTCTTTGGCAGAAGGAGGAGCAGAACTGTCAAGAAGACAGAAATATTACAAATATTAAAAATGCAAAGGTCTCATACGATAAGAAAATGAAATTGGTTAACCTCTTTGCACTTTTAGACAACACTTCTGAGCAGAACAGTTCCAAACAGGAAAACTCACAAGCAAATTGTGAAGGAGAGAAGTCACAGTGATGATGGTGCATCCCATAGTGATAAGATACTTGCATCTTTTTCCACAGTTATCCCAACTAATAATAATAATAAATACCGTTTATTTCTATTCCTCTCTTCTCACCCCGAAGGGGACTCAGTGCGGATTACAATACACATACGACAGACAATCCCTGTCGGAAGCCATACAATTTACACATAGATAGTACAGTGCAGTTTTTAGAAGGACTTCTTCTTTTCCTGGCTGTGTCATACAGGGTGCATCATAGGATGTGAGTGCTCCATTACGACATCATTGTTGTTATGTCCTTGCGTCATTGCGCCTTCATGTCACAAGTGGGTCCAAAACATAAAACATAAAGATAGCACTCAGCCACAGAATATAAAACAAAAACTGCCACAAACACTGTTGCAGGTTCAAGATAACACCGTAGTCAAAAGGTCCAGTCCAGTGGTCAAACACTGTAGCAACCCAGTTCCCTTTCGTGCCTGGGGGGCAGGGGGCAGCACCGGGGGTCCCACTTGCATTAGGGCCAGCTGTAGTTGATGAGGACATGGAGGAAGGGGCTGATGAGTTAGCTGGGCCTTCCTCTCCCACAGAGAGCTTGGCCTGGGATGATGAATGGCCTGACGGCTATGATAGCTGGGAAGTTCAGGCTGACCCTGAGAGTGATGATTCTGATCATTATGAGAAACCAGGTGGTTACGGGTCGCAGGAAAGGATCAGGGAAACAGTGGAGGATGAGCCCATGGAAGCTGAAAGGGAGTTCGGCTCTCATGAAGATAGCGACCCAGGTGCTGGGAGGCAAGGACGGAGCTTTGATAGGAGACAGAGCATTGAGTCCAGCAGGAGGGATTGGCACCGTAGCCTAGAGTGCCAGAGAAGCGCTAGATCCCGTAGCACAGATTGGCGCAGAAGCCTAGAGCGTCGGGGGCCTCGCCAAGGGGATTAAGTATAGGATCCGTGGGAAAGGATCCTCAGTAGCTCGGCCACTTCTGTTCTAAGGGGAGTGAAGCGAGCGAAGTTCCACGGAGCCAAGTTGTTGGCTCGAGCCTTGCCAAGAAGTTCTTGGGCTTGTTTATGAACTTTGCCTTGTTCTTTGCCACGGACCAAGTCCTTGATCCGCATTGTTTTGCGGAGCTTTTGCCACGTTTGCCTTTGGATTTTACTTACGGACTCTTTACCTTTTTGAGTGAACTTTTGATACTCTTATGGACAATTTACCTTTTCACCTGTTTTTTATTATTCAATAAATAGCTGATTACCGTCTCTGTGTGTGGGCAAAGTCCAGGGATCAAGAGTCTATACCATAGTCAAAAGCCAGTCCAAAGATTCAAGGTTCCAGGATTCCAAAGGTTCAGGAGACAGGTCAGGACACCGAAAATCCACAAACCTGGGGGAAAACCAGCAGCATCTACTACCAAGATAGAACAAATACTTTTCTCCCAAAAATCAGTCCCAAGGCTAGCTCCTTATATCTAGAAACAACCAGCTGCAACCTATTTCTTGCATGCCTCCACCCTTAATTACTTTCACCCATGAACTCTTACTTACAGTTTACTCAACTCTTTAGGACTAAGACTTACATTAACTCCTCCATCACCAACTGCTAGGCCTACCACCACCACCCACCATCAACTGCAGAACATGATATATGACAAGGAGCTGGAAACCATGTATAATAGTGCACCCTATTGAAAAGAATGACATCTACCAGAGTTATTTTATAATCTTGTTTGAGGACTTAGAAACATTCTTAAGTCCTCTTTAGGAGTTTGTTGCATCCTCCAGCAAAGTTCTGTGGTAACCTCCAGTAGAACATAGCATATCATTGCTCAAAGGACATAGAAAATCCTTAGAGATGCCATATTTTTTTGGATGTGGAAACCACAAGTACCAATTCCATAGTTATGGGAGATCGTATTTTAGCAAATAATAATAATAATAATAATAATATAAAAAAGAATCTTGTCCAGAATCATAGAAAGTTGTTCTGCTTCATCTGAGAGGGGGCATTGGCAGCCAAATACTGAGTGACTACAAATATATCAGTCCTGGGATGGGGTCCCATAGCTCAGTTGTGCCAAAAATGCACTGAGATATGTCTACTTACAGAACTTAGAAAGGAAAAACGTGTAAAAGCAACACCAACCAGAAGGCAGCATTCATAATCATCCAAGCAAAGGATGCATAGCACAAGGTGCCTTGTAGGGCTTCAAGTTCAAGGTTTCCCCACAGGTGCCATGGTAATTGTGGATATTTCCTATGGTACCCACCAAGGTTTCCTTACTGCCTGAGTTTAGTTGTGGATATTTCCTATGGTACCCACCAAGGTTTCCTTACCTCCTGAGTTTAGTTTTAGGGGAGTTAAACATATTTTGTGGTGCCTAAGCAGCCTCCCTGGCTTTCAGTTACTTACCACCTTCATTTTCTTCCCCTGTGGTAATTTTGAGGCCCCCACGGGCTAACAGATAGCCTTATGGACCAGAAAGGAAGAGGTGGCTTCAAGCTGAACATGTTGTTTTACAGTGTGCTGTCTTTCAAGAAAAACAAATGGGAACAATGGAAAAGAAGACAAAGGAGTTGCTCATCTCCATGTGTATCCGTTACGTACGTATGCCAAAACCTCATAAACTGTGGGTCAGGATCCCAAACGATAAATGAACAGTTGGTGGGGTGGTCATGAAAGCCTCCCCCCTTGTGCAGAAAAGAGGAGAGGATGCATCCATCAAAGAAGAAGAAGAAGTAGCTGAGCCCATACTGCTGAAGAAAGGGAAAGAAGTTTAGCAAGACAGCCAGCCATGTGGATGGGTGATGGAGAAAGAAAGCAGCCCGGCAATGGAGTAACTGGAGGAGGAGGGTGGCATTAGTTGAGGAAAGGCAACTAATGGACAAATGGGAAAAAGACAGGAACCCCTGCTAACCTCTCTAGGAATTTACTATATTTCCTTTTCCTCAACCATATTCCCGTGCTTGAAGGAAATCTGAGTTTTTTGGGTTAAGGCTTGCACTTTAAACTTCTAGTACAACAGTGGGGCTCAGCCTGTGGATCCTCAGGCGTTTTGGTCTACAACTCCTAGAAATCCCAGCCAGTTCACCAGATGTTAGGATTTCTGGGAGTTGAAGGCCAAAACACCTGAGGAGCCACAGGCTGAGAACCGCTGCTGTAGAGCTTGGCTTGGGATGTGGTGGGACCTCTGTATTCATGGATTCAACCATCCAAGGGATATGTGTGTGTGTGTGTGTGTGTATATATATATGCATGCCGTCCCCTGCTACGCATTGCTGTGGCCCAGTGTGGTGATTTGGAAAATAAAGTCATGAGAAAGTGTTGGTTTCTAATATATGTAATTTCTTTATGCTTGTGGGTAAACAGTATTTCTTGTTTTTTTTTGTCAGTATTGATGTGGGGATTGTCTGGTTTGCCTACTCTGGAACATGCAACATATAATTGTCCTTCTTTAGGGATCCCTTTCAGGTACTGTATCTGTCGTATACATGTGTGTGTGTGTGAGAATCCTATCTCTCTCTTTCTCTTTCTCTCTCTCTCTCTCTCTCTCTCTCTCTCTCTCTTTCTCTCTCTGGCTGGCTGGCTGGCTGGCTGGCTGGTTCTTTGTCAGAAGGGCTTTGATTATGTTTTCTTGCCCTGGTCAAGGGACTTGGACTGCATGGCCTAAAAGCAGCATTTCTCAACCTGGGGGTCGGGACCTCGAGGGGGTGTCAGAAGGGTCACAGTATTTTCTGTTGTTCATGGGGGTTCAGTGTGGGAAATTTGGCCCAATTCTATTGTTGGTGGGGTTCAGAATGCTCTTTGATTGTAGGTGAACTATCAGTCCCAGTAACGACAACTCCCAGATGTCAAGGTCTATTTCCACCAAACTCCATCTGTGTTCATATTTGGGCATATGGAGTATTCGTACCACGTTTGGTCCAGATCCTGCATTGTTTGAGTCCACAGTGCTCCCTGGATGTAGGCGAACTACAACTCCAAAACTCAAGGTCAATTTCCACCAAACCCTTCCAGTATTTTCTGTTGGACACACATATATACAGACACACACACATATATACACACATATATATATAAAAAGCAAACTTTAGCTTTGCCATTTTATATAAGGGACACCATTTTAATATACCATGGCTTATCATAGAACTTGGGCATCCAGGTACTTTGGTACCCACAGAGGTACTTTGTGTACCCTAACAGATACTGAAGTCCCACTATATTTTACTTAGGGGCTTAGATTTTTTATGTACTTGGTATGTAGGCATGCCCTAATCGTTATTGCTGTGGTATTCTATATACACAGATTCAACCAATTTTATATATATATATATATATATATAAAGTTTTATTTGTATACCTATTTTGTCTACCTATACCCAGGGTTACATGAAAATTTATTGGGCAAAAAGGGGTGACAAATTTGGAAAAGTTTAAGAAGCCTTGATCTACACTAATATTACTGTTGTGGAATAGTGGGTTGGTGTGATAAATTTAGTAGTTTCTGCAAGGTGCTCCTCATAGCAGGGCAGTTTTTGCATTCTGCACCACCAGCAGCTTGTAAGTCTTCAAGAGTAGCCCTGCCTGGAGAGCCTTACCATCTTCTGACTGGGAGGTTCCCAGTGCTTGAATGACTGTTACCAGGTTACCCTGTGTTCTTAGAGTTCTGCGGTATACAATCTATCCCTATTCTTTCCATGCCACTTCTCTCTCTGATACTAGATTTCCTGTTTGAAGAATTAAAGCTTGGAAACATTGCCTACCTCATACCTCAATCCTATGTAGCAGATATGGCCATCCTGGACTCCCTATCTTTTGGAATATACGAGCTATTGTTATCCCTAATCATTGATAATTCTGCCTGAAGGCAATGGAAGTTATAGTCCAAAAAACCTGGATGGCATAAAAAATAAATGGAGGAAGCTCTATCTGAGAATGGATACATTATGGAACAGGCTTGAGTGATGGTTTCCCCCTTTATTGTCTTCTGAGAAAACCCAGCCAACTCTGGGTAGAACAGTACCTTTTCCATCCTGTAATATTTCTGTTGGATCACAATGTTTTATATCTGTTCCATGAACTTTTAAAAATTGGATTGCTCTCTTTATTGTTCTTCTAAACATTAAATGATTTCCACATATCAGGTGCTAAATAGGGAATACAAAAGATGTATAATCAGCTAGAGTCATGAAACGGCCAGTTCTGTGCCCTTGCAAAGCTCGCATGTTTGAAGAGCTCTTCAAATGAATGTTACTGTCTTGAGAGTTTGTGCAGTGCTCTGAAAATGAAGATTATGCAGAACATTCAGTTCAGTTCTCGTAAGAGTGCATGTTCCCTGCTGGTTCTGTTTATTCTGGAATTGTCCTTTTGAGTTTGACGTGAAAAAGAATAACGCATCAATTCTCAAGTGCTATCAGGTTATAACAAAGACAATGATGGAAGGGAGGGAGAAGCCAAATCATGATTGCAATTCAAATGCTATCAAAATCTTTTTGCAATGTATCCTTCCAAGTTATTTTTCTGACCTTTTACTTTAAATTATTATTATATAAATCTTCCTGTTTTACTTTAAAATGTTCAGGGAATTAAGTTGAATTTTGGGTGGTCAATATTTGTCTTAAAACTTTGGATATTATTTGATATTTGAAATGTTGTAGATATAGTTCAGTACTGATAGATTGCTTTAGGTTATGCTTTGTTCTGTCTGCTCATTGCTATTTGAGTGACTGGAAAGATATGATGCTTTATAATAAAACTTTTCCATGCTCTCTTCCAAATGTATCACATTTGTCCAGTAAGGGCATGCTTACACTGGCCGCTAAACTAAGAGCCAGATGCACCCATCTGTACCTGCTGTGGTGCCACATTGGACTCTAACCTGTCCATTTTGGCTGCTGGAACCTTCAGCCCCTCCTTGCTGGTTGCAGTCTCTAGTTCTAACACAGTGGTTCTCAACCTGTGGGTCCCCAGATGTTTTGGCCTTCAACTCCCAGAAATCACAACAGCTGGTAAACTGGCTGGGACTTCTGGGAGTTGTAGGCCAAAACACCTGGGGACCCACAGGTTGAGAACCACTGCACACCAGCGATGTGATTATGAAGGCCAGTTGCTGGCATGGAGCTGCTTGGCTGGCTGGAAGTGGTGGCAGCAAGTCACATGGGAGCTAGCCATCAGTTCCCTCTGTGCTGTTCAATAGAGAAAGGAGGCAGTGGTCTTGATGTCTATCTGGACAGTGGATTGGGCCAATTGGGATTCAAATATACCTTGCCACTTCTTTGTCGTAAATGGCATTAAGGAGTCCACCTAGGCTTCTCAGTGCCAAAACCTGTTTTATAAATACATTTAAGGTGAAGGATTTTGTGATGTACATCTTCTCGTAAGTCTTCTGGCAGATCTTTTTGTCACAATTTATGACCAGAAATTGCAAGTAATATTTGCCTATATCTGGCTTGCCATTAAACTGTTTGTACAGTTATAGTTTCTTCAGCTGATTTCATGCAGTAAGTCTTCTGACAAAAGTTAGTATTTTATACAGTACCTTTTCATCTTTGTTCATCTCAGGTCTCATACTGCCATATAATGCAGTTTGAAGCTGCATCATATAGTTAGTGTAGATTCATACAATAGTTCAGTGCAGTTAAATTGCATTATATGAGCCTACAATGACAACATAATGCAGTTTTTTTAAAAAAATGAACCCACACCAATATTTTGTTTCTTAGTGATTGCTTGTACCCCCTGTTGTGATTCTTTTAATGGCCATTAATCAGGGTTGTAATGAAAAACTGCCTGTTTACATTTTAAATACACCAGTGAGTTGCTGAGCTCTTGAGCTATGACTTTTCTGTTATTTATTATGAGACTGGGCAAAGCAAATTCATATTTTGTTGTGTCTTACAGAACATTAAAACTAGTTAAGAGCAGACTATGCTTATTCTCCACAGCTTTACATTTCACTGATGGCTTGCAACATAATGCATCATTGGGTTTCTCTGAGTTTTCCAGGCTGTATGGCCATGTTCCAGAAGCATTCTCTCCCGTAACATGGCCATACAGCCCGGAAAACTCATAGCAACCCATTGATTCCGGTCATGAAAGCCTTCAACAACATATAATGTATCAGTCTTTATAAGTGACAGTTTGTTTATCCCAATGAGTAACAGGAATAAAAATATCTGATGTACAACAAAAAAGAAGGGTTTTGCACAGAAGAGGGGAAGAACAGGTGTTGGGGAGATGCTATTTAATGCGTATAATATTCAGTTCCAGTTATATTGAAATGTATTAATTACAGTGGTATTACTGCTTGGTAAAACCAAATGCTGTAGAATGTTTTTCAGAGGAAGATAAACAAACTATCTCCTTGCCTAAGAAAGCTCATGTGGTTTCCATAAGTCAACAGGTGACACAGAATCAAATGCATTCATTAAAAACACTTAAATCTTACTCTCTCCCCCTCCAAATGAGAACTTTTATTTACCAAATATTTTTTGCTGTCAAAGTGCTTAAAATTAAATCAAAGTGTATATCTACATGATCAAAGTGTATATCTACATGGGATTTCTTGAGCAGGGAAGATATAACCTGCTGCCAGGCCTGTTAAACCTATGTGCACCAGGCCATCCAAATGATTTCACTCTTTACTAAATGATAATATAGATATAGTGTCAGCTGCTGGCTTCCATGGTGGGACATTGAAACTATTATGAGTTTTAGGCCATAAAACTCATAATTAGGGACTCTCCAAGATATGGAGCCTATTTTGGGTAGAGCCCACACCTTACACAGCTTCTTTAAAGTATATGCTAAAACCTGGAGTACTTTCACTACCTCATTGACTTGGGTGCTATCAGTATAGTCCCATTTGGGCTGCCTTTTAATGGACTGATGCCTTGGATATGACAAATAGGCCTACAAACTTTTCATCAAACAACTCCCCCCAAACATGTACTCTACAAATGGGCTTCCTGCCTTTGTAATTTTCTCTCCCTTTCTGACCTGGAAGATGCTGTTCCCTCCTTTCTTTCTCAGTGCTCTTCCCCAGACACACTACTGGCGCTCTGACAGCTCACTGACAAACCTCCCACAACCGTCTGTCAAGGCCTAACAATCATTTGGGAATTGCTCAGCAAACCCATCCTGATATAAACCTTTATTAATAGGTTTGATGCCTCTGCCAATAAAATGATGAATTCATTAGTTCTGCACTGAGTACATTTCAATGTGAACAAACAAGCCATATGGTCTTATTAGATGGTAGATGTTGGGAACACTTCTGGAGACTGGCTTGTTCTACTTTTTAAGAAGACTTCCACTTGCTTTCCTCAGCTGTTCACGAAGGAACTTATGGGATAATATAAAAGTCAATTAATTGGTTGGACAAGGCAGAGAGCAGGCAATAAGATACCTATGGACTTTTGTCTGTCTGTACAGCCACTTGGCCCTTCCCTATTCCACACACGTGGGGCCATGTTCCAGAGAAAGGAGGGGAAAGAAGTGTTTAACTTAGAAGACTCTTTGTGGGATACATCATCAGTACAGTTTGTTGTCACTTTAACTCAGTGGTTCTCAACCTGTGCGTCCTTAGATGTTCTGGCTTCAGCTCCCAGAAATCTTAACAGCTGGTAAACTGGCTGAGATTTCTGGGGGTTGTAGGCCAAAACACCTGGGGACCCACAGGTTGAGAACCACTGCTTTAACTGCCATGTGAAATCATTGGGCTTGTAGTTTTATACGTTTTTAACCTTCTCTGCCAAAGAGTGCTGGTCCCTCACCAAACTACAACAACCATGATTCCATAGCATTGTCAAACTACAATAATTCTACAATATAGACAAACTCTGGGTTGTAATCAGGGATTAATAGCAGAGACAAGAGAGGTTCAGCTGAGCCTTCTTGAATTCCATTCCCATTTCCCTGTGGCATCTTGAAATATATACCTCTTGGCAGGGGACATGGTATGGGAGAGTTCCCATGTTCAACAAAACTAGATTTCTGCCCTGAGTCTTTCTTTGTGGTGGGAAAACACAAGAAGCAATTGCCTCAGGCAACCTATAAGGAAACAGACTTCTGTTGATTTCAGTGGCTACTTCCCAGTAAGTGAAAATTGGAGGACTTTCACACTCGATAAACTAGAGTTCAAGTAGGAATTTTGAATATGAACCAGACACAAGTGCATATCTCTATTGGTACACATTTATGCCCAACAGGATTCCAACTGGTGTCTTCAGTATTGTTTCAATCAAGCTATGGATGTGGAATGAAAAATGTAGTTGTAAAAAATTAGCTGTGACCTTAGTAGCAACGTTTACCTAATATTTATCAGGGTTTTCTGAGAACAAGACAAAATTATAACAGAGATATAGCTCTTTGCCTTGGAAGTAATACCAAAAGGATAGTGGCCTGGCTTTCTCAAGCAGTGATTAATTGATCTGCCTCATCCTGAATTTTTAACCCTGAAGATGTGACTTTTGGCCCTCGTACTATGGAAAATATATATCCAGACTTCACGTGGATGTGCGAAACCATGGATAGCAGCAAACACTTTTGAAATGGAGGACTACTGGCTCAAGAATACCATAAAGGCACAATGGAGGACCTAGATATTGCCTAGAGAGGACATATTGGTCGGCTATGGCTGAATGAAAAACTGGATGCTGAAGTCAAACAATATATGCCCTATCTTCTGGTTGGTTTGGAAAACAATGTGAAAAAAGGCCTGGAAGGGCTACTGCTAAAAGCAATATTACCCACTTTCCCAACAAATCTTCAACAGTGCAGTACAACAGTGCAACTCCTCAATTTTGGCTTTAAAAATTCTAACAAATTATTCATTAATTAATTTTATCACAAGCAATATTTCTACATGTCATTTGTCTCCAACTCTCATCATCCCTAGCTAATTTAGGATGGATCTACACTGCCCTATATCCCAGGATCTGGTCCCAGATTATCTGCTTTGAACTGGATTATATGAGATTCCACTGTCATATAATCTGGGATAAACAGATAATCTGGTATTAGATCCTGGGATATAGGGCAGGCCCCTTCCACACAGCTAAATAAAATCTGCTTTGAACAGGAATATATGGCAGTGTGGACTCAGATTACCAGTTCAAAGCAGATATTGTGGATGATCTGTCTTGTTATTCTGGGTTCTGTGTCTGTGTGGAAGGGCCCTCAGTCTTTGGTGAGAAATAATGGGAGTTCCAATCTAGCAATGCATTTCCCTGTCCCTTGTATAACAATTAAAACTCACAAGGAATCTCTGGGAGAATAAATATTCCAGGCATATGCAGCTGCAGCCAAAAGGTAAGGAAGATGTCTTTTCTGAGGAGATGAAGGAAGCAGCCTAGCAACACCAAGCAGCTAGCACAGCTCATAGGAAGGCTTGGCAACAAAAGAGAAAGGTTTATACTTTTGCATGCTTTTTTTTGGTGCAGTGTCACAAATAAAATAACTAAGATCTATCATGGAAAGACTCAGAAAGACAGTCACTATTTGATTGGAAAGTGTGAAGGATTACTTTGTGTAACACCAACATTGTGGGTGTATGTAGTCTCCATCCAGAATCATCTGGCCACTTACCTTATCACCACATTCTAAACGCATCCAACAAATAGTCTTGAATTTTTGGCCCATGATCAAATCGATTCCAGGTCTTGAGTCTCCCCCACTAATTGCTAATAAACTCTCACAAAACATAAAAAACATCTTAGTGCACACCAAGGATCCTCTCCCAGAACCTATTCCCTCCCTCCTCCCTGGGACCAAATATTGTGGCCACTGTAGCATTTGTAAGTTTATTAACAACCAAGATCAGATTTGCAGTACTTACAATAATACATGTTTAAAGATTAAATCACGGGCAACCTGCAGTTCTAAATACATCATTTATTGTTTCTCCTGTTGTTGTGGAGACCTCTAAATAGGCCAAACGTTGAGGGAACTCTGGACACGAATTTTGGAGCACAGATCACGTTTTCGAACTGGTTATGATAATTCAATTCTTTATATGCATTATAAGACTCATAATCACAGTTTTAATGATTTATCTGTTACGGTCCTGGAAAGAGTTAATCCCCAACCCCACAGTGATATTAAACACTTATTACTTCAATTAGAGGCCAAATAGATCGTTAATCTCAATTCAGAGGCCCCTTTCGGTCTGAACGATAAGCTTTCGATCAATGAATTTTAATGTAAATATCTACACATGCCCTTTGTGCTAAATATTTCATTTCCTTCATTCACTGTTTGCTCATTGCCATGGATATCATATGGATATGCTGTATATTTGGGATTGATCCTCATTGGTATATATGGGTTTAATGATGCAAACTTGTTATATTATTATAGTGTGTAGTCCTGGCTGTCCCCTTAGGGGAGCCCCTTGCCCTTGCTTGTATATTACCTAGTATTTTATTGTATTACACTCCCGTTGATATATTGTCGATGTTGCTGTGTAACGCCACACTTGGATACTCCAGATTATGCCCTCGGTCCGGATGAAGCCTCATGGCGAAATTACCATGCACAGGCATTAGCTGTCCCATTGACTGCAGAGTGTCCTTTGGAGGTGGAAACATTAGTTTTTAGGCCACTGTGAACTGACTTCTACACCTCCCTCGATATTTGAAATGGACTAGGTTATTCCTATTGAACTATTGAACCTGTTCTTTGAATTGTTTGTATAGAATCACTTTGGGACTGCTCCCACGTGCGTATCCTCAGAGGAACCTTCCTCCTTTATTATTTTCACCAGCGATCTGAATTACCTGTGTGTAAGTTTCTTCAATTTGTGTTGATTATATACATGTAAAGATTATTGAATATATTTTGTTGCGGAGTGACTTGAACTCTCTTATGAATGTATATTGGTGATAATTCTTGCTTAGTAAAATATTAGAGTTAAAGTGAATATTTATTAGTATCGTTTGTAGGAGCAGTCTGTGCTCCTTTCCCTTTCTCAGTTTGCTTCAGCGGGAGCAGCCACCCTTTTGCCTTTGAGTGGCAATTTGAACCCTGATTTCCAGAATACTAGTTCAACACTCAAAGCACTATACCAGATTAGATCTCATCTTGGTAGGGAGATTATCATCTTGTGTTGTAAGCCTTGCCTAGCTTGGGCATCAGCAAGTGGCAGTTAGAAACAACTTTCCCTTGGTGTTGCTTAGACTTGGTCTCAATCCAAGCCATTTCCCTGTTCCAAAGAAAACAAGTGACAAGAGACTTCAACTTCAGGTTTGGATCACTGGCCCAATAGAGCTAGAGGTAGATAGCGGGCTTGGAGCCAGGGATAGATTTGCAATGGCATTGTCCTACCCTGATACAATCCAGCCTGTGTGTAAAAATGTCAAAGGCAGGACTCTTCGTTGAGCAGGAAAAAAAGGCAAAAGAAGGACCAATCTGAAACAATGCATCCTTCTTACTGGGCAGTCAGTTGCAATCTATTAGTTAGCTAGCTATTATTTCAAGCAGAAAAGGGGGTGTAGCTGCACTGGGTCCTGGATTTTGCCCTTTGCACTGCCCCCCCCCCAAACCACTAAGCAAAACACTTCCAGTCTATATTTGCAGAACTTTGATCATTTTAAACCCAGGTGTTTAATTTTGGAAGGAAGGAATCCAGGGATTTGGGGATCTGTGAAAAAAAAGAGTTGGCCCCCCCAAGCAGCAGGAGTTACTCTTTAAGAA
This sequence comes from Anolis apletophallus, assembly GCA_030556195.1. NCBI lineage: Eukaryota > Metazoa > Chordata > Lepidosauria > Squamata > Anolidae > Anolis > Anolis apletophallus. Next base: position 149,486,363 of record JARBWK010000002.1, read on the forward strand.
AAATAACAAACCTAAGATTCCTAGAACAAGTTTATGTTCTCTCTGTGTGTATCTGTGAGAGTTCCCTTGAGGGAAATCCTTTCAGCTTAATAGCCAAGGCTTCTAATGGGTCAGTGAAGATTCTGCAAAGCCTCCCAGGAGGCCTGCATTTACAAAAAAGTGCAATTGCAGCAATGTTTTGCTGCGTAGTGGGATACCTTTCCAGCATTTATCCATTTCAAGCAATCACTTGATGAACATCCTTTCACATGGGCATTGTAATAAATGTTTAACCCTGGTGTTTCTTTTTAGAATTTAATTGAAGCTCCTAGAATGCTATGAGATGTTAAATGCTATTGTGATTGGTAGAATTTACCGGATGTGTTGTTCCTTCCCTCAGAGGTTCATTATAAGATTTGTTCCTAACTGTGGCCCCATCTATACTGTGGGAGCCCCTGTTGGCTCAGTGGGTTAAAATGCTGATGAGATGCTGAACTTGTTAACCAAAAGGTCGCAGGTTCGAATTTGGGGAGCGGCGTGAGCTTCCGCTGTTTGGCCCAGCTTCTGTCAACCTATCAGTTTGAAAACATGCAAATGTGAATAGATCAAGAGGTACCGCTCTGGTGGGAAGGTAACGGCGCTCCATGCAGTCATGTCGGCCACATGACCTTGGAGGTGTCTATGGACAACACCGGCTCTTCGGTTTAGGAATGGAGATGAGCAGTACCAATCCCCAGAGTCGGACATGACTGGACTTAATATCAGGGGAAAACCTTTACCTTTACCTAATGTACTTTGAAGCTGCATCATATGGTCAGTGAATACACATATAATGCAGTTTAACTGTATTGAACTACATCATATGAATCTACACTGATCATATAATGCAGTTTCAAACTGTAGTGTAGATGGAGCCTCAGATTGAAACTTATAAAGAGCTCTGTGTTTTCTGGCTCATGGGTCATCCTGACTACTTATTGGGATGTAGTGATCCCTAACCGCCCTGAAGGCAGCAGATTTTATCTGAATTTGGAAACTAAGCAGGATGGGGAATTCATCAAGGACTATTGAATGTTATATTTCAGAAGTAAAATGCATGGGTTCCAGATACATAGATAGTAGTTTGTTATAATGTTATAGATGCATTAAAAAAATTACTTCCACATTTCCTTAATGTCACTGAAATATTCACACACACATATATATTCATGTATAAGTCTAGAAATTTTAGTTAAAAATTAATCTCAAAAACTGGATAGACATATCCACGGGTCAGTGTGACTATTGTCCATTAACTCTTACCAAAAAAAGGAGTCCTCACCTTCTCTGAGCAGAGTGGCAAAATGCAAGAGCTTAGTCCATTCCAGAAAAACCTAAAGGAAGAACCTATCCCCTCTAGTCTTTCTGCCATTGCACCACTTCTGGACTTTTTTTTAATGAGTTGAGAAATGGCTGTGGAGTCTAGCTCCCAAGGAAGCATTGATGCCTTCCTCTCTCCTTGGAATGATCTTCGACTTATACATAGATCATATCAAATCCATATTTTTTCTCCAAATCTTACTTCCACATATACATGTGTATAGCATTTGCAATTACTTTTAAAAGATATCTGAATGTGAAGCATTGTTGGCCTCTGATGCAAAACATCCTTGCCTCTTATCCATCTCATTGTTGCTTTAGCACCCACAGCAGAAAACGCAGCAGTGGCACAAGAAGCATGTGGTGTTTCCAGATAGGGAGGAACTATTTAGTTAACATCAACTAAACTGGAAATTTTTCAAACAGAAAGCTGCAATTTAATTACATTTCACTTTAACCTAATTGACTTTGCGCAGGAATTTTAAGATTAACTTAATTCCGGAATTACGTTATAAGTTAATAAAATGACAGGCAGTGCTAAAGAGCCAACAGTTGTCACATTTCCCAGTTGGTTCATTATCCAATATCTAGTTCTGTTGGGATTTTTGGAAAACTGATTCTTGCTTGTCAAGGTTGGGACTTAAAGTGTTTAGGTCACAGGATCCAAACCACATATTTTAATACATGATTTGTGTGTGATAGTTTAGTTAATTCTAAGATATAAAGTTTTGAACCAAAAAGTGGACAGAGACAATTTAGACAAATGGATGATTTTCTTTGCTTCTAGATAATCTTCCTGTACTCTACATCAGATACTGAATAGGGCCTCTTCGTCTTTTCAAGGAACTCTGAAGCTTTCAACAGCTGGGTGTTTACTGGGGATCTGCAAGAGACCCAGTAAGGGCCCTTCCACACAGCCAGTTATCCCAGAACATCAAGGCAGAAAATCCCACAATATCTGCTTTGAACGGAAATGTCCGAGCTGTTTCTTTAAGCTTCACTGCCATATACTCCAGTTCAAAGCAGATAATGTGGGATTTATTCACCTGTGTGGAAGGGGCCTAGTTTAGCAAAGGGGCCAAAGGATTTGAGACTGTAAGGGAGAAAGAAAGGAAAAATAAGGAGTTTTGTGTAGCGAATGAGAAATGGGTTTGTCAAAAATTCATGCAGCTACTGTTTTCTTCCCAGTCTCAAACATGGACAAAAGTGGGAATAGACGGAAATTTTAGCTGGTAGTTTAGTTTTTATGTGGGAGACCACCAACAAATGCCAAGTCCTGTAGGCTTTAGTTCAAAGAAAAGAACTGGTAAGCCATCTCGGAATATTCTTTGACATAGAAAACTTTATGAATTTGATGAGGTTGCCATAAATCCACAGATGACAATCTTTTAAAACTAGAATAACAAATTTTGTATGAAAGGAATACTATGTATGTGGTATACTTTGATTTTAGTGTGGAGCCCCAGATGGCGCAATGGGTTAAACCCTTGTGCTGGTTGATACTGCTGACCAAAAGGTCAGCGGTTTGAATCCAGGGAGCAGGTGAGCTCCCATCTGTCAGCTTTTGCTCCCCATGCGGGGACATGAGAGAAGCCTCCCACAGAATGGTAAAATATCAAATATCCAGGTGTCCCCTGGGTAATGTTTTTGCAGCCAGCCAATTCTCTCACACCAGAAATAACTCTCAGTTTCTCAAGTTGCTCCTGACATACACACACACACACACAAGTAGAGCCTTCAGCAAGGTCCCGCATGATATTATTGCAGATAAGCTAGCAAAATGTTTCCCAGACAATGCTACTGTTAGATGAATTTATCATTGGGTGACTGGCCAAATCTCACCAGTGGCTTACCTTTATCATAGAGAGAACAGACAAGTGCTTGTAAGTCCTAATTGGGAATGGGTCCATGGAGGCATGTAGATATATGTATAAATTCACTGTTAAGACGGCAGTATAATGTTGGCCTATATGTGAAGTGCAAAGCTCCGCTAATATTTGCTCAAATGCTGGTGTGTCATACAACACTGTTTGCTCAATGCTGAAATCACAATTTCTTGTTGCTGGAAGTCAGTGCAAAGTTCGTGTCACAAACAGAAGGTGTACATTTGTTTTAACAATCAAATGCAAGAGTCAAATTCCCCTCTACACATCTCAGAATCTACTGCTTTTTTTGGTGTCTCATGTGTTATATACTGGTTTTGCTGGTGATGAAAAAGGCAACTTTCAAAAAGATGATCACACTCATTTCTGATTGATGGAACCTCAGTGGGTATCATCCACACATTCCCCAAACATGTTCCACAATGGTTAGACTATTGTGGATTTTTAAAATTAAAATTATGATTTTCTGTAGTGTTCCAGCCTGGTTCTCAAGTTCATGATAGGGATTTCAATGGGGATGTGGACAAAGAATTAAATGTGCAGAATGAAGTTGTGATTCCCCGGGACTCTGCAGATGGGAATTCTGCTGATGAGAACTGTTTGATTCCCAGGCCTTCTCTAGATGAGAATTCTTTGGTCAAGGAAACAGGAGTGTCTGCTTCTGGTAAAATAACAGGTGAAGATTTTAATGAGCAAGAAAGGGAGTCAGGAGAAGCTGAAGGGAGGTTTGATCGCAAGGCAGATTTCTGTGAGAAAAGACAGCTTGCTCAGGGTCAACATAGAAGCAAGATAATTAGACAGAGGGCTAGGATTTCGAAAGGGAAATTGTTTCCTACTTAAGGTGCCCCAGCCAAGCTCTTGTTAGATTCCAGGCTTCGTTTCAGACCAGACATCATGTTCAAGAAATCTTTGTCCCTGGCCTATGGATTATGATTTTGCTTAGAATCTTGTATTCTTTTGGATTTTTGGACTGCCTTGTTATACCTTGTCTCAAGTTGCTGCATTGGATCTTTGGACTTTCATGTATTCCTCTGCTTCAAGTTATTTGACTATAACAGCTTTTATTCTTGTTTTAAACTGATTGACTTTGCTGGATTATTATTCATCAAATTGCCTTATTTCCTTTTAAACATATTTACTGGAACTATAGTGCTTTTAATAAAGAACTAATTTTTCAAGTACTGTCTGGTGTGTGAGTGATTCCAGAGGGGTAATTCTTGCCTGAGTTGCAACATTTTCTGGCATGGTAATAAGTGCATTTCCTTATAAAACTAAATTGTGACTTAATATTATGAAAATAAGGTGGGGAAAGCTGCAGATTCATACTCCAGCCAGAAGCTTTCACTTCCATTTTGGATGAACCCCTGAACCTAGATAAACTGGTTATCCTTAACGGTGATTTATTAAAACTCCAGTTTGTTCCAGTGTTTTGGAGTAATCTTGAGAATTGTTCTAAAAGGTTAAAAAAGTAATACAAAGGAACTGTCATGAAACAATCATTTCATGAAATCAAATTATTTCAACTGGTTGTAATCACAACCACAGTTTTGAGTTCAGATATATGGCTAAAATGAGGTTAACTTAAAACATGCCTTTTCCGAAAGAGGAAAGGTTTGAGAAGAGTTTGGAAATGCGAAGCCGTGATTTAGTATCACTGGAAGTAGTGAATGGAGGCTTCCATGCCAGTGGAGCAGTGAGTTAATTGAGTTATTCACAAACAGAATCTATTTTGGAGGCTAGGTTCAGCACTTTGGATAGCTCCTGTAAAATTCAGTCTTAAGCTTGGAGCGATTCATTATTGTGTGGAAGCCACAAACCACCACAATTTTATATCCAAATATAGTATTTCTTTTGTTATCTGTGCCCACAGAGAAATACAGCATATACACAACTTTGTGTCTGAGTAGTGTCCACATCCTGGAAAAGACATTCAAGATGGAACAGTCCTGATTATCCTGTAAAGCTGAAATAGTCACACAGTGTTGTTGTTCATTTGCCATTTTGTGTTATGTTTGCCAATCACCCAGAGTATAAACTACTGCATGTGAACTTGATAGCGCTTGCATTTGATATTGTCATCTACCCAAGCAAAATGTTAAAATGACACTCCTTCCTCCATCCAGGAACACAGAGAAGAAGATTGGAGGCAGGAAAACGATACCTCCCCTGGAATCAGTTTTCCAAACTCGACATCTTCATGTCAACTCATGGTAAGAATGACCCTGAGAATAATTATATTGTATGATTGAACAGCTGGTCTTTCAGGTCATGCCACACCAAATAGAATGAACTCACCTTCATTGCAGCTCCTGGTTAACCCAAAAAGAGAAGGAAAGGAGAGATCCATTAATGGATTAAAAGCATTTTTGAGTGGGTTTATAGGTTTTTCCAAATCAGAGTCATTTTACATAGGATTTGTGACAATGTTTGGGATGAATAATTGTTATTTCTATCATTGTCGTTGTCGTCATCCTTCTTTATACCTCAAGATTAAGACCCGAAGTGCCCCACAACTTAAAAAAATACAATTAAATACATAGACAAGGTAAATAGTAAAATAGAATTAAATTACACTTATTAAAACAATTCTGTTAAAATACAATTAAAATGCTATTAAAACAACACAGTATCCCCTAGCCTGTTTTTTTTTAGAAAACTGTCTTGACTAAAAAAGACTTTAGCCTGCCACTGGGAGGAATATATATTTATTAATCTTTGCAAGACCAGGTCCATCAAAACATTTTGCAATTTGAAAATAGTAACATTTAGCATCATGTTATAAATGTACTTTAAACACGGGTTCCATGCTTTAATTACCTCTCATTTAGATTAGCATAAAACACTTTATCTGAGGCTGCCTTTGGAAAGTGATTGGAAACTATACTAGTACAAACTTTAGCAGACTGTAAATTGGGATTTGCTTCATACATAGTTTCTGGTATAGAACCAACTGTATTAGCTGTTGGTTCAAGATGGGGATTTCTTCTGTAAATGCCTAAAAGACAAGGTTACATGGTAGGCTATCTTCTCCTGTATGAGTTTGCCCCTGACAAACATTATTGGCCCTCTCACATGTCCTGCCTCTAAGAGCAGCTACTTGTGATAGGACCTGTTTTGCAACAGCTTATGAGTGATTGTGGAGCTCTCTTGTACAAGAAATCAGGCTTTATTCAATGTTAAGGAGTTTAAGATTGGAAAAAAATTATACTGTGTCATCAGGCTGCTAGTTTATAAAATTGTTATGGCAATATAATTTTTATTTTGTACTTTTGTGGAATTTTAACACACATAAAATCTCTAATGTGAAAAATTAATGATAAGATATGCAAAACTCACATTTTTCTCTCAGTTGGGTGAAAGCAGTCAATTGTTTATGCTCACATGGGAGAGTGAAATAAGCAAACATGTACATCCCTAGCATGGAGGATCTTCTGAAAGGATGATTTTGCCAGTTACTAAAACAAAATAAAAATTTAAAAAATATTCAAAGTGGGTTTAGTATTTCTTTTCATTCAAACATGGTATTTTAAGAGAGATTTCTGTGCTTTTTGTGCTTTCAGATCCTGTTGATTGTGAATTTCAGCTTCTTTCCCCTTTCCAATTTTTGAAAAACAGTCTTTGGTTTTGCTAGAAATGTGACAGCAGTGATAGGCAAGACACATGCCCATATAAGCACTTTATACTTCCATCTCTAAAGAGATTGGCCGTGTAAGTTGGTGTATGTGCAGGTAGTGTTAGCAGTCATGCTGCGTCTGCTGTGTTGAATTGGTGTTTCATGGACTGACTCACATCCTCTTGCAATGAGAGAGATGGCAATGCGGTGTTCTCCATCACTGTATTGTGACATGGATGGATGTGTCATCTTCCCAGATACCTGCTACTGATGACTCCCATGAAAACAACAGCAATTGCCAGTCTGGGTCTTTTTGTGACTCATAGGTAATAATGACTCACTAACAGTGTTGTCTTTAGCCATTGCTCTGGCTTATATTCAGAATCATCAGCTCATCTGAGCCTAGAATGCATATATTCCACTGTGGAAGGAGATGCTCCTGAGCTGTAGACTATGAGCATAGTTTCACATTGAGTTCCAGATGGGCCATTGGACATTCCTGGGTAGACTATGAGTTTTAATGTTAGCATGATGACTTCTATCTGATAGAAAAGTGATTGTCACAATAGTGAACCAGGTGCCCTATTTATTCAGTGAGAAGTCCGAGAAAGAGGGGATTGAGGACCCTGCTTGTTGAGTAAGCACAATTGATGCAGACCTGTTTCTGTGATGCAGTGCTTTATATTAATTAGTTCTTATGGCCTGCATAGGCTTGAATTGGTATTATGGGAACAACGGGACTGAGCCAAAATGGGAAGCACTTTTAACAGCTTATTTATAAATTCTAGGTTTCAGTTCACTATATTACTGATTTTTAATATTTGGATGTTATACAACCTTTTTGAGCTTGAGAGTTACAACTGGCAATTTTGTTGTTTTGTGCCTTCAAGTTGTTTCCAACTTACTGTGACCATAAGGTGGTCTATCTTGGGTTTATCTGTGGCTGAGAATGTGTGACTTGTCCAGGATCATCCAGTGGGTCCCATGGCCAAGTGGGGAATTGAATTTTGGCCTCTAGAGTAGCTCAGCACTCAAACCATTAGACCAGTGGTTCTTAACCTGTGGCCTTCCTGGTGTTTTGGCTTACAACTCCCACAAATCCCAGCCAGTTTGCTAGCTGTTAGGATTTCTGGGAGTTGAAGGCCAAAACATCTGGGCACTTGCAGGTTGAGAACCACTGCATTAGACCATGTTGGCATTAGCTGGGATCAAATATAGCAAATGCCCACAGATACACGCTTGGTGTCCTACTTACTATACACATTGAACAGGGTTGTCTGTGGAAGTTAATTTTTCTTCCCCATCAAATGAAATCTAGCAATCATTGCTGTGTATTTGTTTGTGTGCATAAATACATATGTATGCATTTGTAGGCTTTAGCCTTTTCTGCTATCTTTATGGACAATGTTGCTATTAGTGTTAAAGTTCCTGCACACTTGCTAAAGATTGCTATCTCTGGGTATGGGTTTTTACCACTATACTTGAACTCCCTTCCTGTTCCAGGGCCAGTAATAACAATGATGGAACAATGAGAGTAGGAAACGAGGGAAATTGAGTTGGGGTCACATCTGGAACAACCAAGAACTGCATGTGACCACTAAGCTGTGCTCCTCTCCAGTAGAATATTGCATAGAGAAAACAAAGCTGCATTCCAGAGTGAGTGAGGCAAATTACATAACCCTTTGCACAGGCATAGATACAAGCATTTCTGCAGAAGGGCCTATATTATAGCATTGTGAGAAATCTTATGCATGTTCTTCTTGTGTGGGGCCATTTCCCTTCCATTTGCAGGGTTTTTTTATCCATCAAGTAAAGTAGTGGTAGGCAAAATATAGCCTTCCACTTGCTGTTGGCCCTCAATACTCATCAATCCTCACTACTGGATCTACTGCCTATAGCTACTGGGAGTTACGATCCAATAATGCTTGGTTGTCCACATTAGGCTCACTTTTGCAATCAATGTTTTATTAATTCTTGTACTATAATCTCCATTTGCTTTGTCAAATGTGGCACATTTTGTAGGAACATTTTGTGCTGAAATAGCTAGGTGAAATACCAACTAAATTTAAAACCAAGCTGGCTAGCTCTTTATCTTCCAGAGGGGTACAGCATGTGTTTCATCAGATTTTTTAAATCTCCAATTTTGTTATTAAAGTGGTTGCTTCAAATCTAATGGCACAACTGTACAGTTGGCTCTCTATACGCATGTATTCGGCATCCATGATTTCAACCATCCATTTTTTTAAAATCCAAAAAAGTCAACTTGTTTTTGCCATTTATAAGTGACATAATTTGACTATAGCATTGTATATAATGGGACTTGAATGTCCATGGATTTGGGTCTCAGTAGAGAGTCCTGGAACCAAAACCTAGTATTTAAATGCTTTCTCCTATCTCAAACTGACATATTGATAAATTGACAAAATTATGTCAATTCCAAAGAATCAATACTTCTGAAGAACTCTAATTATGTTATCCAAAAGTGTTGATGAACTTTCCAAGCTCTTGACATAGAAACAGTTGGCAAGTTCTAAGATGACCATAGTTTTTTTAAAAAAAAATCTTCTTTATTATACATGCAAGTCTTCAGCCTCCTTTACCTTTCTGAAAGGTACAGGAACCATGGGAAAGCACTCCATTAAAAACCAAAGCACAAACGTCTATTTTTGTTCTTACTGCCATTTTCATATTCTGCATGACAGCTCTTCAGATGTGCAAAGACTTCTATTATGCTTTACTTTAATCTTCACTTTGCCAGCCTAAACATGCCCAACACTTTCAATTTGATTTCCCATCCTTCCTTAGCATTTGTTGTTATCCACAAAATATCTTTAGGTTTAGCAAAGACAAGTGTTCTTCTGAGTAGAATAAATGCAGTCCTTCACTTACTCAGATAATGAATTTTCTTCTTATTTGTCTCTGGCTTCCCAATGGCTCTCAAAGTAACACTTAATAAATTTCTCTTGGAATTCATTTTTACTAATCATTTCATACCTACCCACATGGTGAAGCGGCCTAGTAGTTTTCTGAAAAAAGTACTTCAGAAGCCATGCATTCTCACAAGTTCCAAAATGTGAAACCCAACTCGACAAAACAGAATAGTCAGCCCTCTTCATCAATGGATTCTGTATCCATGGGTCCAACCATCGATGGCTTGAAAATACCAAGAAACAAAAGTAACCCTTAATTGTGCCTTTTTATATGAGGGACATCAGTTTACTAGACCATTGATTATGACAAGACTTGAGTATCCACAGATTTTGGTATCCACAGGGGCTCATGGAATGAAACTCCAGCTAATATCAAAGATTCATTGTAATTTTATCAAGTACATGTGCGCCTTCCCAAGGTTTGATATTTTATGTTCTTCCCTTCATTTCAAATTACCTAGTTTTCATGACAATTTTTTTAAAAAAACTAAATACTTATATTTAGTTTCGTAATATCTGTAGATGTAGACTATTGGTAGGAAAGAAAGGATGCGATCATACATGCACTTTCCTTGGAGCATGCCTCTTTGAACTCAATAGAAACGTACAGGATTGTGTTGTTGCTGTCTGCCTTAAGTCAAAGGGCAACTCTACACAGACACTATGATCTAGTTTGGAAGTGGATTGAAACAAACCAGTTTTTCTGTGCAGCGCCCACACAAACAACCCAGGAAACAGGGTGAGACAGTAACAGACTGAGACAGTAACTATCATATCCACGGATTGAGGATTGGAACTGAATCTAGGAACTGCAGTATCTGCAGCTAGACAGTTGACAGAAAATGCAAAGTTTCTTTCTTAACCAGTTTATTGGATGCACTGATGTGCATATCCATGTTCGTTTTAATGCACGGTTTCTATCTTGATGTGCTCTGCAGCACACATTGGGTGTGTATGTTTTGTGGACAATCTGCCCTCAAGCTGGATTGAACTTCATTACAGTGTCCATGTAGAAGCACCCTAAAACATGTTGGGGTCTATGGAGTCAATATCACATTCAGAGCCAATACTCTGGTCTTTCTTTTTAAAAAATGGAGTGTGAATATTATAAAAACATATTTCTTCCTATATATATATAGCAACGACTTCAGTATTTTCCCACAGTTTTCAACAGTTTCATCCACAGAAAATGATCTAAAGGGAAGCACAATATATATATATATATATATATATATATATATATATATATATATTTAAAAATTGAAAAGGCACGTGCACCAGTCAGACAATTCAACTATTCTTGGCAATTCCCAGGGAGGAAGCGATATCTATCTATCTATCTATCTATCTATCTATCTATCTATCTATCTATCTCGCTTCCTCCCTGGGAATTGCCAAGAATAGTTGAATTGTCTGACTGGTGCATGTGCCTTTGGAATTTAAAAAAATGTTATTTTGTGCTTCCCTTTAGATCATTTTCTGTGGATGAAACTGTTGAAAACTGTGGGAAAATTCTGAAGTCGTTGCTTTGAGGATCTGTACCTTTAATCTCTTTGACCCAAATATAAATCTGAGAGCACTCAGTTCATTGTGATTACAACTTAAAATAGCATCGTGTGATTTATACTACAATATTGTGAGATGTAATTGGGTGGCACTTGCATCTTGTTAATAAATTATTCACAGCTCTTCAAAAGAGAGCAATAAAATGCTGCGATGAAGTAAAATATGTGGCATGAACTGAAATTCCGATATGTGATTGTTTTGTTTGCTTTGTCCTGTCATAATACTGGCATGTTTACAAGCTCCATTGATTTCTGGGTTACTACCAGAGAACAGTGCAAAAAATGCAATGAGAATGCAGCTTTTTGAAAATGTGCACAGCGTACCGATAAATCTCTCTCTTTGTATGTAATGCATATGTACGTATGTATACATACACACACAAACATACATGTTTAGTAGATATACCTTGCTTGATTATTGCAGTAGCTGTTCCAGAGAACCTTAAATATCTTTCTGCTTTGCAATTCTTTATTATCTTTCTGATAATCTTCTTTTGCCTTGTACTATGGAGCATTCTGTTCAGAATAGCAGCATTGCCTGTTCAGAAGTGGTCGTGCGAGCAAAATTGGATAACCTGAATATGTCATTTTGCCTGGCTGTGTGTGTGTGTGCATTTATGCATGCGCCTATGTGCCTTTCTCTCTCTCTCTCTCTCTCTCTCTCTCTCTCTCTCTCTCTCTCTCTCTGTGTGTGTGTGTGTGTGTGTCTGTCTTTGCTTTTTCTCTCTCTGTTTCTGTTTCTCGCTGTGTTGCATAATGGCTGTTTTCACCTTTAATTGTCCAGAGATTAAGCAACGACATCATTATCATCTTCCATAATGGCAACCCAAGGGTTTATAATATCGCCAGCGAGGAGCTGAAGGATGTGGCTTGCTCTGTTTGGATGATGTGGGATTGCCTTAAGCAGAAAGCTTAGTGTTTTCGGATAGCCTTAGCAGCATCACTGATGTAGCTCTGCCAGACCGTTTCACTAGTAGAGGAGAGTAACGGCATAAAGGGGGTGAAAGAAATATATAGAAGAGCTGGTATTTTGAAAGAAGCACGCTCATCTCTTACCAATGGAGAGACCTGATGTTATATTTGCTGGCCCAGAAGATGCCTGAGGGATAGATAGCCAAGTGTGATGCTTTGTTACAAGGCAGGGGATGCTCTCTGGGAATAAAAAGGTCATGCATCTTGGAGTCGGTGAGCCATTCCAGTCTCTAAGTCACCAGGTATGGCCTTGTGGTTTATGTTGCCTTTTTCCAACCATAGTTTAATTTAGTATTTCCAGTATTGCTTTTAGCTGGTTCAGTCTAAAACAGGAGCACGCATTTATTTTTAGATGTTAATGCACAATTGCAATGACTTGTCTAAAATGCAAGAAGGGCTGTGTGTTTGAGATATCAAAAAGGATGGAATTTTTAAAAAGTGAGGAATTATTCTTAATATTCTGAAAAGATATTTGAAAAGAGAGAGCAAGTCTGTTTTATATATGTCGGGTAATGCATATATGTCAGCAGCATAGCACAACATATGGTACATATGTGACATAGGACAATAGATGGAACAATGACTAACATGGGTTTTGGATTTACCCGGCATCTTAGATTACCTTTGCAAAGTTCATTCGCATAGTGGCACGTTAAATAGGGCTGAACATAACTTCAATGAAAGCACATAGCGAGCCATCTGTTTGATGAAAAAGGACTAAAAACAGCTGGTTGCATTCAGTGACAGGACAAAGTTATTTGGTGGAACCTAGACCTTTTTCTTATATTGGAGCCATAGCCAGAGAACATTTTGTTTTGTTTTGTTTTGTTTTAGCAAGGGCTGTCTTGTTCTTGGAGAGAGAACTATGATTCTCCTACCTTTTAGAGATAATTTGTACATACAAATGGCAGGACAAAAGGGGGTGATTTTGAAAATATTGAAAAGGTTGCCCTTTTGAGGGGAGGGAGAGTTGTGCCTATAAGTAGATTACTGTAATGTTCTTTATTCTTTTACCTGTAATCTTCCACAGTCCCATTGTTATCCTAGGTTGTGCTACTGAAACAAAGTTTGTGAAATGGAAGGCAGCCGGGTCTGCATTTTATGTAACCTTTAAACCACCACTGTGTCAATAGCAGACTATTTCTGTGTGCTGCTCATGGTGGAAAAAAAGAAATTGGAAGCACTATAATCAGCTTAAGCACTTGCATCGCAAATGGCGCTGAACTGCCAAAGGAAGGGGCTGTCGTTTGTGCACCATGCGTAACGTGTAAGGAGATTATATCTGAAAGTAGGCACAAATGTGTATGCTCTGGCAACAGTTTTGTATATCAACTTATCGGCTTCTGTCTTGTTTGCTGGACATTTCCATGGTAACCGATTAGGACAGGTTTTAAAGTGGAGAATAAAATTGAGAACAACATTACTTATATTCATATAGGCTCCCATGTGCAGCTGATGCCCAGTTTGCATAGCTAATGTTCAGATAGGTCTTGAAGGTGAACCCAGAAGGCTAAAGGGTTTTAAAAGCTCATCTATATTTATAATTCAGAAGGAGAGCTGTATTGAAAAAGCACATTTCCTGGAACTGAAAATTAAAATGTGGATGTATATTGCTTCCTCAGCTACTTTTGTGGTCTGAAGCTATGGCTCACTTAGGAATCTGGTTCATTTTCAAGTCAACCATTTTTAATTAAAAATATATATTAAAGCAATATTTGGCTTGCTGCTCGTAACTATAATTGATATGTTTCCTAGAGCACTTATCCAGCTTATTTTTTGATTAACAGTAGGGGTGACAGACACATGCTTAATCTTGATTAGTTTTTAGAAGGGTTTCAATGTTACTTTTCCAGTTGCCACAAAACCACGTTTAATCTTTCAGAATTGAGTTTTGGATAATTTTAATGCAAGGAGTACATTCTGTTTTTTGGCACCAAACTGGAATTCCTGTGAGTTCAGGTATTCTAGTGTTTTATCAGGCTAGCCATGCTACCGCTTACCAAAACAAGGAGCATATCATTCTCTTATGACTCATAAAACCTTGAGTAGATCTGTCTTGGAGTTACTCCCAGGCCTTGGGAATAATATAAGGTTTTTGGCAATTGTGAAAATGCATATATTTTCACTTACCTTACCCCCACCCCTGGCTGCCCGTGTTGTCTGTCCCTAGTTGCTTTTCTTATCCTTAGTGACATCATCAGACATAATTTGATTATCTGTGTGGTGTAATGACATCACTATATCAACTGCATAATCCCTGATTGGTTTGGATTGGCCATGCAATGAAACCAGGAAGACAAGAATGTCATTGGGTACATCTGTACTGTAGAAATAATGCAGTTTGACACCACTTTTGCCATGGCTCAATATTATGGGATAATGTTGTTGTAGTTTTACAAAGTCTTGAGACTTCTCTGCCAAGGGCTACTGCCTCACTACAGCTCCCGGGATCCCATAGCTCTGAGCCATGGCAATTAAAGTGGTATCACACTGCATTAATTCTGCACTCATTGAATCTGCAATAACACAAAACATGTTTGCAGAAGAACATACATTCACAAATGAGTAGTTTCTCAAGATCACTCCTCCCTACCACTTTTCACCTGAGAAGTGAAAGAGGAAAGCTCCACCTCAGGTTTGATCCATTCAGATATGATCTTCTTAACCCATCAAACATGGTGATCAATTGCGTACTTTTGGTTCATACATTCCATTTTTGCTTTTATTATTATTTTATGCTATTACTGTTGGTCATTGTTTCTCAAACTCTTCTCCTCCAGGTGGTTTGGACATCAGCTCTCAGAAATCCCAGCCAGTTTACCAGCTGTCAGGAATTGTGGGAGCTCCAAAACATCTGGAAGAGAAGAGTTTGAGAAACACTGCTGTTGGCTATGGAAAATATTGTGATGAGTTTACAGTGGGAGGAAATGGGATAGCGTTACAGCTTTAACATTAACATCGAGTTTAACATTATTGTTGACAAATGTCAAGAGTTTTGGATCTTTTGACCAGGCATCAGATTAAGGAAATATCTGGAAAGTAGTTTCCCTAAATGTATTTATGTAGAAGATAGCTTGCTTTATAGTTAATTTAGTTTATAATGGGGAGATTGGTTTTGACAGGAAATGACAATAATACAGTGACTACAAGTTTATTTGCAGATAATAAAAAGAGTCCCTGTCCTCAGTTTTACCACTTTGAGAGAAGGTGTTGAAACACTGAATACTGTTCAGTAAAGTATTGAGGAAGAAGATAATAAATCCACTACCTATGATGAGTTGGGCTTGAAATTGAGCAATATATTGAATTTACTTTTGTTTTGTTTTAAGCCTTGTGGTTTACAGAAAAATTGAAGGAACAGCTGGTTGACTACAGAGGTGAACTGTGAGACACAATTAGACTAGATTCACTGACTCAATTTGATTTGCATACATTTTACTTTACCAAATTTACATTGGTTCAATAGCTCTGTTCTCATTAAGGCTAACCATTTGGTTTAAACCTCTATCTTTCTGTTATAAAGTCCACACACGGGGGATAGGGCTCTTCAGCAAGATGCACTCAGAAGCAGAGTTTTGAAAATTAATATTTTCGCCATTGGCGAATGGGTTCTTTTGGGTATTGTTATTCAAAGAAGTAACATTTCCAAATTGGTCTCAGTAGATATCATCAGGCACTGACGACTTCCAGTCAGTGGGACAGTGAATCTCTTCTGGCTTTTTGTCTAAACTTTAAAGGAGCTATTTTTTTTTCATGTGAGGAGTGACATGAGAAACTGCAAGTTGCTTCTGGTGTGAGAGAATTGGCCGTCTGCAAGGACATTGCCCAGGGGATGACCAGATGTTTTATCATCCTGTGGGAGGCTTCTCTCATGTCCTTGCATGGAAAGTTGGGGCTGACAGATGGGAGCTCACCCTGCTCCCTGGATTTGAACACTAACCTTTCAGTCATTAGTTCAGCCAGGTCAAGGGTTTAACCCATTGCACCACTGGGGGCTCCTGAAGTGCTACATCTATTTGGAGAATAGGTTTAAATACTTTGAATAGATCCTTAAAGGTTAGATTAAAACTGGGGATGGATTCCCTGCCCAATGATATAGGAACAACCAACTACCATGCATTGCTGCTACATCCATTCATTGGTTTACCTCTATGCAAGCATGGACACCGATCAAGAATAGGCTGCTGTTCCTTCTCTTTGCTCTTCTTATTGCTTGCACTCTTAGAGAGAGAGAGAGAGAGAGAGAGAGAGAGAGATGAACAGTTCCCAGCAGTGAAGAAAGCCAGTGCTAGAGGACTATGGCATACAGCTATGCTGGGGAGAGGGTACCTTTAAGAATCCGAAGGAAACTGGAATGGTCTAAAAATGACAAAACATTCACATCTGTCACCTGCCATATGTTGCTCATGTAAATGTTTGGTTGGCACACCTGAAAAACAGAAAAACAGTTGGACAAGGTTTGGAAAGGAGAAACCAAATGATAAAATTTCCCTGTGAGAATTGCAGAAACAGGTCTCCCTCTTCCTTTCTGTAATCACAACCCTTGTCAACATACCTGGGCTTAGAGGACTGGGTTTCTAGTCTAGATAAGAAGTAGCAACTTGATTTCTCACTGTTTTCTGTGTAGATCATCTCTACAAAGCACCATGGAAGAGACAATGTTTTTTTTACTAGTGAAACACAACACTACTGTAATTGTTCAAGTCAGCGTATTCTGTCCCTCCTTCCCACTTGGATCCTGCTGGATGAAGCCATCCCACCAATAGTTATATACTTGGTAGTTTCTAATTTATTTATTTCTTATCGCTTCAATGCCATTATAAGTTGCATATTGCATAATACAAAACTGGAACCATAAACAGTGGTTGCTCCTTGAAGACATTTGTATTTAACTGAACATGAAAACTTGGCTTGACTATAGAGATCATTTTGTTGTTATTGCTGAATTTTGTACAACTTCCCTCTATATTTATGATACAAGAGATAGCATGATGTCCTCTGCTATTATTGGTCTTAACAGTAAAATGATTACGGTAACAATTTCTTCTTTAACTCTAATGGCCATTAGGTAAATTCTAAAATCTATATGATGTTGGTATCTAATTAAGTGAAACCAGGAGGATACAGAATTTGTGGAAGCTTTCAACAAGTGGAGTGTCAAGACAAAAACTTTAGGAAGAACCTGAGCATTAGGAAGAACTTCCTAATGGTGAGAGCTGTTCAGCAGTGGAACTCTTTCTTGACTTTAGGTGGGATATAAATATTTTAAATACTTATTTTGAATGTTCCTGTTTCCCTGAAAGTAACCACAAGAAACTATGCATGTCATTTGTCACTGATTACTTCTAGAGCCTGACTCAATGTATTGTCAAAGTGCAGAATATGCTGCTCCATATGAAGTGTGTTTGTGTGGGTGCTGGGAATGGAAAAAGAGAAAGGTTATGAGAGACATTTTGAACAGAATCATTAGTGAAAAAAACCAAAAGCCAGAAGGTTGGTATGAAAGAAGCGGAACTCCCAAGAAATGATGCTAACATCATTCTCCTATGTCATTTGGGATGTATGGTATCTCACATAGATGTATATCTCATTTAATTAAGTGGGACTTCCAAGTAATATTTATCTATTGGATTGGGATTCTGTCCTTATTCATAGGAGCCAGGACAGCCAGCTATCTATGTAATAATAACATGGTGTGCCTGCAATTTGAAGGCCTCTTCCACACAGCTGAATAAAATCCCATATTATCTGCTTTGAACTGGGATATATGGCAGTGCGGACTCAGATAATTCAGCTCAAAGCAGATATTGTGGGATTTTCTGCCATGCTATTCTGGTTTTATGGCTGTGTGGAAGGGCCTTTAGTTTCAACTTAAGTGGGGCTGTTGAATCAATTATCTTACAATTGGTTGGGTTACTGAGTTCTCATTCATCCAGTGAGTCTATTTTAGTGGCAACTAATAACAGGAATTAGACTAGTGTTCTAAATTCCGAAATCAGATCGAAAAATAAGAGTGAGAAGAATGAAACTAACCAGCTGTATAAATCAATGCTCTGAAGACCCTTAAAAGGTTCAAGTAGAAGCATGAATGGCAATCTTGTGGGGTTAAACTGAACCTGTACTACCCCTTTCCCCTCAAAATAACACCTACTCCAAAAATAAACCATAGCATGATTTCTTATGATTTTGAGGATGCTCAAAATATAAGTTTACTTAAAAAATAAGCCCTGGTCACAGTTCATAAAAAGTCAATTTGAAAAATAAGACATCCCCTGAAAATAAGCCCATCACATCTCTTGGAGCAAAAATTAATATAAGACCCTGGGAGACAGGGCAGCATGAAAGTCTTTAGGATTACACCCAGAGTGGAAGACTAATCTTACATTTTTAAAATGTTTTCTGCTTTCACCATGTCTTGCAAATCCCTGGTATTGAGTAGCACAGCATTGCTCAGCTAAAACTGTTGAGAGCTGCAGTTCAATTCTGTCACTGGAGGCCCCGATGGCACAATGGGTTAAATCCTTGTGTCGGCAGAACTGCTGGCCAACAGGTCAGAGGTTCAAATCTGGGGAGATTGGGTTGAACTCCCTCTGTCAGCTCCAGCTCCCCATACGGGGACATGAGAGAAGCCTCTCACAAGGATGGTAAAACATCCGGGCGTCCCTTGGACAATGTCCTTGCAGACGGCCAATTCTCTCACACAAGATGCTCCTGACATGAAAAAAAAATCCTGTCATGGAATTGCATACATGATAGGAAATGTTTATCACTTTGCAATAGATGAAATGAATTGAAGTCTTTGTTCATGTTCAGTTCTGTATAGATCCCCATGACAGAATCCTCAGAATCCTTTTTGGGGCTCCTCTTTAAGATTGCATCTTGGAACTCTTAAATCTGCATTGGATCCTATACCTGGCAAAGCAGTTGTTCACTCACTTGAATGTCGAACTCCTTTCCGTTTCATCAGTCCAGCTATAGTAATATGTTATTGACATTCACTTCAGCAGCTTTTTTTTTAAAAAAAAGAGAAAATGAAGATTCAATAAAGAACCCTTGGCAGCAGCAAGTTATTATGTAAATGAAGTTTAGCTAGCATGCATTTGCAATTCTTGTCTTTTATGCATAAAGAGAGAAAATAGGAAATCACAAAGAGCAGACATGTTGGCCATAAGAAAAAACTCAGGGCCCTTCCACAGACCCATATAAACCAGAATATCAAGGCAGAAAAATCTCACAATGTTTGCTTTGAACTAGAATATATGGCAACAGGGACTCAGAGTTCAAAGCAGATATTTGGAATTTCTGCCTTGATATTCTGGGTTATATGGCTGTGTGGAAGGACCCAAGAGTCATGATAATCTATTTGGAGAGCTCTCTTTCCATTGGACATGCTTACATTGCGACCAGGTGTTTCTATATTGTAATGGAAAATTTATTTTTAATTGTTAACATAAATATTTTATATACATTCAATGAAACATATGGAAAAAAACCCTACAAGACTACAACAGTTTCAGACAATAATAAACGCACAACAATAAAAAACTAACATAACTGATATGGGGATAGACAAGTTACTTTCAACTTCCCAACTGGTGGTAATAATTATCAAATAAAGCTACTTCCCTTGAATAATTATCTTAATAACAAAAAATTCTAGTATTCAAGTCCTAATACTGCCAGCTTCTAGAACATGGCCATACAGCTCGGAAAACTCACAGCAACTAATTAATCATTTTCTTTTAAAAAAGATTAGGACTTAGTGATTGCTTATTTGAAACAATATTTATTTATTTATTTATTTATTTATTGTTTCAGTTTCTATACCGCTCCTCCCTGTAGGCTCTGGGAAGTTCACAAAATCTAAAAGCATATACATTAAAAGCAATACATCTAAAACCAAGTTTCTATGAGTTTTAAGAGGGCTCGGTAAGATTGAATGCTTGCCGGAAAAGGGTAATCTTACAAGCCATCCATGGCAGGCATCAGAGGTTGTGAGATCTGTTGAAAACTAGACAAGTGTGGTTTATATATCTGTCGAATTTTCAGTGTGGGAGAAAGAATTCTTGTCTGCTTGAGGCAAGTGTGAATGTGCCTTTATTGGGAGATCCTTTATTGGGAGGTGTTAGCTCACCCTGATCGTTTCCTGTATGGAATTCCCCTGTTTTTTTTAGTGTTGTTCTTTATTTACTGTCCTGATTTTAGAGTTTTTAAATGTGAGTGTCCAGTGGCAAGCTTTCATGCCAGATAGTCCAAGTTCTAGGAAATATATAGATTGCAATTAATCTGGAGACAATTGAGTCAGGATGTAGCAGATGCTTTAATAGACTGCACACCAATTCAGCCTATTTTACAGTGGCTTCCTTAGAAATAGGAATGATGCTTATTTCTGAATTTCAATCAGGAGAGATGGGGTTCAGATTATGGTTGTTATGAGAAAGCCTTGGGCAAGTTTCTGCCTCTCATCCTTAGTTATACATTATTAAAGGGAACGATATAGATCTCTTCCCAATGGTGTTATGATAAGAACAGAGCAAAACACTTTTTCAAGTGGAAGTTTTGTGTGGATAATGCTTATAAGTCAAGGCTAGGACAACACCCATCACTTGTGAAAAATCTAGTGCAGAAACATCACGATTTTTGAACTAGAATAAGCTGCACAAAGTTGTATTCTCCTTTTATAGTCAGAGCATTTTAATTTGAAATTAAGATAGCCTGGAGTGCATGACTCATACCAGTTTATTTTTAAACTGTAGCTTGTTCTACAGGCACTGAGATTCCCTCCAGTATATGAACTTGTGCATGGAGAAACTGAGAAAAAAATCCTAAACAATTCATGGGTAAGATCCTAAATTTATTTTCCTGGCAGTCATATCCAGTTCATATTAGGTCTTATATCCTCACAAGACAAGCATGAATATGAAAGTGTTACACTTATGTCATTACAATGGAGAAAGAGATAAATAAGCTAGTTGTGACTAGCTAAGCTTTCTGAAAATCTATCTATATAAAAAGAGAGCTGTCATGTTCCTGGCTCAAAAACAAAGAAACTACACAAGGCAGACACACAATAATTAGCCACACAACCCCACACCGAAAGAGCTATGTTCTTAACCCCCCCTGAAAAACATTGAAACAACATTAAAAAAACCCAAAAACAAAATGAACTACAACTCCCATGATCCCCCACGCTTCAGGCTCCTCTCCTCCCTCCTCCCACATGTCCAACAGAAAAAAAGACTGCGCGCTTAAACGTTCGGAGCGCTCCCTTCCCCCTCCCAGATAGGAAAAAACCCTCCAAGACCATGTGCGCGCTAATGCTCCGTGCACTCCCTTCCCCCTTCCACATGGGGGCATGGAGGGAGGGGATGCGCTCCGCTTGAAGTGCGGCCTACAAGCCCCAAAATGCACCGTGAGACTGGCGGTGACATAGGGCTGGCTCCCTCGCCTGCTCTCCTGTGGCGCGCAACGCACAAATGCACCGTGGCCATGCAATCTGAAGGGGGAGCCGTTGAAAACTTCAGGGAGAAGGGGAAGCGCGCGCTACAGAGAGAAAGAGCGTGCGCAAGAGAGAGAATAAGGGAGCGCGCGACGAGCTCACAGGGAAAGCTTGAGCCATCCCCAAGGAACGCATGGCTACGGCGCTTCCGTAGCAAGGGGAAGGGGCCAGAATTTAAGCCCCGCCCCTTTTGAGGCCTTGCTTGCATTGCCGGAGCACTGGATCTCTGACCACTAACGCTGCCACTCGGAGTCCCGGTGCGGACTCCTCTTCGAACGTGACTCCAGGATGTGACTACCACAAGCCAGCTGGAAAGCAGGCTGTGAGGGCAAAGAGGATGAAGAGGAGCTGGCGTGAACGCCCGGCGAATCCCCCATAGAGGGAAAGGAAACAGCTGAAGGATTCAGAGGGAAAGGAAAGAAAACATCCTTCAGCTGTTTCCTTTCCCCCGTGAAACACAGAGGGAGAGAGGGAGAAGAGAGGGAGGGAGGAGAAGAGGAATGACCTGCGCACCCCTTCCCTCCCCCCCCACCGAGCACAACAACGAGGGAAGGAAGGAAGACACTAAGGGATGAGCAGAGTAGAATTCTTCCCTTCCCTCCTTCCTCCCTTTCTGTCCATTCCTCCCTTCCCACAGGCCTAGGTGAGGAGGAAGAGGAGAGAGAAAGGGAGAAGAGAGGGAGGGAGGAGAGGAGGAATGACAGGCAGGAAGTGATGCTGTGCAGCACCTGCACACCCCTTCCCTCCTCCCCCTCCCCCCGCCACCGAGCACACACATACACATACACACACATATACATAAAGACAAACACATATACACACATATATACATGCACATATACATGCACATATACATAAGAACACACACATACACAATATACATATACACATATACACACACACATAAGCACACACATACACATACGCACACATATACCTAAAGACATGCACACATACACACATATATATATGCACATATACATAAGAACACACACATACACAATATACATATACACATATACACACAAAAATAAGCACACACATACACACACACACCATGTGGGTAGAAGGGGTTATACAAACAGAGGGGGAGTTGCTAAAGGCAACGTAACACACTAAGTGTAATAAGTAAAGACAATAGCAAATTCAATAAGAAAATTCACAAGTGTTAATACACACACATATATATATAAACGGTTACAAATGCATATATTGCATGCCCGCTGTGGGCTCCTACCCCATACGCCAGTGGCGCAAATCAATGTCCAGGAAACTTCGGGTTTGCAAGGGAAAGTTCAGAGGATCATAGAAGAAGACAGGATTTCGAGGTAAGTAAACGCGGGGAGGAGATGCACAAGCCCGGCGGGGCTGTGTCCCATCCAACAGCGGGTGGGCTAGCAAGCCGTCTCGGAGGTCCAGAGGAATGCTGTAGTAGGAGTTGTTTGCTGGCTGGGACCCAGAACAAATGTAGTCAAACAAGTGGGGTGCACGGAGATGATAGCTGGGTCGCCTGGAAGTTCTTGAGAGTTGGTTTTGGAGGTTTGATGCTGGAGGTTTGGAGAATCAGTGTTGGAAGAGTGTGTTTAAGAGAAAGCCTCAAAGTTCCTGAAAAAGAAGGAGAAAGCTTTTGCAAGCAAGAAGGCTTCAACTGCTGAAAAAAAGTGGATTTGCTCTTATTCTATAAGGAACAGGCAATTTAGTATCACCACTGTGGACCATCCATTGGTGGCTACCTACATTTTCTGAGATCTTATGCTAAAGTCCCTAAGAAAATGGGAATACTAGTAGAGATGTGAGCAAAATGCACCAAATCCAGCAAGCTCCCCGCTCCTTAAAACCACCCAACAGAACAGGTAGAAGCAGTATGGAGGCATTTTGGAGACTCTTATGTTGGAGATCTTTCTGAAAGCAGTTGAATTTACTTATAGAAAATTATTTAAATTAAGAAATCAACATGCATATGGAAAAAGGCCATCCCAAGCAGCAGACCTTGCCTTTGCCCCAGGATGGGATTGAGTTGATTTGCCCTCCAATACTGGCCTTGAGAAAGACCCTGTTTTAGGGGGTCAAAACGGGAGTTGGGACCATTGTACAGCGTATCCCCGTCGGCCCAACGTTACTTCCAGGCGACCCAGCTATCATCTCCTTGCACCCCACTTAGTGGATATATTCCAAAGGTACTAAACATACTAGACTTGGATGTGGAACGAGGCCTTCCCAGAATAAGCTGAGATTGATTTCAATCTGAAATGGGTGACCATTTTTTTAGACTGAGCTGAATGTGGTTTTAATGGCAATGTGGTTTTATATCTCTCTGTTTTTATGTATTTTAATATGCTGTTTTAAGATGTTTTAAATTTGTATGGCATTGAATTTTGCTGTAAGCCGGTCTGAGTCCCTCCATGGAGGTGAGAAGGTCGGGGTACACATTTTTTAGATAAATTAAATAAATAAATAAATAGTATTTCACAGTGTACAACTTTGTATTGGGACAGTAGATGTGCTATGAGTTTAACTCCAAATGTTAGAAGCCCCCAGTGGCGCAATGGGTCAAACTCTTGTGCCGGCAGGACTGCTGACTGAAAGATTGGCAGTTTGAATCTGGGGAGAGCTCTCATCTGTCAGCTCCAGCTTTTCATGCAGGGATATGAGAGAACCCTCCTACAAGGATGGTAAAACATCCAGGCGTCCCCTAGGCAACATCCTTGCAGATGGCGAATTCTCTCACACCAGAAGGGACTTGCGGTTTCTCAAGTCGCTCCTGACATCCCCCACCCCAAATGTTAAAGGAGCCATCCAGGCTGCTAAACCCTTTCACCAAATCAGTTCAGTACCATAGTTAATTGTAATAGAGTTTGCTTCTGGAATAAAGACTGGCAGGTTTTCTGCTTCCAATGTCTTGGCAAGTTGTAGAAAGTGAATAAGATTAGTAATATTCAGTAGTTGGAAAAGTGGGAGGGTTTGTTATCCTCCTCAGCTTTCAATTACTTGTTTATAATCATTGCAAATATTGGTATAAATCAAGAATTGGCTGTTGAGGATCTTCAGATATTTTTGAAATTGAGCTCCTGCAAGCCTGCAATTTTTCTGTTCTGGTATGTCACGTTGCACGGACTGACCGGCCCCATAATCACACACACAGAGACGGACTGAAGGCTAACTACTTTATTGAATATAAAAACAGTTCAAAGATATTGTCCATTAGAATAGTGAAACAATCCAAAAGGCTTGAAGAAACAATGTCCAAAGACCGTGGCAAATAGGCTAAAAGTTCAGCAAGGCTCAAAGTTCAGCAAGGCTCCACACACCCGTGCGGATCAGGAAACAAGACAAGGCTCAAAGTTCAGCAAGGCTCCACACAACCGTGCGGATCAGGAAACAAGGCAAGGCTTGAATTGTATTGTTATACTACATTTACTCTTACTTTACATTGCTTTGTTACAATACATGACCACAAGGCTTCATTTATTTGAGCCATCGTTGCATTCTGTCAAACAAGGCAAGGCTTGATGACCACGAGCTAGCTTAGCTTCGAGGTCCCACTCCGCTTCACGCCTATTCAGGAAAGACGTGGCCGGAGCACTGAGGATTCGTTCCCACGGATCCTATACTTAATCCCTCGGCCGAGGTCCCCGCCGCTCTAGGCTTCTTCGTCTCCAATCGCTGCTCACGGACCTCGGCCGGTCTATGCTCTTAGACCATTCCCTTCTGCTAGACTCGATGTTCCGTCTCCTATCAAAGGTTCGACCTTGTCTCTCCGCAGCTGTGTTTCTATCTCCCTGAGAGCTCTCCTCCCTAGCCATTTCCCATGCGCTTTCTTCCATGTTTTCCCCTGGAGGCTCCTGAGAATTTCTTCCTCCCGGATGTTCATAGCTGCCAGAATCACTGTCCATCTGCACCTGGTTATCTATGTCTTCGCTAGGGCCAAACAACATTTCTTCCCATGCCAAGCTCTCTGTGGGCGAAAGAGGCCCATCAGGGGAAAGCTGCCCTTCGCCCCAGTCATCTAGCTCATCCTCTGAATCATGTTCTGGCACTGCTGGTTCTAATGCTAATGGGACCCCAGGTCCTGACCCCTGCCCTCCAGGCACAAACGAGAACTGCTGTGCTACACTATCCCCCCCCCTCAGGGCCCCTCCTAGGCCGCCCTCGAGGCTTGGGTTTCTCACGGTACTTGCGATGAAACCGGGCCACCAGGTCCGGGGCATGGACGTCACGAGCCCGCGTCCAGGAACGCTCTTCCGGCCCAAAACCTTTCCAGTCGATCAGATACTCCAGCTTCCGGTAGCGGATACGTGCATCCAGGATGTCCTGCACCTCCAACTCCTCCTCGCCGTCACGCATCACAGGGGGAGGGGGCGGCTGCGTCACATCAGGCCGCACCCCTTCGCGGGCGGAGCAAAGAACGGTGAAACACAGGGTGGATCTTCATGTCCGCTGGGAGTTGTAGTTTGAAGGAAACAGGCCCCACCTTCTCCAACACTTTGTAAGGGCCCAAAAATCTGGCATCCAATTTGCAGCTAGGTCTCTGTGTGGGCAAGTTCTTGGTAGACAGCCAAACTTTTTCCCCCACCAGGATCGCAGGGCCCTCTTGGCACCGCCGATCAGCCATCCGCTTATAATCCGCTTTAGCCTGGTCCAATTGAGTGCGCAGCAAGTCTTGCAATGCAGTGAGCTCCTGAAGCCAATCTTTCGCTTTCCGCCCCTCCGGATGGGTCCACCGGAGGGTAGAAACGAGGGTGGTGTCCATAGTTAGCAAAGAAAGGAGTCTCCTTGATGGATTCGTGCGTCGCGTTGTTGTAGGCAAACTCCGCCAGAGACAACAAGGACGCCCAGTTGGTTTGCTGATAGTTGACATAGCACCGTAGGTACTGTTCCAAGGTGGCATTAACCCTTTCGGTCTGGCCGTCGGACTGGGGGTGATGGGCCGTGGACATCCGCACATCAATCCCCAGCAACTTCTGGACAGCCTTCCAGAACTGGGAAGTGAACTGGGTGCCGCGGTCGGTTACCAAACTCTGTGGCAGTCCATGCAGCCGAACACATGTTGCACAAACATATCAGCAGTCTCTTTGGCAGTAGGCACCCCACACAGGGAATGAAGTGTCCCATCTTGGTGAAACAGTCCACCACGACCAGGATCGTGGTGAAACCCTTGGACTTGAGCAAGTCGGTGATGAAGTTGGCCGAAATCATTTTCCAAGGAGCGGAGGGGTCGGGAGCGGCTGAAGCAAACCGGCCGGCTTGCCCCGGGTTCTTGCCCGCTGACACACAGGGCAAGAGCCCATATAGTCCTCCACATCCCTCCACACCTTAAGCCACCAAAAATCCCGTACAAACAATTGGAGGGTCTTGAACAGCCCAAAATGACCAGCGGCCCGACTATCGTGGCAAAGTTTGAGACTGTCCTCCCTCTCGGCCCGGAGGAAACATAGACAGAGTCACGGTGGTAGAGTACCCCCGTTCTTTACCTGGAGAGGGGCTTGCACCCCCTTGGTCAGCTGCTCTTGCACCCACGGATCCGTCCGTTGGCGCGCCTGGACCCGCTCACTCAACGGCCTCTTGTCCCTAGGAGCCGGCGGCGGAGCCACAGGGGGTTCACAGGAGCCGCCCGGGCCGCAGCAAAGTTCTCCGCTTTCAGGAGACGGGCCTCAGAAAGCCCCTCACTGCCATGAACGTACTGCGGCTTCCGAGACAGAGCATCAGCTTGCTTGGTCTGCTTGGGGGTCACATAGTGGATGCGGAAATTGAATCTCTCAAAGAACAGGGACCATCTCTGTTGCCTCTGGTTCAATTTGCGCTGGGTCTTCAAGTGTTCCAAGTTCCGGTGGTCAGTGTGGACCTCCACCGGGAACTTAGCCCCTTCAAGCAGATGTCGCCAGACTTCAAAAGCCACCTTGATGGCCAGGAGCTCTTTCTCCCAAATGGTATAGTTCTTTTCCGGAGCCGTGAGCTGCCGGGAGTAGTAGGCGCAGGGCAACAAATCCGTTCCCTGCGGTTGTAACAGGATCGCGCCCACCGCCACATCCGACGCATCGGCCTGCACGATGAAGGGGGTGCGGGGATTGGGGTGCTGCAGGAGCGGCTGCGTGGTGAACAGCTGCTTCAATTTCCGGAACCCCACGTCCGCCTCCGGCGTCCACCGGAACGGCACCTTTCCCCGCAGGCACTGGGTGATAGGATCAGCCCACTTGGCAAAGTCTGGGATGAACTTTCTGTAGTAGTTGGCAAAGCCCAGGAATCTTTGAATGTCCTTTTTGCTGGCTGGAGCCGCCCAGTCAGCCACAGCTTGGACCTTGGTGTCATCCATGGCAATGCCCGTTGGTGAGATACGGTAGCCCAGAAAGTCCACCTCACGCAGATCAAAAGCACATTTCTCCAGCTTAGCATAGAGCCCGTGGGCTCTCAGTCTCTGGAGCACTTCCTTGACATGGCGATCATGGGTCGCCTGATCCGGAGAAAAAATGAGCAGATCGTCCAGATAGACTGCCAGATAACGATCTAGCAGGTCCCGGAAAATGTCATTCATGAAATGTTGGAAACAGGCTGGGGCATTGCACAAACCGAATCCCATCACCAGGTATTCGAAACTGCCCCACTTGGTCTGGAAGGCTGTCTTCCATTCGTCGCCCTGGCGAATCCGGACAAGGTTGTAAGCGCCCCACAGGTCCAGTTTAGTGAACACCTTGGCTCCCCGCATCCGCTCCAAGAGCTCGGGGATCAGGGGGAGGGGGTAGCAGTTCCGAACCGTGATCTTGTTGAGTTCCCGATAGTCATTGCAGAGCCGCAACTCCCCCGATTTCTTTTGACGAAAAGAATGGGCGCCCCGGCCGGGGACTGGGAAGGCCGAATGAAGCCCTTCCGCAGATTCTCATCCAGGAACTCCCGGAGAGCCTGTTGCTCTGGTTCCGAGAGAGGGTAGAGTCTCCCCCGCGGGATGGGGGCTCCAGGTTGCAGTTCGATGGCACAATCATAGGGCCGGTGCGGAGGCAAGCGTTCCGCCTCCTTCTCGCTGAACACATCCCAAAATCCGGCATATTTCTTGGGCAGTGTGGCCACGTTTTCCACTTCCTGAGCCTGGCAAGCCCGGGCCGTCAGACAGTGGCTCTGGCAATGGTCGGAGGAAAAAATTAGCTGTCTCTTGGCCCAGGAAATCTGGGGATCATGGAGGGCGAGCCACACAATGCCCAGGACAATGGGGAAATCAGGGAGCTTGGTCACAAGAAAAGAAATGTCCTCTTTATGGGAGCTGGTCCACATCTTGGTAGGGGCTGTATATTGAGTCACAGCCCCCGTTTTCAGGGTTCTCCCATCAATAGTCTGCACACCCTTTGGCTCTTGGAGATCAAGAAATTTTAATCCAGCAGACTTGGCATAGTCTGCATCGATGAAGTTGTTGGTGGCCCCCGAGTCAATCATGGCATGGACCATCATCGGCCCCTTCTCGGGCGACCACAGGCCAACCATTACAAGGAACAATTGTCCAGTCTTGGGTTCAGGGGGGAGGTTAGCGATGTCGGCTGAGTGAGCGAACCCTCTTACACTCGGCCGGCCCCTTCCCCCATCGCCTGGATGGCTTCTTCGGCCTCCGGGACCCCTCCAAGTGCGGCAGAGGCTCTAGGAGTCTTTCCACGTGGCTTTTGGGGGCACTCTTTGGAAAAATGTCCGCCCCCCTGCAGTACCAACACAAATTAAGACGCTGTCGCCGTGCTTTTTCCGCCTGGTCTACTTTGGGCCGCACCGTGCCTAGCTGCATGGGTTCCGGCTCATCCGAGCCCGCTGGTGTCGGGGCGAGCTGTCGGGGCAAGAACTGTCCAGCCCCTGCCTCCTTTCGCGCCGCCGGCTTCTCCACCACATTTTTGTCCCATCGCCGCCGGGTTTGCAGCCCCGCTTCGACATGTAGGCTCAAGGTGATCGCTGCCTCCAGATCCGCGGGTCGTGCATGCTTTAACATCTCTTGTTGCAACTCTGTGGCCAGCCCCGCGATGTAGTGGTAACGCAAAGCCGAAAGGTTCCACTCCACCTGGGCAGCCAACACTCGAAAACGAGAAATGTATTGAGACAGGGACAAGTCCTTCATCATCAGTCGGGCTAAGTCACGCTCGGCCAACTCTTCATTCACGGGTGGTCCCCAGGTCGCCCGGATAGCATCTATGAAAGCCCTTAGCGTGTTGACATGGGGGGACTGGGCCCGGATCAACGAAGTAGCCCACGTCGCTGCCGTTCCCTCCAACAGGTTAAAAACAAACCCCACCTTGGCTCGGTCGGTGGCAAACTCGTTGGGTCGCAGCTCCAGATACAGGTCCACCTGGCAAAGGAACACCTCGACTTGAGCGGGGTTGCCCCCGAAGCGGGCAGGCGCGGCCACTCCCGGGTGGCGCCCGGCTCTGGTCCGCAGCTCTCCCACCTCCTGTTGCAACGCCGCCACTTGCGCGTCCGACAGGTTTGCCATGGCTGCTACCGCCGTGCTTTCGGCGTCCCGTGGTGTGATAAGGGGTTCTTGGAGTGCTCCGGCCAACTGTCACGTTGCACGGACTGACCAGCCCCTTAATCACACACACAGAGACGGACTGAAGGCTAACTACTTTATTGAATATAAAAACAGTTCAAAGATATTGTCCATTAGAATAGTGAAACAATCCAAAAAGGCTTGAAGAAACAATGTCCAAAGACCGTGGCAAATAGGCTAAAAGTTCAGCAAGGCTCAAAGTTCAGCAAGGCTCCACACACCCGTGCGGATCAGGAAACAAGACAAGGCTCAAAGTTCAGCAAGGCTCCACACAACCGTGCGGATCAGGAAACAAGGCAAGGCTTGATGACCACGAGCTAGCTTAGCTTCGAGGTCCCACTCCGCTTCACGCCTATTCAGGAAAGACGTGGCCGGAGCACTGAGGATTCATTCCCACGGATCCTATACTTAATCTCTCGGCCGAGGTCCCCGCCGCTCTAGGCTTCTTCGTCTCCAATCGCTGCTCACGGACCTCGGCCGGTCTATGCTCTTAGACCATTCCCTTCTGCTAGACTCGATGTTCCGTCTCCTATCAAAGGTTCGACCTTGTCTCTCCGCAGCTGTGTTTCTATCTCCCTGAGAGCTCTCCTCCCTAGCCATTTCCCATGCGCTTTCTTCCATGTTTTCCCCTGGAGGCTCCTGAGAATTCCTTCCTCCCGGATGTTCATAGCTGCCAGAATCACTGTCCATCTGCACCTGGTTATCTATGTCTTCGCTAGGGCCAAACAACATTTCTTCCCATGCCAAGCTCTCTGTGGGCGAAAGAGGCCCATCAGGGGAAAGCTGCCCTTCGCCCCAGTCATCTAGCTCATCCTCTGAATCATGTTCTGGCACTGCTGGTTCTAATGCTAATGGGACCCCAGGTCCTGACCCCTGCCCTCCAGGCACAAACGAGAACTGCTGTGCTACACTATGCCTTTCTCTCATTTGTCAATTAGGAAAATGGGGAGACAATATCCTTCCTAACTTGGAGTGCCGAATCCTAACCATACTCTTCAGTTTTTTTTTTAAAAAAAATATGTGGACATAGTTGCATGTTATGTATAAATAGCAATGTGCAGTCAGGAGCGTAGCTTGGGCTGCAGCTGATTTTCCATTGCATAAAATGGCAGTTTTATTCTGAGAACTTGATAAAGAGAGCATGTCATGGATTCAGGACAACTATTTTGGTATGAAAGCCTGACTAAAATTATTGAGAATGAAGCCTGGGGTTGTGCCAGAATATATCACCGAGAGGGAATAATCTTCATGGTGACCTTTCCATCTAATTGAACAAATCTGTGTCTTAGTGTTATTGATGCCGGTGGCTCTTTACCTGTGGTGGCTCCTGAGAGGTTCTTGGTGTCTGAGCAAATGGCCTCCTAGCAGGATCAGGCTATTGAGTCAGCACTTTCTCTCGGGGATTTCATGCTGTTGTGTCCTGCTTTGTGTCAGCTTGCATCAGGGAGAAGGCTGGCTGGGTAGTCAACCCGCTTACTGGCAGAGCCAGCACAAAAAAGAATGATGCCAACAGGCAGTTCCTCCTTTCAGCGAGTCATTTTGGAAACCAGTGAAATGAAGTACTGTGCCTTTTGTTGGAGAGAAGAAGAGAGACATTGTTTATTCCTCTTTTTTGTATACCTGTCTGCCAGTTGACAGTTGTAAAATCTGGAGTTATTGTTTTCCTAGGAGATAAGGTGCTATTGAGGTCGAGGCTGAAGTAAAGGGAGGAAGTCAGGAGCAAAGGGAAGAAAAAGAAGGCATGAGTGTGTGTTTGTGTGGATGCAGTTATGCCATTGTAGAAAAGGGACATACCAGTAGAGATTGATTTCTTCCTTAACCATCTCCTACAGTGGTAGCTGGTGGCTCCAATATCAATATGAACTTTGAAGGAGTTATCCAGGGTGCTGAACCTTTTTTCAGGAAGTAGCAGATTTCAACACACTGATTTGGATCTGTCAATGATCACTACTTTGAGTCCCATTCAGCAAGTCTTTATAACTCTGCTAACAGGCCCCCAGGTTGCAAATGCTTCTGCTGATAACATAGAATAGGAATGACCTCAAGCATTTGATCTTGACTAAGTGTGCTGTTCTGGCTTGTATTACTCAAATACAGTTGGATGAACCTGGGGAGAGGGATTTTAACTGTTTATTCTCAATAACATTAATATTCAATTTTATTTTAATGTTTGTACATTTTTGGGTTTCAAATTGTATTGGACTGACTGTTTTGTAAGCCGCTTTGAGACTCGTTCGTAGAGAAAAATGATATAAATAAACATAACAACAACTCCTGTATTTGCATTCACTGTGGTGGAAGAGATGAGGCCTGGATTGGAGGGAAAGGGAATATAATTGTGAGGAATCTGATGTGATTCCAACCCCCTAAACAGCAACCTGTCTCACAGTTTTTTTCTGTTTTGACTGTACCTGCAAGTAGAAACCCAGAAATAAATTGGATTTCTGGTCATGAACCACCACACTGTTAGTAAACAATGTGTTTCCTGATTTTATGAAAAATGTCTGGGGTCTCCAGAATAAGGGCAGGATCTTTCAAGAGGTGAGACCAAGTATGTGTGTGCTTGACCCTCTTCATTCCCAGCTTTAAAATGCAGAAAAGGGAACAAGGCATGAGCATCCTTTTACAACAAGGCATTGTTCTGTTATGCTTCAAAACTTTTGAAAATAGTTGAGTAGCATTGGTTATAAGGAACATGGGATTCTTTGTCACAACAGCTTTATTGGCCAATAGTCTCTTATTGGGCACAATTTGAACCTATATATACTGGAATATTCAACCATGTTATGTGGAGGATTACCATATTTTTTCTATTGTAAGGTGCCATCAGTTGTAATTTCAGTACCACCATCAACAAAAATACATAAGGTACACCTGCAATTCTAATATGCATACCATTTTTAGAGATATTTATATAGGAATAATGTGTGTATTCAGTTGAAGAAATACAGTTCTTCCCACCATTCTGGTTGCTCAAGTTTCAAGTTTTGCAAGGAGGTCTTTGTCTCAGATCAGCCCCCCCTTGAACACACGTTTGGTAAGGATGCAACCACTTTGGACCTTCTTGCTGGCCTGGAATGTTCTATCAAAGAACAAAACCAGACTGGTCCCTTATCTGTTGTTTTACTGGCATGCAAATTCAAAGAAGACTTCGACATTTGAAATAGTTTACAACTACTGAAGTTGTCTCTTTCTATTGACGCTTTTTCAGTTATATGTTACATTATATACACACAAAAGAGAGTGAGAGTGAGTTCCTGAGTTACATACATCCAACTTACAAACACCTTGAGTCACCTTCAGGCTGAAAAGGCAGGATAGAAATATTGTAAATAAATAAATAAATAAGAGTGGGAGTGAGGCAACAGGAAGTGAGAGGAATTTACCCCTAGGAAGGGGAATTCACTCGTGAAAGAATTATCATGGGAAGAAAGCAGTGTCTCAACTAAAGCTTTATCACCAATACTTAATGTGTTTTAACTTAATGTTCTATTTACTGTTTTAAACTGTTGTTATATTTGTTTATATTTGTGGCATCAAATTGTTGCCCGTGTAACCTGCCCTGAATTCTCCCTCAGGAGTTGAGAAGGGCGGGTTAGAAATGTGGGAAATAAAAAAATTGTTTCCAAAACAAGTCAAACCTTTCAAAATCTAATTATCCCAGGGAGAGGAATGTGAGGTGAAAATTTCTGAACAGGGGCACAGACAGCAAAACAAATCCTCCAAGGCTGTTATGCTTTACCTATCCTACCCAGAGCTAATACATGTATATATTTTTGGAGTTACACTTAAAATGTACATGTTCCAACATACATACAAATTAAACTTAAGGACAAGCCCACACAACCTTTTCTGGAGACTGCCTGTATGTGTGTGTGTATCTCAACTTTACTAGTTGTATGCTTTGAGTGGTATTTTTTTTGTTTTGCTGGTAAATTGAGGCATTACATGAATAAGTGAAAAAAGAGTGAAAGCTGTAACTCTAGAAAAGCAAAGCTATCCCTGAATTTGGCAAGTTCCTCTGTGTGGGCAAAGAATGCTGACTCACATAGAGGAGGAAAACCTGCTGGTGTCCCAGCAATCTTCTCTGTTTCCGCCTTCTAATGCCTATGGAAGATTATTCATGATGAGACAGAGAACTCAAAAATAAACAGCAGAAGGAGAAAGCTGGCTTATGAGGATGACTTTCAGCCTCTTCAGTTTTCTTTGCTTTGAAATATGATGCTTTCAACTTTTTTTTCAAAGAAGCAGATCTGCAATGCTGTCTGTATGGCAAGTGTAATGTGCAGCCCAGCGCATCCCTTCACTTATTTGAACAAAACCTTTTGATGATAAGTTTGGCAAGGATCACAGCCTTTCATGTATTTATTATTAAGATGATGATAAGGGCAATCATAGAAAGAAAAACTTACTTTGAATGAATTTAAATACTTGTTTCTTACTTTCTAATAATGCAAACTAAAACTTACATATAAAAATATTAGCTGTAATATGGCAGAATGAGCTTTTCAGTAAAAAAAATGGACACAATTGAGTAAAACAGTAATCAAATTATATCATTAAAACTGTAGCAACCGGAGATGGTTAGCAGCTCCATTAGTTTGAATAAATGAATCGATAGTAGAATTACTCAACAGCTGTAGTATTTATGGAAGCTGTCCAAGGTGCTGAACCATATAACCAAACTAGATTCAGCACCTTGGAGAGCTCCTCAAAAAAACAGAGCCAACATGGATTCATCACCCGAGCCACTAACAACCTATGTATAGCAACATAACACAAAAGACATATTATTACAATAATGTAAGTATGTACATGCTGGAATGTAACATTCTTAAGAGGCTGCTTAAAAACTTGGGGCGGGGGGAGGGGGATCCAGAGGAGCTTCCCAGAATCTGGACTGCTCTGTGCTTACAATGTAGGCCACAAGAGATAGAATACAACTTCATAATACAATAAATAGAGCCTTCGAAATGTGGAGAAGCAGGGGAGATTAGGATACATAACATCCATTGAAAAATAGTGCATTTATACTTGTATAGCAATATAATTTGCTAGTCTCCAGCTAGAAAATGTGCTTCAGAGATGGCTTTTGAATAAAACTTATAAACTCTGCATAGTCATACTCTGAGGATTTTGTTTTTCCTTGAAGAAAAAAACAGACTTCATGCAGAGCCTTGGTTTTTATTAAAAGCTCCAGAGGGCTTCCAAAGATTAGTTTTGACTGGATTAATAGGATTTACTCTCTTTTTACAATTCATCCAACATTGAAAAAAATCAATAAAATGTGAAATCCCAGCTCACTTTTGGTTGTGAAATATTCAGTAAACTAAGCCTGAAAATAAAAATTCTATAACAGTATGTAGCAAAATTTGGGGGAAAAAATCTGTTCCTGATTTGAAAGTGTTGTTTCCTGCTTAATTGTGTGGGATTTACTTTGAAAGTATACTCTAGAAACTTTGTTCTTGTGGCAAACTATATTGAATTGGTCGAGACTCTCTGAGATATTCTCTGAGCAAAATATGTTGTAGGATGCCCCACAAAACAAAGTTTTTGCGGTTTAATAAACCTTTTGTATATTTTTATGATAGAACCAAAAAGAAAAGTGTAATGTTGCATTTATGGGTTTTTGCACAGACATATCAATATATCAGTATGTGATGGAGTTAAAGTATGCAAAAACATAACATACTGTAAAATATATATATTTAATGCAAACATTATAAAAAAATACTTTCCAGTTTCTTACATGTACTGAGAGCATGGAGCCCCCAGTGGTGCAATGGGTGAAACCTTTTTGCCAGCAGGACTGCTAACCAGAAGGTTGGTGGTTCAAATCTGGGGAGCAGGGTGAGCTCCTGTCTGTCAGCTCCAGTTTTTAATGTGGGACATGAGAAACCTCCCATGGGATGGTAAAACATCAGGCAATTTCCTTGCAGATGGCCAAGTCTTTAACACCAGAAGCGACTTGCAGTTTCTCAAGCTGCTACTGACACACACACACACACGAACACTGAGAGCATACAAGTATATGACCCATGTTACTAAAGAACTATAATTACTGTTACTATTTTATGATGGATGACAGAAATCACAAGAGTTGGAGTTTGATGAGACACACCAGCGGTCTTTGGAAGAGAAGGCTTGTAAAACAAGAGTCCCAATGATTCCATACCATTGCTCCATGATAATTAAAATTATATCAAACTGCATTAATTCTATACTGTAGGCACATCCTGAGTATCAGTGGATGGGAGTGGTCTCTGTTGCCAAGGAATCCTGGGATTCATGTAGAAATGTTAGTTCCGCTCACAATTTCAGGTGGAAAGGATTGGAAAGAAGTAGGGTACCATTGTGCATATAATGCATTGGGTTTTTTTTGGTAAAGGGTGTTTTTTAAAAGCCAGGCAAATTGTGGCTCCTTTCGTAGCATATATATTCTCAAATTTCTTCCCCTGAATTGTGTTTGCCTTCTCATATAGCCATCCTGATTTACTAGCAGAGAAACGTGTTGTTTAAATACAATGCAGCCTTAGTGCTTGTTAGATACCAAGACCCAGTAACCATGGAAACGACACTGAATGGGAATAAGATTTCAAACAAGGTTGCTTACCCAAGTGAACTAAAACATTATTAGGGTTCTATAACCAAGTCATATTTGAATTTCATCAAGTTGAAACACAGTACAAGCCCTGAATTCACGAGGGATATATTCTTGGACTGCACATGGATAGATGAAACTGCAGATAGCAGTGAACCCCATTGAAATGAAGTACTTCTGGCACATGCATACAATAGAGGCCCCATCTACACTGACCATTTATTTCAGTTTGAAGCTTTAAACCGCAGTGGCCAGACATCAAACTCCCACAAACGTGGGCAAAATAAAGCTTTAGTGTGCGTCATTGCTCTGTGGCTTGTGTCATCACCATCCAGGACTCAGATTGGTTCCAGGATTTCTTATGTACTCATCTGCACCACAAAAGCACTTTCTTCAATACTGGCTTTAAATAGTCAGTGTAGATGGGCTCAGAGTCACATTGGAGAAGCTAGAAAATGCCCAGAGAATACATATTTTGTCAGACATGGACAAATGAAACTTTGGATCACAGTCCCGCAAATACAGGAGCTGAAATGTATACCGCATGGACGTCGTCCCCCCCCCCCCCGCTAAAATGTGAGGAAAAGCTAGTCTTGAAATTAATAGGAGAACCATATACATTCTCCACTGGAAAACTGAAAATCTGTATAGAGCTAGTGGGATAGATTGGTGATAACATCAGAGTGCAACCTGGAAGATCTAGGTCCAAGTTTCCACTGAGTTATGAAACTCTCAGATGAATTTAAGCTAGTCCCTTTCTCTGAATACTAACTTAAGTCCTATCAATGTAACTAATAAGCAAATAATAGATAATGAAATGTTTGGGAAATACAGTAGAGTCTCACTTATCCAACATAAATGGACCGGCAGAATATTGGATAAGCAAAAATGTTGGATAATAAGGAGGGATTAAGGAAAATCCTATTAAACGTCAAATTATGTTATGATTTTACAAATTAAGCACCAAAACATGATGTTTTACAAGAAATTGACAGAAAAAGCAATTTAGTACACGGTAATGTTGTGTAGTAATTACTGTATTTATGAATTTAGCATCAAAGCATCACAATGTATTCAAACAGCTATGGACCTGGGCTAGAGACAGACTGCGCTGGATAATAAAGAATGTTGGATAAGCATAGGTTGGATAAGTGAGACTACTGTAGGAAGAAAAGCCAAATGGTGATGTCCACATTTTGGCAACTTCTCAACTTCTGAGATGTGTTGCAAAGTTTGCTTTGAATAATAATAGATGACACCCCCTCCCCCAATCTCACTTTTTCAGCTTGGAAGCATCTCATCTGAATGGTTTCTGAGGGGTTGGAAATCAGAGCTCAGGGAAAGTTAGTTGTGGGTTGTATCAAGTTGGCAGCTGGAGAAACCCTTCCGGGTCCTGGCACAACTGCTTGTCTCAGCTGCACAAACACAATAATTGGAGAGCCCTGCAGATATCACTTCTCCACGCTCTGATCTGTAGAGCTTCAGAAACCCTTGAGTTGGGGGCATGATCAGGCTGAAAAGGGAGATTATTGGGATCATATTCTGCTTAATGCAAATCAAAAGCATTGCAAGATCATAAGTCCAGTTTAGAGTCTTTCAACAACCAAACAAGATGTTGGCCATCAGATTTTATTTTGATTTGGTGACAGCTTTTCATTCTAGGCTATTCTAGTTTTGCAGACGTCCAAAACCTTTAGTATTTTTGTTTTGGCTGTTTCAACGCATGGCTGATTATAAAAACAACTCACTGACTCTTTTGGAAAGAAACCTGTTGTCAGTTTGATACAATATAGGCTAGGCTGACACAAAATCAATCCAGTGCAATTGATTGTACATTAAGCACGCATCTGCTCAGCCAGTGCCAAAGGTATCCCCTGGAACAGAGCCACGGCTTATCAGAGAATTAGACCATTTTATTCATTTGTAGCATTTATGCTTTGGGTTGAGTCAAACTATCAACCCTCCCTTTCTTTCATGGGCTTATTTTGTCCCATCAAATTTATAACATTTGTTTATTACTTTTGATTTAATGGGGAGGAAGGGCCATCTCTTTTCAAGTAGCAAATTAACTGTACATTTGCAGTATTAAATATATGTGTAATTAAAATTCACAAACACATCAGTCTCCAAAAGCTAAAGTTTATTAGCATAATTTTAGCATTGTTTCAGGGGACAGTATTTGGATGTTCTTTTAGGTTTTGCTCCCAAAAGAAAGGGAGGGAAGGAGGGTGGAGCTGTCCCCATGCCTGTGCCATGCAGCCCTGGGGCAGATATTAATCTGGAATGAAAACTAATTGCTTTCTACTTTGGTGCACATCCTGTCCTGTGTGTGTGTGGGCTGGGCAAAAAGAGCACATCCGTCCATTAATCTCAATACAGAAAGCTGTCACAGTAGGGTCCCAATTAAAAATAAAATGATTTTTAAATAACATGTTGGAAAAATTGGACTTAATTACCTTTAAAAACGCACCCCCCCCCCAACTTGCTATGACGGATGGTGAGTGTTAGGTAGATAACATTCAGAATGCTTTCTTGAGCAGCCATGTGTTGAAGGCACTAACACATTCAAATGGATATGGATAATATGCAGGAAGTGAGAATAACCATGGCACCAAAAGTATAAATAAATGTTAGCCACCGTAAATCAGTTTTGAAGTACTGTGTTTCAGATGGTGGAGTTGAACAAGGCAGCCATCAGAGATTTCTTTTGTCCCAGCAACTATGACACACTGTTAAGCACCATCTCTAAAAATATGCTTTTCCTCCTATGTTTTATGTCTTCTCAAGTCCAAATAGCATACTGATCCTTCTTTAACCCCGGTACAGCCATTTCTTATCAATGTCAAGGTGAATGTTAACAAAGGTGTAGAGAATAACTAATGCCTTGAAACTAGATGTGCAGGCAGCAATTGTATTCAGTTAGTACTTCATAATATAGTTTCTGGAAATGTTCTATAAGCAGTAGAATTGATGTTTTTTATTGTTAACATTGTTTTAATCTTTAAATATACAGAGTTAAATCCAGTAGCTAGTCCCAGATAGAGTAAACTCACTGACCCAGTTGTTGCCTACTAAGTCAGCAATTGAATAAACCCTATTGATTCAGTAGGATTTCTATACCAAGGATTAGTTTTATTGACCTTCTTAGATCATAATAAACTAAATGGAAAGGTTGGGGTTATCAGAACAGGAACAGTTCATAACCCCACAGTTATTATTCTTAGAAGTAGGATAGTGAATGCCCATACTGGACATACAAGTTACTTATGCTAGACAGGCGATCCATGAGTTACAAACATCCAACTTACATATGACTCCTAGGCGCAAACAGGGTGAGACAGCAAGAACTGAGAGGAAATCTACCAATGAAGGGAAATTCACTCTGGGAATACTTGTTTCCACAACAAACCATTTTTTTCAAAATCCAATTGTCACAGGGAAAGTGAGCTGAAATCTTCTGAACAGAGGCACAGATAGCAAAACAAACACCACAAGTGTATTAACCCTTCCCTATGCTATGCTATCTATTTATTTATTTTTTTAAAAAACCTGTTCACAAATTCATCTTAAGATCAAACCTATAGAACCTACAGGGACAGCCTTTACTTCTGATTCTTATTAGGATCTCATTGGGT
The DNA here is from genome assembly GCA_030556195.1 of Anolis apletophallus. NCBI lineage: Eukaryota > Metazoa > Chordata > Lepidosauria > Squamata > Anolidae > Anolis > Anolis apletophallus. The sequence continues at coordinate 149,526,908 of JARBWK010000002.1, forward strand.
GTCAATCTTTTATCTGAAATGCTTAGGACCAGAAGTATTTTGGATTTTGGGATACTACAGTATTTGCATGTGTGTACATAATACAATATCTTCCAAGTCTAACACAAAATTCCATTTATGTTTCATATATGCTTTTTACACATAGCTTGAAGTTAATTTAGACACAGCATTTTAAATAACTTTGTGGATCAAACAAAGTTTGGGTATATTGAACCACCAGAAAGCAATGGGCTCCTATCTCAGTCATCCATGTGAACAAGCTAGAATTTTGGAGTATCTCAGAATTCCAGATAAGGGATGCTGAACCTGTGTTTAACATGTAACAGTATTTTGGGTATATGAATGCATGACATATCTCACTGAAGTTATTCATTCCATGGTTTTGTTTCCTTCATGGAACTGTTTTGTTCCTTTTTTAAACGTTCCCCCCTCACTCTATTTAGCTATACTTTATTGTCTCCATAAAAGATTTCTTCCCACTGAGGTATATTTTTATTAGAAAATAAAAATGCAGCCCACTCTTTTCTCTGTCTGTCGAGGTCCTTATTTTCCTTATTTTCGATCTGGGCATGCTAGAAACCTTCACTTCCTTCCTCTACATGACCCTTAGCAAGGCACACTTGAGAGTGAAAGTGAGAACTACCCATTGGCTATCTAAAATAGAGGCCTATTAACTTCTAGTCTATAACAATATCCACAGACTTTATTCCATGCTTGTATTTGGACATATGGAAAGAAAATAATAGAAAAACCAATTATTTTACTTTGCTGTTAATTTACTGTGCCAAATTAGATGTTAATTGAGAATGTGTAACAACCATTGACCAGTATTTTTCACTTTTCACCTCCCCTGAACATCTTATACAAGAAGCAGGTGATATGACAGCATTATATTCTGCATTTACTCATCCTTTCTGTTCTTCATTGCCAGCATCCTGCATAATACAGGAAGTACTAAAAGATTGCCTTCGCTAGATATTACCATGGAGACATAGATGGTTGGTAGAAATGGAGAATCCATTTTAAATATAACTCACGATAGAAAAAAAGGACTTTAGTTATGAGTTAATTGAAACAGTTATGCAAATGCAAAATGCTGGTGTGCCCTGTGTGGATGGATGTCTATTAGAATAACTAAGTTATGTGCTTGCAATTTGTTTGATTAATTAGCTTTCATTAATAATGCATACATAAAATATGATTCCAACTTTATATAATAAATTCTCTCTCTTCTATAGACAAACTACTACTTCTTCCATAAATCAAATCCTAGCAAATATCAGTCATTCCTTTTTCTTATCTCACAGCAAGTCCATAAATGGTTTCTAATCGTCTTTTTAAAAAAGTACATCTCTTTTCTTCTTATATTTGCTTTCAAATTTCTTCAGCAAATCCTAACGAGTTAGCCTTTATTCATTACCTGTCACAGTAAGATGCTTTGTTTGTTGTTTTGTGCCATTTGCTAAACACCAGACTTAATTATATGCAGTTGCTTGGGATGAAATAAAACGGAAATGTTGGCCACCATTTTCCCCAAATTAGAGGCCTCAAGTGTAATAACTGCACTTAATTTTACCTTATTAAAATGTGTACAACTGGGACACAGATTTCTCTCTCTCTCCAATCCCTAAACCATATAGTTGCACATTCTGTTCCAAAAATGTATTGGGGACAGCAATCACAGTTCTGAATGTTCACAGTGCTGTTTTGACTTTGCGTCTGATTCATTCAAAATTTGGATTGCAAGTAAGTAGAAACAGGTAAATGAGCTTTCAAATGAATTTCAGTCATGGTCTATAATTAAACCTCATATTTTTCTCATGATAATGGTGGGGCCATTTGAGTCGATGTGGTGGAGTGGTTTATTGGTTCTTACTCCAGTGACCAGAGTTTGAATCCCTACTCAGCCATGGAAACTTACTGGGTGACTTTGGGGAAGTCACACTCTCAGCTTCAGGGGAAAGCAAAGGCAAACTTCCTTGAAGAAGTCATGACAAGAAAAACTCATTTAGGGTTGTCTAAGTCAGAAATAATATAAGGGTACAATGACGTTGCAGACCTCTGACTATTTGGCTTCCATACTTGGTGATGCCATCACAATGAAAATCTGACATATGCAATTGCTTTTATTCTCTAGAGAAATGATGAAGAAGCAGTGGTGGACAGAGGAGGAACACGCTCCATTCTCAAAACACATTTTGAAAAGGAAGACTTAGAAGGTGAGCACTTATCATTTCTGATGTATTGCCATTTCAGTTTGAAAGCATTGATTCAAAGCATCCAGAATCTTCAAAAAATATATTCAAGGCCATTTCTGCTTCTTGAAAATAATATTCCAGCTATCAAATACCATCCCTGCTCCTACAGGAGATCCTGAATGAAAATGCATTAATAGTCATTGTTGGGCAATATATTAATTAGGAATAATATAAGTACTGTTAAAATATGGGGAATAAAAATTGCTGTGGTTTTTTCCCTAAACCAATGAATGTATTCACCCTGTGACCAAACCTTTTAAACTATGTATTTCTGAAAAAGGAATGGAATAACACTATGTAACAAAATTTGAAAAATGTATGTTCCTGGTTTGAAAGTGTTATTTCCTGTTTAATTGCATGGTACTTACTTTGTAAGTAGTTGTTATATTCCAGAAACTTAGTTTTTGTGACTGCCACAAACTGTGTTGAATTGGTTGAGACTCTGTGAGCTATTCATTAGGGTTGGTTGATCGGGAAAAAATCGTGGTTCTAAAATCAAATGGGGGGGGGGATTTTTTAATGCTTAACGTAAAGACTTACAAAAAATTTCAAAAACATTCTTAATTGATATGTTATTATTTACGAATTTTGTAATTAGTTCTAAATTGACCAAAGCAGGGAAACAGGACTGACACTGTTTTAAGCACAGGCAAATCAAGGGGCAACATTTCCCTTCACCTCTGGAGTGCAATTCACTGGAGCTAAAGATTTATAGCATATAGAAATGGTACCACCAACTTATACAGTATGAGGTTCTTGTAACAGGAATATCAACCTTCTCCAAAATTGCTTTTCAGGGTGACTTACAGGCATATCACAGTGCTGTGCGGCCCTGCTGCTTGGTCGGAGGGAAAGCGCGCGAAGGAGGCCAAGATTAGTACACATCAAATCAGATTAGTTCACAGCTGTGCTGGCCTTTGTATTGGCTCACACGTTGAACACTTCCTAAATGTCTGGACTATGTGATATATTGGCAGTAATGTGTGCAGATCCGAGTAGGGTGGCCTTTTGCAGCTGACAGGTGGTAATTTTGTCAGCGTCGATTGTGTTTAAGTGCAGGCCAAGGTCTTTAGGCACTGCACCCAGTGTGCCAATCACCACTGGGACCTATTATTATTATTAGATACAGAACAAGATTAGTACACATCAGATCAGATTAGTTCACAGCTGTGCTGGCCTCTGTATTGGATCACACGGTGGACACTTCCTAAATGTCTAGGACTTGCTTCTGTAGTGCTCTTCTCACTCCCTCACTCCAGCTTTTCCCTCTTCAGTCCTCCAAGCCCCTCTAGGAACCTCCGTTTTTCCTCTATGGTTTTCTTGCTTCTGTACTTTTCCTTCTCCTCTCCGTGCTCTTCTCACTCCCTCCTCCCCTTCTTTCAGCCTTTCTTATGTCCTTCTCCTCTTTCCTTCTATCTACCCTGATTTTCTGGGTGTTTTCCTCTCAGTCCTCCAAGTCCCTCTAGGACTGGCGCTTTGTTTCTCTATGGTTCTGTTTGCTTTTTCACTTCCTAGAGGAAGGCCTTTCACTTTAATTAGGCTCCGACCATACAAAGAGCCCTGTCTGAAAAGCTATTTTGGAGGAGATAAATATTCCTGTTAGAGGGAAATACGAACTAATTACAATAATTAATAAAATTGGGGCCCACCAGGTTCGGTAAACAAAGTCCACTTCTGGTTTGGTGGGAGAGGTGTGGTAAAGCTCAAAATTAGCATTTTGTACAAATCAAATGCGATTTAATTTAATTTCTTCACCTCTGAAACCAACCCTACTATTCATTGAAAAACTATAGCAAACTGTGCAGCATGATGTCCCGCAAAAACAAAGTTTTTGCAGTTTAATAAACTGTTTTTGTGATAGAACCAATTAGGAAATGTATATAACCCAGAAACAAAATTGTCTTACATAAGAGTTTAATATTGCAAGTGGTCACTCTTTGGTTCAGTGAAAACTTGCCATCTGTTAGCCATGCTCGGAAGTTTGGGAGCAAGGACAGGGGAGGACTGGGTTGGTATTTCTAGAGAGCACAGCCTCATCTCAAGGCCTATACTACATCTAGAAACCATCTTCTCCCTTTCCAAAAAATATTCTGGTCCAGCCTTGTTGCTTTTCTTCTTATGGGTCCAAAGTGGAGCAAGTGATTACTTATTTCCCTCTCCCCAAGTGGAAGGAAGGAGCTGTATCTCTTTCCTTTTCATCTCAACCTGTAAGAAAGTGTAGGCTGAGCTCTAGCACCAAGAAATAGCACTTGCCATTCTTTGTTGGTGGCTTCGTCAGCAATTCTCCTCCTTTGGAAAAGTTGCAGTGCATAGTTCATTCAGTGGAGTAATCGTGATCCTGATTAATTGATTGCTTTTGCTGTATGTGTGTGTGATTTTATTTCCATGCCCTGCTATTGCTTTGTTCTATCCACTGCAAATCTGGGGGCACCAGGTTGGAAAAGCTGGGTGTATTTAAGCAGTTGATTGATTAGAAGTAATTTGGACAAGAAAAGTCCCATATGATAGGTGCCAGTTCAATGATTTGAAACCATTTTCACATCATGCCAGGACGGGCTGACAATTGGCCAAGTTCCTATCTAAAAACATAGACTGTTTTGTGTCTTTCCTATGTTAGACTTCCATGGGCAGCTTTTATTCCAAATAATGGGATGTTGGTGTTTTGTGATAGTTGATGCATTGTAGAACCTGTATGGAATCTATGAAAGAATAATGGCACAAATAGGAAGGGATCCTTGCTACATCATTTATTATAGACTAAAGGCTTTTGGTCTTTCTTGTATAGTGATTCCTTTGTGTAGTTGCTCCAAACTACACAATTATAGCAATCTGATTCCAGCTGAATCCTCCAAAATCCAGGTATTTGCAGTGCAGGGAATGGCATTCAGATTTCTCAGCTGCAGCTCCTAGGGTTCCACAGGATGCAGTCAGAGTAAAACTCCAATTCTATGATTCTCCCACTACTTTCTCAATTATACTAGTCAGTTTTTTAGAAGGGGTGTGGAAATCCAAATCCCTGGATAATCCTTTCCCCTGGAAATAGAGTGTAATAAAGTGTATTGCCCCTTTATTAAATACAAAAGTGGAGTAAGAGCAACAGTGGCCTGTTTTAAGACATCTATTATATAAAGGAGGACCCCTCATCGAACGACTGCCAGAGACAGAGAAACCTTCCAAGGCAGAGACACCAAACTTGCTAACAAAAATAGGCCTCAGGCAAGGAAGGTTTTTAGCAAAGAAACTCCCCCCCAAAACCTAGAAGGCCCCCAAAACAACGATAAAAAACTACATTTCCCAGCATCCTCTGCGGCCGCCAGCGAAACCCATTGGCCAAGCCAGCCAAGGCTAGATTAGAATGCTGAGTGATTTCAGTTTAGTCAGTTGGTGTTTGAGGGTTAAACTGTCAAGGCCAAGATCTAGGAGGGAGACAAATAGGGCACCAGGGACACAGGCACCACTGACAAACACATACCCCCAGAATAACACAAACTTGCAAAAACCACAAAAAAAATCCTGCAACACAAAAACCCACCCCAAACAAAATACACAACAAACACTACTGGCAAAAGCAACACCCCCTCCACATCACAACCAGCACACAGCCAGACTAAGACAACTATGTCACCACAACACATACAAAATACACCCCACAAATACCTGACAACTTCCCCAACACAAAACTCAGGACTGCACTCACTACTCACTACTCACCACGACACACACCTCCAAATACACACACGTCCCAGGCACAATACTCCAGCAATTCCTACCCACACAACACAACACAACTTCCTATCACAACCCATCCCCCCAACCTTATGGGACCCCGCACACACAACACCTACCACCACCACAAACAAAAACCAACTCCACCTATACTCCAACCACAACACAACACTGCACTGATACTCTACAAACACACACAAACACCCAAAACACCCCACCCATACAAGCATTCCACAACATACTACCACCCACAATGCCACCACACACCCACTAACTCACCAAAAAATAATACCTACACACAACACAATACACACATAACACAACCTTTCGTCTACTGCTCAACCCATTTGTATGCCATTCCTTCCTTCCACACAGGCATAAGCTGACCCAAAAGACAAGCCATGCTTCCTTAAAAGAACAGCATCGGACGACACACTCGCAACGCTACATACATCAAACAAAAAAGGGCAGAACAAACGCCAGAACAGAAAGACACTGCACTACACTAGCTTTTGCCATCACCATAAACAAGGCTCAAGGACAAACACTACAAATCTGTGGCATAGACCTTGACACAGAATGCTTCTCCCACGGACAACTCTACGTAGCGTGCTCCAGAGTTGGGAAACCACAGAACCTCTACATCAACACAGCAGACGGAAAGACAAAAAACATTGTATATCCACAAGCTCTGCAGAACGCCAGGAACACCACACACCGACAACTCCACAGGACTTCAACATCCCACCCACCAGAACAACCCACAATGACACAGCCATGACCCCACCAAGACCATAAGTAACATCAATTCCAACCCTTACATACTCAGACTTTCTCGCATCTCCTAAATAGCACACAGCAATGCGTGCCGGGTACAGCTAGTAGTCTGATAAAATAATACACCCCAAATGTCAAATAAAGATTGGGCATATTTTGCATTGCATTCATCACTTGCTAATATTTGCAGGCAATGGTCAGTTGCTATTGTTTAAATTGCCTAAATGTTGTTTTTGAATGATCTGAGATTTATCTGATAGGTCCATTAGATAAAACAGGAGCTCAAAAGAGAAAATTGAGTATGAGTTTTGCCACCATCTCAGTAGGCTTTAGATAGCATCTGTTTTCTTTGCTTCACTGTCTAATTGAGTATATAGCTTTTCCTTCATTATCTGTCTATATATGAACAAAATATATAGCTGTCACAACAAGCCAAAAGAGTCAGTTTCCACCCTATCCAATTCTCACACCTTCCAAAAGGAAGTTGGAGTCAGTGCTTCCCATTGCTGGACATTGCCAAGCAGTGACCTTGGGACTTTTCATGTCTATGGAAATGGTGTGTACAGAACATATCTAATATTGGTGATGCCATGGTCAATCTGTTTTATAGCTCTTTATACTGTATAACCTATAATGTATGAATATGGTTTGATTCATTGGCAAAACATTGCTATGGAATTAGAACAACATGCCACTCTTTGAAAAGACAGGATCTGTTAGCAGCAATTGGGTTGAAAGCTTTTCGTCACATTCAAACACATTCACAAATGACCTTCCCTTCATGGAAAATGATGCATTTTATTTTGAATGGAGACTGCTCATCACTTCTCCAGTGCAGAAGTGGAACTCTCCAGCACAGCAGCAAGCAAATTGCCATTTGTTGTACTTGGATGTCTTTGAATTAAAAAATAGGTAGGATGAAATGTAATAAAGTGTTAGTGAGATAGAATTAATAGTACTGGAATATTGTTAATATATTCGTATATGGATTGCTGCCTGTCGTCGCATATTTTTCCTTCTCCTCCTGTTTTGCAGTAAAAAAGAGATAGCTGAGACCTAAATTCCCAATTAAATTATTTATTAATTTTATGATAAATAATTTAGTGGTGTTACCACTGTCATTTGTCATACTTTGCTGCCATAGTAGCAAAGGCTAATAATAATAATAATAATTTATTTGTATTCTGTCCTACCTCCCCGAGGGTACTCGGGGTGGATTCCAGCATACACAAACACAAAGGCAAACATTCAATGTTTAATAACTACAAAACACAGAAAGAGCTAAAGGCTTCCCCTTCTAGCTCTGAAGTGTGGTGCTCCTCTCTGGCTCTGGGGGGTTGTGCTCATTTCCATTTCAAAGTCGAAGAGCCTGCATTGTCCATAGACACCTCCTAGGTCATGTGGTTGGCATGACTGCATGGAGCATTGTTTAACTTCCCACCGAAGCAGTGCCTTTTGATCTACTCACATTTGCATGTTTTTGAACTGCTAGGTTGGCAGAAGCTGGGACTAACAGTGGGAGCTCATCACATCCCACAGATTTGAACTGCCAACCTTCCAGTCAGCAAGTTCTGCCGCTCAGCGGTTTAACCCATTGAGCCACTGCAGTGAACACATCTGTGTATTTTTGCTGCTATAAAGAGAAGTAACAATGAAATGCAACATCAGAGAGAATGGGGAGATAGAATGCACTAATAATGTGTTAGGAAACCAAGCAAGCTTATGCACAAGTTGTTTTATTGGTGGCACAACTCTGAGGAGAAACATGAAAGGATGTGGAATCTGAGTACCTCTAGTTGCCAAAAAGTAACTCATTAATCTATGCATGTGTCTAAAATTGTTCTTGGTAAAGAAACATCAGTCTGTATATGAAAACACATGGCAAATAAAGATTGTACTTACACAGCTGGAACAAGTCTATGTCAGTAGTATAATAATTACGAGATCAAAATTTATTTTGTTTTTGGCTAGTGGACCTTTACATAAAGTCAGTGTTATTTTAATAATGGAACCTAAATTTTAGCATTATATTTAAGCTCAGTGAATATTAAGTACTATCGCCCATTTACAGAAAAAATGGTTATGTCAACATAGCTATTACTGCATTGGCTGCTAATTTAGATATATTGGTCAAATTATCTCCTTCAATGCACATAACTTTCATTTTTTATTTTCCATTGCAGTTTTGATTTAAACCTTGTTTTCAAAGTTTGAATCAAACTCAGTGGAAAATGTACCTTTCTGCTTAACAAGTGTAATCTTTTACCTTCAAATCAACTCCTGTCCTAGGGTTTTCCTGGCAAGATATGTTTAGAGAAGGCTTCTCTAACCTGTGGATTGTGGGCCACATATGGCCCAGGACGCTTATGAATGTGGCCCAATTCAAAATCATAAACTTACTTAAAAGATAATGATATTTTTTGGTATCTTAATTGCGTGGTTCTTGAGTGCAAGCTTGGTAGATTAAAACAAAATGAAATGTGCTTTCAGAAACTTGTGAATCTTCTTTTAAAAAGTAATTGTTTCTTCATACTTTTATTAGCTTAAATCCAAGTTTTTGTTCCAATGAACTCAATGGTATTCACATAAACTTCAATTTTACTCAAGAGGTACAAGTTGATTTAAGTAATATCATTCGAAAAGCATTTTGTTGTTTTTAATTATTTTTTAAAAGTTATTTGCTGCATTAGATTTATTATTACTATTTTCCATTGGTTTTTAAAAAAATCACAAAGTGGTTGGAATGGAACAGTCTTATTCAAATGCCTCTGGAAATATTATTAAAACAATTTTCAGAAGTCATGAAAAAATACCAATGAAGTCCATTACAGCATCCACTTGCACCTGTACAACTAATCAAATTGAACAACAAGAAATAGCACGGTGTAATTAAGAAGGTGAAACAGAGCCCCCAAATTTCAAAATTCAACAGGCTAGAATCCTGTAGGATGCCACAATGTAATGGGATTGTGAAGGATCACCCCATCGACTCTCTGAAAGTGGTTCTGCAGATAACATAATGTCTCCTACTTACAACAATATACAAGTTTGCTCGAGTAAATCTATAACACAAAGGATACTCCACCATAGAAGTTCAGTTTATGCTAACTATTATTTTTGGAATAGTTTACATTAAGATGGTAAACTTGTGCCTGAGACTATAGTCAAGCATTCATATGGTTTACTAGATGACCATTAAAAACAATCCTGCCCATAGAAAGCTATGTTATGGAGATATCCAGTTTTCAATGTAGTTTGATGATTTCTTTTTCTTTGATATGCTTGTGCACTTGTCCATATGAGCGGCTATCTGTAGTATGAAAATGGCCTAGGCCCTAGACAAGGTTTGTTACCTTACTGCAAACGATGCCTCATTTTTCCTGGCTGTTCTTCAGCTCCTACTTTATCTTTTCATGAGTAGTGATCACATGTTAGAATCCTCTAATTTCCCCTGTTTTATCTCAAATTATTGGTTTCTGAGCTGTAATTACCATTCAGTGATCCAGAGTTTGAATAGTTATTCACAGATGCTCTGCCTTCCCTGCTTTCTTCATTCTTCTTTAGCAAGTGGTTGCCTAGTTTTACAGTCCTTTGGCTTTTTTCAGGTCCCACATTTTCATTTAGAATTACAGCAATGTGTGATCTTGTTAAAGCCATTCTGCATTGACTACATTCAGTTTCAATCTTAATATTACTATTTGTCTTGTTTTCGTGTAGCAGAAAAAAAAGGAGAAAACTGTAAATTCTATAAAGGTTCGATGTACCACAGTTCAGATCCCTTTTCAGCCTTCAAGTTGAGTAGCTGACCTCAAATGAATAATGATCTCTTACCTAAAAGCAGAGGGCTCCCTGGTGGTGCAGTGGGTTAAACTGCTAAACTGCTGAACTTGCTGACCAAAAGGTTGGTGGTTCAAATCCGGAGAGTGAGGTGAGCTCCTGCTGTTAGTACCGGCTTCTGCCAACTTAGCAGTTTGAAAGCATGCAAATGTGAGTAGATCAATAAATACCACTTCTGCAGGAAGGTAACGGCACTCCATGCTGTCATACTGGCCACATGACCTTGGAAGCATTAACAGACAATGCTGGCTGATCAGCTTAGAAATGGAGATTCGGACACAACGAGACTTAATGTCAGGGAAAACCTTTATCTTTACCTATCTAAAAGCAGCCTATGCAAAAATTCTTTCACCTCTGGTTCTGTAATGCAAATTTCTAAAAGGCAAGTCCTGATTTCTGGTATAAAGCAGAAGGCACAAATAAATTATTAAATGAAAAAAATACTTCTCTGATTCTGGAAGCAGCTGGAGAATAAAGCTGCCTGCCCACCTTTAAATGTATTTTGTTAGCACAAATAATAGCAACTATTATTTAATCCAGTACAGTGTGTTTTTAAAAGCTGTTCCTTTAATAGCTATGTCTTTCTCCATATTATAAGCTAGAAATTATGCTGGGGGTTTCTACTTCTGCTTGCTTGGATTTGGGTGGAATCCTTAGGAAAATGGATAATTGCCTTTGAACTGGAGGTTCTCCTCTCATTCAAGCAAACTGCAACAGACTTTCCTATTTAACATTGTGAATATCAACATCAGTAAAGTAGGGCCCCCAGTGGCGCAGCGGGTTAAACCGCTGAGCTACTGAACTTGCTGACTGAAAGGTTGGTGGTTTGAATCAAGGGAGCCGGGTGAGCTCCCACTGTTAGGCCCAGCTTTTGCCAATCTATGAGTAGATCAATAGGTATCGCTTCTGCAGGAAGGTAACAGCGCTCCCTGCAGTCAACTGGCCACATGACCTAGGAGGTAGGTTTAGAAATGGAGATGAGCACCAACTCACAGAGTTGGACACCACTTAATGTCAGGGGAAACCTTTACCTTTAGTAAGGATGGGGAAGGAATGATATTGAGGCAACTGGAGTATCCACATCTCGATGGACCTTTGCTATTGTATTTCCTCTTCAGGGGCAATATCTGAATCTGGTTCAGATTGTTTCAAAGCCCTGTTGACAATGCAAGGGCATTATTAAAACTTAAAACATAAACTATTTTTTTTTCAAATTCATCATTTGGTGCAATACTACAAAGAGCAGGGAGTAATGGTTACGAGGAAGAGAAAAGGAACCAGGGCTTTAATAGCCTGCCAGGCGCTTGTTTATTTCTGTTTCCAAAGAGAATTCCTGTCAGCCCCAAATTTCTTTGATGTTTTGTGACAAATGATGCCTTGCTGTTTCCAACTGTTACCAGAGTCTCCGTAGGATTAGAGTTCACACGAGGCTTCAGCTTAATGTGCTTGGCCTTTCTTCTCTCTCCTATTCCTCCCATGTTTGTTTCTGTATGTGTAGTGAATGGGTGATTCTGATATGTCTGCTTCTAGCAGAGCAATAATATATCCTCAATGCATTGTGGCTGTGCCCTTATATTGGGAGAAGGGCAGGATAAAAATAAATATTCTAAGTGGTAGAAAATACAGCTGGGATTGCAATTGGCCAAGTTTGTTTGTTAGTTAATCCTTAAATGAAAGATGCCTTTTACAAAATATTACTTTTGTCACAATACTAGTTGCATTGCTGACATAAACTTCTTATGCAGTTGTGTCCAATAAACACTCATGTGAACTAGTTACCTTATTTCACCCTGCAACATACTTGCCTATGCTGATTAGGATACATTTTAGGCCCCTTCCACACAGTCCTTATATTCCAGGATCTGATCCCAGGTTATCTGGGAGAGCAGAGCCTCCCCAGATGATCTTAACCTTGTAGCTGGTTCATAGAGCTGGTTCATACATTTGGACAGGTAAGCTGGGCTGGAACTGTTTATAGGCTAAAGCCAGCACTCTGAATTGTGCTTGGCAGCAGACTGGCAGATATTCTGGGATCAGACCCTGGGATATAGGGACTGTATGGAAGGGCCCTTAGTGGTCCAGACAGGATCTTGCCCCATGTCAAGAAATGTCAAGGGCGACAATGAAAGGTGTCCTGTAGTCCAAACAGGGTGCCCCTTCTCCTGTGGGTGAGCAATGCTCCTCCATCTTTTGAAATATGACCCACTAGTATATTTCACATCAACATGCAACATCAGGAGAGCATCCTATACCTTACCTGTTGTATATCATTGGAAGAAACAATCAAAGCAGCATTGGAAACTCCTAACTGCATTGTTTTATATGCTTCATTACTCCTGTGAGTATTCAAGTTACCCTAGACCAGTGATTCTCAACCTGTGGGTCCCCAAATGTTTTGGTCTTCAATTCCCAGAAATCCTCACAGCTGGTAAACTGGCTGGGATTTTTGGGAGTTGTAGATCAAAACATCTGGGGACCTATAGGTTGATAAACACTGCCCTAAACTGATGTGGGGAATCTTTATTTCTTAGGTTTTTTGGAGTTTAACTTCTCAAGCCCACCCGATATGAGCAACAGTAAGGGAACTGTGTAACTTCTAGCTCAAAACATCAGGAGAGCAAACATTTCCCTACCCTGCCCTAAAACATTTATCTTAGGGTAGTTTTCATGCTCTTTCAGAATCTATTTCCAAGTGTCAATTCTCTACTATTTTTAAAAGACTTACATGCATTTGGAAATAATGCATTGGTTTTACTCCAGTAATAATGCCCAAGTGTGATTTTCAGATATATATTTTATTTTACCTTCTCTCTGCTCCCTAGGCCACAGGACTTTGTTCATTGGTGTTCATGTGCCATTGGGAGGGAGGAAAAGCCATCGACGTCACAGACACCGTGGACACAAACACCGAAAGAGAGACAGAGAACGGGATTCAGAACTAGAAGATGGCAGGGAGTCTCCCTCATTTGGTAAGGTTTGTTTCAAATCTGTGTGGAATATTCTATAATGTATCTGTATCGTGGTGCATGCTGATGACAAGCTGTTAAATTCTAGCTTAGCTGAAGTTTTCTGGGACATTTTTGAGCATTTATAGACATATCAAGAGGATATTAGAGACTGAACAACTATCCATCAGGTACTTTGGTTTCAGGAAGCTATTCACTTTGTGAGCATCTTGTGCGTCAAGTAACGGTATGAGATTAGGGAGTATTTATAATGTACAGATATGATCCCTAAAGGGGATTGTAAGCAGGTCAGTTTAGCTTGGCATCTCTGGGTTTTTTTAACCACACTTTCTTTCCCAGGATCTATCTATAGTAATCAGTTACATCAGTTTGACTTTAGCAGCTGTAGCTGCTAGAGACCCCTAATTCTGTGGTTTAGAGAAATATGTACATAAAGCTTTCTTTAGCAGATAAATACAGCTTCTAATCACACTATACATCCCATAATTCTCTAGGATGGAGCCATGCCAGTTAAAATGGTGTTAATGCCTCTTTGCAGTATGAAAGATAATTGGGGTGGTGGAGGTGTTTAACCCTCCCAATTATGTGCTCTGCAGTTCCCGTGAAAAACAAGAGGTTCCCAATAATCAAATATGTGGCAAATATCCATTCAGATTTAAGTTGTGAATTTTAATCTCTCTCATTAGTGGATTTTAACTTTCATTTTAACTTTGTATATCTTTCTGTATGTGTTTTAATAGCATTTTATCTCGTGGTTTAATGATGTTATTATTATTAAATACTAGCTTGGGCACCCTACATTGCCCAGGTTATTTGAAAAAGTCAACTTTTTAATAGTACAAATTGCATCAAGTTAAGGGTGAATTGCAAGTCACATCATGCCAAGTTAACTCTGAGAAACTTCATCAGTACTTAAAGCTTGTTATGTTGGGCAAGTTTGCTCTAGATGCATCATTGTTGGGGTTCCATGTGTTCTCTGGCTGTGGTGTAAACTAAAACTAAAACTCTCACTATGGTGAGTCAGTCCCCACAAACCCTTCCAGTTGGTTGAGTTAGGTATGGGGGTTCTGTGTGCCAAGTTTGGTTCAGGTCCATCATTGGTGGAGGTCACTATTTTTCTGGTTGTGGGTGAACTACAACTCCCAGAAAGGAAGGTCTGTTCCACCCAAACCCTACCGGTAATCAAATTTTGGCATATCAGGTATGTGTGCAAAGTTTTGTCCAGATCCATTGGCGTTTGGATTCACAGGGCTTTCTGGATGTAGGTGAACTACAACTTCCCCAAATCAAGGTGAATTTTCCCCAAAGACCTCCAGTATTTTTTCTTGGTCATGGGGGTTCTGTGTGCCAAGTTAGTTCCAGGTCCATCATTGGTGGAGTTCAGAGTGCTCTTAGATTGCAGGTGAACTATACATCCCAGGACCGACAACTCCTATAAATCATGGTGAATTCTCCCCAAACCTCTCTAGTATGTTCAGTTGCTGATCAATTCCTCTGTTTGCTGTGTGCCATAGGAAAGGGTAGGAAAGAGTTAAGTGAGAGGCAGTGGGCGGGGTCATGCAAATTCCACAGCAATAAAGAGAATCAGAAACACTGAGATGTCCATGGTGGAGGAAACACATCAAATCTAGGGTGAAATTGTCCCTGTATGAAAGCCTTCACTTGAGTGGTGGGCAGTATTATGTTGATGAAGGACATTGGCAGGACTCTTGGACATGTTTACGGTGCTCATTATAATCTGCAATATCATTGGAAAGAGGGCATTCGGGGTCTCCTGAGCAGTGAGAGCTACAGCTGTTTGTGGAGGTGGGAGCATGCCTGTGTAAGTAGACACCCCAGTCATGTGCACACATACTTATTTTCACTTTTATTGTCTGTATAGATAGATATATAGTGCTGCTATATAAAAATGTCATAGGATTTGTGTCAGCACAGATGTGTCAATTGTGGTTGTGCACACAACTGAATGAGATAGTGAATGTGGTTGCAAAGCACAGCTAGATCTTGTCTAAGCTAAACTGAGCTCCATGCAGCTGCATGCCTTGCGACAAGGAGCAGTGAGCATTATTAGATTGGGCAACAGTATAGGTTATTCTCACCAACTGTCATTATTATAGGACTTGGCAGTGGCTGGTCTGAGAGTCTTCTAAAGTTGTTGCGCCCGTTCTGTACCTAGGCAGAGGCCTTTATGGGGCCGTGCTGGTACAATAATCTATAATTAGGCTATTATGCTCCAGGCTTCTGAGAAAATGCCACTCAGTGAGAGGCACGCATGGAGTGGACATTTTCTCTGTCCCCTCTCTCTTGTCACAGCTTGCATGGTGTAATGTGATATTTTGGTGAACTCTGACTCATGTTCTTCTAGGGAGCTATTCTTGGGTGCATACAAGAGCATGTTTTCAAAAGAAATGTCTCTTTGCTTTGTGTTTAGCCTATCAACTCCCTTGAAGTGTGTCTTTTGTTTGTAGCATGGTTTACATGACAGATATTTTTTGCCTGTTTCCTTCAGATTTGCCATTACCCGAGACTCACTGTGACTTGCCCAGTGGGTTTCCATTACTGAGTGGAGATTTGAACCAAGTCTCCAAGGCCCCTTCCACATAGCTGAATAAAATCCCACATCAGCTACTTTGAATTGGAATATATGGCATTGTGGACTCAGATAACCAAGTTCAAAGGAGATATTGTGGGATTTTCAGCCTTAATATTCTGGGTTATATGGCTGTGTGGAAGGGCCCCTAGAGTCCTTGTTCAGGGCTGAAACCATTGCACCACACTGGATCTTAATCTAGGAATTAGTCCCAACTAAAATAGATCCACCTAATAATAGCCCCCAGTGGTGCAGTGGGTTAAACCCCTGTGCAAGCAGGACTGAAGACCGGCAGGTCGCAGGTTCGAATCCGGGTGAGTGCGGATGAGCTCCCTCTATCAGCTCCAGCTCCTCATCTGGGGACATGTGAGAAGCCTCTCACAAGGATGATATCACATCAAAACATCTGGGCGTCCCCCGGGCAACGTCCTTGCAGATGGCCAATTCTCTCAAACCAGAAGCAACTTGCAGTTTCTCAAGTCGCTCCTAACATGACCCCCCCCCAAACCTGATAACTGCTTTATACTTATAGAAATGATGCAGTTCATATATACAGAGGAGGGGCTACCTCATGGTGTTTTGGCTACCATCCTTCTGGGAATGAGTTCAGCCACTGAATGCTCCTTTAGATACCTTGCTTCCAAGCTGAAATTCCTTGTGGGTTTCCTTCTAGAAAGTATTTTCTGGCTTGAGTAATAGTATAACTTGCTGTTCTCAGGCAAAAGGTATATATAGGATGCAAATACTTTCAAACTTAAAATAAGCAGAGAACCTATAATGAAAACACTGGTAGGAGGCCTTATCGCACCACAGTGCAGTACAAAAGAATATTTTAGGTCCTCAGAAAAATGCAAATGCCAGTATAATTTTGGGTTCTGCAGTACTCATTACAAAGCCTTTTATTTTAAATTGGATTTAAAATTATATGTGTTGGGAGTGTGGAAGCAAGATGTTATGAAGGCTACAGCTTTAGAAAAAATCTTGAAATCTTGAAACTGAAATATATTCAAAAAATAATGTAGAAGAGATCTTTAAAAAAATAACTTCAGGAAGAATAAGAAGATTAAGAATGGGCTGTAAAAGATGAATACTAATTGCCTTTACTTAGTCTGTTTTGGACAAATTACCATTATCCCAAAATCCCAAGGCAGAAGCAGAAACACTATTCCTCACATATATCAAATCACCGAAAAGCAGGTGTGTCTAATCCATTTTACCTGTTGCTAATTTAAAGTATCTTATCTGTTCTATTAAAACAGAGAATTACAGAAACAAATAACAAAGCACTAGAGAATAAATAATGAAAATAATAGATAGGCATGTTTATAAAACAGCTTTTTAGCAGACAGAACCTGTCATTAGATATAACAGCAGGGATGTTATTTGTTCTTTTAAAAAAAGATTAAATAGTGTTTTTAATGTTGTTTTATTGAGCTGAAGTAGAAGCAAGCAGCAATCTAAAAAGGCACAGAGAACAACTCTACTGCAATGGCAAGCGGTGAAATTACAAATAACAGTCCGATGGCATGATGGTTTCTTTTCTGCCTCTTTTGAAGAGATGGTTTGAAAACAGTGGTCTCAAACATTAGTTCTGCAAATATTTTGGACATGAATTCCTGTAAGTCACAGCCAGTGTGGAAAATAGCGAGGAATCTTGGAAATTAAACTACAGATACCAGAAAGACCTACATTTGAGAATTAAGGCTTTGAAAGGATACAATGGCATATATTTCTCCTGCTG
Source organism: Anolis apletophallus (assembly GCA_030556195.1). NCBI lineage: Eukaryota > Metazoa > Chordata > Lepidosauria > Squamata > Anolidae > Anolis > Anolis apletophallus. The sequence continues at coordinate 149,544,803 of JARBWK010000002.1, forward strand.
GAGATACAAAGCAGGCCTCATTGTTTTTTTGTGAAGACAGTCTAGTTGAGGCTTGAGGAAGGCTCTCCCAGCAAATGGGAGAATGAGTGAGATATACCTGCAATTAATTAAAAAAATACACAGAATAGCATTGTGTGTGAGCCAGGTTCCTGGTTGGAGACCATTCATTTGCTATGCTACATTTTGCTGCGAAAATGACTATGTCACTTGGGTATTTACAGTGTTAGCTGTGGTGGTGCAATGGTCAGCCGTTCAAATCCGTGAAACGGAGTGAGCTCCCATCTTTCAGCCCCAGCTTCCCATTTGGGGACATGAGAGAAGCCTCCCACAGGATAGTAAAACATCCGGGCATCCCCTGGGAAAAATCCTTGCAGGCGGCCTATTATGTCACACCAGAAGCGACTTGCAGTTTCTCAAGTCCCTCCTGACACAATAAAAAAAGTGTTAGGACAGTTGGACGTGTAGCCATGGATTGTGCATTCATAGATTCCACTATCCACAGCTTGAAAATAATACCCTCCAAAATTCCATAAAGATCAAACTTTGATTTTCCCGTTTTGTATAAAAAGAGACACACTTTTACTATGCCATTATATAGAATAGGACTAGAACATCCAGGTAGACTGTCAAGGGCCCATTGTGTGCTTGTTGTGTTTCCATAAAAATCACCTTGTAAAAATGACTAAATCCATCTTTTATATCTTTTGTGTTTCATATGCTCTTTCAAAATATCTGTTTATTCCCATTGTAATAGTGATTTGCCAACCCCCCTCTTTTGTACTTCATAGCTCTGTTCATGATATTTTTCATTTTACTTTATAGATACTGGTGCAAAAGCTTTCTTCTTGACAGTGGTAATTCTTGGAAATGCTTCTTGCCTGCCGTCCTTCTTAATAAATCTTTTTCTGTTAAGCAGAAATGCATTCAGAGGAGCGGAGGAGAAAATGAACATCCTGTCCCTGCATACTGATTTGGTCATGAGTCAGAACCTAAGATTAATTTTATACCTGGCAAATTTTCTATCCTGAGCTGTGATTTGTTCATAGGATCACACACCATGTTTCTTACAAAGATTGTCAATTTGTTGATGGCTTTCTGAATCACTGACTTTCTCTTGAATCTATTTGTGAACCTGTTTATATGAGCACTGAATCACTGGATTGTCAACAACACAACATTGTCATAGGACACCATCTGTGTAGCAACTGATCCTCTTAAAGTTGTGCTATTGATTTTGTTTGCATACTAGCCCTAGATGCAGTTGTTACTCACCCAGATGGACAGGCAACATGGCTTCTGTCGGATCATCTAGTGCAGTGGTTCTCAACCTGTGGATCCCCAGATGTTTTGGCTTTCAACTCCCAGAAATCCTAGCAGCTGGTAAATTGGCTGGGATTTCTGGGACTTGTAGGCCAAAACACCCGGAGACCCAAAGTTGAGAACCACTGATCTCGTGTTTAGTCCCATCTCTGATGTGAACTTCTGCATCTGGGAGAGAACTTTGGGAACCTATAACCATGCTTCTTGTCCATGTTAGTAATGCACAAAAAGTAAATTACTTTAACAGATAGGAATGTTGGCCTCTGGGAATCATTTCTGATTTATCCTTTTATTTCAGCAAAGTTAAATGATACAGCTACCTAAGCAAACAGTTGATTATCTTGCCAATATCAAGCAAAGTGAAGAAACTGAAATAGGAATTTTATGGTTTATCCTAGTTCAAGAAATTGACCTAAAGTTGACATTTTGGGACTATGTGGAATCAGACTGTTATCACAAGGGCTAGCTGGAAATCATAAAGCATTTTGTGTCAGTGGAGTGGTAGAAGGAAATGAAAATTAACTATATAGTCCTGTACTTAATCAGAAGTAACTTCCATGGAGTTCAAAGAGTTTACACCAGGTACATGTGTGGAAAGATGAAAGAAACAAATTATCATAAATGGGGCATAGTTAGTTCACAGAGCCATTTTTTTTCTCCGCTACTAGATCAGTTGCGTCAAGTTTGATCATGTTACAATTTATCACACACTACTGCTACCATTGGCATTTTCAATTTGTAAAGTAAGTCCAAAGCCACGAAGATTTATACTCCTTTACTTCTTGGACGATAGAGCTGTCTCTAGTATCTTTAGAGACAGAGTATGTTACTGATTATATCTGGGAAGCCCTGGTTTTGAGATGCACGTTGATGCACTTTCCAGCATTGGTTATTTTGGCATAATTTAGCTCTTTAGTTATGCTCCAAATTTACTTAATTTACTTAATCCTCTTTAATGCCACTTAATGTTAAGCTTCCCTTTCATAATCAAACCTACGTCACTTGGAAGCTTGGGTATTGCCCAGTATTAATTGTAAAAAGTGTGCCTTGAAGCATTTTGGGCTCTCAAAATAATTCTGAGCCTATCAAGTGTATTTTAGATTATGATCTACATATACAAGCAGGCAGACCTTCATGCATATGTCAGGATTAAAGGAAATGTAAAGCTATTTTTTTTCTTAGGATTGGACCACAGAGTGTCACAAATTAGCAGTAAAGTTGTGCTGCTCAAAGTGGTAGCCTGTGGACCTCTGATGGGCTACAAGCCATCAGTTGCAGGTCCAAGAAACAATGAAACCATTTCACCCAATGGACACAGATATGGCTCCATTCCCTGCCACATTAGCATGGTGGGGAACCAATTGCTGGTCTCCCACACAGGCAGCCTGAAAGAAACACCGTGAAAGGTCTCAAGTTCAATGTCCAGTTTTCTAGCTAAGGTTAGGAAAGAGTGTCTAAAATCTTAGAGAAACACAACTAATTAATGTGTGGCCATCACTTAGCTATATGGAGCCCCCGGTAACGCAGTGGGTTAAACCCTTGTCACGGGTCACAGGTTCGAATCCGGGGAGAGTGCGGATGAGCTCCCTCTGTCAGCTCTAGCTCCCCATTCAGAGACATGAGAGAAGCCTCCCACAAGGATGTTAAAACATCAAAACATCTGGACGTCCCCTGGGCAACATCCTTGCAGACGGCCAATTCTCTCACACCAGAAGTGACTTGCAGTTCTCAAGTCACGCCTGACACACACATACACAACCTTAGCTATATGTGCCAGAGATTTGACATAGTGTAAACAATTTCCTGTGGTCCTGTCTGTCATACAGTTACAAAAACTGGAGTTTGTAACATCTCTTGCTCCACCAGCTGAGGAGCAAGAAACAGTGGTTGTATGGCAGGTATGAATTAATAACCTTAATTAATAATTAATAAGTAAGGTGCTTGTGATATATTTGTGTAATAGTAGCCCCTGGTTTAAGGGCTCTGTGGTGGAATCACCTTCTCTGGAGATTTTTAGGCAGAGCCTGGATGGCCATCTGTTAGGAATGCTTTGATAGTGCGTTTCTCCACGGCAGAGGGTTGGACTGGATAGGCCTTATTGTCTCTTCCAACTCAATGATTCTATAGATATTTTTTTTTAAATTTCAGTCTAGTCTATACTCTGCATTGAATGAATGCCTTTCAAACCAAAATGCGACGGATTTGTTGTATTAGTGCAATTTTTTGATGTTTTACAAAAGAAAGGTCTAGCTGCTGTTCAAAAGAAAACCAACCCTGAATATGTAGTTTCTGGCTCAGGATGACTGCATATTATGGAATACCCTTGATCTACAAACAGTCTTGTGTACATGGAGCACTGAAAAGTTTTAAAAATAATTTCCTTGGATGTAGGCTGATTAGATTTTATTGTTTTAACTATATTTGTGCACCAGTGTCATGTTTACAAGGACAAAGAGTGGTTTAAAATGTTTTGACAGATTTAAAATGTTTTGACAAGAATAAACTGAGTACTAATCATAGTTGGTGATTATTATTGACAGAAATGAATTATTAATGTATCCTGTGTAATTTGGTATTTGGAACAGAGTTTAGATACTTTTGAATTTTGGATTTAATATAAAAATAAAGTCTATTGTTTATTTTGGTGAATAAACTTTAAAACCCCAATTTTCCAAGTTTCCAACAGACCTCACAACCTCTGAGGATGCCTGCCATAGATGCAGGCAAAATTTCAGGAGAGAATGCTTCTAGAACGTGGCCATACAGCCCAAAAAACCTACAACAACCCAAACTTTAAAAAGTGTGAATAAAAATAGTGGAAGACAATGTGCGCTTGTGAAAGTAAAAAAATCAGAGCAGATGGAAGGAATATTTGGCATTTATTTATTGAACAGTGCAAATAGGTAGTAAGCATGTTGTGGGCAATCATTGCACTTGTTATGGTATTCCAACTCAGACTAGACTTGCCAACATACTTTTGAATGCATATTGCAATCCTCATCCATTCCCTCAAAAAGCATTCAGTCAAAACAGGAAGCAAACATGGTGAGTTTTTGTAGGTTTTTTGGGCTGTATGGTCATGTTCTAGAATAGGGCTGTCCAACCGCCGGCCCGGGGGCCATACATGGCCCCCCAGCCTGTTGGACACGGCCCCCGCTATGCCCCCGGCCGCCATTTTTAACTGGAAAAGTTGGGGGTCATCTTATACATCCAGCCTTATAAGTCAGAAAATATGGTAGTTTGGAAATTCAGACAGGTTTACAAAAAGCATCCATCAGACAGTGATCAGTTTCACACTTCCTTAATTTTAACAGTGCCATGCATCCTACTGAGTGATCCTCCATCAACCGAGAGAAGTTGCTGTTGTTGTTGTTTTCTAAAAAAATAGAATTTAGGAAATATACAGTAAGTTTTGAAGTAATTCTGCATTTCAGTGTGTGTGTAAACAGCTAGGCCATTTCCAATCCCATGGTCCAGTGCCACATGTCTGCTTTTCTCACATTTTGTGTGCTGGAGGAAAAGGGATGATTTACCTTTGTCATTTTTTGTTGTTGGGGAGCTCCTATCTGTCACTTGTTCCCTCCTTTCCCCCCTCCTCTCCAATTGTGCAGACATTGGCAAAGGTTCTGAGCAGTGGACAAGAGCTCTTTGGCACTTGGTAGCCAACACTATGGCAACAAGACAGAGAAGCGAATGGTGACTGTCCAATGGGGCTGAACTCAGTTTGATTTGACTGAACAGTGAGGACTCCACTTTCACCACTGATGCTGTTTGGGAGCCGAGTGGTGTAAATACTGTGGCGAAATATGGGACTGGTTCAAAGCAGCAATGAGTCAGACCAACCCCAGAGTTCATGCCCAGTGTAGATGGGTCATCAGTCAAACTTTGGGGCAACATATTCTACTATCAAACATCTTGTACCCTCAGGCAACTTTTACTAATGTTTAGGCGAACAATCTACATACTCAAGTAGTTTGAATCTGTTGCTGGAACAGCAGAAGACAAGCTTGCTCCCTCTTGCATATGACAATATGATTTGTTACCACCAACCTAAGTTGATTGGATACCATTTCAAAGCATCTAACTTGATTTTGGGAGATTGTAGAATATCTCTGACTAGTATTTTTTTCTTTATGCCTTTCCCTTGTGTGATCTATCTGACTTCTAGAATTTCTATTTGAAATGCTGGATAAGCACGAGGTCTTTCCAGGTACACTGCCCAAATAAAGCGCATGAAGCAGTTCAAGCCTTGCTCAATTCCCAGTTGGTTATTCCTAACCTCTGTCTCTTGCTGGTATGTGGAATATATTGTTAGGTTTCCATTTATGGTGCTTTTTCAGTGGGTGTTCTTATAGTGTAACGCATTTTGGAAAGGGGCAGAACTCTGGCTGATTCAGATCCTCTCTGACTAGAATCATTTTAAAATTACTCATGTGTGGACTATTGAGAACTGTGGGCTTACAGATGTTCTTGAACTGCATCTCACAGCAATTTGAGACTGTTGTAGCCTATGGTGAGGAAAGCTGGCAGTTGCAGTTTAGCAACCTCTGAAGGGCTTCATGATTCCCTTCCCTAGTCTAGATTCAGTCTAGGGCTTGACCCAGTGTAGACCTAGGAAGAAGTATTTTTGAGGATGTAGATTGTTCAACTACAATTTCTAAAAATTGTGTAGGTTGTTATAGACCTTTAATCAGATATTTCCCCATAATTGAAAAAAAAAGATAATTAATCACATGGACTGCCCCAAGACATTTGATGCCTGAAGCAGAGCAGCTAATGACACTCCTGGTCAGAATGATTGTGGTATCCCAAACCATTCAATTACCCCTACTATTTCCTTAGAGAAAAAATACCTAAATAAACAAATAAATGACTATCCTTTTACTATATCCAGATGTTCTTGGGTTGCAGCCCACAGCAACACTGAGAGGGATGCTTCACTTTGCCTAACCCCACTGGTTATGTGGGGATTACCTAATCTCAGCCAATTACCTTCTTTATTGTAATAAACAATGGTGTCAGGTTTCCATTTCAGGTTGGAGGTTACAGTTGTGTTATGTATTAATGGAAAATACATCCCTACCTTTTTGATATTTAAGTTATAAGCATCAACTTTTCTTAAATGCCATTATGATGCCATTTCTGTTCCCTATTTTAAGCCCAGTGGAACAACTTTTGCAAAGATCTTGGCATGATCAGAGAAAAGTAGACATGTAATCATTCTTGCTTAAGCATAGTCATTTAAATCTGGACATTTGTTGAAATTCAGGATTCAGGTTACTTGCAAACATTTGTGGATGCAGTGATGTTACCAATTTCTGTGTGTCAATGAAAGTCATGATATGAAACAAAATAAATGTGTTTTAATCAACCAAAAGGAATGGTGTCACATAGTAGCAAAGACAGCTAAATGATTCTCTGTATGATGCTTTTAAAATATTTAAGGTTTTTTATATGAATTTTAATATGACTTTTAATATGAATTGTAAGGAACAATTATGTCCCTCCTGATAGGTTTAGCACCATGGTCAGTACTTAAGTCTAGAATAAAGCCCGAAACTACTGAAGTAGAGGGCACCAAACACCTTTGCTAGGATGAGGAAATAAAGATTAGTAGATGCTTGTCTTTGGTTCAATGTGAGAAATAAAGACACACTTCTTTAAAATGCTAAAAATATGAATTATGCAACCCACTTTGGAGCCTTGGCAGCTGTTGATGATAGTTTTGAAATATACAATTTTATCAGAGAGTTGGCAACTGAAATCATTCTGTTTTTGCCTTTTATGATATAAGAAGTGGAAATGAACTCATGTTTGTGAAATGTTCATTTTGAAGGTTCTGCAAACTCTGGACACAGTTGTTTGTTGTAAATTATATGCAGTTAAGCTATACTATATTGTTCCACATTGTGCACTTGTTGAGTATTTTTTTTTATAATATCTCTAGTACTGAAGAAACTCATTTAAATATCACAGTAAACCTTGAAACTATGGGAACTTTGGTTGAATGAATGGACTAACCCTCTATGGCTAATTTTGCCACTTGTCTGCAAGTTGGAATGACTGGACAGCTTGCTTGTGCTTGTTAAGTCAAGGTTTCCATGGTTTCTTGGCTGATCATGATGCCTGAACTTGGCCAATGTATGTATCCATTATTTTTGTTCATTTTATTCATGGACACATTCACTGGTGCAATAACTTCAATTTTTCAGTACAGGTTTGGTATCTGTTATTCAAAAATGCTTAGGACGAGAAGTGTTTGGATTTTTAAAAAAATGCCTGTATTTGCATATACTTACTTAATGACACATCTTGAAAATGAAACCCAAGTCTAAACACAAAATGCATGTAAGTTTGTGTATTTTTAAACACATCACTTGAAGGTAATATTATAGAATATTGTAGATTTCTGGAGAGGAGATGCTCAATATATACGGTACTAAGGAAATTATCCAGAATAGAAATCCTTGCTTGGGTAACTTGCTTCCCAACTTTTATGCCCAGTTCTTTTAACCTTTTCTGTGGGTTGTGAAAATAATCACACCTCGTGGGCCATCTAGTCCAACCCCATTCTGTCAAGAAGCAGGAAAATTGTATTCAGACACTCCCGATGCATGGCCATTCAGCCTCGGGTCAAAAGCCTCCAAAGAAAGAACCTCCACCACACTCTGGGGCAGAGAGTTCCACTGCTGAACAGCTCTCACAGTTAGCAAGTTCTTCCTCATCTTCAGGTGGGATCTCCTGAACATTAGAAAGTTATCCTAAGGATTATTCTACTACACTGGATTTTATTTATTTTTCTTTGAAAAGGGCAGGATGTTTAAAATCATTAATATGCTGGTGGTTCTTAGTTTGCTTCTTTCCAAATTCCTGATTTAACTTTATCTGTATAAATTGAAGTAAGCTGTAGGTAGATCCAATTGTATTTTTTGTTTAAATATGACTCATAAACATCATCCCTTCAGCCTTATCAAGATTTTTTTTCACACATAAGTTAATTAATGTACTAGTGTCACATTGTTCATTACCATGAATGCTTCTTTCTGAATAGCTACCACTTGGATTTTAAATAGATTTAAGCTTTTATACAATTGTCAGTTTCCTTTTTCCACATTTTATTTCATTCCGACTACATTGTTTATCTTCCTTACAGCCACATGTGTTTATACCTGGCAGCAGAAGATATGATCGCATGCCTCTAGTGAAATAGATTTTAATTCCTGAAAGTTTATGCCATAATGCATTTGTTAATTTTTAAAAGATGCCCCAAGACTTCTGTTTTTAGTCTATGAAAACCTATGCCGTAAAATTTGCTATTTTTTTTAAGGTGCCTCAAGACTTTTATTTTTAGGTTTTGCTGCATGGCTACCCCTGCAGAAATTGACCTAAACCGAGGACAGGCATGATGATTGTCTCATGGCATCATCCATATATACAAATCAAGACTTCCTCTGCCCTTTCTGTCTCTTCTCTATGCATCTTAATAAAAAAAGTGGAAAGGTTGAGATCTCCATTTATATCTGTTGTTCTTTGAATCTAGGGACATCTCTGGTCAAGTCTGATCAGGGCCGTAGCCAGGATTTTGGTTCGGGGCGGAGGTTGGTACGGGGGGGCTGAGACTGGGTGGAAGAGGGTCTACCCTAGCAAACCTTTTGTATTGTTATCCCAATAACCCCATTAATGTGGGATATAATGAGCATGGTGATCAGATCATGATATGAATAAACATAACAGTTTAAATAATGTACCAGTAAGGCCTTCTCGCGGACAGTCTGATGCAGCACTGCTCTGGACAGAGCAACTTATTTATGGGACAGATTTATTTATTTACAAGTATTAATATGCTTTTTAAAATCCAAACATTTAAAAGCAATACAAAAACATGCTTATTTATTAATGATACTGTTTGTACTTGAGGTTATCTGTAGTTTCTGTTACAGTTGTGTCTTGGAAGGCAATGCCTCTATCAAGAAATCTGTCTTTGTCAACAGGGGTTTCCTCTGTCTGTGGGCCTCATTCTACCCTAAATATTATGAAGAGACTTGACATGTGGACACCAGGCAGCTTTGACTGAGTGAGATTTCTTGTCTGTTGTTAGTTGGGGTGTTATTGCTTCCCGAAACCAGTGCTAAGAGCATCATATTAACAATAATTCTCTGAGGCACCTCAGACTGCTGCTATCTATTAAGTCCTCTTTGCTCTTTTAATGACAGCATAGCCTCTATGTGCATTCAAGGAAGATTTTCACTGCGGTAGAGTAACTGAAACTGCAGCTATCATCCTGCAATTCCCAGCAATGGACGTTCTGCTTAAACTTCAAGGATGAAGGGGTGTGTGTATACACATACATATACATAGTACACACACACACCTTTAAGTACCTGTGAACTTAAGGAGAGTCTATGAATTTGATACCGTTTTCTTAGGCAAGGAATCCTCAGATATGCTTTTGCCAGTTCCTTTAAAATACAGCCCGCATCACCTGGTATTCATTGGCAGCTCCCATTCAAATACTAATTAAGGCTGACAGTGCTTAGCTTCCACAATAAGAAATCTTATTATCTGGAGCACTATCCAAATTCCAAAAAGCAAGTGGGTATTTTGAGGCCTGTTTGAATTTATTCTGTGGTTCAGCACTACCAAACACAACACAATAGTAATGTTTTCTCATATAACAAAGTGCAAGTGGCCATGTTTTAAAGAAATTCCTTAATTATAATCTTCTGGATAGTCAAATCAGAGAGTTTGAAGGGCCATTGAGGCCATCAGCCTAGACATTTAAGAAAGGTGTTGCTACAGTGTAATGGTTGGTGAAGTTTTAAGAAAATAAACTAAGCCTTGGTCCAACATCATGGGAAGGTTTATTTGTTTCTGCACCCTTTTCCTTCAGCCCCCATTTTGATGGTGCCTGAAGGGCTTTATCAAACAGAAGTGGCCCCCATAATCAGAGCCACTTGTGTTTGTGGGAGCAGTTTATTTGTGTCAACAAAACCGAACATGTATTCTGTAGTGCTGTGAAAAAAAACCAGTTAATTTTCCCTTTCTTTTATTACAATGCTATTTGTTTACTTACTGATTTAGAACCCGTTTGCTAAGTTTTGTAAGTCTTGTTCATATTCTGTTCAATCTCTGATTTAATGGGAACCCCATTTAGTTGTCTTCTTCCTGTAATGTTCATTTATTCCATCTGGTTCCCGGTTTCCTTTCTACTCTGAATAAGATGGGAAGTACCCCTCTATTCAGGTCATGAATAGAGTCATTTCACCCCCAGAAATGAAGGGCCTGTCAAGACTAGGATCTTCTGGGGGGCAGGCTTTGTGACCCGGATTAAGCCAGTTACACCAGTCACCACCCAGAAATCCAACACAATGTCTAAAAAGACCTCAAACTACACAAAAGGGGTTAGTAGCACACCTGGTACCTTTAGGCAGCCGGGTGATTTAACTTTCACACCTGCTCCAGCCAACTACATCCAGTCCGCCCGGAGGTCTCCAGCCAACTACCTCCACCCAGCCCGTTCCTTTTTCGGGAGGTGGGCCAAAAATTAGGCATTTTACAGTTCCTATCCCTGAGTTGATCACTGAGAGGGAAATCTGTGGTGATCACTGGGAGGGGGATAAACGCTGATGGCCTTTGGCTGAGAACTAGAGGGAGGATGAGTCAACAGGAGGCTCGTAACCCCTCTAACTTGCGGGCCATTTCCAGGTGTGTTGTTTTTTTTTGTTAAATAGTTTTTATTAGGGTTTCAACAAGTATTGGGGTTGTGGGGTTGGGGTGGGTGGGGAGGGCAGCTAGGGAGAGGAGGAGGAGGGGCTACTGGGGGACACGGGGTGGGGGCAGGGGGAGAAAAGAACTGGGTGCACTGGGGGGGAGGGTTGGCTGTGGGCAGTCTCTGGGGGGGGGAGTTGGTGAGTGTCCTTTCTTCTTCATTATCGTCCATGTGTTTCTAAGTAATTGTGTCCCCTTTCCTGTTGTCAGTTTTCTCGGAGCCTATGTTGTGTCTTTCTTGGCTGACAAAGCGGCCAGTGGGTTTCACTTGTCAGGCGCTGTTCCGGGTTTTTAGAAAGTCTTTGACCGGAGACCAGTCGGTTCTTTTGGGCGGGTATCCGCCCGCTTCGTTTAGGAGGAAAGTGAGTTTGTCCATGTCCATAATTTCCCCTATCTTGATCAACCAATCCTCAGTAGTGGGGGTCTCTGCGTTCTTCCATTTTCTTGCATACACTATCCTCGCTGCCGTTGATAGGTATGTGAAGAGTCTTTCTGCGTTCTCCTCTGGTAGGTCTTCCTCTGTCGTCAGGCCCAATAGGAATGCTTCCGGTCTAAGCTCAACAGAGAGACCAAGAATCTTTTGCGTCGCTGAGTGGATCTTCTTCCAAAAGTTCGCCGCACGTTGACAGGTCCACCACATATGGTAGAAGGTGCCCATCTGGGAGCCGCACTTCCAGCATTTGTTTTGTGCTTCCCCGTACATGAGACCTAGTTTGTGTGGCGTCATGTACCAGCAATTAAACATTTTGTGCCAATTTTCCTTGAGCTCCATCGCATATGTGTATTTTATTCTTTTCCTCCAGACTTTCTTCCATTCGTGGAGCGTGATTGGCCGGCCGATGTTGTTGGCCCATTTTATCATGCATTCCTTCACCACTTCCGTTTCGGTGGACCACTCCAACAGTCTGGAGTATAATTTAGTAATTTGCTTCTTACGGACCTTTAGCAGGAGTTTCCACAGGTCTTCTTTCTCCTCGAACCCCACGAGTTCGTCCTGCTTGAAGCGCTCCTTAATTTGATGGAGGTGGAGCCATGTCAGTTTATTGAAGTTTACCCTGATCTGGTCCGGTGGCTTCAGGTGTCTTTCCCCCCCTACTTTGACGGTGAGGTCTGCATAGGTGGGCCACGCACTCCCTCCCAGAAGTCTTTTCTGACTCGCTTCCAGGGGAGAGACCCAGAGGGGGGTGAAGCGGTAGAACCTCCTTTTATACTTCTGCCAGACTCTCATTAAGGCGGCTCTTAGTGGATGTCTCCTGAGGCACCTCCCCTCTTTTGTGTTAGCATACCATAGAAAGTTGTGCCACCCAGATTGTAGATCGAAGCCCCCCAGAGCCAACAACTCATCCCTTTTCAGGTCCATCCAATCTGTCAGGAAGGACAGGCTGCAGGCCTCGAAGTATAACTTCATGTCTGGAAGACCCAAGCCTCCTCTTCCTTTGCTATCTATCAGTGTTGAGTATTTGATCCTCGCTTTGTTTCCATTCCATATGAATTTCAGGATGTCTCTTTTCCATATGTCGAATACTCGGTTTGTTCGTATGACCGCGATGTTCTGGAACAGGTAGAGCAGTCTTGGGAGCACGTTCATTTTGACCGCCGCTATCCTCCCCATGAAGGAGAGACCTGCCTGTCTCCAGCTTTCCAGATCTGCCTGTACCCTTTTCCATAGAGTCTTGTAGTTGTTTTTCACTAACTGGGAGTTTTGGGCTGTCAGGTGGATCCCCAGGTACTTGATGGATTTTGCGACTTGGATGCCTGTCTGGCATTCCAGTCCCTCTTGCCGGGCTTTGGGCATATTCTTCGTTAAGATCTTCGTTTTGGTCTTATTTATCTTCAGCCCCGCCAGTTTGCCGAACTCCTCTATGTCAGTTAGCCACGCCTGCAGGTTGGTCACCGGTTCCTCTACGAAGCAGATCAGATCGTCTGCGAAGGCTCTTACTTTGAACTCATGTTTTCCTAGTCTCGGGCTGAGCAGCTGCTGGTTTGCTCTGAGCTTCCTCAACAGAATTTCTATTGAGAGCACAAAGATCAGGGGTGAGAGAGGGCATCCCTGTCTCGTTCCTTTTTGGATGGCAAATCTCTCTGTTGGCTGGCCGTTGATCCAGATGTTTGCTTTTTGCCTTTCGTAGATCGCCCCGATAGCCTTCATGAAGTGTTCGCCCATTTCCATTTCCGACATTAGGAGCTGGAAAAAGCTCCAGTTTAGATTGTCGAAAGCCTTTTCCGCATCCAGGGCGAGAAAGGCCACTTCCTTTTTGGGATGTGTCTCATAGTATTCTATGAGGTCCATGACTACCCTAACATTGTCTCTGGTTTGCCTGCCCGGGAGGAAGCCATTCTGGTCCGGCCCCACCCACTCGTGCAACCAGGCTTTCAGCCTTTCTGCAAGGATGCTTGCTAAGATCTTATAATCATTGTTGAGAAGGGATATGGGCCTGAAGTTGGCCACGTTAGTGGCATCTGACCCCTCCTTGTGGATTAGGGTGATGTTGGCCTCTCTCCACGATTCAGGGATCACCCCTTCAGTCAACACTCTGTTGAAGATTCTCTGCAAAAAGTGAACTGTTTCATTGGTCAGTGTCTTATAAAATTTCGCGTCCGGACCTGGGGCCTTGTTGGTTCCTAGGCTCTTGATCGCCTTCCTGATCTCCTCTTCCGAGATTTCCTTATTCAGGGAGAGTTTGTGGTGGTCTGGAATTTTCCCTAGCTTCTGCTCCCTCAGGTAGCGCAGTATGTCATCCTTCTCCACCTGATCTCTAGAGTAGAGGTTGGCGAAAAACCCTTGAAATTCTTTTGAGATATCATCATCTCTTGAGGACAATTTGTCACCACATCTGATCTTGGTAATAAATTCCGCTTGCTGCTGCTTCCGAATCCTCCTCGCTAGCCATTGACCTGGTTTGTTGGCATTTTGGAAGTTCTTTTGCTTCAAGAATTTCAAGTCTTTGGACATTTGCTCCAATTCGAGGTGATATTTCTGTTGTTTCAGAGCAGCTAGGTTGCAGACCAACTCCCGGTTTCTCGGGGACGCCTTTAATTTTGTTTCTTCCACCCTGATTTTTCCCTGCAGTTCTTGCATCTTTTCTCTGCGGATTTTGTTCTTGACTGCGTTGTGTTGGATAAGATGGCCTCTCAGCACTGCCTTGTACGCATCCCAAATGATATCTGGCGGGGTTTCTTGTTTGTCATTGTGTTTAAAGTAGTCGGTTGTTATTGATCTGTAGCGTCTGATATCCTCTTCTTTTTTCAGGAGGTTATTGTTTAGTCTCCATCTTCTTGTGAAGGGTTTGTGATTCACAACCATCTCCAGTGGGCAGTGATCAGAGATATCACTTGGAAGTATGGTGATCCGTGAGACCTTTGTGATCAGGGAGTTGGACACCCAGACCATGTCGATTCTCGACCAGCTCTGGTGTCTGTGGGAGTAGAACGTGTAGTCTCTCTCACCACAATTGCCGGTGCGCCAGGCATCCTGGAGTCCCATGTTGTCTCTGAGCTGTAGGAACGTCTTTGGGAGCATACCTCTTGTGTCTGAGTTCGGACCTGGTGTTTTCCTCACCCCAGGTGACCTGTCAAGTCGTGCGTCTATCACTCCGTTGAAGTCCCCCATCAGGATTAGGCTGTCAAAACGTTGCTCTTCGATGTGTTTCTGCAACTTCTTTACGAATTGTGATTTGGGGCCATTTGGGGCATAGATGCTACAAAATAACAGTCTCTGGAGACCCATCTTGACCGTCACTCCTACCATTCTGCCCTCTTCATCGTTGAAGGCTAATTCAGCTGGATATTTGTCGGTCACGTAGATGGCCACTCCATTCCGTTTCCTCTCAGCTAGTGAATGGAAGAGATTGCCGATACGCTTGTTCTCCAGGTGGTGTGCGTGAGGCTTCTTGGTGTGTACTTCCTGAAGTGCCGCTACATCGTATCTCTTCTTTCGTAGAAAGTTGAATAGCCGTTTCCGTTTGGGAGCAGAGTTCAATCCGTTGATATTGTTTGAAAGGCAAGAGATCTGGACATGAAGGTCACTCATCTTGCATTTCTATTGTGTGGTCCGGTTCGCCGCGTCCTGTCTCCGTAACTCGTGGGTCGTCCTCTTTACCTTTGCCGTGTGGATCTCGCCTGGATGTGGGCAGCTCATGCTCTGGGGAGCTGAAGCGTCTTTTCTTCGAGGAGTCGCTTTGGCTGGATTGTGCAGGTGTTCTTTGCCGACGGTCTGATTTTAGTTTTTCCATGAAGGCTTTGGCCTTATCGATGGAAGTCAGCCAGAATCTTTGGCCCTCATAGGTGGCCATAACTCCCTCCGTTTTTTTCCCACCTGAAGCAGATTCCTCTATTTTTTAGTTCCTCCGTCAGGAAGTGATAGCTTTTTCTTTTGCTAATGGACGACTCTGTGAACTCCTTTAATATGGTCACTCTGCTCCCCTTGTAGATCGGTTCAGCTGACTTTTTTCCCCTTAGGATCTCATCTCTGATTTTCCGTCTTTCAAAACGAACCACCACATCTCGTGGTGTCTTGTTCTTCTTTGAGTATGCCGTAGTGACCCGGAAGACTCTGCTGATCTCCTGCGCGGTTTCGCCCTCTCATTTCTTTAGGATGGTAGCTGTCAAGTTGTGGACTATTTTTTGCAGGTCCTCATTGGGCTCTTCAACTATGTTTCTGAAACGCAGCCACGTTTCCAGCTCGTTCTGCTCCAATCTCTCTTGAAGCTGCTCAAGCCTTGCACTTTTAGTTTCAACTTTTTCCAGCCTGGCCTTCATTTGGTCCTGGGCGGTCGCAAGCCTCTCTTCGTCTTGTTTTATCTCCCCAATTTCTTCATGGATGCGTGATAGTTCCTTGGAGAGATCTGATTTGATGCTCAGCAGCTGATCTTGGACCAATCTGTGCTGGGATTCTTGTCTGTTGGCCATCAGCTCCATTTGTTTCTGAGCTTGTTCCTGCCTTTCTGCTATTCTTTGGACTTTCCTTAGGATGTCCTTGAGTGTCGTCTCTTCTGACATCGTCTGTTTTTTTACTGCACCAGTGGTGATCTTGGTGACCCTTGAATTGGCCATAGCTGCACTTTGATGTCTCCCTGGCTTGCTCCCGGTGTGCGGGGGGTGGGGGGTGGAGTAGTACCTTCGCGGGGTCTTCCTCTCTCCAATCCTGTGTGGCGGGGAGGTTTGCCAGGATGTTCAGGCGCCAAGGGCTTGTTCTGGTCCCCAGCGCTCTGAGTGGGGCTTCTTGTATTTTGCCTTGTTCTAGTTGAGGGGGGAGGAGACATTAGCACCTCGCCCAATCACTCTCCTGCTGCTAGACCTTATCTTTCAGCCCTTTCTTCCCCCTCTGTAGTAAATACTTGTGGAGGTGGCACCTTCTAATCTGTGTCTCTTGGGTGTAGGTATATTCTTGTCCTCTGGTCTTTTCTTTTTTCCCCCCTTCCTTTATTTCCCCGTTCCAAAATGGCGCTCCCGTCAAAAAACTCCTGTCTTCTTCCTCTGGTTCTCTGCCTGTTATGCCATATCCGCCATTTTGGATCCCCTGAGAGGCTCTGAAGTCGCCCGAGCTGCCTCTGTTGCCCTCAATTCGGCCTTCCCCTGAAGGGATCTGACCCTCTCCCTGTGGGCCCCGATCCCTGCTGGGGGTGGGGGTGCTTGTGGAGCTGCTTGGCTCCCTGTTGCTGTAGGGGCGCGCTTTTTCCTCGGCGGCAGCGCGGCCTCCCGCCTGACAAGCGGCCCGGGGGGTTCCCCTTTTACTCACGGCCGCTTCTCCGTTTCTTCCTCCTCTCCTGCCCTCAGCTTGATGGTGGGGGGGGGGAGAGGGAGAGCCGGACTGGGCTGACCGTACGTGTGGGTCGCTGCCCGCTTCCCGCTTCTCGGCCCGTCTGGTGCTGCGGCGGCGCTCCGGGCTCGCGCAATCTCCCCCTCTTGAGGAGGGAGGGATCTCTGGAGCCGGCGGGGCCTGCCAAGCAGCTTCACGCACCCGCTGGACACCTCTGTGTCCGCGGGGGGAGGTGCCGATCACCCTCTGGCCGGGGAAGCAGGAGGCACTCCGGGAACCCTCAGAGTGCCCGCTTCCCGCTCCTCTCCAGGTGTGTTGTTGACAGCTCTTCATCCCTACCCACTTTGTCTTTGCTCCTCATTAATGCCAGGTCCATTGTCAACAAAACAGCAACTCTCCAGGACTTTATCTTGGAACAGGAAGTAGATTTGGTCTTCGTCGCTGATACATGGATCCGTGAGGGCGACAACATTCCCTCATATGAATTAACACCTCCAGGTTTCTAGATGTTCCAGCAATCTCAGAGGGAGGGCTGTGGGGATGGAGTGGGATTACTGACTCGAGATTATTTCTCTATCAAGACCATTCCGACTCCATCCCCACAATATGAAGTATGCGGGGGCTACAACAATCTCGGAGAACTGGACAAAACTGTTCTATCGTTGGCATCTAACTCCACAAAAGCTAGCCAAGCTTTACAAAAATCTAAATAACAAGTGCTGGAAGTGCAAGGAGCATATTGGGACCTTTATCCACTGTTGGTGGTCGTGCCCGCTAACCAAAAAATTCTGGAACACGATCCACACACATATTCAGAAGAGCCTCGAGACCGAAATCGAGTTTAAACCAGAATATTATTTATTAAATTTAACGGAGGACAAATTAGATTTGGAAAAAGACAAAATATTTTTCTTTATGACTGCGGCAGCAAGGGTGGTCAAAGGCAAAGAACTGGAAACAGGAAAGCTCACCAGACCCAATAGAATGGGCCAAAAAACTAGCCGAATATATGGACATCGACGCCTTAAGAAGTTCAGTTAATAATCAGAACCTAAAGCTCAAGACAAACTGGCAACCCATAAAAGCCTATTTAAAAAAATACAAAGATCTAAGAATGCAATGCAAGCAAAAGAACTACAAGAGAGGATGGCGATAAGTATACTTGGATTTGACGAACGACAAGCAAAGACTGATCCCCTGTTCTCCTGACTGGGAGACATAGGCACTTTTCTGGCTGATTTAGAAATCAGCAACCCTCTATCACTTTCCTTCTAGCACTTTTCTACTCTCTATTCTCTCTTCCCCCTTTTTTCCGTTTCCCCTTTCTCTTTTTCCTTTTCTTCTTTCCCCCTTTCCCATTCCTTACCCTTCCCCCTGTTATCTATACTTTTAATTAACGACTGTAAATTCAACTCAATAAAAATGATTTATCAAAAAAAAAAAAAAAAGACCATTCCGACTCCAATGATAGCTGGCATCGAGTGTATTGGTGCAATGCTGACTGTTGCTGAGTGTGTGACCTTTCTCCTAATATATTGAGCACCTAGGGCACCATGTGAAAGCCTGTCTAATCTAATAGATCTTGTGGCAGACTGGGCCTTGAGGTTCCCTAGGCTTGTTGCCCTGGGAGATTTTAATGTACATGCCGACACATTGTCATCGTCTCCAGCAGCAAAAGACCTAATACTAACCATGGAAACCCTTGGACTATCATTAATTAAGACTGGTCCCACTCACCAAACTGGCCATACCTTGGACCTGGTCTTTATTTCTGGGCTGCGTATACCCCGGTCTGTAGTCATTGAGGTTCCTTGGTCAGACCACTTTGCCTTGAATGTCAAGGTAGAGACTCCACCATCTCCCCTTCCAAATGAAAAACCAATTTTAGCCCGTCCCAGAAGATTTATGCAGCTTGACAGCTTTTTAAACGCCCTTAATGAGTGGGGAGATGCCAATATCTCCCTTAACGAGCAAGTTGAAAATTGGAACACTAGATTATCGGTCGCCTTAGATGAGATTGCCCCCAGACGCCTTCTCCGCCCACACCAGAAACGTTCCCTGTGGTTCATGGAAGAACTGCAGGCTCTGAAGCGAGAGCGAAAATGGCTGGAGCACCGCTGGCGCCCAAATCCCGATGTGGTGTCATTATCCGCCCTCAAGATCTTCCGTAAAATCTATGAGTCAGCCATCAAGGAGGCTGATAGCCTCCACGAGATCATGTCCAACACAACTGTTTAGAGTAGTCTGTGCCATGACTAAACCAGCTCCTTTGGCCCAAAACCTGGCAAATGGGTCCATCTCAGCCGAGTCATATCAAAGATTCTTTACAGATAAGATCCTCTGTCTTTGACAAGAACTGCGTCCTACAGTTATCACCTTGAGTGAGCTGGAAGCCCCTTGGCCATCTGCTGGGTCCATTTTTGACCAGTTCACTCCAGTAGATATAGAAGCTGTTAGTAAGATCTTGACTACTGCTAAACTAACCACCTGTTCTCTTGATCCATGCCCCTCTTGGCTGATTAAAGACTGCCTGGAAAGGCTGCAAGATCCTCTAAGGAACATAATTAATAGCTCCTTTGAACAAGGGGTTTTTCCGGACAATTTAAAGAAAGCTGTAGTTTGTCCTCTGTTGAAAAAACCAAATCTAGATCCTGCGATTCCCACCACTTATTGACCAGTCTCTAACCTTCCCTTCCTGGGTAAGGTGATCGAGTGGACAGCACTCGGGCAACTACAACAGTTGATAGATACTGCCATCTTGGATCCCTTTCAGTCCAGCTTCCACCCAGGTCATGGGACAGAGACAGTGCTGGTAGCCATCACAGACGACCTTCGCTGCCAGCTCGACAGAGGGGGATTGGCGCTGTTAGTGCTCCTCGATTTCACAGCAGCATTTGATACTGTGGACTATGATCTGCTGATCCACCACCTCACCATGTCTGGAGTCCGCGGCCTGGCCCTCAAATGGCTTGATTCATTTCTCCGAGGTCGGAATCAACGTGTGGAGTATTTGGTCCAAGCTTCTGAAAGCTCCCCCCTTATGTGTGGTGTTCCTCAGGGTGCAATTCCTTCCCCTCTACTTTTTAACATTATGTTTGACCGTTGGCCAGTCAGATAAGGAGCTTCAGGCTAGAGTGTTACCAGTACGTTGATGACACCCAGGTACTTCTGCGCCTGGAGCCTGGGGTCTCCACAATACTGGACAACTTTATCTTATGTCTGGAAGCGGTGATGAAATGGTTGCATGCCAGCAGGCTAAAAGTAAATCTTGTGGCCGGGCCACCCGATAGGACTGTTGTACCCCCTGCCTACTCTTGACAGTGAACCCCTATTTCCATCTACCTCTGTCAAGAGTCTGGGCGTTGTGTTAGACTCACGACTGACAATGGAGACCCAGGTTGCCACTGTTAGCAAACAGGCCTTTTTTCCATCTCCCCCAGGCAAAGCAATTAGCATCATACCTCACAAGGGAGGCCTTAGCAACAGTCATTCATGCCATGGTGACATCTAGACTGGACTATTGCAATGCCCTATACACTGACCCTCCTATGTCTATGACTCGGAAGATCCGCATTGACCAGAACGTGGCAGCTAGGCTTCTGGCACAAACTCCCATGAAATGCCATGTAACGCCAACTCTTCAACAGTTACATTGGTGGCCTTGAATGTTCCGCTCCCCCCCCCCGCTGCCCTTGTGCAGTGGTACAGTCCGGGCCACTCCGAGCCGTTGCCTAGGCAACAGTGCCCCCTCCTTCTCCTCTGGCTGCTGTTCTCCTCCTCCGCCTCTTCCTTTCAGGAATCTGGGAGGGAGGGGGGAAGGAGGAGGAGAGGTTAACCCTTGCGCTGCCGCCTCCCAGGCTTTTTTAAGGCCTTCAAGAGGAAGGAAGCCCTCTCCAAGCTTCAAGTGGGGACTGTCCTCAAACTAAGGGGAGGAAGCCCTTTCCTTTGAGGGGAAGTGAGGATGAGTTAAGATTAAGAAAAGAATAAGACCATCTCTCTCTCCCCCCCCTTTGGTTCAGAGGGGACTGAGAATGATAGGCATCCTTTGAGAGTGGCCTAGTTGTGGATGCATTTCTGAATGTCCCATTGGCCACATTGACCAGTATTGAATGGCCTTGCAGCTGAAAGGTCTGTTTGCTTTCATTCTGCCTGTTAATATCTGTGGAATTATATCAGGGTGGGAGAAGGAACTGTTGTCTGAATGCATTTGATGAAGTGTCCCTTATTTTTGCGAAAAATCACGTAAATGTCCCTTATTTCTTCTATCAAAATATGGGTAGGTAGATCATTGTGACTTGGTTGTTTTATAAGTAGCTCACATGCTGAAAAAGTGTGGGCACCCCTGGCCTAGAGCATCCCGATGGAGGAAGATCAATGAGAAATAAAGTGATGATGATAATGATAAATATCTTTACCTGATGAGGAAGCCAGTAAAGCTTCAAAAGCTTGCATGATGCATTTTGTATGTTTTAATTGCCAATAAAAAACTAACACTTTTTGTGAATGTTGGATTTTGCTGTAGTATAGTTTGCCAACTATTATTTTTGGTACAAACCCCAATAGAACAGCCCCAGAGTGTTTCTGCAAAATGTTGTGTTTTTGCAGAAAATGATATTGTTTGGAAAACAAACGTTTCTTGTGTGAAATATTCCTGAAATGTGGAAAAACCAGAAAATGCACAAAGAGAAAAAATGCAGTGGTAAGCATTTTGAAAGACATCATTCTCACATACAGTATAAGCAAAAACATATTCCTCTTTTTGATGATCATCTATTAGGGTTTTTTTTTCAAGGAACATGCCAAATCTAGAAAGCCTAATCTATGCCAAAATGGTCTGTACTGTTTTGGGGAATCAAGCATTGACAAGGTGTTGAGTTGATGAGGTGTGATTATTTTATCTACATGAGGTGGTTTCTTGCTTTAAAAGTTCATTATAAGGACAACAAAGATGCAGATAGACTTACTATATCCTTATGACATTTCCTTCTGTGACACAAAAGAACGTAGGTGCAGCCAGTAACCCTGACTTTCAATTGCTTTATACATTTCTGTGCAAATAATACTTCTTATTGAATCCCTGTTTGGACTCCTTAGCTGTTTCAATAAGCTTTTGATGTTTTGATGTTACTCCCTTTCTCCTTTCTTCTTTTTCTAGACACCCCTTCACAAAGGGTACAGTTTATTTTGGGAACAGAAGACGATGACGAGGAACACATTCCCCATGACCTGTTCACAGAACTTGATGAACTTTGCTGGCGTGAAGGAGAGGATGCAGAATGGAGGGAGACAGCCAGGTGAATACTTGTTTTCAGGAGGTTCTCTGTTCAGCATCCAAAAATATGGTGGGATCTTTTAAAGACACAAGGAAGCCTCCCTCCTCAAATGGCCATTTAGATTTAAACCAAGGGTACATTTAAATCCCCCTCCTAGCTAGTATTGCTTCCCGTGACATCACTCTACAAAGCCAGATGTTGCCACAGCTGGATTTTTATATTTTGTAGGTCAGAGCATGTTTATAGGGGAGGAAATTAATGGAAATGGCAATGAATAAAAAAGCATTAACATGAAAGATCTTTAGCTAGATTTCTCTCTCTCTCCCCTTCTCTTTTATCCGGTGAAAATTGATGAACAATCTGGAGAAAAACAGATTGAAGCAAAAGTGAATAAACATTGGATTTAAACACTTACCCAAATGAATAGCAAAGTTAGAAATGGAGATATGCTGCTCACAAGTATTTTATTGAACTTACTTTTCCCCTGATTAGAAAATATAATATAGTGAATGACTACTATTTACTGTAATGAGGTAGAAGAGGCATTACATAATGCTTTTTGCAACACTAATCCTGAAGTAATAGGCTTTTAGGGTAAATCCTAAATCTAACAAAGTTCCAGTAAAGCAGGCATTGATCTGCTGATAACTCCTGGGAATGTGGAGGGTGGCATTCCTTACCCTCAGCTAATATATTCTCAGAAGGCTGCTCTCTTTGGTTGCCTATGGCAGAGCATTACTTTACAGACTAACCTACCTCACAAGGTTGTAGTGTAATGAAATCCTCATACTTAATATTTTTGGAGCAATGCTGGATTGTTTGATGAAGAAGTTGTACATTCAAAACAAAGCAAACTGGGCACAGCCATATTCTCAGAGAGTAGATGATAGATGGATGATTGATTAAAAACATGGTTCAAATTTATATCTCTGTGCATCCAGCTCCCCATTGTATTTGGCATGCTGGTCATAGTAAATACGTTTCAGAAAAGATGACCCTTACTATGAGTGGTATTCTATTTGGAAAAAAAAATTGCTCAATGAACTGCATTTAACAGAGTATAGTGAGTCCTTGGTATCCCCTAAGGTTTGGTTCCACATACATACCTACACACGCGTGGATGACAAATTATGTGGATACTCAAGTCCCGCTAAATACAGTCTTATTGTAAAATGGTGTCCTTTATATAAAATAGTAAAATCAAGGTTTACTTTTTAAAAGATGTGTGTGTGTGTGTGTGAATATTTTTCAAGCCCTGGATTGTTGAATCTGTGGATACAGAATTCTTGGCTATGGAGGACTAACTGTAAAGTAATTATGCATTGTAGAGTATTATCCCATCCCTCTAATAGGCTCCAGAAATGAGCAGCCACAGACCCATACCTTCTATTGCTGTTAGCCTGTTATAACATTGTACTTAATTCCTGGTCCCCTCATATTTCGAGTCTGCACTAGCCTCGGCTCAGCCTTTTAATTGCTCTGAACAGGCAGGATTTTATATATATATATATATATATATATATATATATATATATATATACACACACACACATACACACACACACGTGTGTGTGTGTGTTATTGTGATAATTTTATGCTTATGTTGTTTTGTTAATTTTATGTTATGCTGTTTACTCTGTATGTTTTGGTGATGTTACTTGGAAACTGCCCTGAGTCCCCCTCGGGGAGATAGAGCAGTATATAAATAAAGTTTTATTATTATTTATTATTATTATCCTTCTATTTGCTTCTTGGCCTTTTGGCTAAGTTCAAATATAGAACTGCAGATTAAAGTCACTGCTAAGCCATGCAGCTTTTTAGCTACCCTTTTCCAGATTCCCATAACTCTCATCTCATTGGGGAGGCAATCAGAACCAATGTTATCAACAAATAGCAACAAATAAAATAATATACCGTATTTTTCGCACCATAAGACGCAGTTTTTTTCCTCCCAAAGTAGGAGGAAAAATCAGCTGCGTCTTATGGAGCGAAGAAGGGGAGGCGATAGAAAGCCTTTCCCTTGGCCACCTCCTCCTCGGTCTCGCCTCCTCCTCCTCCGCCTCCTCTGCCTCCGTCACCGCCCGCCGCCCGCCCCGCCTCCGCCACTTACCGCCGCCTCCGCCGCTTTCCGCCGCCTCTCCTCGCCCCTTTCTGCGCTTTTCGCCCCTTTCCGCCGCCTCCGCCACTTACCGCTTTCCGCTGCCTCCTCGCCCCTTTCAGCCGCTTTCCGCCCGTTTCCGCGCTTTTCGCGCTTTCGCCCCTTTCCGCGCGCTTTCGCCGCCTCCGCCACTTACCGCCGCCTCCCGCGCCGCCAAGATGCGCAGTAGGTCCCAGCGCGTCTGGCGCGTCTGACGTCTGACGCAGGTGCGCCAGGCGTGCCTGCGTCCAGCGCCAGCGTCAGACGTCAGACGCGTGAGGCGCGCTTTGGGACCTACTGCGCAGGGCGGCGGCGAGGGAGGCGGCGGTAAGCGGGAGGCGGCGTGTAAGCAGCGGAGCGGCGGGAGAGGCCGCCCGCCCTTTCCGCCGCCTCCCGCCGCTTACCGCCGCCACCTCCCGCGCCGCCGCCGCATGCAGTAGGTCCCAAGCGCGCCTCATCGTCTGACGTCTGACGCTGGCGCGCTGACGCAGGCACGCCTGGCGCACCTGCGTCAGACGTCAGACGCGCCAGACGCGCTTGGGACCTACTGCGTATGCGCGGCGGCGGCGAGGGAGGCGGTGGTAAGTGGCGGAGGCGGCGGAAAGTGGCGGAAAGGGGCGAAAAGCGGCGAAAAGCGGCGGAAACGGGCGGAAAGCGGCTGAAAGGGGCGAGGGAGGCGGCGGAAAGCGGCGGTAAGTGGCGGAGGCGGCGGAAAGGGGCGAAAAGCGGCAGAAAGGGGCGAGGGAGGCGGCGGAGGCGGCGGTAAGCGGCGGAGGCGGCGGGCGGGGCGGAGGCAGAGGAGGCGGAGGAGGAGGCGGGACCGAGGAGGAGGCGGCCAAGGGAAAGGCTTAGGGATGGCGGAGGGCGCCGAGGAGGGTCCACCCTTCCAGAAGAAAATTGGAAAAAGATATTTTGGGCCAAAAAGTGGGCCCCGGCGCTTGAAGCACTTTTTGGCCCAAAATATTTTTTTCCAATTTTCTTCTTCTAAAATCTAGGTGCGTCTTATCATCCGGTGCGCCTTATGGTGCGAAAAATACGGTATGCCTTCTGCAATCTCAATCCAATTTCTAATTCAAAATAGAGAACACCCATTGAATCAGTGGTATTTAAATGCGTATTAAGTTACCATTAAGCAGTTGATTCATTGGGTTCACTCCAGAACAGTTCAAAGATGGGAATTATATAGGTGTTGTTTTCTTGTAACACTCAGCAGCCCTTGCTGGTGTAGTTCCCCAAATCAAATAGCTGAGTAAACTTTTTCTTTTCTCAGGTGGCTGAAGTTTGAAGAAGATGTTGAAGATGGGGGAGAGAGGTGGAGTAAGCCATATGTTGCCACTTTGTCGCTTCACAGTTTGTTTGAAGTGAGAAGTTGTATCCTCAATGGCACAGTGTTACTAGACATGAGGGCAAATTCTTTAGAAGAAATTGCAGGTAAGCAAGAGTATCACACAATCAAATATAAATGGTAGTATTTTTCATACCATCCTTCTAAATAAATAGAACCACCTCAACTTGTAACACAAGTAGCATTTGAGAAAAAAACCATATGCTATATATAGCATGACACCGGTGTTGATATTTCCAGAATTATTATGAAGGCACGAAGGATTACGAGTTGTGGAAATGAACTTTGAAGGTGAAGACATTTTTGCTTGGGTGTGATTGTTGTTGAAAGGAAGGCGCTGGTTACCAGAAGGTTAGGGTGGAAGTTGTAAATCAGGAAGTTGTTGAAAAAAAGGGCTTTTGTGGAGTATTTCAAACACAGGGGGATGTTCCTGAACTTACTGTGGAAATAGAAAGCCATAGACAATATGGGACCTTATAGAAATGAATGACTTTTGCTGGAAGTTACCCCAAAGGATCTATGAAATTTCTAGAGAGGTATCCTCTCTAGGAATTTGCTAGATCCTGGTGGAAGCATACCATAGAATCACCTGGTGGACCTATTTTTTTTCTAAAGCAGACTTATTTTGCCAGATGTGAGTAGATTAAACAGTGGTCACTAGTCCTGTTGGTATTCTGCGCCTTCCTCTTTGTCCCCTTGGAGCCCAGGGTGGAGACAGTTGGAGTGGAGGATGGGACTTTAATCTGCTTTTGGGCCTTGGCATAATGGAGCACTATCTGTCTCTTTTGGGCCTTGGCAGTGGCAGTTGGGATGGAAGGAGGGCCTTTCATTTGCTTTCATTTGCTTCTGGGTCAAGGGATGATGGAGAAGTGCCTGTTTCTTCTTCCCATTTGTCCAAATTCCTGGGTGCAAGAAGTGCAGATTTTGACATTTATTTAATGGACACCAGATCTCAAACTTCTCAGATTTAAGTGTAATTTGTCATGTGGCAGCTATATGAGATGCAAAATGTCTTTGGGGGTAGAGAGGCAGTTGCAAAGGCCTATCTGGATCTCATCTGCTAAAGCCATGTTCTAGATAAATTCTGGCTCACATCGCAGAGTCTGCTTCATTCACTGGACACTGAAATCCTATACACATGAATTTGGAAGTCCATCCCTGTTGAACTCTGTGGAACCTCCAGTCTTGCTTCACAGTATTGTATTACTACATGTATATATTTTTTTAAAAAATAGCTCCATAATGGGCAGTGGGAGATGTTTGGACTTTTCCAGAGAAGTAAGTGGTAGTAGTTATTGGACAGTTTCAGAGTCAAGAGTTTGGAAATGTTATGTTTTTGGACTTAAGCTCCCAGAAAACCACAGCCAGGATGTGAAGAGTTTTGAGAGTTGTCTCAAAAACAAAAATAAGTCTGCCTTTCTGTCGTCATTTTTTGCCTTGCTTGGGTCCTGAGATTGCTGAATCACCTAGGAATCCACAGCACATAAATCAGGATTACCATTAGGACTTTTAGTGTTGACTTCAGAGATCTTCTAGCAGCAGGAACCAGTCAGACCACATCTAGACTTTGCCCTCTCTAGACTGCTTCTGGACAGCTGTCACTCAATATCAGCCAAATAAGAGTGATGTGTTTTCCTTAACTTTATAAAACATTATTCATTCTGGAGTCCCTATTCCCCAAAGGTGTGTGAGGGCTACAATTATTGTTATTATTTTAAAGGGTTTGTGATCTGTTCATGGTGTCCTTTGGCTGTTCAAAACAAAGTCACCCATTTCGATTCTGACAACCTTATTTCACTGCAGGTTTTTTTTGTAGCTTCTACTTATTAGAATTTGTGTTTATTGTGTTTTTACTGTATTTTAACAATATTGATTTCACAACTATAAGATTTATTTCTACTGAGGTGTGTAATAAACATACAACTTAAGTTACTATTTATGTAAATCTATATGACTCCAAAAAGTGTTCTTTCTAGGCACTTTCTACATCTTCCAGGGAGATTATTTGGTATGCATCTGCTGGAAGCTACCATTCAGTTACAATGGAGGATGTAGAAAATGCCTAGAAAAGGTGAACTCTCTAGGCATTTCCTAGGTCCTCCAATGTGATTCTATGGTACATTCATTTGAAAAGTGTTAGTTATTTTTCATTATTTCATGTATTCACAGCAAGTCTAGGAACATGTTATAATAATAATAATTTATTTGTACCCTGCCCTATCTCCCTGGGGACTCCGAGTGGTTTCCAATAGAAGAGGCAGACATTCAGTGCTGATAACATGCAACCAACAGATAATCTCAAAAACAATAAATAAAATAATCTCAATATAAAACTTATAATAACAGATCTCCAAGGAAGAAAAAATATCAAAGTTAATGACTTAAGTACACAAATTATAATACATCACAAACATTTGCTATATATTTAACTGAGAGTTAAAAGCATTAAAATATGGAAGGCCATCCACAGATATGGAGTTTGTACTGTATATGTATCTATGATTTGTGTAAATCACTTATCTGTGTGCTGGTTACAGATTAAACTATTCTTTTTTACAAAGTGGGAAGGCTTTATTGAAAAGCATACATTGGGGTATGAAACAAAATTCAACTAAAGATTAAACTATTCTTATGTGCTCTGCATGCTCTCTGTGGTGCAATGGGATTGCTGACTGACAGGTCAGCAGTTCAGATCTGGGGAGAGTAGGTTGAGCTCCCTCTATCAGCTCTCTCTATTAGCTGGTAGCAGACCTTTGAGTACAGGGTTCAATCCTATAGTTTCACAACCCAGACTCCAGTCTTTTCCTATCAAGCAAAGGAGTCCCCAGTGGTGCAGTAGATTAAACCCTTGTGCCAGCATGACTGCTGACTGAAAGATCGGCAGTTTGAATCTGGGGAGCGAGGTGAGCTCCCATCTGTCAGCTCCAGCTTCTCATGCGGGTACATGAGGGAAGCCTCCCATAGAATGGCAAAACATCCAGGCGTTCCCTGGGCAAATTTTCTCACACCAGAAGTGACTTGCAGTTTCTCAAGTTGCTCCTGACACACACAAAAAATGCTGACTTGGAGACTGGTATTATGGAATAGAATGACAACTGCAGTGGGATAGTTGTTGGGCCAGAAGAAGAAAATATAATAGCTTCAAAGCATCACCAGTCATACAGACCTGGATCCTATACAACTAATAGCATTAGAATTCCACTTCAGCGGCTATGTTTAAATCCAGTGGGATCCTGGAATTGCCAGCTGAGGCTGATGTCCTCAGAAGCCTCACCCAAAGAGCCCCTCGGATGCCTCGGAGCAAACTGCAAACTCCAGGATTCTGTTGTATGCAGTCATGACAGTTAAAGACGAATCATACTGCCATAACCATGTAGTATGAAAAGGCCCCTGGGATATTTTGATTAGCAAGAATGAAGGCAGTCCTTGCCAATCTTCTCTATAGTGTTATAGTTTTAGTGTATGTGATGCCAAAGTGCTCACCTCGGCAGCCCACATAATACAACTAGACTTAATTTTGGTTACAATCTCCCCTGTAACAATGGCTGGGGAGAGATTTTTGTAGCAACAATTTATTATTGTACACTATATCCCTGTTGTATTGTTGGGCATTTTGGAGAAACTGGATGCAAAGAATGTTTAGCTTTAGAAAACTGTTGTTCCTGGAGTAGTTGATGGAAATTAGATGGAAATGACTCAGGCTGTCTTGCAGACTTTGAGATAAAGTGCTGGGAAAAATCGAGTAGGAGGTATTGTACTGTTTGGGTACAAGTTGTGCCTCTTTCTTTCCCCTTTGCATGAAATTTCATTTCAGTCCAGCTACTTCCACAAGCAAGATGGAGCCAGGCTGTATGGAAATGATGTTACAAATATATATGTATTTTACAATTGGAAGCCAGATATGTATTTCATGCATAGATGTTATTGCATTTTGCAACTGATATACTACTATGCCTTTGTCCCCATATTTCTTTTATTTCTTATAACCTTGCTTCCTGTGACTCATTTTTGCTGAATAAGCTATTGATTATTGGTTGCATTATAACAGGTAAAAATAAAAAATGTTAAATTAGGAAGTTAGAATTCATGAAATATAGAAATTGAGATATAAATTGGTGCTTGCCTATGTGCAGGTTGACCGAATGGCAGGGACATACATTGCAGCAAGCAATTGATTTGCTTCATTTTGCTATACTCTTCCGGACTCATTACTATCAAGCCCATAGGCAGCACGCGGGGGAGGAGGGGAATGGATTCACCCCCCCTCAAAAAAATGTTTCAGGTTAAAATACAAATCTGGTTTACTCATTAATTTTAACAGCTTAACCAAATTCTCATGCTAAGTCTTGATAATTTTTTTCACACTATCATTACCTACCTTTCCATTGATTTACATTGCAATAGCTGACATAGTGGAAGCAACCAAATTTTGACGTCACCAATGTTTAATCAACATTTTTGAAGTGAAGATGATATATTCCACCCAAACTGACATCTAAATCAATCTCCCCAGGTTAAACTCCATAATAAAAACTTAAGTTTAAATATAGTTTACGATGTTTCCAGGAATATAATAACTATGATAATTTGTGTTTGCTTTAAACATTTATACTTTAATTTCTCCTAAACTATCAAGTATTTTTGAATAACTAGGTATCCGTTTAAAGATATTTCTATGTAGTTTCTAAAAATGTAGTAATATGTGGGGTCATAGATTTTGATTTTTAGATATTCCAATTTAACATGAAAATATATGTATACAATTTTTTTCAAAATGCTGTATCTCTGATTCTAATCAACATTTTTTTGTAAAATTTGAACACAATTATAAATTTTATGTAGTTTCATTTGTTTTACCACATGTAAATATATTTACTAGTTTTTGAAACATTATTTTAAAAAACATCTGAAAGTAGTTACATCACTTCTCTCCTGCTCTTCTCCCTTTTGGAGCTCTCTCTTCTTGCTCCTCCCACTGGGGTATAAAAGGAAGCCATGAAAGCAGATATGGGTCATTCCACACACAGATATCTTACTGTGAAATTGTCTGATAGCTTTAATTGCTGTTCTGAGACTTAAGGCCCTGTTAGTTCCCGTTAGTGTTTCCTTTCATCCACCTGACTCCAGAAGATGCCTAAATGTCTATCAAAGCAAATGAACATGTCAGATCAGGAGACACTGACCTGACAAGACACCTCAAAACTGCAACTATGAATGCCAGGTAAACTAGTCCTCAAATATAGAATGAACTAATGGGCATATGTGGTGGCACAATAGTCCTAAGAAAGCTTCTGTCACCATCCCTTCAACTTAACAAAACATTACAAAGACATTACATTTTCTGTAGTCTGCAACATAGTGTCAAGTCTCTTAGAAAAAGCCAGGAAGATGCACACAGAATCTGTAAAAGAAATTCAGGAGATCTTTGACACTGAAAGTTGGTGATGGAGTCTATAGGTGAAGTTAGGATTCCTTGATCTGTTGAAGGCAGACTTGTAAAAGCAACATTCAGACAACTACCAGCACCAATTGAATATTATAGGCTAAATATGTTCATCCCATTTCTGGACTTTTTCTGCAGTTAACTTCAAGAAAGGTTTATAAGGCACAGGGAAGTAGTTGAGGAACTGCAAGTGTTCCTCCCTATTAAATGTGGCCATTTAAAATTCAACTTGAACACGTGTACCACATTTTATAATGAATGCCTTCAAGATATTGACACATTATTGGAAGAGTTTGACCTGTAGTGTAGAAAATGGGAAAAGATTACACCTTGAAGAAAAGCACTGGAAGCATATCTTGTCTGTGATAGATTTTTTTTTCTGGATGTGAAGAAACTTCTTCAGATTTCTAAACATTGCCAACAGCTACAAATGAAAGGTTGTTTTCAACTTCTAAATGTTTGAAAACATATATAAGAGGCAGAATGGGGCAAGAATGACTGACTGGACTTGCACTCTTGAGTGTCCACTGAAGTTTATAAATGGAACCTGATTTCTGTCAAAGTGCATTGACACAGTTTTCAAGTGTTTCCAGCAGACATTGTGATATTCTTTTGTAATCACTAAATTACCAATTAAGAGTCATTTCCAGATTTTTTAGACTTGAAACTTTTTAGCTAAAATAGAAATTTGATTTACGTCTATATTAAAATAGAGAACGAGCAATAGAATTGTAATTATTTTGTGTTATGGATCTACTGATCATGATTCGCTTAAAAAATTACAAATTGTCATCTCTTCCGCCCCCTGATTTTTTTCTGGTCACGGACCGGATTACTGTGATGGATGAAACTAAGTTGGAAGACCTTGGAGTGCAAGTCCTGCATATCTCATATCCTCCCATATGTGATTTTCCCCTTTTAGTGCTGAGGCAACAATAATAATACAAGGGATCTCATCACATTATGCCCCCCTCATAATATTTGGGGGCTAGAGGAAGGCTGCAGGTGACTTGAACCACCTTGCGAGCCGCACACCCACACTCCTCCTTCCTGTGTTAGGGGAAGGGAAGGGTTGAGAAATAGCTACTGAGCACATTGCACCCCATCGCTCACCCCATCAGACAGGTGAAGCACGAAAATAGCACTATAAAGGGAGAAAATTGCAGGACACTTACCTATATCACTGATGTTGCCCGTGATGTAGAAATATGCAGCAGCCGATGTGGTATGCCGCAAACATGGAAAAGGGGGTAAAAGGAGCATGGCCAGCCATGCGTAGTGTGAAGAGATACATTGGCGGCCATATAATTGAAAAAAAGAAGCAGAGAACAGCATAAAATTACTTTTTAAAAACCTGTCTGATGAGGTCCAAGGTGAATATTCTTTATCTGAAATGCTTGGTCATTCTGAATTCAGGATTTTTTTGGATTTTAGAATATTTGTATTTGCATATATGTACATAATGAAATATTATGGAGCTAAACACAAAAAATCATTTGTTTCTTGTTCACCTTATATACATAGCCTGAAGGTAATTTTATACACAATAGTTTAATCCTTTTGCACACGAGAAGACCTTTGTGTACACTGAACCATCATTGAGCAAGGGTGTCGCTATCTCAGTCACCCAAGTGGACAATTTCAAAGTGTTTTGGATTTCAGAATTCTGGTTAAGGGATAAGCTAGCATAGTACTGAATGGAGTGAGTATGAGATAGCACACAATATTTTCTGCTTACCTGCTGATGGATTTATAATCTAAACTTTTCATAGATGATATTACCAGGAATATCAGACTTTTGCTAGCCTTATGAACTTATTTTGTCAACAAGTTAACTGAGAGGTCACATACATGGTCATTTCAGAACAGAAAGCTTGGAAAAGAACCAAATCCATCTTTTTTCATTTGCCATGAATATGATTAATGCACCAGATTATTGAAGCTTTTTGTAAGCACCATTTGGCAGCCAGGATTAAGAATGGCTAGATCTTGGTCCCTGCCCAGTTAGATGCTATCTAGAAAATTGTTTTGGAAATATTTAATTCTCATCAGTTCTGAGAAATCATAAGCAGGTGCAATTTGGGGTCATCAGTCTGTTTCTATGGGTAGTTTACCAGTTTGCATAGTTTCTTTTTTTAAAAAAAAAATTTATTAGGATTTCTCCAGTAACAGTAAAAGAGGTGGAACAATTTCGGGTATAGGATAGTAGGAAGGAGAGAAAAAACGAAGGGAAGACTCTGTTGGGGTTGGTGGAGATGTAGGGGTGAACTGGTGTGGGGGGCGGGGAAGGGCGGGAGGGAGGGGGAGGAGTTGAGGAAGGGGGGAGGATAGGGATGTTTGGGTGTGGGCATGGTATGGGGGGGACCAGGAGGGGGGAAGGTAGTGGGGGAGGGGGCACTTTGGCTTCCGGTGTTTCCACATTGTCCCGTCTGTTCAAATGGGGGGGAAGAAGTGAGTATGATTGTCATTGTGATGGGAGGGGCGGTTTGCCCCTTGGTAAGTCCTTGGGCGCCCTACGTCGTTGTCAGGAAACTTGACTGTGCTGGTCCAGGTCCCAAGACTTTAGATAGGTCACAAAGGGTGTCCAGTCAGTTCTGTTCAGCCTCGTCCCCTCCGTTTCGCTCATGTAGTAGGACAACTTGTCCATGCTCATAATGTCCTGGACTTTGTTCACCCATTCTTCAAGATGTGGTATGTCCTTAGACTTCCACTTTTTCGCGTATACCATCCTCGCTGCTGTGGAAAGAAACAAGAACAGCCGCTCAGCGTTCTCGTCTTGGAGTTCTCTCTCGTCCACTATTCCTAGGAGACAGGCCTCTGGAGTCATCTCCAGCGTGGTTTGTAGAGTCTTTTGTATATGGATGTGGACTGTTTTCCAGAATTTTGAGGCTTCCTGACAGGACCACCACATGTGGTAAAAGGTGCCTGTCTGCGACCCGCATTTCCAGCATTTAGTCTGGGCATTCTTGTACATCAGACCAAGTTTATGGGGGGGTCATGTACCACCTGAAGAACAGTTTGTACCAGTTCTCCTTCAGATCAATGGCATAGGTGATTTTTATTTTCTTTTGCCAGATCCTCTCCCATTCTTGCATACTGATTGTGCGGCCGATGTTTTGCGCCCATTTTATCATGCAGGTTTTTACCTGTTCGGTCTCTGTTGACCATTCCAGGAGTCGCATATAGGCCTTGGAGATGAGTTTCTTCTCCTTGACCAGAAAGTTGTTCCAGAAATGCTCTCTCTCCGCAAAGCCTGTCCGTTCGTCCCTCTGGAAGCATGCCATGACATGTAGATGCTGAAGCCAATTGAAAGATTTACACTGTTGCTGTAGCCGTGTCCTTGATTTTAGACTTCTCCTCGTCCCCACTTTGACTGTCATGTCCTCATAGGTTGGCCATTTGTCCCAGCCCAGCAGGTGTCATTGGTGGGCCTCTATGGGTGATACCCACAGGGGTTTTTTTTGGTAGAATCGCCCCTTATAGGTCTCCCATATTTTCATCAGGGCTGCTCTTATCGTATGTCTCTTGAAGCTTTCGTTTGTTCTTGGCTTACCATACCACAGGTGCCCGTGCCATCCTGTGAGAAGGTCAAAGCCCTCCAGGGCTAGTAGCTCTTTATTTTTCAAATGTATCCATTCTCTTATGTGGACCAGACCGCAGGCCTCATAGTAGAGCTTTAAGTCCGGTAGGTCCAGCCCTCCCCGTATCCTTCTGTCCGTGAGCACCGTGTATTTAATTCTCGCTCTTTTTGCGTCCCAGAGGGACCTGAGAATGTCCTTCTTCCAGGTATCAAAGATGGCGGTGGACTTGATAATAGGTTTGCATAGTTTCTTTAACTGGTCCAGATTGTGAAATTAATTGCCACCTGTTGGATCCAGTGTCTGAGTTTGAAATAGCAGTAAAGACCAGTTTCTTCTCATAGGTTTATCCAGCAAATTGTTAAACTGTGAATATTAAAGGTTGTCTCCATTGTTTTAATCGGTTTTAAATGTTCTTTAACTGTTATACATAATGGTGTTATATATTTAATCTAGGCAGAGATGGATAAAATTTTAATTTGCAATAAATAATAATACAGGTTAAACACCCAGAATTCTGAAATGCAAAATACTCCAAAATGGTCCATATAGGTGGCTGAGATAGGAGCACTTTGGCTTTCGGATGGTCCACAAATTTTGTATCATGCACAAAATTATCGAAACTATTCTGTATGAAATTACCATCAGGCTATGCTTATGAAACATACATGAATTTTAAGGTTTAGACTTGGGTCCCATCTCCAACATAACCATTGTGTAGGTTTATGCAAATATAGATTTCTCAAAATCTAAATAAATGATAATAATAATAAACTTTATTTATACCCCACCTCCATCTCCCCAATGGGGACTTGGGGCAGCTCACATGAGGCCAGGCCCAACAACACAATACAATAATGAAATCAAAACAAAAATAACAACATAATCAATTACATAGAACATAAACTATAAGAAAATAACAACAATATAAAATTACAATAAAATCATAGCAGAACAGTGAGCGGGCCGCATGTACTGAATAAAATACTAATGATAAAATGGGGTGAGACAGCATTGGAGCGGATTATTTGTGAGGGAGGAACTCTGCTGAGATGGGGTCAAAAAAGAGGCCTTCATACAGAGAGGGAGGGATGTGCATTAAAAAAACAATGAGGGTTAATGGCAATATGAAATTATATGGTTAATCTCCAAAAGTGCAGCGGATGAGACAGGTTTTGATACTCTTCTTAAAACTTTCTAAAGTGGGGGCTCGCCTAATATCACCAGGCAATGTATTCCATAGTCGGGGAGCCACTGAGGAAAAGGCTCTCTCCCTTGTTCCCACAAGGCGGGACTGAGATAGTGCTAGGGGTGAGAGGATAGCCTCCCCCGAGGATCGGAGGGATCGGGCAGATTCTTGGAGGGAGACACGGTCACAAAGATAGGTGGGTCCCAAATCATTAAGGGCTTTATAGGTGATACAAAAACAGAAAAGGGTGGGAGGGAGTTGCAAGCAGCACGACTCACGTAGAAACAACAAGCGTAGTGGTATCAAATATCCATATAATAAATAGTCATACATATCCATATACATTTGTCAGTAAACAAGCAATCATCAGTTATCAGTAATTGAGCAATACATAAACATCACCCCGGAGGGTTCCTACCCTTAACGTCGCATGTCCATGTTTAGATACATTAGTCCGATATAGTTCAAGCATAAAGGTGGGATTTTAGGGTGGAAGTCCGGGGGGGGGGGTCTTGGTCAGAAATGCCCAAAGTGACAAGGGTGGTAAGGAGAACGGAGTTAGGTAGGTGAGTCAGTTGAGTTCAAGGCAATGTTGAAGTGGCGGCAGATCCAAGTAGACTCAAACCAATCCAAATAAGCAGGCCGACGAGGATAACTCTGTATGATGGTACCAACTCTCGTTTCGACCCGGTGAGAGAAGGGTCTTTATCAAGGCCAGTAGTGACAAATTAACTCCTGTAGTATGAGTGGTAAAGGTACGTTTTCGGAGCCATGGAGGTAAAGTCATACATCCATGGTAAGACCAGCGGCCGAAGCAAGTTAGAGTTTCAACGGGAGAGGTGATGGTATTTAGCCTCTCCTGTTGAAACTCTA
Source organism: Anolis apletophallus (assembly GCA_030556195.1). NCBI lineage: Eukaryota > Metazoa > Chordata > Lepidosauria > Squamata > Anolidae > Anolis > Anolis apletophallus. Next base: position 149,581,487 of record JARBWK010000002.1, read on the forward strand.
ACTGCATGTTTGTAGACCTCTATTTGAAATGTTTATGTTGTTACAGATACATAATATTCCATGAAACGCCTATTATTATAGCACCTGGCCGCTTGATAAAGCCGTTAATCGGCGAAACGGACGGGCCCACTGCAGCTGAAGCCGTTGCGGCATGCCCAGCGTTTCATTGGCACTTGGAGCCGCTGTTTGGGTGTGGGCTTTTCCCGCGGAAAGCCTCCCAGGATGACATGTGTGGCTCGGGACTCAAGACGCGGCGCATTCCGCGCTTTGCTCCAGGCAATTGGCCCTCGGGAGCGGGATTACAAACCAGGCATTTGCCTTAGCCACTGATTGCTTACAGCTTGGATCGTGCTGGGTATTTTCCGCCCGTTCAACTCATTGCTATGATCCCCATCCCCAGCGTACTTTGTTTCCCCATTGAGCTACATCACCTCAGCTCCTGGAACTCCGCTCGGACGCCACGCCGCGCTTCATCGACTGGTATTTCAACCAATATTGTTGTTATTGCGAGCGCCGAGGGGCATTATTGTCACTGCCCCTTTACAGTGTGTACCTTGTGCCTTGTTACTCAATATATTTGATATTTTTGCTATTTTGGACATTTTGCAGTCTATTCTTGTGTATTCTCAGTTACCATTGCGGTAATTACATTGTCTGTGCATATCTGTGTAGAGGTGGCACCGTACTCCAAAACCCTGGAACCTCTCCCAGTGGTTTCATGTAGACACTAAATAGCATGGGGTACAAAATAGATCCTTGCGGGACCCCACAGGTCAATGGCCAGGGGCCCGAGCAGGTGTCCCCCAGCTTCACCGACTGGGAACGACCCCCTAAGAAAGACCGGAGCCACAGTAAAACCGTGCCGCCAAGTCCCATCCCAGAGAGTCTTCATTGAAGGATACCATGGTTGATGGTATCGAAAGCCGCTGAGATGTCCAAAAGAACCAGTAGGGTCACACTCCCCCTGTCCAGTTCCCTGCGGAGGTCATCCACCAAGGCGACCAAAGCCATCTCGGTACTGTGCACAGGCCTGTAGCCAGACTGCGAACGATCCAGAAAATCAGTGTCATCGAGAAATCCCTGGAGCTGCGAGGTGACCACCCGCTCCAGAACCTTGCCCAGAAAAGGGAGGTTGGAAATTGGTCTGTAGTTGTTACACACCATCGAGTCAAGGCCTTTTTAATAGAGGTTGCTCTCAAGTCATCCGGAAGAACAAGATGAAAGGAATCCCATAAGATCGAACAGACAGGTGCCTCGGTTACCTCATCTGGCACTGCATTTAAACCGGAGTCTAGCTCAAGACGTATCTGAGCAACTTTGCCTGCAAAATCCTAAATCCAAGACATTTCCAGTCCCATGCATACATTTTGGATAAAGGGGACATAACTTTTATTATTATTTCCCAAATACTAAAAATGGAATGATTAATAAGTGGGATAAGAGTCATGCAGAATATTCTTTGACCTAATAACTTGAATTCCAAGGTCTGCCACCTTAGTTCCCATCAATCACAGTAATGGTTCAGGGGGAGTAAAATGGAGACTCAGAAGATTGCAAAATGGAAGCAATAAATTGCTTGCCAAATAGAATATATATCTATCTCGTATTAAGTTGGCCCATACATGAAAGTATCAATCTATTTCTAAATGGCTACATTTCATGAATTTTAACTACCTGATTTAGAAAATGAAAGAACGTTCTAATTTTGGCTGTTATAAAGCAACCAAAGTCAACAGTCCTTGTGACCTAGTGCAAATCTTCCATATATTCTTAGACTGTGATCTTGTTTTCTGCCCATATCTGGCACAATGCCCAGCACATTGCTAGTCTCTCTCAGTAGCATGTGGTGCTTTTGTGGAAGTGCACGTATGACTAAAAGGGAAGATTTGACTGCAACTAGTTAATGCAGAGCTTTTACAGAGCAGAGGTTGCCCAGGAGCATATGTACTATAAGAGGAAATATATATATATGAGAGACAGAGACTTTGGAGACATTACAATGGCAGAGATTCAATTTTTTTTTAAAAAAATACCCTGAAGAGTTCCCACAGAGAAGAGAAATATTTCTGATGCAAATTGTGCTAGTTTTTAACCGTACCTTTTATGTAACTGTTCACTTATCTGGATTTTCCTCCCACCAGACAATACCACAAGCAAAAGTGAAAAACAAAAACAGACTCTACAGATGTAAAAGACATTTTGATTCAATGACGTCCAAATACTCCACTTTGTCCTCTGTTGTGTAGCTCTACATTCTCTACTGCATCGTGGAGGAATTAATGGGAGGCCACAGCCCCAAGAGGGCAGTTGAGATTAATATCCAACCCCACACACTGGAAAAAATGGGGAAAATGTGTCTTTGAGCATATGCATAATACAACCTGATAATCACATCCAGCTCTCATGCACTTAGAATAAGGATGGGGATGTGTGTTCTACAGGTGCTGTTGGTTCATAACATCCACCGCATTTTGCCATAGTCTGTGCTGACTAAGGATAATAGGAGTTGCAGCTCAACAGCATTGGGGGTGGAATGGGGACCCAAACCACCCAGTTCCGCTTTAAGATAAAATCCTGTTACTGTGTCACTTAAGCTCTATCAATTTTTGCTGCAAACTACCTGGTTAGAACTGTAGTGCTGATGGATGAATTGCAATATACCTCTGTCAACCAGAAGTTGGGAAGAAATAGGAAGGTAGTAGGCTTAATGCCTTGCTTACAAAGTTACAAGATTTTGAAGTGCCAGATATGGACCTATGGTCTTCTTCTGCATAGATTGGACTTTCAAATGCAAGAGCTGGATTCACTAGACAATTACCTCTCCCACACAATAGCCCACTAGGTGTTTCTGGACAGCCCATTAGATTCCAGTGTTTTCAAAGGATTGTTGGATGGCATTTCAGTAAAGAAATATGAGGAAAGTGTACTGCCTATCTCCATTCACCCACTTTGCTCGTTTATGACATGAAAGATATCCACATGATATCTTTAGAGCAACACTTAGACTGCACTGTCCAACCACCCTGCTGTAATGTAGCTTCATCACCTGAATCCCAGTATCCATATATTAGATATGGACTGTATCCATATGGAGAGAGTCTACTCACCAAGGCTTATTTGGAAACTGGAATCCTAGGAATTCTGCAAATACTTCTACATGTAGGATCTTCTGCTTCAGGTACCCGTGATCAATGCTTGGGCATTGATGGAATGCAGGACATCCTCATATCTCCTCTATTCCTCATGTTGGGAGCCTTTGTATGATCAACACATGAAAGGAGCTTCTTTCATATCCTTGTATGACCAATTGGTTGTTACTCTTGATGCTGTTATTGTTAGTTTTAGTGTTGTGCAGCCCCAGGTTTTCCCAGTTGATAGTAATCCTAAAACAAACAAGGTGTTTATAGGGATTTCCGATTGTTTGCCTCTGAAGCTAAGAAAGTGTTACTTGCCCAAGGTCACCCAGTGTTTTTCCATGCTCACCCCAGTTTCTCAAGATCCTGGTGCAGCACTCAAGTCATCAAACCACACTGGCACTGTCAACATAATTAACACAGAAACGATACTTCTTCATCTAAGTTTAATGTTTTTTAAAATGGAAAATCTGTTCCTTTAATCCTGACAGTTATCAAAACATTGACTCATCCTGCCTGCTCTGATACATATGTGTTTTTCTTTCTTTAATGGCTGAGCTTGCTGGGTGATGTGGGATGGTTAGGAGAAAAAGATCGTGAGCTACCTGAATATTCTGAACAAAAGAGCTCCATGACTCATACAAGGGTAGTGAGAGCTATTCTGTGTGACACACTTCTCCTTGGAAAATACATCGGGTTTTGCTGATTCAGTTGCTGTTGTTTTAAATTAATGTGGGTAATGAGGTAGTGGAAAATATTTACACATATATTGTATGGACATTAGAAGCCCTGAAATGTAGAAAAATCAGATTCTCTCTCTATTAGAAAAGCCAAGCTGATAGGACAAAAAAGATGCAGAAGGAGATCTGTGTACAAGGCACAGGTGTGTGTGTGTGTGTGTGTGTGTGTGTGTGTGTGTGTGTGTGTGTAAACATTCCATGGGGGAGATAGGAATGGCTTGGTACGGGCCATACCTTCTTACTTCTAAAAGTAAGAAGTGAGTCTCTCTCTCCCTCTTGAAAGGTCAAAAGTAGGCCTTTTGATTGATCTCTAAGCAGCTCTTTAGAAAAAATGCTGAGACATGCTTGTAGAATTTGGTATTTCTATTATGCTAAAGTGATGTAGTGATGATGTTAATGTATGTAGGAGCATGTTTCTGTGTTTGTCTGTATTTGAAGATGTATACAAGGGAAAGTTGATGCCTTTATCCTCTCTCTGGTTTGCTTTTGGAGAAGATTCTATGCCAGGGTCTCAGCTGAAAATAAAAACATATTTTTCTGCCTCAACAAAGGATTGCTCTTAGTATTATCTCTCCTATCAGCCACAACATGGGGAGATTTCACATCATTTCTTTTAAAAAGCAACAGTCTAGAAACCGCAAATGCAAGGTCTAATGCTGTGTGTCAGTAGCTTTCATTCTCAGCCTCCCTTCTTCTGTCCCAGTCTCCAGGTTCGATAATATTTCCTCTTCATCTTCTACCCAAAGTCTAAGGGTTGGTTATTCCATTAGATGTAGAAAGGAAACTGTCTCAGGAAGCAGACTTTGAGCATCAGAAAAGAGCAACACATTCTTAAATATGTAATTGAAACTTTTAAAATACAACAGGATGGGAGAAGAGTCTTTGAGGGCTAAAATGACTTCATTGTTCTACGGTACTATTCACCTTGTGTTTGGGAAGGATTACTATTTGCTGCAATTTCTCAGATCTCTTGGATTGACACTTCCATGTTATGCAACAGAGCAGTTGCAAAAATGAATCTGTCAATTCTTTCTCTGGATTTAATTTGTGCATTGCCAGTTTAGGAGGCTTTCATTTCCTAAATGTTGAGTCTACAGGCAATTTAATTTTCTAGTTATTTGAGAATTCCTTGTTTAAACTCCTGTTTAAGAAAGTGAGAGGAAAGCAGATTTTGGGAGATTCTACAGGTGACAGCCACAGGATTTAAAGTAGGATGCATACTCTATAGCTATTCTTTAAAGTGTAGTGTGATAATGCACTCAGGTGTGGATCTGAATTCAAAACTCATGAAAAAAATAGCAGTGGTCTTTTTAAATTTCCTATAAATCAAATAAACTATTTTCTGATTTGAGCCTTAAGTGAGTTTGTCTTGCACAGTTCAAATCAACATCTTTCTATTTTCTGCTTTGGCATTTACACTGCAAATAACCAAACTGACCAGTGTAAACTTTACATCTGAATGACAAATGAAGCACTTTGGAACAAGTATTGCTTGAAATAGCTTCTCATCTCCATACCTGATATGGACTTCATTTGAGAAACCAGATCTGAATCAAAGAGTTGTAAAGCAGGAATAAATCTTAGGTCCTTTCCACACTGACCCATATTCCAGGATCTGATTCCAGATTATCCAGCAGTGGGGACTCATATATTCCAGTTTAAAAGCAGATAATCTGGTATCAGATCCTGTGATAAAGTGCAGTGTGGAAGGGCCCTTAGACTTTCTTTTGCTCTACTTTTTTCTCTGAGACATATTCATCTGATTTCCTTTAAAGAAGTAAGAAAATGCACCAAAAGTTGATGTTGGCTGCCTTGAGCCCCCCCCCCCCCCCGGGGTGGGGGGTGGGTGGGGGTGAGAAGGGGGGTGCGTAGAAGCATTGCAAATGAATAATAATAAAATATAGGTATGTGTGTGTATGTGCACATGACCGGGGGCGGGGGAAATAAAGGCCCACTTCTCACCCACATCTGTTCTGCCCTTTATTCTATTTTCCATCTGTATATGGAGAAAAGACTGTATTGTTTCATTTTCAAAACAATTAAATATACTCTTACAAATATTAATTCATACATTCCATTTAGGCAGCAGGTGAAGGGCTACCTTGTTATCATGAAGATCCTTTCTGTGCAGATTTTTGGATTATGACTCCCAGAAACCCAGTCAATGGGATCAGTGGTTTTGGGAGTTCAGTTAGATGAATTCTAACTAATTTTATTTGGGTGCAATTTTTCTGGCAGTGCTTAAATGTTATTTTCATCACATGTTAGTCATGTAGATTGGCTTTTAAACACAAACGAGTATCAAATTGTAGAAATATGTACGGTAAGCCTAAATGTGTGGGACATATCTAGAGTATAAGAACTCTCTTGTGCCTTGCAGGTGTCAGTATTTTCATACTGTGTTTTGTTGATATGCGACAGGTTTTTCTCTTGTTTTATAAGAACACATTACATGGGACTAGTACTTGTGGTTTCACTTACCTACAACTGATAAAACATATGCCCCCTCAAGGAATTTTTTAGGTTCCCCAGGGTGATTCTGTGATAATATTTGGTGGTAATCATTCCTTTCAATATTATTCAGAGTTTCCATGGTAAGTATGAACAAACAGGTTATTGTGTATAAAAATTATGAACTGTAAGAACATTTATGGGTACATACAGAGATATGTGTATTAATATCTCTGCATAGGTAGGCTTTTGGAGTGAGGTGTTGCAATTGTATAGTGTATGTAAAGTGGTATTTGAAACTGCATTGTAGCTATGCCTTAAGTACTTCTAATGGTTTTTAATAATGTATTAATAATTGTGATATTTCACTCCATTTTAACATTTGTTATTATGTTTAGGATTCGTCTTTTCAAAGCTATTGTCAGCAGCCCTGAATTCCATTTGGGGAGAAAAGGGGAATATGAATTGTCCTGATAGATAGATTTGAAATAGTGATTTACTAAGCAAAGTTTATTGATTAGTCCACTAACCGTATCAACAATAAAAGACAAAAACCCAAACGTACATAAATAGACACTAATCACTATCCTAAAACTCCTGTAATCATGAATTAACATACATTAAAACACAATTATGACTTGATTAAGTTAAAAGTAAAAATATCACCATTAAAATGCCAAGGTAAGACTTCATATCACAAAAGTTAAAAATGAAGGTTAAAACAAATTTTAAAATAGACCAGATATTACACAGTCCCAATCCAGTTCAATTTGAAATAGTGGTTGAGTTGAGAGATTCTGCTTGCATTCTGGAACTTTAGACTTATTGTATGTAAAATATAGTATGTCCGTTTGCCATGCATTCAATTATACTTGTATTGAAACCCATAAAACAGTATTTAAGCTGTGGATGTAATCCTAACAGGACATTTAAAATTACTATGTTTGTGGCTAATTTATTTTTCACTGGGCCGTGACATTTCCAGCCCTGGAGTTAGCTGCTATGTGACATGTGACGTATATGAACTGGTTGACATTTCCTGGCCTACAGCCTAATTTGTCAGATACACAAACAAATCAGGAGGTCGTCTTAAGGCAGTGGATTCCAACTTTGAATCCCCAAATGTTAGACTGCAGTTTCCACATGCCACAGCCAATTTGACCAGTGGACAGAAATTCCTTGAGTCATAGTCTAACAAGAAGTTTGGAGATCACTGGTATGCTTCAATAAACTATAGTCTTTATTCAACAGATTGTGTCTTTGCTATTTGCTTGCAAAATATTTACATGGTAGTTAAAAGATGCAGTGAGCCCTCCTCATTCACTGAGTTAAGGGGTACAGGAAAGTGAAAAATCATGACTAATCAATTTTTGCTGTTTTTTAAGATGAGAGAACACTTTTCTAGTTATGTCTATGTCTTCCAGCAGGAGTCAATTATCAACTTCTGTTGGAAGTTGAACATAGACACACATTGGAGGACCCTAGAGATGTTTTTTCTAGAAAGCTCTAGGTCCTTCAGCGTGACTAGAGGAAGTTGGCATAGAGTTGCACTGCAGGACCTAGATGTTCCTAGAGGTAATATTTTAAATTAAATGCATGAATAATCAAATTTGCAAAAGTAAAAAATGCAAATGTGGAGGTATAACTGTATTATCTAAATCAGTAGTTCCCAGCCTTTGGTCTTCCAGGTGTTTTGGACTTCAATTCCCACAGTTCCTAACAGCTGGTAAACTGGCTGGAATTTCTGGGAGTTTAAGTCCAGAACAAATGGAGGACCAAAGGTTGGGAACCACTGATGTAAATAAATGCTATTCAACATGGTTTTCCATGCACTGATGCTGGTCCACAAGCCACCAAATCCTGTTCCCTGGAACATTTCCAGAAAAGAAATGAACAATTACAGGGATAAATATGGTGTCTATCACTGTCACATAGTGGTGGTGCCAGAAGGAATTGCCAGTCATCTACATCAGCTTGTTTGAGAATCACTATTCTAAATTAACATCACATTTACCAATTAACTGATGAAAAAACTCATGGATCATACATTTTCTCAAATTGACAATTCATGTAATGAAATCTAATTATTATTTTTTGCTGCTAATAATTATTATTTTGGCAAGATCAATGCATTGTGTGAATGAGACTTTCATGTTTTATCCTTTCAGACATGATCCTTGATCAGCAAATAAGCTCAGGACAGCTCAGTGAAGATGTTCGACACAGGGTACATGAGGCTTTGCTCAGACAGCACCATCATCAGAATCAGAAGAAGCTGAGCAATAGAATCCCAATTGTTCGATCTTTTGCTGATATTGGCAAGAAGCAGTCCGAACCACACTCCATGGACAAAAATGGTAAAGTGTCAAGTTACCTTCGCCTCAATTACTAGCCATATCTTGCAAAATATGTCAAATCTAACACATGAGATCACACCCCTTACCTTCAAAACAGCGCAAAAGGTAGCTGGCAACCCAGTCTTAAATGACATTATGTCACTATCCTTGTAGAGTTTTAAAATGCTTTGTAGTGTGCCAGAAAGCATTCATTTTAATTATCCCACTGAGGTCATAGGGAGAAAAGTTGTGAACCCTTCACTTTGAGAAGTTACAGCTATGATATGTGGACATGGGACTTCTTTGGGAATAGACCTGGACTGATGGGACGGGGCTCTTGGTGTGATAAGAGTGGGAAGCTTTTTTGTCCTCCAAATATTTTGGACTTTAATCCACAGAAACCTCACTATTAGGAATTATAAGAGTTATAGTCCCAAATATCTGGAAGAACAAAGGTTTCTTACCCCTTGGGGAAAAAACCCCCCAAGATTATCAGAAGATAATGAAAGCACTTCTTCTTCTTTTTTGCAGATGTTCAGGGCTGTGAGTTAGATTATTTGCTTTTTTCACTTTTAACATTTTTCCTGTTAAAAGGAAAAAGTACGAAGAGATTGGATGTATTTATGTGTATTGATCTGTTACATTACCCTCATAGGATCTTAATTTTTTCAGTTATAAATCACTTTTTGTTTTTGAGTTGAAGGGAAGGAATATATTAAAGGAAGCAAAATTAATATAGTGTGAGTTACTGTGAGTTTTCCGGGCTGTATGGCCACGTTCCAGAAGAATTCTCTCCTCTGATGTTTCACCCACATCTATGGCAGGCATCTTAAGAGGTTGTGATGCCTGTTGGAAACTAGGCAAGTGGGGTTTATATATCTGTGGAATGTCCAGGGTGGGAGAAAGAACCCTTGTCTGCTTGAGGCAAGTGTGAATGTTGCAATTGGCCATCTTGATTAGCATTTAATGGCCTTGCAGCTTCAACGGTTAGCTGCTTCCTGCCTGGTGTTGTCTTAGTAGGGTTAGTTCAGAAGAATCTTGCTTTTGTCTTCCTTGGTGATTTGCCCAAAGTCAAACAGTTGGTTTCCATGGTCAAGTGAGGATTCAGATCCTGGTCTCTGGAGTCATGGTCCAAAGCTCAAATCACTATACCATTGCCGCTTGTCATTATATAATAAGACAATGACAAGTTGAAACCAGTGAGCATATTATAGATAAGCAGTTTGGGCACTATGTATTACATGTCCTAAGTTGTGGTCCTCAGGCTTCTTAAAGCCTTATGAAGCTGAACATGCGTCTCTTTTTATCAGTGAGAATTGCACTTTAGAAATTGCATTTTATCTTAGTTTCCTAAGTTACAACAAGCCCTTGTTAGCATCATAATATATGTTAGTTGGCTTTAATGCAATTCCATATTGTAATGAGTTTAATGTCCAGATTTTCATTACAGAAGAGCAAATATTTCCATTGTCAGAACAAAGACATTTGTATGTACTTCCCAGGGAATTATCTGAGAGTTCACTAGAAGATCAGATACACGGAAGAGATGCTGCAGGTTATAGTCTTGCTGGGGCAGTGCTATGAGCTGTTTAGATGGCATACTCTAGAGTTTTGAACACTTTCCAGCAATGCAAAGCAATTATCATGGCTATTCAGATGGCATCAAATATGGCAGTGAATGTGGTGCTTCTGGGACGAGTCTTCTTTAAAGGGAAAAGGTTCTGTTCAGATAAATGATTTTTCTGAAATGGCCAGTTCCCATCTCACCATGTTTCTTAAAGATTGCTTCACTGAAATATTTTAATGCAGATTGAGCATCTCTTATCCAGAATTCTGAGATCCCGTTGCCTCTAATGATTTAATGTACACACACTTTATTTTGTGCACAAAAATACTTAAAATATTGTACAAAATTTCCTTCATGCTGTATGTATAAGGTATATATGAAACATACATTAGTTTTGTGTTTAGACTTTGTTCCCTTCTCCAAGGCATCTCATTATATATGTATAAGCAAATACAGGTATTCCAAAATTTAAAGACATCTGAAATCCAAAACATGTCTGGTCACAAACATTTTGGATAAGGGATACCCAACCTTTATTGAGTTGTGAAACCTTGTTTGAACTTTAGTACTTCAGATTGCAGAGAGATGGCTTGAGTCATTATGTCTGTCCATAGAAAATAATGTAAAGAAAATTGCATATCAGGGTGAAGGACTCTAGCTTTGCCCTTGACATAGTAGTTTTCTCTATGCAGAGGATCATGTGACCTGCTACAGGAATCCGTACAGTTGAGCCACAGGCTTACGGTGTTGATGAGAATCTGTTTATAGGCATGTCTTAGGTTTAAAAACAATCAGAGGCACATTTTTTCCTAAATTATTGTAAAACCATAGTGAGTATTTCCCTTCAAGGCATGAGACGTCTTCTCAGCAGTGGAATGGCCAGTATTACATCTTCCATGAAATGCCAAATGAAGCATAACGGCACACTGTCTAGGGGATGATGTCATACACTCTCAACCCATCTCTGTTTATGTTTTATCACCACTGAGAACTTCTCTTGTTCAACCTTCATTCATTGTATTTACTTGTAAATGACTGGGAGTACAAGGAGACTACTTTCTTTCTAAGTGAACAATGAGACCCATGCTATTTTCTTTAAATAGATCACTACCATATAACCTAACTTTCCAGGCACGTAAGACAGAATATGTGTGTGTGTGTGTGTGTTTATATATATATATATATATATATATATATATATATATATATGAAATAAGATTTGTTGTAGTAGACCAATTGTTGTAACACAGTAATAGAGACATGGTCTACACAATAATTACTGCTAGGCTGTCAAATATGTGAATGCTTTTGAGCATGTTCAGAGATCATTTAGAAGCCATGACCTATTAAGATTAAGCACCAAGCCTTTCTGGTCATGATGTGTGATGGAAATTCTGATAAGTTTCTTCTTAGAATTTATGCCTGTTTGAGTTTAATTCATGTAGTTATGTATAACCAGGGCAAAATAGATCCTTCTTCTTTTGATATTCATGTTCTTAATTCCTGGAACATTTAAGGCTCCTTCAGATGGCAAGATCTGACAATCTTTGCAAGATCTGACTTCTCTCTGTGAAGTGAGCCATACCTAGTGACTCTTTTTGTTTTTGATGTTCAGTCATCCTTTATAGTTTTACTGCTTCTGTACATAGGAAATGCGATCAACCCACAATCTTGAAATAAAGGTCATGTGACTCTTGATCATTCCCATCTCATGGCAAACCTTTCCTTCTCCTTATGTTCTTGTGTCCATGAGTAAACTGTGTACATAATCTAATCTCTATTGTTGTGCCAGACACATCTTCATATTCCTTTATTTTGCTCTGTCTTTGTTGTTATCTGTCTCTAACAGGCTCATCTCATCTCTGTACCTCCCTCATCTCCTAACCTTTTGGGTTCTCTATGCTCCTTGAAAATCCAGAGGTAGTGTACTACAAACCTATCTTGCATGACCTTTAGGCCAATTCAAATGTTCATTCATATCTTCATATCAGTTTCTTCCAACATGGCAGTTTTAATTAGTAACCTGTTCAATCACTTTCAACAAAATTTCACAATGTCATACATGGGCTCTTTCCTTTCCTGCAGACATACACATTCATCTACTTAAAATTGTATCACATTTCTGCTCTGAATAGAGATGTCATAGTTGCCTTGGGCTGATTTCCATTGTGACTTAAAATATATGCAGGATGGGCATCCCTTATTCAGAATTCCAGAATCTGAAATACTTCCAAAATCCAAAATTGTCCACATGGGTGGCTGAGATAGTACCACATTTGCTATTATTAAAAATGTTGTGCATTAAATCACCTTCAGGTTATGTGTGCAAGGTGTATATGAAATATAAATGAATGTTGTCTTTAGACTTGGGTCCCATCTCCAAGATATCTCATTACATATATATTCCAGAATCCCTCCCCCCAAATCCAAAACACTTCTGTTCCCAGATGTTTTGGGTAAGGGATACTCAACCTGTATTTATAAAGAATGGTTTTAGCTTAAATAAATGCCAGGCTGGTTCATCTAGTTTAACACTCCACAGAATTGTGTGGATTTTTTTCATTTTAATATTGTGACTTTCTCCACAGTCCCCTGGGGTTGGTGATTTATTAAATGTACAAGTGACCTATTAGTATCTACTGGGGTTATTTCCAGGCCCTCCATGGATACCTAAATCAGTGGGTGCTCAAGTCTTATCATATACAATGGTTTAGTAAAATGGTACGCCTTATATAAAATAGCACAATCAGGGTTTTCTTTTTGGATTTGTTTTTATATTTCAAGTTGTGGATGGTAGGATCCATGGATACAGAATGTATTAGAATATAAATCTCCCCCACCTGTCCATGTAGATTAGGGTTGCCAACTGTTCCTTATTCTAAGGGATGTCCCTTATTTCAGCCCCAAATTTCGTGTCCCTTATTTTTAGCTCCTGTCCCTTATTTTCAGCTCCTGTATTGACGGGACAGGCGGCAGCAGGAGGCGAGGCTGGGCAATACATATACACACATACATCCATCTTCCTCCTCCTCCATCCTGCTACCCCTTTTGGCTCCTCCCGTTTCTTCTTGCCTCCCCGCACACAGCCAGGAATTGTAGTCCAAGGCTGCCTCCTCTTGATTGAGAGGTGCGCGTGGCCCTTTTGGGCAGGACTCCATTTCCCAAGAGCCCTCGCTCCCGGCGGGAGGAAAAGGAGGAGGAGCAAAAGGAAGAGGGAGAAGGGGGCCTGCCGGTCTTCATGGTGTCACCGGTGAGTGGTCTGAGGGAGCTGCAGGCATGGCACGGGGAGATGCTGGTCTGCATGGAGTTGCAGATCATGGAGACCCAGAGCCAGGTCTGCTGCGCCCTTGCCCACCTCAACCGCGGGGCCATCTTCACTGTTGACTGCTGGGAGAGAAAGGAAGGTGACCCCCTGCCAGGCACACAAATCACAGCCGCACTGGGGCTGAGGGGTGGGTGGGTCTCTAGAGGGCTTTTGAGCCAGACGGGCATCTGTTGGGAGAGCTTGGGTTGTGCCTTCTTGCAGAATGGCTCAAGTAGATGATATTGCCCTGAATGCATGCGAAAGGAGGTTTCTGTTAGACCCCAGTCTAAAGATCAGTCAACAGTGTGATGCCGCAGCTGAAAAAGCCAAGGCTGCATCAAAAGGAGTATAGTTAGGGTTGCCTAACATTTGATTTTCAAGTTTTTATGAAGTGTCCCTTATTTTTATGAAAAATCCCGTATTTTTAGGTAAATGTCCCTTATTTCTTATATCAAAAAGTGGCAACCCTAATGTAGATCTTCTGCTCAGGGGAAAAGCATGGCAATTGAACAAGTGTCAATCCTTAACACACTGAATAGGAAGTAAACTTAATTGAATGAAATTCATTTCTCTCCATCATAGAGTTGAAACATATATTCGTGGCATCAGTATTCCTTTTAATAGTCATCAGCTGAATGTCTTTGGAAAGCACACTTTCTGCAGTAGTGCTTAACCACCTTTGAGTTCATGATGGCAATTTAAACACAAGTTGAGTTGTGCGGTCTGATGAAGCAATAAACAACTTTTACAAATTGTATAATTTGGTCTTTACATGTCCATTCAGGCTATGTTCTCAGTACCCATTGGATTCTTTCACTTGCTGTTAATCTCCCAACCAGAGATGTTTTCAGTAGTAATTGATCTGCTCTAAAAACAAAGGTTTAATCATTTGCCCAGGGAACATATGATTTTTATATATGCTTTGCTTTTTATTACATGCTGTGGATAGAATATGAAATATGTCTGGTTTAAAATACATCTTCTACCAAATGTTTTCATTGTAACAATACAGAGAATAGTTAGGAGTCTGTAATAACCATTTTTTCCAGCAGGTCAGCTTGTTTCTCCACAGTCTGCACCATCAGGCCTTGAAATAAAAAATGATGTGAGCAGAGAAAACAGCACTGTTGACTTCAGCAAGGTATTTTGTTTTACTAATTGTATGAATATTTGGGTGGCAAAATGTACTTTTGGTTATGCAATGAAATGCATGCATCATTTCAGTGTTATGAGTTGTTACTGCTCACTATCTCATACTACATATAGTTCACCTACAATAAAGGGCTGAGGGGAGGGGGTTACATTAAAGTTTAAAAGTAAAAACATTGGTTCATTTCATTCCATATCACTGTGAACACATCATAAAACTTTAGAAGAGAGTGTAAAATATTTAGCTTCTGAGTTAGAGTTTTTGAGGGCTAGTCAGTGACATCAGAATACTCTCAAGCCATTTCCATCTCTGAAAATGGAACATGGGAATGAAAAGTGACATGTGTCTAGGAAAGAATGGAACTTGGGCATCTTTCTACAATTTTGCCTTCTCCACAGGTGTAGCTGAAGCCACAAAATAAAGAATTACAGGTTCTCCAGATGTGGTTGAACGATAGCTTCCAGCATTTCTTGTCCCATCTATAAAAGCTGTTGAGAGTCATGGTCCAACAACATCTGGAGGGGCATACTTATTATAAATGATTAAAAGAGCTAGGTATCTTTCCAAGAGTTAAAGATCTAGATAACCTCACTGAGCCCTGGAATTCAGTAGTTTCTTTGGACAAGGATCCCACAAGTAGCCTGAGCACAAAGCCTTATGTACTCACTGGTGTCAGAAACATTGGTGAGTGCTCATCTTTACAGGAGAAGACAGAAGAAATACCAGTTTGGAGAAAAGAATGCTGGCTAGATATTCAAAGGTGAAACATCACCTCACAATACAGTTTCTTAGGAGCTCAGATAAAGTCTATCTTCTGTCCTAGAGCATTTTAATCTACTGATACTTGTTGTGCTACAGACTGGAGCTGACAAAACAGGCTGGATCCCTTTAAAAAAAGGTTATGGAAGTGGGGAGACTGGGGTAACCAGCCCCAATGAGGCCTGCCTCCTAATCTAGTTTGTATGGAAGGAATATGCAGGCATCTATGCTTAGCGTCCAGCTCCAGCTTCACATGGAGCTATCCAAGGTCCTGACTATGCTATCTTGGTTCCTCTAGTTCAGGCCTGCAAAACCTGAGACCGTCCAGCTGTTTTGGTCTCCAGCTCTTCCTATGGCCAGGAATTCTGGGAAGTGGATGCCAAAACAGGTTGTATAGGCATACTCTAGCTGAATTTTGAGCTATCCTAATGCTGTCACATACTCCATGTGTGGATAGATCTGGCTGATTAGATTGCCATAGCTTTTCAAAGCTATGCAAAGCTTCTTACTCAAGCTCAGCAACACCAGACCCAGAAAACCAGAGACATACACTGACAGGTCAGTGACTGCTCAAACGCTGCGGCATGGTGCTGTAAAGAGATGCTTTGCAAACAGAGGTCTTACATTCAACCCCAGATTTCTCTTGGTAGAAATGAGAGAGACCACTGACTGAAATCATGAAGAGACACTGCCAGTTCACATAAATAGTGATGGACTCAATAGACCAAATGTCTTTCTTCTTACAAGGCAGCTCCCTATATTCCTAATTCTCAAAAAGTCACAGTTATTTTCCTGGGATTAATGTCTATCCTCACTATAGTTAGGGTTAGTTAGCCAAAGTGGACGTCATCATGTTTATGTTCTATCTCCCTTCCCAGTCCTTAGACAGCCCCCTTCCCAAGCTATTTTGAATCAGCCCAATGAATTTTTAGATGGAAATTATTTCAGTAAACTCCATCTCTGTTCCCAGTGTTTCATCCTAGATGAGCCCAATGACCCATGTTACATTTACAGGGGCAGGAATAGCTTGTGCAGAGAAAGTATGAAATGGGAAAGAGTGATCTGATGGTCTTACAATTCAAATAGTCCTAATTAATGGCACTTAGTTGGGCCAATGTCGTTGCCTTTAGAGGCAATAGACACTATCTGTTTTTTCCTCCTGAAAGTGCTATGTATAAGCCTTCAATTATATTTATTTTGTGTTTGCCCAAAAACTTATTGACAGCAAAATAACATTAAGAACAGATTTTGACCATGTTCTGAATCCCAGCATTTGTGCCATGCCATAATAATTAATTGCTCATTGCAAAGGCATAAAACAGCATGGCAGAGAAATTAATTGAGGAAAAAGGTGGCAGTTTAGCATTTGACTTACTGAGAGTATCTGCAATTTATTGCAGAATATCCGTGGAGTGAAAATTCTCCAAGTTTGCACTAGATGTAGATTTGATAGCTATGGCGGTTGACCTTAGCTGAAACTGGCTGGGTCAAAGGTATGAGCAGGGATATTTTTAACCAGAATTCTCTTCTAAGGGAATTGATGCAAGCAGTGCTTTGAATCCGTGGTTGAATGTGACATCCAGTCAGTGAGTGTAACTGAGCCCGAACTAGTTATATGCTTGCTCCATCTGGTGCCAGACAGAATATGAGAAGCAGCATTTTGTACCAGCTGAAGTCTGTTAATTGTGCGTGCAGGGACTAGGAGACCAACAAAAAGGGCATAACAATAGTCTATTTGGGATGAAACAAAGACATGAAAAAGGACATCCGCATCAGGAGGAGAGAGAGGTGAGGACCTAATCTGACTATCTTTCTACAGTGATTGCTAGCAGGGTCTATTTTGAAATGTCAGCACAAGTTGAAAACCATGTTCAGTAGCTATAGCAGGGAAAGTCTTCAGAGCAACCTTCCTTGAGTGGGTTAGACTAATATCCTTTGGGGTCAAATCATCTGGAGGAAGACCGCTCCAGATGTATTCACACATGTTTTACATTAAAGAAATAGCCTCACAACCCTTCATGTATTTTTAAGGCTCCAACCAATTATTTCAAGCACACGCAAAAAAGATGGGGAAAATAACTCAGAGTAGAATGACACATTAAAAAAAACACTCTGGAGATATACACAATCAATTTTTTTGACTGCCAAAATGTAATCTTGCATAATTTTGCTTTACCATTCAATTCTATTAAAAAGAAGTCCCATTGAATTGAAAGGGGATTATTGCAGGTAAGTGGGTATAAAATTACACACTTAAGGACACTAACCAATAGCAATCCAAACAGAAGAATCCTATACAGTTTCTGCAAGTTGTTCAGATATATTTAAAGTCTGACAAGTCTTATCTATTGGGAATGAAACAGACATTCAGACGGATGATAACAAACTTTGTCAAAATCTTTGCTTGTATCCTTAGCTGTACATCTGTATATTGCAAAATTTGGGCTAAAGTTCATGAGACAATATAATGCGATACTAGGGTGCATCTACACCAGGGATGGGCAAACTTTCTCACTTGGGGGCCACATGCTAGTACTCCCTGCTAAGAGGACTGGCTGCCCATTGATGGAAGGAAGGAAGGGAAGGAGGAAAGAGAGAAGGAAGGAATGGTGGAAGGGAAGAATGGAAAGAAGAGAGGGAGGGAGGTAAGGAGGAAGGAAAGAGAGAAGGGAGGAAGGAAAATAGTGTGGAAGGGAAGGATGGATGGAAGGAAGGAAGGGAAGGAGGAAGAAAAGAGGAAGGAAGGATGAAAGGGTGGAAGGGAGAAAGGGAGTAAGAGGGAGGGAGGAAATAGAGAAGGAAGGAGGAAAAGAAAGGGAAAGAGGGAGTTAAGAGGATGGAAGGAGAAAGAGGGAGGGAAGGGAGGGGTGGAAAGAGGAAGTAGAGAAGGAAGGAGAGACAAAAGAGAGGGAAGGAAGGATGAAATGGTTGAAAGGTGGATGGAAGGAAGGAAGAGAAGGAGGAAGGATAGAGAGAAGGAAGGACAAAAGGGTGGAAGGGAATGGAGGGAGGGAAAAAGGGAGGGAAGGGAGAAGGAAGGAAAGACAAAAGGGAAGGAAGGAAGGAGAAAGAGGGAAGGAAGGACAAAAAGGTAGAAGTGAAGGAAGGATAGAGGGAGAAAGAGGGAGGTGAGAAAGGGAGGGAGGGAAGGAGGAAGGAAAGATAGAAGTAAGGAAGGATAGGATGATGAGAAAGAGGAGGGCCTGAGAAAAGAGTGCAAGGGGTTGCATCTGGTCCCTGGTCCTGGGTTTGCCCATACCTGATCTACACTGCACTTTGACACCATTTCAATTGCTATGCCTCAATTTTATGGAATTGCAGTTTGGTGTTGTAGGTTGGTGATGTACCAGCACTATTTGGCAGAGGCAACTGATTCATAGCACTGAACCATAGCACGGCAGTGTTAAAGTGTATAATTCTGCAGTGTAGATGCACCCCCCCAGCTTCAAGACTCCACCAAGCTGTAAAGCTGAGCTTGTTGGGCCAGTCGTTCTTATAGCTTAGTGTATTTTACAGTGTGTTCATGCGGATAAAATGGAAGAATGGGAAGAAGGTACACAGCCTACTCAAAATTTTAGTAGAGAAGCAAATAATAAGTGGGTGCAAATAAATGAGTAAATAAATCCTTGCAAACAATGGAAAACCAAGCTTGGTGGAGGATGATTTGTGGAGGAATGTATTTGTTGGGAGGGGAGACCAGCTTCTTTCTGATCCAAAGTTCTTAGTTGGCATAACAAACGAACAGTACAAAGTGACCTAAAATATCATGATTGATCTTTTATGTTGTGGTTTCAAGTTCTCTATACTGTGTTGATTGCCTTGATTTTCCATTCAACTACAACCTGGGCATCAATAGGTGACTATCCATACACAAGCCACCTATCACAATAAATAATGTGAGTGGCTACATTTAGAATAGTGCATATGTTTCATTATCTTCCTCCACTTTTGTTTGCCTCTGACTAAGAACTGAACTGGACATTCTTTTTTTCATCAGTGAAAAAAACAGTGGGAAAGAGAACAACATATTTTTTACACATTCACACAGACCACATTCACACATCATCATCATCAACAACAACACAGTGAAATTTTCTTTTTAAAAAATTCTGACATGACTTCCTTTTTGCCACAGTGTATGAGGCCTCAATTACAGTCTTTCAATCAAAAGTCACTCCAAATCCTTTCCAAACATGTACATATGCTATCCTCCATCTGTGGTGTAGCCTTCCTCAAAAGTACTGTTATATTTCAAGTGATCAGTGATAATTCCTTGGTATTGGATCAATATGTAACTAAAAATTATTTTCCCATAAGGAATATGGAAATGAGATGGCAAAACAGCCAAAAGAGGCTTTGTTTGGGCTGAATTTTTGGAGATGTTAAAAGTTTTTGAAAGAGATTTCATGACACAGACAACTCCATTATGCTTAAATTCTGTCTACGTGCCAGAGCCATTTGCAAGAAAACCACTTCATAAACACTGTTGAAGACATAGCACACTGCTTCTGACAGATGGCTCTGAGATAGACATTAAAATGGTCACTTTAACAGTTTATATTGGATTTGGTCACTGTTTTTGTGTTTAGAGTGGAAATAGGAAAGCAAATGGGAAAAAGTACCGAAGATTGAAATTCTCAGACTAGGAAGCTGTGATATCAATTTGAACATGTTTTGTGAATCACTTTATTTCCCTCTTCATAACATTTAGTAAAGTATTATGGGAGGAATGCAAATAAAATATGTTTATGAGCGCCAGACCGTTAACTGGTGCCATTTTGAAACGAATGGAACAAACCAGAGACAAAGCCTGTAAACGTTTTTAACTGTTGTGTTTCCAGGCTTACTGTAGAGTTGCAATCTAATGGGCTGGAATGTGAATGATGCTGGTGAATTTTTCTGCAGGTTGGCTGTGGGTTTGATTTTTATTAGACCCAATTTTCTAGTGGAAATGTCAGGTTTGACATGGGTTTTGTTACAAACAAAGGGGTATCTGTTCCAGAATATAGGTTAAATATGTACAGCTTGATCTTCAAAGGCTCCATTAACAGCTTGGCTACTTGCCTTGGAACTCATTTTGAGAGAAAGGCAGTATATAAATGAATGAATAAATACATGAAAGAAAGAGAGAAAGAAAGAAGGAAAGAAATAAAGAAAGGTAGATAGATTATGGAATGGTCTTGTGACAGAGCAACAGAACTATATTCCTCCCAGAAATATTCCATTAGAGCACAATTAGAAATTAAGTGACTCTCAAAAGCAGGCTATAAATTCAAGAAATAAATAAATATTATTGAATGGTTTAGTGACATCTCAACAGAACTAGATTCCTCCTAGAAGTATACCATTACAACAAGAGTTGTAATACGGTAAATTACTCTTCAGATGCTGTTGAAGTGCTGGTCCCAGCACTCCTCACTACTAACTTGCTGGCTAAGGCTGATGAGAATTGCAGTTCAACACCTGGAGGACCATACAATTCCCACCCCTTCTTTGTTGCTTTAAGGACGCAGCTTTAAATATGTATGGATTGCTAGGAAATCAAAATATCAAGCAAGCAGTTGGAGTCTTTGTATGATATCGTGGATTTTTGAAAAGGAGGAAGACAGGAAAAAATAAATACATTGTTATAATATGAATTCATAGTCTTATGATAGCATTAATCTATAATATTATTTTTGTATTTGCTAGGGTAGTACACCAGCATGGAAATTCCCTGCCATGAGTACATTTTACCTTTAATTTTTATCTCAGTTCAAAAGTTAGCCTTCCACAGCAGCTATAGTGAGCATGGGGAATTCGAATGCTGGTGATAGTGGATCAGCCAGATGGAAGGCATCAGGTTGGAAAAGGCTGTGCTCAGTGGCAGCTGGCAGTTCCATGCCAGTTGTGATATATCTATTCTGGGCTTTAGACAGAATCGAAAGGAACTTGAATACCTCCTTTAAATTTCAGACCAAAACTTGGAACAGATTCCGCATCCCATTGATATAGAAGGGTGTCTGTGCCCACTGTACATTTTTAAAAATTGTGTCAGAAGCGAATTGAGAATATACTGCAAGTTGCTTCTGCTGTGAGAGAATTGGCCATCTGCAAGGAGGACACCGGGATGTGTTACCATCCTGTTGGAGGCTTCTCTCATTTCCCCGCATGGGAAGCTAGGGCTGACAGATGGGAGTTCATTCTCATCTCGTGGATTTCAACTGCCGACTTTTAGGTCTTCAGGTCAGCAGTTCAGCCAGCACAAAGGTTTAACTCATTGTGCCACCGTGGCTCCATGTTTGATATTCTCCTTAATAGCTGCATGTTTGGAATTCTTCCTATTTTTTTTTTTACTCCTTATTTTAAAGAAACACAATCCTGTTGAGTAATTACAAAGTTGTTTCCTGCTCACTGTTCTGGATCAAGAGGTGTTCTTAAGACATTTGAGTTCTCAATTCAATCACTCCTCAAAATGTGTTTATTACAGTTCACCTTCAAAGCTTCCATAAATGGAAAATTTTTCATAGGTTACATAGGTGAGTATTGCTTCTTGTGATGCTTTGAGTGAGAGGTAATATCAGCCTGGCAGCTTCCAGTCCTTGCAAATACATGTGGTCAGTATCATTTGTCAATACAGAGAGCTTGGAAAAGTCACCTTCATTACTCTGGATACTGTGGTCATGATTCTTTAGAAAAAAAATAGTGTAGATGCCTTCAAGCTGCCCGTTGACTTGTAGTGACCCCATTAGGGTATTTTTCTAGGGAAGGAATACTCGGAGATAGTTTTGCCAGCTCATTCCTGTGAAATATAGCCTTTAGCTTTAATGCTTGGTAAAGTGAGAAGCAGTAGGAGAAGAGGAAGGCCACATTACAGGTGGAGAGACTCAGTCAAGGACACCACAGTCCTTGAGTTTGCAAGAGCTAATCAGGACTGTTCATAAGAGTGTTTTGGAGGTCTCCCGTGCATTGAGTTACCATATGTTGAAGCTGATTTGATGGCATTTAACAGTTGTCAACACACATCTCAACCCCTTTAATTATTAAAAATTATTCTAATTGATTTACATGAAACTTGTATATAATGGCCATGATCCAATGTAGAGTTGGCTCATATTACTGGTAAAATCTGAATCATAATAAGACTTTGTACCTTCCCGAGGCAAGTTTTTTCTGTCTTGCCTCACCTAGTCCTTTACAATGGCTTTTGCTTCTGTTCTAGTTGTGGCTGTGCTTGATTTCCTGGCTGCCTTGCCTCCCATTGCTGGGCTTTAAAGAGTTTTAAACCATTAAGGTTTAAATTTTAAATGCGAACATTTAAACCTGATTGCTTTAAAATTTTAACAGTACTTGCTGCAGGCAGCATCATGAAACGTAAAGAGCTTTTTCACAATACTCATAGTACCAAACAGCCTTTAAGAAAGCCCCAATGGCTTTAAGATATAGAAAATCCTTTGTTTTTTCTTACACTGCATTTCATGACTTTAAACAAAAACATATTCATTAAAAAGTGCCTCTTTCAGATGGTTAATGACTTATTTGATCCATTGTTGGATGTTCTAAACCTGCAATTACATTTTAGTTGATTGACCTTTATGATTAATTTATGAGTGCTTGTATGATTACTGATAAATATTTGTGCTTACCTAAGTTGTTCTGTGGTTAATGATCCATGATGTAGAAATAATAATGCAAAAATAGCATTTACACCTGTTAGGTTCTCTTGCTGTTTATTTCCCATACATGGATTTTCCCCTGTGTGATTTTCTTTTTCTTTAAATGATCAGGTTGATCTGCATTTCATGAAAAAGATCCCTCCTGGAGCTGAAGCTTCAAACATTTTGGTCGGTGAGCTTGAATTCCTGGAACGTGCGGTAGTGGCTTTTGTTAGGTTGTCTCCTGCCGTACTGCTTTCGGGACTGGCAGAGGTTCCAATCCCGACAAGGTAATTTGTAGCCCAGGCTAAGAAAGAAAGGAAAGGTGTCAATGTTCATTCCAATTCTGCACTCAAATGAAAAAATGAGAAGGTTTGGAGCTTTAATAGGAGATAGTGTTTCCTCACTTATTGCTGGGGTTACGTTCCAGGACCTCCCGCAATAAGTGAAAAACCGCGATGTAGGGTTTCTCTATTTATTTTAATATTTATACATTATTTTAGTAGTATTACACTATTTTAAGTCTTTATAAACTTAAAATAAAGTGAAGGAATAGAAGGAAGAAAAGGCCCTTCAAGATTGGAGGAAGAGAGGACTGAGGAGGGAAAGCGTCCTGGAGAGCGGCAGTGGCAAAACCCCACAAAACAGCAAAAATACCATGATATATATTTTAAATTAATATTTTTTAAATCCACAAAACAGCGAGACCACAATAGGTGAACCACAAAGTAGCGAGAGAACACTGTATATCAAATTTGTGATGCTGTAGTTCATCATTTGTGGGCACAAACTTACCCTTTTATTGGACAACGTATTACCTTTGGTGCTACAAAGGCTGAACGGATTTGTGGCCATTGGGGCAAAATTTCCTGATTTTCTGCTTCACACAAAAAGTCTTCAAAAAGGGAGAAGAGATTTAAAACACACTCTACAAGATGAACTCTATGTATATGTCCCTGCTGCACACTTGTGTTGTGATATGATGTTTTGATAAATCCCAGTGCCCTACCAAACTATAAATCCCAAGATTGCCTAGGAAGAAATTGTGGATTTAAAGTTCCATCAAAGGGCTGGTCTGAATTGTCCCTCTGCCTCTTTCCCACCCTTAAATGAGATCAGCTGAGCTTGACTGCTTACAGTTGTGGGAAGAAGTGGAATGTGGAGACAAAACTATAGACCCCAGACATGGTCATTTAATAAATTATATATGATGCATCTATTTTTTTAAACATATTTTATTGAAGGTCCCCAAGTTTTAAAATAACAATGTAAGATGAATCACAATTTCTTGCAGATTGATTGATTGTTTTGAGTGCTAGAGTTCTTTGAAATAAATGTCCTCTGAATAGTTTTGTTTTCTTTTCATTTGTAGATTTTTATTCATTCTCCTGGGACCTCTAGGAAAAGGCCAACAGTACCATGAGATTGGCAGATCAATTGGAACATTAATGACAGATGAGGTATTTATTGGCTAATGGTAGTTGGTTCAGATTGATTCAGCCCTTCTTGTGTTAAGATTTAATTTTACCTCCTGGTGTAGTTGAAAAGCTTACATTTTAAATAGCACATTTTGTTTAAATCGGAATTTGAGACCATTTGAAAGGTAAAAAGCAAACACAAACCAAAGAGAAGTTCCTTATACTAAAGCACATTTTCCACAATGGGTTACACTGAAAACTTGCAGCGAAATAGGTTGTATGCTTCACTGAGAACCAACCAACCGTTTGTTTATGAGTTTCTTTTATGCTTCCACCTCTTAAGACAGTGTTAATCTTCTAGATATTTCATGGCTTCATTTTCCACAATCCTTGACTTTTGATACTGTTAGCTGGGGCTTCTGGGAGCTGGAATCCAAAGGATCACCTAAAGGTTGAAAACCACTACAATATCTGATGGATTTTATGTTTTCTCTCATAGGTGTTTCATGATGTTGCATACAAAGCTAAAGATCGGAATGACTTGCTTGCTGGAATCGATGAGTTTCTTGATCAGGTGACCGTTCTTCCTCCTGGAGAGTGGGACCCAGCAATTCGTATAGAACCTCCCAAAAACATTCCTTCCCAGGTGTGTGTAAAGTTCACATTACTTGATTATAGATGTATCTACTTAAGTGACAATGATTTAAAACTACAGAATTGTTTAATTTGTAGTAAGAGTGGCATACAACTTTTCTACTTGTTGTCCTCATTTTGTGAAAAATTGTTCTCTTGTCCACATTTTGTGAAAAAAATTGATCCTGCACAAACAATTGATCAGCATTGTAGTTCACAGAATAGACAGTTCCATAATCTTTCCAGTTGGTATATGATAGCAATGAAAGTTTATACTTGGAAAATTAAAGTGATTTGGTTCCAGTAGTGATGTCCCATTGAACCTGTGTTTATCATGATAGTCATCGTCATCGTGTATGGCAGAGAATGTGCAAAATGCTGATTGACAATGCTAGAGGCAGTGACAATCTAACAACATATAAAATAATGTAGAATCTCTCTTATCCAAAGTGCCATATGTAACATGGATCTCTTGATATTGTTTTTTGACTTCAAAAATATGCACAACAAAAATATGACCATAACCATGGGGATATGTCCCCATCTGGACTGTGGTTACCTGAAACCATGGATAGGACGGCTGTCATTAAATGTCACATGGTGTTATATGGTCTTTAAAATGCATACCTATCACAAGTCTGTCTGTGGCATTTTGCTGCAGCTTCAAAACATTTTCAAGAGCGGTCCTACTCAGAGCACATTATAGTAGTCTAATTGGAGATAAGACATGAACAACTATGACTAGTTCTATTTTCTTCAAGAAAAGCCAACAGCTAGTACACCAACAGAATTAGAGCAAAGGTGCTCCTAGCCACTACATCAACCTCACATTCCAGAACCAGAACTGGATTTAAGAGCCACCAACTCCAAGCCACCAACCTGATATTTCAGAGGGAATGCAACCCATCCAGAATGGCTGTGATCCCAATCCCAGATTGTTTTTTCTACTGACCAGCAGCATTTCCATCTTGTCTAAATTAAGCCTGAATCTCTTCACTTGCACATAGGCATTTATAGCATCCAGATAGCAATTCAGGAGAGATACAGCTGGGTATCATTGGCATACTGGTCAAACCTAACCTTAAGGCTCTGGATGACCTTTTTCTGTGGCTTTATGTAGAGGACAGTACTGAGGACAGTATTGTGGAATCACGTGGGCTAATGCCCAAAAGACTGAACAACAGTCCCCCAGTACTACCCCTTGGAATCATTGAGCCAAGAAAAAACAGAAACATTACAAGGCAATACCCCCAAGTCCCATATCAGACAAACAACCCAAAAGGATACTATAGTTGATGGTATCGAATGGCATTGGAAGATCCAAGAGTACAAACGGGGAAACATTCTCCCTGTCTAGTTTCCGGTGTAAGTTATCCACCAAGGTGACCGAGGCTGCTTATGTCCTATGACTAGAACTTGGGATAGATTGGAATGGATCCAGACAATATGTTCCATTCAAGAAAGCCTGGAACTGAGTTGCCACCAATCACTATAAGGCCTTATTTAGAAAGGGGAGATTAGAGATGGACCAATAATTACCCAGATGAAGATTTTATCAAAAAAAGACCTTACAGTTGCTTTTTAAAGAGAGGTTGTAGCATAGCCTTCTTTCAAAGAAGCATTTGCAACCTCCAAAGTTCAATAATAAGTTCAATGTGGCAAGATTTTTTTTAACAAAACACACCACTTTTTTTCAATGGTAGCTCCATAGTCACTAAATCAACATGCCCAGTGGGTGATTACTACATAAAAACAGTTCTACCAATAGTTGGATATTGGCTTCGACATCAGTGAGTTATCTTGGGACTGTTTTTAAACATTAAAGGGTCTCTCCAAGACGCTGAACCTACTTTGTGCTAGGGATCAGTACCATCACTAAACAGATCCCACACTGCTGCTAGTAATTGTGAATAGGGGTGTATACCATAGTAATTGCACACACACAAAATTTATTACGGTCAATGACCAGCATAAAAATGTACAAACATCTGCATGTGCAAACATTAGGGTACACATACTGTACATGTAAAAACACATGTACACAAATGTACAAATGTCAGGGTACACACAGGCAAAGTTTAAAACCCAATATTGAATAAGCTGGTTAAAATGGTATTAAACATAGTAATTAAACATTGCAATGTTTAATAAAACCCCAATTATTGTATTTTAATGCATTTTAATTCTTCCATCTCTGATTGTGCCTCATCTGAAGTTAATTGTTACCTGAAACAAGTTTTTCCATTTATTCAGAAAGATGACATTTAATTAATAATGATGATGTTGATGCATTAAGTGTTTTTATGCCCCAATTCCACTTCATGCCCTTTCTTGTAGGGTTCATGTCACTTCATGGATCTTCTAAGTAAATCTTCTGACCTAACGTGGAAATAGGAGAGGGGTGGAGATGGCAGTGGATCTGAGTGAAAAGGCTACATTTGGAAAGGGTAGTTCATTGGGCCATATCTCTGTGGATTCTGGGAGTTCTAGTCCAAAATAGTAATGTTTCCAAATATTGGTAACATGCAAAAGGGTCCTACCTCTTGTGCTCAACTCCCAAACTCTGACTCAGTCCTAGCACAGCAGTTGCTATATGCTAGGAACCAATGAGAAACTGTGGAGGATGAAAGCCGTGATTCAGAGCATGTGTGCATTTCCCACATAAACATCTGTGTTCTCATTCTATGGAATTCTGTGGTTTCTAGCATGGAATTCTCTTATTTAACAGCATGTCACCCATCAGCAGCCATCCAGCCAATGTCTTTCTATGGTAATGAATTCTCAGTCCCACAAATTACAAATCCAGGTTTATATATATATATATATATAGAGAGAGAGAGAGGATGGATCCATGATACTTATAGTGGGATGACACTGGTATGACTGTGTGGTACAGATACATTCTGCAATCCTTCTTTTAAAAATCTAGTTGCCACTTTTTCTAGCCAAGCTGCCAAGTGTTAACAAAGACTGGTGCCTTTCATGTGGCAGGGCTAGTGCTAAAGCTGAGAGGGGTGTTA
Organism: Anolis apletophallus; assembly: GCA_030556195.1. Lineage (NCBI taxonomy): Eukaryota > Metazoa > Chordata > Lepidosauria > Squamata > Anolidae > Anolis > Anolis apletophallus. The sequence goes on from JARBWK010000002.1 coordinate 149,609,633, forward strand.
TTAATTGATAAGCAGGCTCCTCCTGTCCTTGCTGTTTTCAAGCTGCTCCTGTCAAATTGTGGATGGCCTATCCAGATGCCAACAGTCCTTACAGATTAAACACTCTGTTGTGTGATTTCTATCATTTGTGAAGAAAAACTGTAAAAGAGTTCTTGAAGCATGAACAACCTGCTAACTGACCTTAGCCGTTTCCTTTCCAGGCAGTGATTTGAAATGGGATGGAGGGAGAGAAGGAAAGCGCAGAAATAATATCTTTTTATTCTGTTTAGGAAAAGCGTAAGATTCCCAGTGTGCCAAATGGAACTGCTGCCCATGGAGACCCAGAGCCACTTGGAGGACACTCGGGGCCAGAATTACAACGTACTGGAAAGTTAGTAATAAATAGGAATGGAGATAGTGCTTGAGTGCTTTATTTATTTATTTATTTATTTATTATTCGGGCTTCTATGCCACCGACTCCCTGAGGCTCGCGGCGGCTTACAGGAGCCGAAGGGCACAATAAAATACAGGCAATAAGCAGTTAAAAACAATTAAAAACAACAGCAGTACAGTAATTAATAACGCAGTTAAAACAATGAACAGCACATCATCCTCAGAAGAATGAATAGATGGTGGGGCATGGGCAGGACTTACTCACCAAAGGCCTGCTTAAACAGGTATGTTTTACAGGCCCGTCTAAACGGGAGCAAGTCCTTCATAGTCCGAGTTCCGGCCGGGAGGGCGTTCCACAGTGTAGGTGCTATGACAGAGAACGCCCTCCGGCGGGTAGCAGTCAGCCTTGCGAGTTTAGCTGAAGGTACGGCGCCAGCTGGCGTGCCAGACAGGAGCCGGGCGGCAGTGTTCTGCACTAGCCTGAGCTTCCGGGTCACCGACAGAGGAAGGCCAACGTAGAGCGCGTTGCAGTAATCCAGCCTTGAGATGACTGTGGCTTGGATCACCGTGGCCAGATCATTCCGGGAGAGATAGGGGGCCAGCCTCCTTGCCTGTCGCAGATGAAAAAGCGATCTTGCTGACCGCAGAGACCTGGGCCTCCATGGTCAGCTGGGAGTCCAAATGGACCCCCAGGCTCTTTACGGAAGGCGATGGGCATAACACCGCACCGTCCAGGCTCGGAAGCTGGACATTAACATCACCCGGGTGACCCAGCCACAAGATCTCCGTCTTCGCCGGATTCACCCTCAACCTACTGGCTCGCAGCCATCCAGTAACGGCTTCGAGGCAGTGTTGGAAATTATCGGGGACAGAATCCGGCCTGCCCTCCATCCTCAGAATGAGCTGGGTGTCGTCAGCGTACTGGTGACACTCCAGCCCATAACTCTGCACCAGCTGTGCAAGCGGCTGCATGTAGATGTTAAATAACAGAGGAGAGAGAATGGCCCCTGGGGACCCACAGAGTAGTGGGAGCCCTCGGAGACCACTCGCCCCTCCTCACACGCTGAGACCGCTGGTGGAGGAGGGAGGTCAGCCATTTAAGGGCTGTCCCCCTCACTCCAGCCACGGCCAGGCGGTGGATCAATAGATTGTGGTCGACCGTGTCAAACGCTGCCGTGAGGTCCAATAACACGAGCAGCGCAGACCCGCCTTGGTCGAGCATGAGGGTAAAATGAGGAAGTGTCTGAAACCCCAACAGAAACAATCCTCATCAAGTCCTTTTCTCAGACTTAAGGACTACTTCTCCCACCATAGGTTCACATATTTCTTGTTCTCCCAAGCAGGGAATGCAGAAGAGATCGCCCAGTGTGTTCTGTAGTCTGCTAGCTGGTGTCTGCACCGTTCTGCAGACATTTAGCAGGACACAGATAATGAGGCTAGTGCTCCCCAATCCTCACTTGCCATTCTCCTCTGTGCCAGGTTGGCGGGCAGTTAGATGAGTAGTGAGAAGTCAGAAAATGATCATGGAAGGCTATAGCCTCTGGTCCTCATTTGACTTCCTCGTCATCCTCCCAATTTCAAGCAGATGGGGAGTCAGGAAGAGATTGTGGACATCTTTAGTCTGTAGTCTGCAGCTCCCCAGGCTGCATGGGGATGAACTGGAGGGATGATCTTCTCCCCTGCTGCCAGAGGCTTTCTCCTCCCTGCAAGGCCACAATGAAAATTTGTTACAATTAATATTTTAACACAGCACATACCCCATAACAGCATAATAACAAACAAGTTTTCATATACAATATTTTGTGTTGCACATGATATAGATTATTTGATAATTGGAATTCATTTTATTATGCCAGTCTGAAGTACTGCCTTTGTAGAAATGCACAGAGAGAGCTCTTTCTTGAAATGAAGTCTAACCCACCCATGACAAACAAGTGTGTTCAAAAATCATCTTCTTCCATTGAAGTGGAAGACTTGCTCCGTCCGTGTGCATGAGCACTTGTGCTATATACAAACAAAACAGCACACTCCATGTGGACTCCTGACACTTGCTGTCAGCATGTAGTCATGGTTATACTAGTATGAATTACAGCAGTGGTGGACAAAATTAGCCTTTCTGGATGTTGTTGGACTGCTAATCCCAGGATTATTGGCAAGATCCTTCTGGGGTTGTACTTTCAACAACATTTGCTTGTTCCCCACTCTGACTTACAGCCAGGTAGGTAGAAGGCACATGACCAATGAGTGGCAAGATGGAGAATGGGGGATGGAATTGAGTCTTATTCTTTCAGATGTGTTGATATTTTTAACCAAACCAGGCAAAACCTTAGTGTCTTAGTGAAAAACAGGTTCCAAGTGGGTCTTGCAATTTTAACATCTGCCTGTCCTTGAATTATACTGAACTGAAAAAGTCACCACCATGCCATTTATCTGTTACTTCTATGGCAACCTGGCCATTGCATGGGCTGATTAAAGCATTTTAACGTGGGTGGCCACAAAATCTTTGTATCTAGATGTGATTGGTTTACAATAATTTACTAAGGACCTCGTCACACTAGAGAATGAATACACTTTAAATCCGGTTTCTGCCTCCTGCAGAATTCTCGGGTTTATGGTTTAGGGAGGTTTCTTTAACAGCCTCACTAAACTACAAACCCCGGAGGCAAAAACTGGAATTAAAGTGGATTCATTCTCTAGTGTGATGAGGTCCTTAAACTGATTAGAGATCAACATACTATATATTTGTATACTATATTTTTATACCGCCCCTCTTAGCCCAAAGGCAACTCGAGTCGGTCACCTTAGAAGAAAACAATCACCTGCCCTTTCTACTTTCTTTCTTTTACGAAATATTTTTTTAGCCATGGTTTATTTATAATCAACAAAAAGGTAAAAGGAAAGGACATATATATCCAAGATTAATTTTCAAGCCATTGCACCTTCTTACAGTGAAACATCTAGAAAGAAAATCCATCAAGGCTATTACCAGAGAAGAAGACACCTCACAGCAAATAGTGTAATGTAAGGCCAGATTTTTTACATGGAAGACTTCTATTACATGAACTTCTGTATAAATAATGAAAGGACAGGAAGGGACAGCCATGTATGAGGATGTTAGGATTCATTTTCAGAAAGGGCTCATCTGCTTCATGTCCTTTAAAAATAAAAATTAATGTCAATAGTAAAATTAAATGACCATTTAAAATGTTAATGGGATGGGAACAGTAAGTTTTATTCCATTGCAAAATGAAGGAGCATTTTTGGTTAAAAGTCTTTCTTTTTTCTATTCTTGTAGGCTTTTTGGAGGCTTAGTTTTAGATATCAAGAGGAAAGCACCGTTCTTTTTGAGTGACTTCACGGACGCATTCAGTTTGCAGTGTCTCGCATCATTTCTGTTTCTCTACTGTGCGTGTATGTCTCCTGTTATCACGTTTGGCGGTCTTCTGGGAGAAGCGACGGAAGGTCGTATAGTATGTGTTGTTCTTTAATCAGCATTCGTATTTTGCATATTTTGTATCTTTTTGATAGATGATTGGCATTTTCTAAGCATGAATGATTCATTGAAAACAGCAAACACATTTAGAATGATCGATTTGTTAAAACAAAACAAATCCCCCTCAAAGTTACAAGAGCCCCTTTGCTAAGAAATGATTACTCTAACTTTCTCATTATGCATTTTTCCCACATGCAGAGTGCAATAGAATCTCTGTTTGGTGCGTCTATGACTGGAATAGCCTACTCACTTTTTGGTGGGCAGCCACTTACCATCTTGGGCAGCACAGGACCAGTTCTGGTCTTTGAAAAGATATTATTCAAATTTTGCAAGTAAGTGCCATGCTTGGTCGTTTGTTTTTAACTTGGGGCTTTTCAGTATTTGTGTCTTGGTTTTCTTTTAGCCTAGGAATAACCAAAGTTTTAAAACAGGTGAATTTTGTATGATGTGCAGCATTCTAAATAATTTTATGTGTTTTCTTTTTGTTGTCTAAATTATACATACTTTGGCTTCTCTCTACTGTTGCATAGGACCAGGAATTATTCAGTATATTATGTTTTTGGTGCTCCGCCTGGCCACAAGGCACTGTCCCTATGTTTTTCCTAAATTCTTGTAAATTTTGAAGCTTATTCTATGAGATGTTTTGTTTGGTTTAAATGTCATGCTTCAAAAAATTTTCTCTACTAGCTTGGGTTACTTGAGAAAGGCATTTTGGGGGGAAGTCTGGTAATCTCTCTGGCTGCAGGATGAACTACAACTTCCATGCTGGCGGGTCATATCCCCCAGTATGTTACGCCATGGGAATGGGTAGGAAAAGGTTAAGTGAGAGGCAGTGGGTGGGGCCATGCAAATTTGGAGAGAGAAAAGAATCCTGGGATGTCCATTCTGGATTTAAAAAAACAGAGCATCTAGGATGAAATGGTCCCCGAATGAAAGCATTCCTTGGTGTTTTGGTGTTTGGGGAGGACATTGGCAGGTGTTGGCCTACATGTCCATGGTGCTCACCATAACCTCTAAACAATAGGGATAAACACCATAACCTGCAATATCAGTTGAAGGAGTGCCTTTGGAGGCTTCTTGGCACTTAGAACTATGGCCTGTTTATGGAGGTGGGAGGCTGTCTCTGTAAGTGGACACGACCACCACATACACACATTATCACTTTTATTATGTGTATACTGTAGATTTCAGGACTCCTGATGCTTTTGGTCAGGGTAGGATGAGGGCCATTTGCTTTGACAGAGGAGATTGTTTTCATACACAGATTGGTACTACTTTGAATGGGGAATTTCTTGAAAGGAGGAGAGTGCCGTTGGTGCATGCAATTCTCAATTTGAATATATTCCTCTGGCTGTAATTAATTAGTTTGGTAATTCCATGAACCTGTTTACAATGCAGTCCATGGCAGGTGTAGGTATGTGAAAGAAGGAAGCAGCAGAGAAGGCATTGGCAGATCTGGTCAGTTTCTGTAGCACAGCAGTTCTCGTTTGTGCCTGGAGGGCAGGGGTCAGGACCTGGGGTCCCATTAGCATTAGAACCAGCAGTGCCAGAACAGGATTCAGAGGATGAGCTAGATGACTGGGGCGAAGGGCAGCTTTCCCCTGATGGGCCTCTTTTCGCCCACAGAGAGCTTGGCATGGGAGGAAATGTTGTTTGGCCCTAGCGAAGAGATAGAAAACCAGGTGCAGATGGACAGCGATTCGGGCAGCTATGAACATCCAGGAGGAAGGAATTCTCAGGAGCCTCCAGGGGAAAACATGGAAGAAAGCGGATGGGAAATGGCTGGGGAGGAGAGCTCTCAGGGAGATAGAAACACAGCTGCAGAGAGACAAGGTCGAACCTTTGATAGGAGACGGAACATCGAGTCTAGCAGAAGGGAATGGTCCAAGAGCATAGACCGGCCGAGGTCCGTGAGCAGCGATTGGAGACGCAGAAGCCTAGAGCGTCGGGGACCTCGGCCGAAGGATTAAGTATAGGATCCGTGGGAACGAATCCTCAGTGCCCGGCCACGCCTCATCTGAATAGGCGTGAAGCGGAGGGACCACGGCTAAGCTAGCCAGTGGTCATCAAGCCTTGCCTTGCCTTGCCTTGTTCCTGAGCCGCCTGGTTGTGCGGAGCCTTGCCCTGTTTCCTGATCCGCATAGTTTTGCGGAGCCTTGCTAAGCTTTTTGCCTATTTGCTACGTTACCTTGAACATTGTTACTTCAAGCCTTTTGGATTGCCTTTATATTCTATTGGACATTATCTTTTGAACTGTTTTTATATGCAATAAAGTAGTTAGCCTTCAGTCCGTCTCTGTGTGTGTGATTAAGGGGCCGGTCAAGTCCGTGCATCGTGACAGTTGGCCGGAGCACTCCTGAACCCTTTATCACACCACGGGACACCGAAAGAAGCGGCCCACGGCGGTAGCAGCCATGGCCAACTTCTCGGACGCGCAAGTGGCAGCGTTACAACAGGAGGTGGGAGAGCTG